>CM053328.1:39239609-39839609 GCA_028583605.1 Dastarcus helophoroides
GGTGCATTGCGGGATGTATGTGTCCTCTATTATACTGGTATTCAGGCTGAACACCCTTATGACAAAAGTGTTGTATGAAAAATAAGTTTGTTGTAAGCCGTACAGGTGCTCGTTTCACTACAGGATCATATTTACCCCATAACACAGTGAACGTGTTATATAGAAAATGTTAAACAATTTAAAAAATTTGTTTTAGGATTTATATATTTTAAATGTAATAAGTTACAAAATAAGGCAGAGCAAGAAGTGAGGAGAAAGTTCACTTAAGCTTATATTAAACTTGTCCAAATTTCGGGCGCTGATTCATTATCTTATTAGTTATTGATTAAAACACTTTACGTTACTTATTCTCAGCTTAAGTTACTGTTTCAATGTGGGATACCACAACAGTTTCAGTTGAGCATTGTGGTTTTTTGCAACTTTCTGAATTTTGAAAGAAAAGACGAAACCAAATTAATCTGCACTTTATTCAGTTTTATGGGTCGCTTTATTTTTAATTTGAAATTAAACTAGATGAAAACCCCCAAATAAAGAGATAATTTGATGGCCACCTTATTTCGTCTTTAATTGACTTGAAAACCCATGTAGAATGGATTTTGAGTCATTTTTCTTTGATTTTTCCTTGGTTTAATAATTTATTGATTTTAGACTAGTTGACTCAGAAATATTAGCAATTTTGCGAGAACGTTTCGAACATTGTGCTTTCTATGAAGCTCCCGATCACATAGAGAAATGTACACCTCTTCTAAACCAATATAAGGAAGCCGAAACCAATTGGTTTATCAAGTGTAAGTACCAGTGAAAGTTTGAGTAGGTGGAACAGTTCCACCAACTTTTCATCCGATCATTTAGTTCCATTTTTCTTTCTATACCCAAATGCTCTTTTATTATGCCTTTGGAAACGGAGCTCTAGCCGCATTTTATTTTTAGATGGAGATCTAGGTGGTTATCACAATGTTAAAACCGCGTATATGAAGCAAAAGCACAGAATGATTTGGGAACGTCGACACGGTCCTGTTGGTTCTGGTATGAAAAATCAAGCTTAGAAAAATACTGCCAACGTTTTTCCCGTTTAGTAGTTCACTTGTAACATATTAAAGCTAATAAATAGGTACATTGTTTCTATTTTGTTTCAGTTTGAAGCCTAAGCTCGGCCGCATATGCACTGAATTCGAAGGTTTCCGAATCTGACTGCACATATATGAATTTTTGACATTCCATAAAAATGCGTTTATTCCAGGGCCTGAATCTGAATTCCTGATTCGGAAACCTGACTAGGATTCCGGAAGCATGCGGCCATTCTAAATATAATAATCCTAGAATTTCCTTTGTTGCTATTGGGCAATTTGTTAGTATATTATTTTCGGGAAAGTGTCAGGTTTTACGCCATTGTGTCATTGGGATATTAAATTGGGACAAAAACGTATATACATTTATTTAAAGAATTGGGAGACAATACAGCAACTTATAACAAAAGAATTATTGTTTAGACTTAATTACTTTAATTTGAATACCTCTAATTAAACTTACTTTCCTTTTGTTTTAAGACTGCTTGTATGCATTTTGCCATTGTTGGTGAGGCTCGACTAATTGGATCTGTCATAAAGTAATCTTGTAATTCTTTCAAAGGTACATCGATTGGTTTAGAATCAATCTCTTGATTAATACTCTACGGATGAAACAATGTTTTGTAATAAAACACATAAATATGTCAGTCGCGGTGAAGTCCATTCAGCTTACCTTCGCTAACTCTTGCGACTGTTTAAAGAAATTCGCGTTTTCCGCATGCCCGTATCGTGTCAAATGTGGGGCAACCTCCTCTAATCTGCTCCTAATGTCGTTCAGATTATCGTAAGGTAATCTAGCGTTAACAATTTCGGATAAAGCCCGAATTATCTTCCAGTCTTCTTTGGCTTGCCCCGGCGGGGAAACGGCGACAGACGTTTGTTGTGCTCGCCCTTCGGTGTTGACATAAGTTGCTTGTTTTTCGGTGTAGGCGGCGCCAGGTAAGACAGCATCGGCAATAGAAGCGCCATAGTCACCGTGGTGACCTTGATAAACAATAAAGCAATCTTTAGGTAAGTCTTCTTTACTGATGGAGCATTCGTCCGCGCCGATCAAAAAAAGGAGTTTGACGTTCAACTCGCGGATTTTGTCGACGCCCGGCGTGTACCCAATGTCTAGCGCCGCCACCTAGAAATATAGCGAAATTCATTGTTACCGAGTTGATAAAGTTTGGTTGGCTTTTTCAACAAACTGTGAAGCTTCCAAAATCTGTGCAATTACTCTCGGAGAATTTTCTCAAAATTTTGTCCATAAACACTAATTTAGTCTCAATATTTCGATTATTACTTCAAAAATTTAACTGAAATTATGTAAAAAAAGATTCAGTAATATTTCGAAACTATTAACAAACTGATAAAAAGCTTTTAGTAACTCTCTTAATTTTTTCTAGCCAAGACGACATGATAAAGTAAAATTAATCCAATGGTGGACATGTAAAAATTACCTGACTGGCTACTTTGTGCAAAACATTGAGTACTTTCCATCCTTCGGGCAAATTGCAAGCCGCATTTGTAATGTTTTGTATGGCGGATAAAATGGCAGCGCCATCTTGTCTCTTCAGCGTATCGGCCCCAACAATTACCAAAGGTTTCTTAGCTGCTTTCAATTTCTTAGAAAATTCGTGAACTCCAGAAGCCAAATCTTTAATAACATTGGCGCTATCCCCCAAATGCTCATATTCGTAATTTAAACTTATCTTTGGACCAACGACACCAATCTACAATAAACAAATATGAAAGCGGTCACGTCAGATAAGGGCGAATTAAACCTCGCATTCGTTGTGCAAGAAAGTTTTGCGAATTCGCGAGTTGAGTAGAGGGGCTTCGAATCGAGGATTAGTTCCGATGAGGAGGATCAGGTCGGCTTCTTCTACGCCGGCTATTTTGTTGTTGAGAAGGTAGTTCGAACGGAGATCGGTGCCGGAGCCCGCCGTTGGGAAAGTGTGTTCTGTGCCTGTGGCCTCCTGATCCCAACTTGTTGAGCAGATCTTTGACGGCCACCAACGTTTCGGCATCTGCTAAACCGCCGGCTATTGCCCCCACAGAAGTTCCTGGATAAAAAAAATAATATTTTTAAATATTGTTATATTTACTTGTTAATAGTTTAAGTGCTTTCTCAAAATTTTCTGCAATCAGGAAAATTTTCTATTTTAATATTTCTACTTACATCCGAAATATTCTTTTTTACAGAAGCCTGAAAACTCAAAATTTCTCAATTTTTCGAAATTTGTTAAAAAATTTCAATTTTTTACTGAAACATCAATTTTTTCCACAAATGTTTTCTTTAAATTTCGAGCTTAATTACAAGAATGTGACTGTCTTTGCAAATTTTGCAAAAATTAAAAAATGTTGGCTTTGCATACTGAAAATTTGAAGAACAGAGTGTTTTGAGTAGAAAATTTAAAATTTTCAGCGAAAAAAAAAGAAAGAAAACACTTACCAGCTTGCTTTGAGGACTTTTCCAACTGTTAGAAGGGCTGCTTCCCAATCGACAGGTTTCAATTCGCAACAGGAATCCCGCAACATTGGAGTAACCAGCCTCTGCCTCTTTAAACCATCGTAGGCAAATCTTGATTTATCCGCTAACCTACATATTGAATAATTTAGATAAACAAAGAGAAAGACAAGCAGCACGAACCATTCTTCATTGATTTCTTCATTAACTCGAGGCAAAATTCTCAAGACTTCACCCGTTCTAGTTGAAACGACAATATTGGTACCCACAGCATCCAAAACATCAATAGAATCGATCTTGCGAATTTCCCACGGTCTCGCAGTGAAGCTATAAGGTTTGCTAGTGAGAGCACCAACTGGACATAAATCGATAATATTTCCAGATAGTTCAGACATGAAGAATTTATCAACATACGTCCCAATCTGCATATCGGATCCTCTACCAGTGGTACCTACAATTAATCGTTTTAGGTAGATTTAGGGCACAATCTCTCCAGCAAATACCCAAATCGTCGATCCCCGCGACTTCAGAAGCGAATCTAACACATCTGGTGCAATGGATGCATCTGGTCATAATCGTTTTGATCAACGGTCCCAAATCTTTGTCTTCTACCGCTCGCTTCCCAGAAAACTGGATGTCGGTGAATCTGGATCGGTCAGAACCAAACGCCATGCTTTGATCTTGCAGATCACATTCACCCCCTTGATCGCAGATGGGGCAATCCAGGGGATGGTTGACCAATAGAAACTCCATCACACCTTCTCTGGCCTTTTTGGTCATCTCGGAATCGGTTTTGATTCTCCAACCTAAGAGAAATCTTCTGGTGAAACTATATTGTTAACTAAATGAGTCGATGAGATCAGGGGCATCACTCATTCTTTCTGTTTTCGCCAAAACACAAAAGTGTATGTTTTGTTGTGAACGTTGACTTTTCAAATAATATACCTTCCATTCACAAGACAACAACTTCAAACTGTTATATAATTTAGAAATATTAAAGAAGATATCTTAGCTAACTATTGAAGTCCTTAGATTTAGATTATAGGTCCCTATAATCTAAATCTTTGGATACAGAAACCAAAGCTTGATAGCAAATTCAATTGATGGCTGCACTGGGAAATGAACAATGTCTACCACTGAGTTTTTTTTTTAATGAAACCCTGAAGAAGTAAAACAGTATGTGAACATTTTCCAGAAAAACAGTTACCCAATTCGACGTGGATGACATCACGGGTAAAGCTAGTCTTTTAATAGCATTAATCGGTGTTTGTTTAGAAATAATAACATGACATCGTATCACTGAAACTGTCAACTCATTCTACTCTATAAGGGACAAATTTATAAATAAATCTACTATATTCGAAGTACTAAAACTGCTAATCAAAATAGTATTTATAAGTCTTGCTAACTCAACAAAGCGAGTAAACTACTAATATACAAACCCTTCATGACAGGCATAGCGCAAGCGGCGACCGGTTTGGGTGACTTTTCAACTTCAACCAAGCACATTCTGCAATTTCCGGCGACGGCCAAACGCTCGTGATAACAAAATCTCGGTATTTCGACGCCGACAAGAGCGGCGGCTTGCAAAACTGTGGTGCCAGGTTCAACAAGCACTGGTTTATCATCGATGAACACTTCAATTTTATTGGGTTTATCGGCGGCCCCCCTGCTAGTCACGCACAAATGTTTGGGGCTGAGTTTGGCCCCATTTAAAACCTTGGACGCGGTGAATCTGAGCATATTCTGTAAGAAAAATAATGATAACGTTACATAACATAACCTATAAGGCGCGTTGTAGGTTCGAATGGTGGTTTAGTTTGAATATGTAGTTAGGTGTAATATGGGGGTTGTTTAATGATATGTTGAAATATGTTTCAAAAATACAAACCTTTCGGAATTTTCAAATAAATAATTGTGTCAAAAGTTGACGTTCATTATTTTTTTGTGAACGTCAAAATTCTCGGAGACATCTATTAGCTAGTAGCGTAATTTGGCTTTATTCAATCTAAGGTTAATTGAATCGATTCAATCCAAGGATCCAGAAATGTGTATGATTACATAAATAGATATTAGTTTTTGTACATAACTTTTATGTCATCCAATTAATTTAGAACGTTATGTTAAGTGTACAAAAACGAGTTTAGCTACTTTTGTTTGTGGCGCTATCTATTGCTGAGCGTCTACATCCAGTTCAGGTGAAAATTTGCTCCCTTTCACTTTATAAGTACGCAGTAGCTTACAGCACTATTTTAATGTTGCTTTTAAATGTTATATGCCCTGTAATTAAAATGAAGTTAAGATATAAAATATTTGAGATATGACAACACTAAATTTAATAATTGTTATGTGGCGTCATCTATGACTGAAAGTCCGCACTCTTGTTATAAGACAATCTGGATAGTTTTTATGTTTTATATGCAATAGACGACGACAGTTTTGTCTGCAGAGTTAAATAAACTTATAACTAAAATAGAATGAATAATACAGTATTTGAAGCATGTAAAACTGAATATTGTGGTGTAAAAATGTACTTTTATGGTAGCGTCATCTATCGCTGCAGCTTACAACCGTTTCAAATAAAATCTGGATGTTAGAAATTTATGCCATAACCAGGTAACATTAGGCTTAAGGTATTTTTGATTCATATATAATGGGTGCCAGTATTTGGTTTTCTATCCAAAATGATTAACCAGATGTGTTTAAATTTGTTAAAATGCAATAAATTATGTGGCGCCACCTATTGCTGAGTAGATCTATATGTGTTATGGCTATTAGCTATTATTAATTTTGACCACTTTGCGTTTGATTGAATGCTTTGCTTATAAAATTAACTTGATTTATGATTAAATCCTTAATTTTTGGTATAATTGAGTTGAGAAATAAGTAGTATCTGTTTTGTTCAAACTAATAAATCACATAAAAATTAAACGCATCGTCAAAATGACACATGTGATTTTTTTTAACGTTCCTAATTTCCTAGCTTTCCTAACTTCAAAAGTTCCTAAAATTGTGATTTTTCAAAGTTCCCAATTTCAATGGTTTCTAAAATTATGATAATTTCTCTCAAAATTTCGACTTTCATTTCCAAATGTCGATATTTTCGTGAAATTATGCGTTCACAGTCGAAATTAAAGAAAATGAAAATTTTAAATTAATCTTGGTTTAGTTTAAACTTAGAGTTTTGATAGATCCGAATTTTTGAATTTTTGCTCGCAAGTTTAAAATTTCTAGAAGTTGTTGATGGGTAAAAAATTTGTAATAATACGTTCAGTTTGATATTAGAAATGTTGATCCGATATTTAAACTATTTCTAAAAGTGTTGT
This sequence comes from Dastarcus helophoroides, assembly GCA_028583605.1. NCBI lineage: Eukaryota > Metazoa > Arthropoda > Insecta > Coleoptera > Bothrideridae > Dastarcus > Dastarcus helophoroides. The sequence goes on from CM053328.1 coordinate 39,246,455, forward strand.
TTTTTTCTTGAAATTTTGACTTTTTTCACGCGATTTAAATTTTGAGATTGAGGTCGCTTTGCAACTGTACATACTCTTCATCAGTTACTCATATAGGGGGTTGGGGGCAAACCATAACCGTCAACAATATTTCTAATATGACGTTTTTTAAGTGAAATGTTCTTTTGTAACTTGACTGCCGTCTTGGCCGCTTTGCCGGAAATTTTTGGGCGGCAATCGATTAACATCCTTATTATTGTACAAATTGGGTTAAATGAATCCAAAAGCTAGCGTTTTATAACAAGAATGTCAATTGCTTTGTCAGTGGATATGTATATCAATGACAAAGTTTTTTTAAGTGGACAAAAAATTTGGAAATGCGAGGAACGCGAATATCAAGTTTTTTATTGATTTATAGATCACGATATCACGACATCATCATCTTTAGCAAAACTGAACCTTGGTTGCTGAATTTTGAAGCAGCACAATCAACGGCCCTTATCGTAGCATTGAGGGGCCTTCATGACCAAAGTTAGAGAGCTCTATGGTTTCAAAGTTAGGGTTGCTTTAAAAATTTCTATTGGGGGCTATATCGTTGCCAGATTCTTGAAATTACTCACACGTGTAGCCAAGGATTGTGTATTATGAGAAAAAATGCGTTTAAGCTTATAATGGAGACTTACAAAATACGTTTCGGAGTTCATTTCGAATTTATGGGCGTGTTACCCCTTGCTGGTGTAACAACATGGTCGAAATTGTTTCACCAGCTTTGCTTTGTTCGATCGTTAATGCATCCTATTAGCGCCGTATTGAAGAATGACTTTTCAGAATTCATCCGATGGTACAATAAATATCTTAACGTTGATTAAGAATCCTATCAATGGCCTTGAAGAAAAGAGGATCGGGCTCACCATGAGTAGAGATTATATCGATTATGGGTGTTAATGCGTTTTATTGTAGGGTTCCAAGATACTCTTAAATCATTCTTTAAGCTACGTCAAGGACGTTGCAATATGGTTGAAGTGGTGGACGATTTGACCCAACAGTTCTCCATAAAACAATGAAGAGAATATGACCAAAGTATTCAATTTGGTTCTAACTGATGGCGTCTTTATATTCTAGATGTAGGCGTCCATACAAATTGAATATTAGAGTCCTTGATTTTTTTTCTAATATAGCAGACAAAAGCCTTTCTGCTTGAGAATGCCAGACAAATAGAAGATGGCTGCACTTATCTGTTGTAGGTGCGTCATCGAGTTTGAGACAAATAATTGAATAATTTCTTTCTACAACGCTGACAGCTTTGATGTGTACATCTGTATTGTACTATATTCATGAATAGATCTCGTATATTTTTTTTTGTGGCAGTTGATTGAATTTAAAGTACTCGTTAGCGCCCAGCTGTACCAGTTGATTATTCGTTTACAAAGCGAAGTTAAATCGAAAGAAAATAGACTAGAGATCGCGAACAAATAGACGCAAAAGGACAGAATAACTAGAACGAGGGCCACACACGAAAGTCAAGTATTTTTACTTTTAAAGAATTTTAGAAATCGCATTGAAATCCGCAGGTAGTCCGGCTTGGACAAACAGACCACCTTAATGTTCAATAAAAGGCAAATATTTACAAAAGGTGTTTAGGGCGATTAGCAGAAAACCACCCGTTCTGGGAGAAACCCACCACTGATTGACGTATTTATCTTTCTAACTGCCACGCTTTTTAAGGCATGTAATATGCAATTTTGAAGCGTGGTAGAGTGGATGCGAATAATTCAGCAAAAGTGACGATATTACGCAAGGAATGTTGCGATGTATCCAAGTAGTTTTTCTGATAATAAAACGACAAAAGGTTCTTATTTTATTCGGGTGATTGGGAGCGTGTATAGTTCTAATAAGGAAAAGAATCTCCACACAAATAATTTGTCAAACAACGGGAGGTAATTTCAATTTGTTTGGAACCCTGCCAGTTCGAAGTTGTTCGGACCAAAATTTCATGAATACACTCAACTGGTTCCAGCAGAAGAAATATCTAATTCTAATTTCATGACTAACTTCTTAAACGGTGCATGTATTTTATACGTTAACATACGTACTGGGCGATCCTAAAATGGTTTCCGATGTCTGACTTGTTGAAAATTGAATATAGCAGAAAAAAAAATCGTGTAGACTTAATTTGTTCTTGTAACAAAATAATAAGACTTGGTTGAAGTGATGTCGAATTATATCCCATTATTTTGCTGGGAGAAGTTAATTTTACAAGTTTTTTCTATTAACAATGATTTAATTTTAAATAAGGCGCCTTTCTCAAGACTTTCACTTCTTATCAGAAAATTCCGAATTTAAATTTGACGTTTTCAAATTATTCAGAACGGTTTGATTTTATGAACGTTTTATTTTAGGAACGTTTCGATTTTAGAGTCGAAATTTTGATTTGAGATTCAAAATTGTGATTGTTTCTCAAGGAAGGCCATCTAACTTTTTTTTATAATCTCATTGCTTATTTGATATTTCCGTTTTTTTAATTTTGATTTTAAATTTGCTACTTTTGCTTTCTTTTTAAAATTTAGAAATTCCACTTTTTTTAAAATAGATTTTTAATACTTTGACTTTCTCAAAACTCCAATTTTAAATACCAAATCGATAAATGTCGATTTTTTTTCAGAACTATTTTGTTTGTTAAAATTTTCAGTTTAAAATTCATTTACATCTTTTTCCTGAAATTTTGATTTACGTTCGAAGTTTCAAATTTATTCTCGAAATGCTTATCTTATTGTCTTATTTGATCCAAAAATTTCGCTTTTAAAATCGAAAGTAAACGTCAAACTTAATTTTCGACTTTTTTTATTCGATATTCCGGTTTTAAACTCTTTGTTTTTTTGAAAAATGTTGACTTTTTTGATAAATTTTGGTGGAATGTAGTGGTCCTTGGTTATCACCAAAAATTGAAATACAAATCTTGTCTTCTGAAACCAAGAAAGATTAAAAAACACAACAAAGGTTGCTCAACCTCTGTTGTGTTTTTTAATCTTGGTTTCAGGGGACAACATTTCTATTTCAATTTCTTTGATAAAAGTAGAAAATTTGTTTAAACTACCTATTTTCTAAAAATTTCGATTTTTAAATCTAATTTTCGACTATTCCTAGAGATTTCTAGCTTTAAGGCAAAAAATTTGAAAAAAACTTGCAATGTCACATTCAAAATGAAAATTTATTTGATGATTCAATCATAATCGATTAATTTTATCTTTTATTTCGAGATTTTGACTTCAGTTCTAATAGTTCGACTTTAGTTTATAAATTGTGACCATCAGTTGATTTCATTTTATTATTTTCTGAATTTCGACTTTGGCAAGGAAAATCAAGTTTTCTGTCGAACTAAAATCAGAATTTTGACTTCATTTAGAGATTTTCATTCATTATTTGAACTTTTGCTTTTATGTAAGGACATTTTTGCTTACTTTATTCTTTGGAGTATGCAAAAAAGTAATTACGAAATCAATTTTTATTTTTTTACATTTTTCAATCCAAAATCAAAATCTTGACTTATTTTTAGAGAATTTCATTCTTCATTATACGATATTTCGACGTTAATCTACTATTTTCCAAACTCCAGTTTAAAAATTTAGTTCAGCGATTTTTTATCTACGGTAAATTCCAGGTTTACTCATCCAATTTTTCCCTTTTTTCCTAAATTGCTTAAATTTTGAGGTCTTTTTCGAAATTTCTACTTCTTTCGTTATATTTCGCCTTAGAAATCGAACTATTTAATATTTTTTATAAAACGATTTTAAAATTTGGAATATTTTTTTCTGTAAGTTATGAATTTTCTTCCAAAATTTCGTCTTTTTTATATGTTTTAAATCAGTTTTATCTCTTTATCTGTTTTTTTATTTGAAGTTTCTTTTGAAAGTTGTGGTTATAGCTTAAAATTAAAATCTTTCGGAGATTTTTCTTATTTTTGAAAGCCCCGGTCTTGATATTTCTTACTTACTTTGACTTTAAACACAAAATTTAAATGAATTCCTGGCATTTTCAATTTTATTTTGGAAGAACTTTAATTTGGTTTGTATTTTCTATTCGAAATTTCCTGTTTCCACAATGTCTTCTCAGAATTTTAATTTTTTTCTCAAAATTTTGTGCTTAAACTCGAAATCCCAGTTTCATGTTTAATGTCGAAATATTTTATACTTTTCCATAAAACGATTTTAAAATCTGGAATATTTTTTCTATAAGTTAAGAATTTTCTTCGAAAATTTCGTCTATTTAAACCAGTTTTACCTCTTTATGTGTTTTTTATTTAACGTTTCCTTTCACAGTTGGGGTTATAGTTTAACATTAAAATCTTTCGCAGACTTTTCTCATTTTAAAAGCTTTGGACTTGACATTTTTCATTTTTTATTTACTGTGACTTTAAACACAAAATTCAGACTAATTCCAGGGATTTTTCAATTTTATTTTCGAGAATTTTAATTTGGTTTGTATTTTTATTCGAAGATTCCTGTTTCAATAATGCCTTCTCAGAATTTTATCTTTTTTCTCAAAGTTTTGCATTTCAGCTTGAAATTCATATTTAATAACGAAATATTTTATAATTTTTCATGAAACGATTTTAAAATCTTGATTTTTTTTCCATAAATTATAAATCTTTTCTCAACATTTCGGTTTTTTCACAAAATCAGCTATCTTTTCGAAATTTCGCCGATTTTTCCTGAGATTTTCACTTTTACGTGCTCCTTTTACTTTGTTATTCTAAATTTTTACATTAAACAAAATATTTTATTTTTTCCTGATATAATCATTTTTATTTTGAATTTAGAATTGTAATGGAATAGGAATTGTAACTGGGTTTTTACTTATTATTCCTTGTTTAGAGTCTTTCTCAAAACTTCATCTTTTTTTTCGCAAGGTTTTGGTTGTAACTTGAAACTTTTTAATTTCTATTTTAAAACTTCGTCCTTAAACTCTAAGCTTCGATAATCTTTCATGTAAATTTCGAATTTTTCATCTAGATTTCGATCAATTTTTCAAAAAAACATTTCTCTGGATGTCATTGCAATTTGGAGTCTAAATTTTTTTAAACTTCAAATTTGGAGTCTAAATATTTTTAAATTAGCAAACTTTGGACCTGAAATTTCGAAAACGAGGTCGATATTTGGAGTCTAAAAAAAATTAGACTCCAAATTTCGACGGTATTCAGAAATTTAAGTCCAAATTTTTGTAGACTTCAAATTTCGAAGCTAAAAACATTTAGACTTCAAATTTGAAATCTAAAACAATTTAGACTCCAAATTTTGAGGTATTCAGAAATTTTTTAGACTTCAAATTTGGAGTCCAAAATTTTATAGGCACCGAAATTCGACGTCGTTTTCGGAATTACAGGTTCAAAGTTTTAGGTTTAAACTCGAAATTGTTACCTTTTTCATAAAATTAGGCCTTCAGACTTAAATGTCTGAAAATTTCGAATTTTTTATCTAAATTTCGACCAATTTTTCAACAAAAAAAACATTTTTCCGAATACCGTCAAAATTTGGAGTGTAAATCTTTTCAGACATTAAATTTGGAATTTAAATATCTTTAGATTAGAAACCTTGAACCTGTAATTTTGAAAACGACGTCGAAATTTTGGGTCTAAAAACATTTAGACTCCAAATTTTTTTAGACTTCAAATTTGAAGTCCAAATTTTTGTAGACTCCGAATTTCGACGTCGTTTTCGAAATTTCAGGTTCAAAGTTTTAGGTTTGAACTCGAAATTGTTACCTTTTTCCTACAATTAAACCTTCAGACCTTAAATGTCTGGGAATTTCGAATTTTTCATCTAGATTTAGACCAATTTTTCAAAAAAAAAACATTTTTCTGAATTACGTCGAAATTTGGAGTCCAAATTTTTTTAGATTGAAATTTGAAGTCTAAATATTTTTAGATTAGAAACCTTGAACCTGAAATTTTGAAAACGACGAGTCTAAAAAAATTTACACTCCAAATTTCGATGGTATTTAGAAATTTCTTTACACTTCAAATTTCGAGTCCAAATTATTTTAGACGCCGAATTTCCACGTTGTTTTCGAAATTTTAGGTTCAAAGTTTTAGATTTTAACTCGAAATTGTTAGGTTTTTCCAAAAATTAGGCCTTTAAATTTGAATGCATGGGATTTTTTCGTAACTTTCGAATTTTTATCGAAATTTTGACCTTTTTTTCAACTTTTCTACAGCTTTTTTTTCTACAGTCGAATTTTTCATGTAGCTTTCGACCAATTTAAAAAAAAAAACATTTTTTTGAATACGGTCGAAATTTGGAGTTTTTTTAGACTTCAAATTTAGAGTCTAAATATTTTTAGATTAGAAACCTTGAACCTGAAATTTCGAAAACGATGAGTCTAAAATAATTTAGACTCCAAATTTCGACGGTATTCAGAAATTTGAGTCTAAATTTTTTTAGACTTCAAATTTGGACTCCAAATTTTTGTAGACTCCAAATTTCGACGTAGTTCTCGAAATTTCAGGTTTAAAGTTTTAGGTTGAAGCTCGAAATTGTTACCTTTTTTCTAAAATTAGGCCTTCAGAATTAAATGTCGAATTTTTCATCTAGACTTCGACCAATTTAAAAAAAAAAACATTTTTCTGAATACCGTCGAAATTTGGAGTCTAAATTTTTTTAGACCTCATGTTTGGAGTCTAAATATTTTTAAATTAGAAACCTGGAACCTGAAATTTCGAAAACGATGAGTCTAAAATAATTTAGACTCCAAATTTCGACGGTATTCAGAAATTTGAGTCTAAATTTTTTTAGACTTCAAATTTGGACTCCAAATTTTTGTAGACTCCAAATTTCGACGTAGTTCTCGAAATTTCAGGTTTAAAGTTTTAGGTTGAAGCTCGAACTTGTTACCTTTTTTCTAAAATTAGGCCTTCAGAATTAAATGTCGAATTTTTCATCTAGACTTCGACCAATTTAAAAAAAAAAACATTTTTCTGAATACCGTCGAAATTTGGAGTCTAAATTTTTTTAGACCTCATATTTGGAGTCTAAATATTTTTAAATTAGAAACCTGGAACCTAAAATTTCGAAAACGATGAGTCTAAAATAATTTAGACTCCAAATTTCGACGGTATTCAGAAATTTGAGTCTAAATTTTTTTAGACTTTAAATTTGGACTCCAAATTTTTGTAGACTCCAAATTTCGACGTAGTTCTCGAAATTTCAGGTTCAAAGTTTTAGGTTTAAGCTCGAAATTGTTACCTTTTTTCTAAAATTAGACCTTCAGAATTAAATGTAGAATATTTCATCAAGATTTCGAACAATTTAAAAAAAAACATTTTTCTGAATACCGTCGAAATTTGGAGTCTAAATATTTTTAAATTAGAAACCTGGAACCTGAAATTTTGAAAACGATGAGTCTAAAATAATTTAGACTCCAAATTTCGACGGTATTCAGAAATTTGAGTCTAAATTTTTTTAGACTTCAAATTTGGACCCCAAATTTTTGTAGACTCCAAATTTCGACGTAGTTTTCGAAATTTCAGGTTCAAAGTTTTAGGTTTAAGCTCGAAATTGTTACCTTTTTTCTAAAATTAGGCCTTCAGAATTAAATGTAGAATTTTTCATCTAGATTTCGAACAATTTAAAAAAAAACATTTTTCTGAATACCGTCGAAATTTGGAGTTTAAATTTTTTTAGACCTCATATTTGGAGTCTAAATATTTTTAAATTAGAAACCTGGAACCTGAAGTTCCGAAAATGACGACTATAAAAAAATTTAGATTCCAAATTTCGACAGTTTCAGAAATTTGAGTCTAAATTTCCTTAGACTTCAAATTTGGAGTCGAAATTATTTTAGACTCCAAATTTCGACGTCGTTTTCGAAATTTCAGGTTTAAAGTTTTATGTTTAAACGCGAAATTGTTACCTTTTTCCTAAAATTGAGCCTTCAGACTTAAATGTCTGAAAATTTCGAATTTTTTATCTAGATTTCGACCAATTTTTCAAATAAAACATGTTTCTGAATACGGTCGAAATTTGGAGTCTAAATCTTTTCAGACTTCAAATTTGGAGTCTAAATATTTTTAGATTAGAAACCTTGAACCTGAAATTTCGAAAACGACGAGTCTACAAAAATTTAGACTCGAAATTTCGACGGTATTCAGAAATTTAAGTCTAAATTTCTTTAGATTTCAAATCTGGAGTCCAAATTATTTTAGACTCCAAATTTCGACGTTGTTTTCGAAATTTCGGGGTTTAAAGTTTTATGTTTAAACTCGAAATTGTTACGTTTTTCCTAAAATTAGGCCTTTAGACTTAAATGTCTGGAAATTTCGAAATTTTCATTTAGATTTCGACCAATCTTTCAAAAAAAAACTCTTTTCTGAATACCGTCGAAGTTTTGGAGTCTAAATATTTTTAGACTTCAAATTTGGAGTCTAAATATTTTTAAATTAAAAACCTTAAACCTGAAATTTTAAAAACGACGAGTCTAAAAAAATTTACACTCCAAATTTCGACAGTATTCAGAAATTTGAGTCTAAATTTCTTTAGATTTCAAATTTGGAGTCCAAATTATTTTAGACTCCAAATTTCGACGTCGTTTTCGAAATGTCAGGTGTAAAGTTTAATGTTTCAACTCGAAATTGTTACTTTTTTTTCTAAAACTGAGCCTTCAGACTTAAATGTCTAGAAATTTCGAATTTTTCATCTAGATTTCGACCAATTTTTCAAATAAAACATGTTTCTGAATACGGTCGAAATTTGGGGTCTAAATCTTTTTTGACTTCAAATTTGGAGTCTAAATATTTTTAGATTAGAAAGCTTGAACCTGAAATTTCGAAAATGACGAGTCTACAAAAATTTAGACTCGAAATTTCGACGGTATTCAGAAATTTGAATCTAAATTTCTTTAGACTTCAAATTTGGAGTTCAAATTATTTCAGACTTAAAACTTCGACGTGGTTTTCGAAATTTCAGGTTCAAAGTTTTAGGTTTAAGCTCGAAATTGTTACCTTTTTCCTAAAATTGGGTCTTCAGACTTAAATGTCTGGGAATTTCATCTAGATTTCGACAAATTTTTCAAAAGAAAACATTTTTCTTAATACCGTCGAAATGTGAAGTCTAAATTTTTTCAGACTTCAAATTTGGAGTCTAAATATTTTTAGATTAGAAGCCTTGAACCTGAAATTTCGAAAACGACGAGTCTACAAAAATTTAGACTCGAAATTTCGACGGTATTCAGAAATTTAAGTCTAAATTTCTTTAAACTTCAAATCTGGAGTCCAAATTATTTTAGACTCCAAATTTCGACGTCGTTTTCGAAATTTAGGGGTTTAAAGTTTTATGTTTAAACTCGAAATTGTTACGTTTTTCCTAAAATTAGGCCTTTAGACTTAAATGTTTGGAAATTTCGAAATTTTCATTTAGATTTCGACCAATTTTTCAAAAAAAACTCTTTTCTGAATACCGTCGAAGTTTTGGAGTCTAAATATTTTTAGACTTTAAATTTGGAGTCTAAATATTTTTAAATTAGAAACCTTAAACCTGAAATTTTAAAAACGACGAGTCTAAAAAAATTTACACTCCAAATTTCGACAGTATTCAGAAATTTGAGTCTAAATTTCTTTAGACTTCAAATTTGGAGTCGAAATTATTTTAGACTCCAAATTTCGACGTCGTTTTCGAAATTTCAGGTTTAAAGTTTAATGTTTAGACTCGAAATTGTTACTTTTTTTCTAAAACTGAGCCTTTAGACTTAAATGTCTGAAAATTTCGAATTTTTCATCTAGATTTCGACCAATTTTTCAAATAAAACATGTTTCTGAATACGGTCGAAATTTGGAGTCTAAATCTTTTCAGACTTCAAATTTGGAGTCTAAATATTTTTAGATTAGAAACCTTGAACCTGAAATTTCGAAAACGATGAGTGTAAAAAAAATTAGACTCTAAATTTCGACGGTATTCAGGAATTTGAGTCTAAATTTCTTTAGACTTCAAATTTGGAGTTCAAATTATTTCAGACTCAAAATTTCGACGTGGTTTTCGAAATTTCAGGTTCAAAGTTTTAGGTTTAAACTCGAAATTGTTACCTTTTTCCTAAAATTAGGCCTTTAGACTTAAATGTCTGGAAATTTCGAAATTTTCGTTTAGATTTCGACCAATCTTTCAAAAAAAAACTCTTTTCTGAATACCGTCGACGTTTTGGAGTCTAAATATTTTTAGACTTCAAATTTGAAGTCTAAATATTTTTAGATTAGAAACCTTGAACCTGAAATTTCGAAAACGACGAGTCTAAAAAAAATTTAGACTCCAAATTTCGACGGTATTCAGGAGTTTGAATCTAAATTTTTTTAGACTTCAAATTTGGAGTCCAAATTAATTTAGACTCCAAATTGCGACGTCGTTTTCGAAATTTCAGGTTCAAAGTTTTAGATTTTAACTCGAAATTGTTAGGTTTTCCAAAAAGTAGGTCTTTAAATTTAAATGTATGGGATTTTTTCGTAACTTTCGAATTTCTATCGAAATTTCGACCTTTTTTTTTAACTTTTCTACCATGTTTTTTCTACAGTTTTCTCCTAACAATTTAGATTTGACATTTCGTCCACTTCTTGTTCGAAGTTTCAGGTTCAGAGTTTCGCGTTTAAACTGGAAGTTGTTAGGTGTTTAAAATTGAACGTCCGAGGTTTCTTTTGATAAATTTCGAATTTCTATCAAAATTTCAATTTTTTTCCCAACAATTCTTTAACAGTTTTTTCCTAAATACTTAAACTGAAAATTTCGACGATTTTTTTTAAATAGTTTTCGAAATTTTTAACGAAATTTTGAATTTTCTTTGGAAGATTCTAATTTAATATTTGTTTCTTCAAATCTGGAATTGGATTGGAAAGTTCGACTTCACTTTTGAAATTGCAGGTTTCACTTTTTTGTTATTTCGACTTATTTCTCAAAATTTTGATATTATACCCAACATTTTTATTACAGGATATACTTCTTCTGGGATTGGACCGTGTTAAAGAACTACTAAGTGTTCAGAACACTTTTGGTGGTTCTTTGACACGGTCCAATCCCAGAAGAAATATATCCTGAACTGACTTTGGCCGTGGAAGCCTTCGTTATCAACATTTTTATTATTTTTTGAATGAATGGTACAGACGAACACAGAAGTCAGTCATGGTGCTTAAAAAATTCCAAACTCCTAGTTGACGCTTTCCTCGTAAAATTCCAAATTATTTTTTGAGTTTATGGTCTCAAGCTAAAAATTTTTACCTCATCAATGTCGTTTATTTTTTTAAGATGAGTTAATACTCCTAGTTATTTTCCAAGGACAATTTGATAATTGTTTGGTAAATGTTTGCATGAATACCGTAACATTCCGTTTATTTTTAGTTTTATTTGGACGTACTAAATAATTAGTAGCAGACGTAGTTTTTTTTTTGTGAAATATATATCTTACCGAAGCAATAAAGCTAATTGACAATAATTGTGGTTCACTTAGAAGGCTTGTAATTACGTTCATAAGCTGAAAGCCAGCATTTATAAACAAGAGCATAAAAAAGGCAATCCATTAAACATTCAGTGATTCAATCTGAAGTACATCCAGTATAAATCCGTTATCGCATGAGCACCACTCAAGACAGAGTCTTAAATCGAAGAATGGACCCAGTGTTTATTGTAATTAACTTTAAATGGGGAAAATGCCACACAAAGCGACATTATGCTTCGAGTTTGGTTTAGATGGAAACATCAAAGACTTGCTTATTTGAAACGAATCTTGGGACAAATGCCTTTATACTAAGCTCGAAAGCGGGGGCCCTCAGCTCAAATATTTGCAGAATATTGACCTTTTATTGTTTTTTTGAAACACTGCTGACTATAGAAATGTTTCAAAAAAAGAGAATAGAATCTAGCTACTGAATTTAGTGGCTAGATTGTTAATTTTATTGGAAAGACACGTTTTTAGCCAGTGTCAATGTTTTTGTAGCCACAGGTTGCCTGAAATTTGGTCAAAAGTAGCAGCTCTCTACCACTGATATTGTAGTCTTGGTTATCTTCAAAAATTGAAATACAAATCTTGTCCCCTAAACCAAGAAAGATTAAAAAACACAACAAAGGTTGACCTAACGCGTTTACATAGCCAAGCTATCATCTTCAGAGAGATGCTTAAGATACCTGAAATTTGGTCGAAAGTAGCAGCTCTCTACAACTGATATTCTAGTCGAAATACAAATTGTGTTCCCTGAAACCAAGAAAGATTAAAAAATACGACAAAAGTTGCTCTAACTCGTTTCGATAGCCAAGCTATCATCTTCAGAGAGATACTGAAGAGTACTGAAGAGTATCTCTCTGAAGATGATAGCTTGGCTATCGAAACGAGTTAGGGCATCTTTTGTTGGGTTTTTAAATCTTTCTTGATTTCAGGGGTCAAAATTTGTATTTCAATTTTTGAAGATAACCAAGGACTAGTCCGTTCCATAAAAAAAACTATATTTTTGAAAATTTTCCACTTACAATGGAACACTTTCACAAAATTTCGACTTTTTTTCAAAATTCTTCACTTTTCTAAAATTGGATTGACATTTTAATAAAAATCTAAATATTCTGGGAATAGCGTTTTTAGGAAATTCCTTAAAAAATTTTTTGTGAATTTGAAGGTTAGGACAAAGTTGAAATTAAGTAAAAATTCTAAGAGAAATATTTTTGGGGACTGAATTTTTTTCCCTAAATTAGACTTACTGTAAGTCACTTACAATTACTCTGGTAATTGTCACTTTTTTTATAAAATTAGACTTTGTAAAATTTCGATTTTTTTTTCTTCAAAATTTCGACAATTTTCAAAGTTTTGGGGAAGATTCGGTTTTTATTTTGAATTCAAGTTTTGAATGTTTTCCCAAAGTTCTCCCTAATAAAATTATTTGCCCAGACAATCCATCAAAAATTCAATGATTTTTAACCCTTTAACGACGGCTGTCGTCAATAGACGACGCGGAGCAACGACTCTTTCGTGAGGTGTGGGTGTCGTCAGAGTAGTTTAACAAATTAAGACAGGATCAGGTGCCACTTATTTTTGTCTTAAAATCAGCTCCATTTAAAAATACATTTTCAGTCATTTTTTCAGAATTCTTTTTGCTATAAAAAGTTTTCTGAAAATATTTCTGTAGTTAAAGTTGTTGAGCTCAGACATTTTTTTTATTTTATCACTTTTATTATTATTTAAATTTGTGATCAATTTTTTCTTCGCTAAGAGTGCTAAAAAATTCAAGATCTAGGAGGAAGGTTGTAGTTTATAGCACCGTTTATAGTTTTATAGAACCGTTTGGTTCTTTATTTAACCTTTACCCCCTTCTTGGGATGTTGCAGGGCAGAATCTTTTATAATCCCTTAGCACAATGGGCAAATTCCATTTATGCGATATCTTCGCAAGAATGCTCGGCTTATCCCGTTTTTTATGCCTCTATTATGTAAGTTTTAAATCTTCTATTATCTCTTAAGACGTGAATCCTTCCATCTGTTGATATATTTGTACTATTTTTCCGCATGATACCTTCTTACACACAAGCTTTCAATAAAATCGCATTGGAATCGCCCCGAGGAAAACGATATAAAGAAAATAAAGGCGGAAGTTATAAATTGTTATTTGTCATAATATTTGAACAATGCGTAAAAAGAATGTTGGTTGCTGTCATCTAGGTGGAAAATTGTCACTTTTGCTGTGCCCTTTGTCAACGCTTTCAAATGATTAAAGGTCCTAATTGACCAATGGACAAGATTACTGACCAAGCTCTAATTTAGATAATTTATCTACGTGGTTGTAAAGCCCCAATAACGGAACATAAATAAAAATGTGGTGGCTTGACCCCACGATAAGATCTAAATGTCCCTAATAGTCTCTGGTCCCCAATATACAGCCCAGGCGCGTTCACCTGACAAATACTCTTTGGGATTTAATCTGATCTCCGAATTCAATACGACTGACTGGTTATCTGATTTGAGAGGGAACATTACTGGTTGGGGATTTAAATTCTTGTTTAAAACGAAGACTCTGCTTTAGTTCTTATATTAACACAATTAGAATGGTCAAAGATTCCATGCTATTGGCATTTGTATGATACCAAAGTCATGAAGGTCTTTGGCATTATGTATAGCTTGTTACTTTAACTTCAAGATAACCTACAATGGTAGTCATTTAGCTGAAGAAGCGAAAAGTAGTTCTGGAAGTCGGGATGAATTTTCACTTGGTAAAACATTAGACTCTTAGATAGTTTGTTCATTTATTAAAAATTGAAATACAAGTCTTTTCTAACATTCTTTCAGTGGTGGCTGGCGTATAAGCACTAGCTAATAGGAAAAGAAAGAATATTAAAAAATTAGAGAATTCGAGAAAAAGGCGAAGTTTGATAGACAAGCCGAAATTTGCAGAAAAACGAATTTGGAAAATAATTGCAATTTTCAGAAAAAGTCAAATTTTGAGAAATGACAAACTTTAAAAAAAAAACGACGAATTTTGAGATAAAATTTTGAAATTTTGGGAAAGTCAGATTTGGATAAAGGAGCTCGAATTTTATAATAGATTCGAAATTTCAAAAAAAAAAGGGAAATATTGTGAAAAAAGACAGATTTTTAGAAAAAAGTCGAAACTTGAAATACAGATCGTGTCCCTTAAAACCAAAAAAGATTAAAAAACACAACAAAGGTGGGAAGCAACCTTTGTTGTGTATTTTAATCTTATTTCAGTTTTTGAAGATAACCAAGGACCAGTCCGTACCACCAAATAGAAAAATCAAAATTTCGAGATAGTGTCGAAATTTCAAGGAAAGTTTTAATCTTCAGGAACAAACGACAATTTTTGAATAAGGGTCCTGCAGTTGAGTATATAAATTTTCGGTTGATTGTATGAACTAGGGGAGAGCAAGCTCTCTAGTGCCCTATTCTAGCTAATAGGAAAAGAAAGAATATTAAAAAATTAGAGAAGAATAGAAAAAGAAGGGGAATTAAAAAATACTTTTTATTAGAAGGGACTGGTTGTTAGGTACGCTACCAACGAACCCCCGAACTCATAATATAGAAACTTCAAGAATAGAACGAATTTTGAGAAACAAGTTGAAATTTCCGGAAAAAATTTTGAGAAAAAGGCCGTAATTACTATGAAATATGCAAAAATGTCACTGGCAATGCAATGTTGAGAGAAAAAAGTAAAGTTTTTGAGTTTAAACCCAAAATTCGATTTTGTAGTCGTAATTAAAACAAAAACGAATTTTAATTTAAAAAAAACTATAATGGAATCGGGCCGGAATTTTCAGGAAATCAAATTTAATATAAAAACTCTACCTTTTGGAAAAATTTCAAAAATATCAAAATTTAGAGAAGATTTTTGTTGTGGAACGGACTGGTCCTTGGTTATCTTCAAAAATTAAAATCCAAAACTTGTCCCCTGAAATTTTTAGCAGAGATGAGTGAATTCCTAATTTCATGTTTAATATCGAAACATTTTATACTTTTTCATAAAACGAGTTTAAGATCTGGAATATTTTATTCTATAAGTTATGACTTTTCATCCAAAATTTCGTCTATTTTAAACCAATTTTACCTCTTTATCCGATTTTTATTTGAAGTTTTTTTTTAAGTTGTGGTTGAAGCTTAAAATTAAAATCTTTCGAAGATTTTTCTTATTTTGAAAGCCCCGGACTTAATATTATTTTTTACTTACTTTGACTTTAGACCGAAAATTTATATTAATTCTAGGGATTTTCAATCTTATTTTCGAAGAACTTTAATTTGGTTTGTATTTATTTTCTATTCGAAGTTTCTTGGTGCAATAATCGTTTCTCAGAATTTAAACTTCTTTCTCAAAGTTTCGTATTTAAACTCGAAATCCTAATTTCATGTTTAATAACGAAACATTTTACACTTTTTCATAAAACGAGTTTAAGATCTGGAATATTTTTTCCATAAGTTATGAATTTTCTTCCAAAATTTCGTTTGTTTTAAACCAGTTTTAACTTTTTATCTAAAGTTTCTTTTCAAAGTTGTTGTTATAGCTTAAAATTAAAATCTTTCGAAGATTTTTCTTATTTTAAAAGCCCCGGACTTGATATTTTTAATTTTTTACTTACTTTGACTTTAGACCCAAAATTTATACTGATTCTAGGGATTTTCAATCTTATTTTCGAAGAACTTTAATTTGGTTTGTATTTTCTATTCGAAGTTTCTTGTTTCAATAATCCTTTCTCAGAATTTTAACTTTTTTCTCAAAGTTTTCTATTTAAACTCGAAATCCTAATTTCATGTTTAATATCGAAACATTTTATACTTTTTCACAAAACGAGTTTAAAATCTGAATTTTTTTTTTCCATAAGTTATGAATTTTCTTCCAAAATTTCGTTTGTTTTAAACCAGTTTTATTTCTTTATCTGATTTTTATTTGAAGTTTCTTTTGAAAGTTGTTGTTATAGCTTAAAATTAAAATCTTCCAAAGATTTTTCTTATTTTGAAAGCCCTGGACTTGACATTTTTTACTTACTTTGACTTTAAATACAAAATTTAGAATAATTCCACTAAAGATGATTTTACCAATAACTGCTGTGTACAGTCCAATGTTCTGTGTTGTAGAATTTAAAGACTCATTCGAAGAAATTTGGAAATTGTCGTGTCTGCTTTCGAAGACGAAATTGTCGTGTCTGCTTTCGAAGACGAAATTGTCGTGTCTGCTTTCGAGGACGAAATTGTCGTGTCTGCTTTCGAAGACGAAATTGTCGTAGAACGGTGTAAAGCGATACAATTTAATTTTGCCTTTTGGGGTACCCCGGATCAAATCGTTGAATTAATCAAAATTCCATTAAGCTCACCGCCACATAAATATATTGCTTATTATTCAAACTAATGGTTTCTTCCATACGCCTCAGGGTAATCTGGTGGATGGACTCGAATTTAATATTGTTGATCAACATTAACAACATTAAATTCGAGTCCATCTATTTTCTTTTCAGAAAAAAAGTCCGTTCTACAAGAGAGCGTTGCGGTAGGTTCTACATGGTCAATTACGATCAACACATTAAATAAATATAGAACCACCTCCGCGTTTGAATTTCAATGTTAAGCGCTGACAGGTTATAAATAGTTGACAATTAGTGCATCATTAGCTACTGATGTATTCCATCATTATTTAGCTTCAGGGAACTTGTAAACTTAAACGTAAATTTGTTGAGAATGGCATATTCGATTCGATGAAGTTAATTAAATAAAAAATGTATTTGGGGCAAAAATTTGAAAACCATTGGGGCCTTGAAATACAAATCTTGTCCCCTGAAACCAAAAAAGATTAAAACACACAGAGGTTGATTTTTTTGGTTATCTTCAAAAATTGAAATACTGTAACGCAATGTAAATAGATGAAATAGGATTTAGAATAGAATTGTAGAATTTAGTAAATAAAAAAAAGTTTCTAGAAGGTTCTGATAAGGGGAAAGCGACCGCGATAACGAAACAAACGCCAGATAAGCGTTCCAGAAATTTCGGCATTCGATAAGCCTTATCTGCCGAAAATTCTGGAAGCCGGCGGCCAAAACTATAAAAAGGCGGTCAGCTTTCTCTCGAGTCAGTCAGTTAGAATCAGTGCAAATAGTGAATTAGTAGAAGTGAGTTAATTGTAAATTGTTGAGTTCAGTGGGTCTTATTCGATAAGTGTAATTAATCGAACCGATAAGCCCGTAACAATAGAAATCTTGTTCCCTGAAACCAAAAAAGATTAAAACACACAACAGAGGTTGCTTTGATTGCCAAACTATCAGATGATGATAGCTTGGCTATCGAAACGCGTTAGAGCAACCTTTGTTATATTTTTTTAATCTTTCTTGGTTTTAGGAGACAAGATTTGTATTTCAATTTTTGGAGATAACCAAGGACTAGTCCGTTCCACCAAAATTGGGGTCTTGGCTGTTTTGAAACCAATCCTCTTATTTGCTTCTCTTTATGTCTAACATTTTTTTAAAAATCGCAAGAACTGTTCATTGGTTGGGTAATAAGTAATGTCCGTTTTTAAAGTAAAACTTTTTTAGGCCGTTAAACGATTTTGGAAGGGGGTAATTTTATTGTTTCACACCGTCACCATGCGTTACCATCACGCGTCACCATAACACATTACCAACATTTCTAATATTAATAATACATCGTATTGCCAACTTTAACAATAAATATTCGATTCTACTAATGTAACAAATATTCGCATTTTCAAGAAATTGTGCGAATATATTGCGAAATTGGGAAATTATTTTTGGAATAACAATGCAACTGCTAAGGCAGGGTTTCTTAAATGGGCTTCATGATTCTTTTTTTCTTGAAATATCGACTTTATTTATAAAATTTTCCTCAAAATCGCCTTTTTCTTGAAATTTCGTCAAAATTTGACTTCTTTTTTCGAAATTTCGGTCTTTTTCCCAAAATCTCGCCAATTTCCTCGAAATTCCCTTTTTTTTTTTCAAATTTGGGTATTTGGAACTTTTGATTTTTTACTACGAAAATCATCAAAATCACAATTTTTTAAAAATCTAAAAATATGAGAAACCCAATAATTTCAAACGTTTTAAATTGTTAAAAAAGTAAAATTTTGCAAAAAAATGAAAATTTTTAAATAAGGTGGGAATTATAAAAATAAATCGAAATTTTCTTCAATAGGGTAAAAATTTTGAAAAATCGCAGTTTTTAAAAAAGTCAAAATTTTGTAAAAACTAAAAATGTGGCCAAAAACGGGAGAATTTTTCAAATAAGGTTAAAATGTTCTAATGGTCGAAAATTTGAAAGTCGAAATTTTCAAAAAGTCAACTCTTTGGAAAACGTTCAAAGTTTCAGCAAAGCGAAATATTTCAAGGAAACAACAAAATAAAAACTTCGAAAAGAAGTCGAAATTTTGAATAATAGTGACTGTAAAATATCAAAATTTTGAAGAAAAGCAAAATTTTGAAACTTGTATCTTCAAATTATAAGTCAAAATTCCAAGAAGTATAAATATTTTTTTAAAACTGGAAAATTTGAAATATGAGTTAAAATTTAAGGATGTCAATTTTTTAAGAAAAGTTGATTGTTTTAAAAAGCCGAAAATCTCAGAAAAAGTTGAAATATTTAAGTTCTTAATATTTTCAACAAAAAAAGTTAACTCTTATTTAAAAGATAGTCGAAATTTTGAATAATATCGTTTCAAAAAATATCAACATTTTCAAAAAATCGAAATTTTGAAAGATTTAGAATTTTGAAAGTACTAAAATTTCCATAAAAGTAAAATTTTTGGAAAATCAAAATCTTCAAAAAGGTTAATTCAATTTTTTGAAAAATATTCGAAATTTTGAAAGATTGGGAATTTTAAAGATATTAAAATTTCCACAAAAGTAGAATTTTGTAAAGAAAAAATTTTCAAAATAGTAAACACCAATTTGTTAAAAAAGGCTCGAAATTTCAAAAAATTGGAATTTACGAGAAAAGGTCGAAATTTTCGAGATTTTTCAATTAAACCAAAAATTTCAAAAAATTTTTCCAAAAAGTAAAAACTCTCATTTGAAAAAAAGTCGAAATTTTGAATTATAGTGTTTCAAGAAATCTCAAAATTTTACACAATAGCGGAAATTTTGAAACTTGAATCATCAGATTATAGGTCAAAATTCCAAGAAAAAGCATAAATATATTTTGAAAAAAAAAAGTTTGAAATATAAGTGAAAATTTTAAAATTTTGAAAATATATCGATATCGTCAAAAAAACTCGAATTCTTCAAAACAACTCGAACTCTTTAGAAAAACAGAAATTTTTAAGAAGACTTGGATGCTTTAAAAAACCGAAGTTCTTAGAAAAAGTTCGAACATTTAAGTGCTCAAAACTTTCAAAAATAAGAGCCAGCTATTTGAAAAAAATTCGAAATTTTCAAAAAGTTAAAATTTCCAAAATAAGCTCGTATTATGAAGTTAAGATGTTCACTGAAAATTAAAAGAGATTTAAATTTAAAAGAAAAAGTCGAAATTATCAAAGAAACTCTTTTTTTAAGTAGAAATTTTTAAAAAAGTGACGTTTCTAATTTTCGACAAGTTTCTCATAATTTTCAACGATAAATATCCGTAATGTTTAAAAATTGTCAAGTCTCGAAAAAATATTGAAATTCTGATAAGAAAATCGCGATTTTCAAAAAAAGTTGAAGTTTTAAGAGCCAGAATTTTGGATAAAAGCGAAATTTTCAAAAGGAATCAGTGTTCACATTCTCACCCCGTTCCTCAAATCGTCAAGGTAAGAGTTAGGAATCTGAATATAAATAAGCATTTTGATATAAGTTGGAAGTAGACCACAAGCGATGCTAGTTTAGTATAATTGAAATACCGTCGAATTTTTATTATTTGTTCTTACTGTCGTCGTTTAATTTTTCAATTTTTTGTTTTTTGCGCATGCTACTCATTGCTTGAAAACGTCATAGTCTGCAGTAGTAGACTGGTCATCCGAAGCTGTGACGTCACTTCTGATCTAGAACTCTCCTGATATAGCTACTCTTGATTTTAATTTAAAAAAATGTTTTCTTTACATTTAAAGAACGAAAGTCGACATTTCAACGTGTGTTTCTCAACATTAAAACTAAAATTTTGAACAAAAATGATCTTTGTCAAAATAATCGAACTCTCAATCGGCATTTTCTTTGAAAATATTACAGACTTGGAATTTGGAAAGATATTCAGTTCTTCACTATAGGTAAAAACTGTAATTATCAAACAAATATGAAGTTAACGTAACAAAAATAAAAATACTGCTTCAAATAAATTTTAGTAGGGGGCTACAATTAAAAACCAACAATTTTAGTTCGTCCTGTGGATAAAAACAATGATGTATGACGAGTAACCCGCGCATTAGCTCGTTGTTTAACGCCAATGTTAAATTAACGAAAAATACCTATAAATAAAATTGGTAGTAAGCATATAATTAAAAAATTACCAACCCTTGTCAATGTCCGTTAATGTTATGATTACGGAGATATGCGGATCAAAGTTACTTTGGTCGTATATTATTCTAAAACCGAAAGTTGACGATATAATAGCAGGGCATGGGGAAAAACTAAGAATATTTATTATAGCAATTAGGCAATTAAACCCGATCATTACCCATCGCCCGTGGTCTAATATTAAGGAAACGCGTCAAAATCTGATAAATTAGTGAACTTGAGGCTTTGAGCACCTGACTTATAAAAGAATTTAACGGATTCCGTTGGCCCCATGAGAACTTCTTTATCACTTCAAATTTGATAATTTTTTGTGGATTTTGAAACTCAAAATCTAGTGTAACGGATTGCGAAGTCAAAAGTTTATTATTATTAAGGGAATTACAACGCGAGGAAAATTACTGATAGGTTTGAGACGTCTGTGGAATGTTTACAAGTAATTATCGAGGAAATAGGTAATTTAAATAAATCGAAGTCGACAAATCGAAAGTGCGTTCATTTTCGCCTTCTACTGCAAGCGCCCCCCAAGTCAAAGCCCTTTGGCAGCTATAAAAAAACGACTCCTAAATCCTCGACTGCTTCATAAACTAACCTAACCCACTTAAGCCACAATGAAGATGTTAATATTCAAACAGTTTAACGAAAGGGGGTCAAATCCATCGAGGTATCGGATATGTGCCGATGGATCGCTCACGTCTGGGAACTGTAAATTACCGATTGCATTTTGCAGGTGAGCAGCTTGACACAGGTCAGGGTTCAACCAACTATCTAACCATTTACAGAAACCAATCTAAAAAGTACATCTCGACTCGCCGCTTATACCTAAACGTGCCCATACGTATGCAAAATAATTTTCTCAAGCTTATGGGACCTACAGCAATAAACGGCTTATAAATAATAATTAAGCCGGGAATTAAAAACTTAAAAAGCTTATTTCAGTCGTATATTAGATTCAAGTTTAAACAGTTATTGAAGATTGCGTTGCTTTGTCCCTAATGTGTGGTTACAACATAGAAATGCATTTTGCTTACCATATCATAAGACTACAGCATACACGTCTATAAAGAAAAACATATGATTTGTCGAAGAGCAACAAATTGTTTAAAAAATTTTCGTTGGCACCACCTATTTCTTTAATAGATTCACAAAACTCAAAACGTCTGTACTTGTCAAGAAATAGCCACGTAACACTTGCGCCCATTTCTTTTTAAAATGTTCAACACTGTTATCGATTTCACATTAATTTCCTCTGCATCGATGAATTTTCATGCAAAAAGTTCCACTTTTTTATATAAATGGAGACTTCCTTTCGACGAGCTACAACCCAAACTAGTAAAGAATATTGTTTTATTAATTTCGTAGATTTTGCTGATTTGAAAATTGCAAGTTTCATTTTTAGTTTTTATTCCTTTTTATTAAAATTTATAAACTCGACGATTGGAAATGTTATATTTTTTAACATTTCAATTCTAATTTCGAAATTTCGATTCTAATTTCGAAATTTCGATGTTAATCTCGAAAGTTCAATTTTTTTCTAAAAAGCTTCAACTAAATCTACAAAAATGTTGAATCCTTTCTCAAAATTTCGGCTTTTTTCTAAAAATGTCTGAATTAAATTTCGCCTTTGCTTTAAAATTTCAGCTTCTTTTTGAAATATTTAATAAAATCTTGCACTTATTATTATGATTATTCTCTGTAAATTTATTTTCATAATTTTGATGTTTTTTTTTTCAGTATGTTCTTAAAATTCTGAGCTTAAAATGCTCGTTTCTAAAGTTAAAAACATTATCCATAACATTTCGACTTTTTCTAGAAATTTGACTTTTGTTTTTCAAAATTTAAATTTTAGATTTTCGTTTTAATCTAGAGATTTTAAATTAAATTTAAAAAACCTTATACGATTTTTAGAAGCTTGGGCATTTTTTAAAAATTTTTGGGATGCAATTTTTTTTCCAAAGTTACGACAATCTTCAATCTTTTCTGTTAATTTAAAAGGTTTATTTAAGTATCAACATTTCGCTTTATTTAACTTGTTACTAATTGTTAACTAATTACTAAAATTTTAATTTTAAATTTTGACATATAAAAATCTAGAATTACCAATTACTTGCTGTTTTGTTTTGTAAAACAATAGGTAGTCTTGGGGACTGCCGGCTGAAGTGAAAACTTAAAACTAGGAAATATGTAGTGTTGCAATTCGAACCCACGTTACTAAACAATTCAGAATATTGGAAATATTTAAAAATAAATTCGGCCAAACTGAATCGCTTAACGCTCCTAAAACAGTTTTCACTCTTCAAAAATAATATTATTTCGATGGTACAAAAACGCTGACCGAAGAATCGACAACTTGTATATGGATTTATAGCTTTAGGTGTTAAAATGTGGTCTATGATGAGAATGTTGTTACAAACGAAAGTGATCATTTAACCCAATAAACTCGAGTTTGAGAGCAAGCACTTTAAGTTCCATTACATGGGCAGGTCGTTCGAATTTAATGTGATTTGCCCTTTGGTTTATGTTTGTTGGTGTAATTAGTACTTTCGCTGTCTGATCCCGATGCTCTCGGACATATCGTGAGCTGCCCAAGACACCCCAGATGGACGCTGCAGCGTCCGAGCTTTTCCCACAAACACACGCACGTTTGTTCGCATACTGGATCCGCATTAATAAAAATTTGTGTTGCGATTTGAATTTTGGAATTTAGAGCAACATATTTTAGAACTATTTTGAATTTGAAAAGTCAATTATTTCGAATTTGTATTGGTATTTTGTGGCCTAAATAGTTATTTTGTGAGTTACAGTGTCGAATGCGTTTGTGTGCGACATAAACTCTTCAAATATGGTGCAAATATCATAAATGTGACGTAACTTTTTGTGACAAATACAACGAGCAACAGAATTTTGTTGACGTGGATCCAGCCATGGGCATAGGCAGGATTTCCTTCAAGGGGGGCATCAATCATTTTGACAAATTCACGGGCAAAGTATATTTTCACTTAAAAATTACACAAACTGGGCAGATCGAATTTACAGATTAAAGTAGAAATTTCGAAAAAGAGCCAAACTTTAAGGAAAAACCTTTTGGATAACTTCAACAAATGTAGAAATTTCGAAAAAGTAGAAATGTCAAAAAAAGACGAAATTTCTGAAAGTCAATTTTTGAGAAAAAAAGTAATTATTTAAAAAAACATTGAAAAAAGTTGGAATTTCCAATAAACCATATTAAAAATAAAAACCTAATCCATCTCAAAAACTCGAAAAATATCCAAAATTTAAAAAAGTCACAATTTTTAAAGGTTTCATTCTCTGGAAAGATCGAATTTTTTAGGAATTATTAAAAATTTCTAGAGAAAATTCAATTTTAAGAGAAAAATTGATATTTTGGGAAATAAAGTGATAATTTCGAAAGACGAATTTCGAAATAAAAACATTGTAAAAGTCGAAATTTTCAAAGTTCTAATTCTATGAAAAGATCGAATTTTCTGGGAAATATTAAAAATGTCCAAAATTCGAAAAAAGTCAAAATTTTCAAAGATCTAATTCTGCAAAAAAATCGAATTTCCTAGGAAATATTAAACATTTCAAAAGAAAACTTGATTTTAAGAGAAAAATTGATATTTTGGGAATAAAATAATAATTTCAAAAGATGAATTTCGAAAAAAAAAAACATTGGAAAAGTCGAAATTATTAGTAAGCCATATTCAAAACAAAAACCTTTCTTAAAAACTCTAAAAATGTCCAAAATTCGAAAAAAGTCAAAATTTTTAAAGGTCTAATTCTATAAAAAAATCGAATTTCCTAGGAGATATTAAAAATTTCAAAAGAAAACTTAATTTTAAGAGGAAAATTAATATTTTGGAAATAAAGTAATAATTTAAAAACATGAATTTCAAAAAAAAAAACATTCGAAAAGTCGAAATTATTAGTAAACCATATTCAAAACAAAAACCTTTCTTAAAAACTCTAAAAATGTCCAAAATTCGAAAAAAGTCAAAATTTTCAAAGGTCTAATTCTATAAAGAAATCGAATTTCCTAGAAAATATTAAAAATTTTAAAAGAAAACTTAATTTTAAGAGGAAAATTGATATTTTGGGAATAAAGTAATAATTTAAAAACATGAATTTTGAAAAAAAAACATTGGAAAAGTCGGAATTATTAGTAAGCCATAGTCAAAACAAAAACCTTTCTTAAAAACTCTAAAAATGTCCAAAATTCGAAAAAAGTCAAAATTGTCAAAGGTCTAATTCTATAAAAAATCGAATTTCCTAGAAAATATTAAAAATTTCAAAAGAAAACTTAATTTTAAGAGGAAAATTAATATTTTGGGAATAAAGTAATAATTAAGAAAGATGAATTTCGAAAAAAAAACATTGAAAAAGTCGGAATTTTTAGTAAGCCATATTCAAAATAAAAACCTTTCTTAAAAACTCTAAAAATGTCCAGAATTCAAAAAAAGTCAAAATTTTCAGAGGTCTTATCCTATAAAAAAATCGAATTTCCTAGGAAATATTAAAAATTTCAAAAAAAATTTTAATTTTAAGAGGAAAACTGAAATTTTTGGAATAAAGTAGTAATTTCAAAAGACGAATTTCGAAAAATAAACATTGAAAAAGTCGGAATTTTCAGTAAGTCGTATTAAGAATAAAAACCTAATCTCTTTCAAGAATTCGACAAAATTCTAAAAAAACCATAAATTTTAAAGGTTTCCAAAGGCGCCATTTTTAGGAAAAGTCGAATTTTGAGAAAAAAAAATCGCAATTCCCAAACCAAAAACATTGTTCTGAAAATTCAGCATTTAGTAAAGGCGCTGAATTTACAAGAATTCTTTTTCCCAAAATCCCCAAACGTATTTTTCTCAAAAACACTCAGTCGTAATTTGCTGAAAAGAACAAATATTCAGAAAAATGACAGAATTTTGCAATAAATAAACGATTTTTGAAACAAAAGTCCAAAAAGGGGGCAGCTAAAAATAAAATCGAAATTTCGCAATTTTGAGGAAGAATCGAATTTTAGGAAAACGACTATTTTAAGAGAAAAAAGTCAAAATTTTGAGAAAAAAACTAATTTACCCGGAAAAAGGCGAAATTTCTAGAAATATTAAATATCGAATTTTTGTTTTGTTTGATGGAACGGACTGGTTCTTGGTTATCTTCAAAAATTGAAATACAGAACTTGTGCCCTGAAACCAAGAAAGATTAAAAAAGATTAAAAAACACAACAAAGGTTGCTCTAACGCGATTCAATAGACAAGCTGTCATCTTTAGAGAGAAACTTCTCCTGGCTGTCGAAACGCGTTAGAGCAACCTTTGTTGTGTTTTTTTAATCTTTTTAATCTTTCTTGGTTTCAGGGGGCAAGTTCTGTATTTCAATTTTTTAAATATCGAATAGTAAAAGTCAAAATTTCGTGAAACGGGTAAACTTTAAGAAACCAGTCAAAATTTCTAAAAAATCAAATTCTAAAAGATCGAAATTTTCAAAAAAAAGCTAGATGATGTATCGAAACGTGAAAAAAAGTGAAATAACGAAAAAACTTCGAAATCGACGAAAAATTTAAAATATTCCAGTTTCTCTCTGAAGATGACAGCTTGGCTGTCGAAACGCGTTAGAGCAACCTTTGTTGTGTTTTTTAATCTTTCTTGGTTTCAGGGGACAAGTTCTGTATTTAAACAAGTTGAAATTTTCAGAAAGGATTAAAAAGGTTTGAAATTTATATAAACAAAATTGTTTCCTAATTTTTGTCCTTTCATAAAAATTTTAAATTTCCAAAATATATATTTTTTTATCAGAAATTCGACCAGATTTCGATGGAAGGCAAAAAACAAGCTGTTTGCAGAATTAAAAAAAGACGAGATTTTCATAAAAAATCAAAATTTAAGAAGTGACGAAATTTCAGAAAAAAACGACGAACATTTAAATAGAATTCGAAATTTTCATGTTTAATAAAAGAAGTCGAATTTTATGAATAGTTGCGAAATTTTAATAAGACGATATTTAAAAAAATACGAAGTCTGAGAAAAAAGTCGAAATTTAGAAAAAAAGTTTCCAAAGAAGAGATGAATTTTGAAGAAGAAAAGAAATTTTTGGAACAAGTCCCCTAGTTGAATACATATAATTTGCTGCATGAACCAGTGAGGGGGGCAAGTGCCCCACTCAACTCTATTCTAGTTACGCCTATGAATCCAGCTTAATAGTAAAACAGAAATCCAAAATCAATGACAAGAACACCTTAAAATATAATCTTTTTAAAAATCTGGAGAAAATTAATCGAAATTTCTAGAATAAAGTCAAAATTTCAACAATAAAGTCAAAATTTCGAAAAATCAAAGCTTAGGGAATTTTTTTTCAGTGGACACTGAATAAAATATGGAGTTTATACAAAATTCATGGGTTTGAGACGTTTGTCGAATGTTTACTAGTAGTTAGGGTAATGAAAGAGATACGTAGTTGAGCCAGGGCCGGATTTAAACTTGATGACACCCCAAACTATTTCAGATAGGGGGCCAGTGTTGCCAAATTACCAAGCAATTGTAAAATGTATTACTTTATGGGGAAGTTTTTAGCTAGCAAAGAAAAGGTCATCACACCTCGAGAACTAAAAAAAATGAAACGTATGCACCTTTTCAAGGTTCTTCGCACAAAGTAATTATTCCGTATGAGCCTTCCTTATACCGACAATTGTTTTATCGACGATTTAAAAAGAGTCTTCAACCCTATCTTTCCCTAGAACTTCTCCTGGCCAACAATGTATATCCAAATACGATTTTGGGGCGGCCTAAACGACGGAAATCCAGCACTGCGCTCAATACTTCGAGCTTCGGGATATCGAATATTCTGGTATGTGTGGAAGGCTAACATAAGTCACAATCGCTAAGTTGGTTAAAATAAATTACCTTAGTACGAATTTGCCAAGTTGTTTTGTGCTAAAATGTTCTGTTAAACAAAAATGTTAAGAAACAATGTGTAAATGTATGAACCACCAAAGCGTAATAAAATTCATAATTCAAAATGTAATACATTACAGTCATAAAATTTGAAATACGAAACAAAATTTGTATTTCAGTTTTGAAGGTAACCAATTCCGTTCCACCAAAAAAAAGTCATGAAATTTGAAAGATATAAGATCAAAATTAGAAAGATTTAATAATGTCTCAAAAAATCTGAAATTTTTTTAAACTACTTAACGAAGTACAGTGATGAAGCCCAGGGTATCGAATAATAAAAATTTGAATAAATTGATACGATTAAAAGATACATGCAATTTCAGGCACATATTCGTCCTGAAACTGAAAATAATCGGATGCAGCGTCGAAGATCGAAGCGGGCGGCCGACGTTAGTGTTCAGTATCTTGCAGTTTGGTGTGATGGTGTTCTGGGCAGACACGACCAAGAGTTCCCACGCCACCCCCTCGTCCTCTCTGACGTGCTCTAATAGCTGCTATTTACTCATCCGACCCGCTTCAGAAAACCTATGGCTTTGGTCTTTCAGAAATGCATTTATTGTCTATTAGATCCATGGGTGCCTTGTCTGACTTTGATCCGTTGATTAAATAATAATTAAGAGATCCCCCCCCTTACCCAGCTTTCTAAATAATTACGATAAACGCTATGGAGTAACGACAGTCGTGTAATGTCCGGGAACTGCTTTAATTCGTTCAGAAACATAAAAGGTGTCACCCCTTTACTAGGACAGTGATTAGTAGTAATTACATTCGTAATTATTAATAATTGTCGGTGTGGTAAAGGGGTGAAATCTTGGTCGTTGCTTAAGGACTTAATCAACCCCGGTTTCACCCCTTTATCAAGTGTTTGTGAAACCCCTTTACCACATGTAAAATTGTGAAACCCTTTTACCACATGTAAAAATGTGATTAATTACCTTTACCACGTGTAAAATTGTAAAAGTCCTTTACCACATGTAAAGTTGTGAAACCCCTTTACCACATGTAAAAGTGTGATTAATTACCGATATGGTATTTTGTGTTCGATTACCTAATTAATTAAAATTACTTACGTAATCAAGAGCAAAAAAAGGATTTACCTCTTTACTCATCAGCAAATATTTATTACTCATTGTTGATGTGATGAATTTATCTTTTTACCATATAATAAAGTAATTATAAAAATTCATAAAGATACCAACATGGTAAAGGGGTAAAATCGTCTTTTGTGTTCGATTATATGGGTAATAACAGTTAGGTTTGTAATAAATTACAAAAAAATTTTTCACCCCTTTATTCATTCAAAAATTATCTATTACAAGAGGTAAAGTTCACCCCCTTACCACTTGTAGAAAGGTAATTATAAAAACTAATTACTGATGTGGTAAAGAAGATTCTGTATTTGATTCTGTACGTACAGCATAATAAAAATTACATATGTAGCCAAAGCTAAAAGAACTTTCACAGAATTATTTATTATTAATTACTTATTTTCAATATGTCGCAAAGTAGTTCAAAAATAATAATTAAAACTAATTACCGAAGTGGTAAAGGGACGAAATCTTCTTTTGCGTCCTGTTACGTATGAAATCAAGTTGAAAAGAAGGTTTCACCCCTTTACCATATCAAATTACTTATTATTACTAATTTTCGATATGATAAAGTTCGCCCCTTTACCACATGTAAAAAAATTAATAACAATAAATGATTAACGATATATTAAAGGGCACCAAAGGGTTACATCTTCTTCTTCTTTGTTAAAACATCGAATTACCGATTATTACTTATGTTCGATATAATAAAGCTCACCCCTTTACCAAATGTAAAAAAATAATTAGCAATAAATAATTAACGATGTGTAAAGGGACTAAAAAGGAGAAACCTTCTTTTTCTTTACCACATCGAATTATCAATTATTACGTATTTTCGGTATGATAAAGTTCACCCCTTTACCAAATGTAAATTATTAGTTAGCAATAAGTGATTAAAGCTATAGTAAAGGGCGCCAAAGGGTGACATCTTCTTCTTCTTTAACACATCGAATTACCAATTATTACTAATTTTCGATATGATAAAGTTCACCCCTTTACCAAATGTAAAAAATTGGTTAGCAAAAAGTAATTAACGATGTGTTAAAGGGCACTAAAAAGGTAAAGCGTTCTTTTTCTTTACCACATCGAATTACCAATTATTACTAAATTTCGATATGATAAAATTCACCCCTTTACCAAATGTAAAAAATTAGTTAGCAATAAGTAATTAACGATGTGTTGAAGGATGCTAAAAAGGTGAAACCTTCTTTTTCTTTACCACATTGAATGACTAATTGTTACTAGTTTTCGGTATGGCAAAGTTCACCCTTTTACCCTTTTACAAGATGTAAAAAAATAGTTAGTAATAAGTAATTAACGATGTGTTAAAGGGCACTAAAAAGGCGAAACCTTCTTTTTCTTTACCACATCGAATTACTAATTATTACTAATTTTCGACATGATAAAATTCACCTCTTTACCAAAGGTAAAAAAAGTTAGTAATAAGTAATTAATGATGTGTTAAAGAGCACTAGATAGGTGAAACCTTCTTTTTCGTTACCACATCGAATTACCAATTATTACTTATTTTGGATATGGTAAAATTCACCCCTTTACCGAATGTAAAAAATTAGCAGTAAGTAATTAACGATGTGTTAAGGGGTACTAAAAAGGTGAAACCTTATTTTTCTTTACCACATCGAATTACTAATTATTACTAATTTTCGATATGATAAAATTCACCCCTTTACCAAATGTAAAAAAAGTTAACAATAAGTAATTAACGATGTGTTAAAGAGCACTAGAAAGGTGAAACCTTCTTTTTCGTTACCACATCGAATGACTAATTATTTTATTTATTTATAATTTAGTTTTCAGTATCGCAAAGTTCACCCTTTTACCCTTTTACAAAATGTAAAAAAATAGTTAGTAATAAGTAATTAACGATGTGTTAAAGGGCACTAAAAAGGCGAAACCTTCTTTTTCTTTACCACATCGAATTACCAATTATTACTAATTTTCGGTATGATAAAGTTCACCCCTTTACCAAATGTAAAAAATTAGTTAGCAATAAGTGATTAACGGTGTGTTACAGGGCACTAAAAAGGAGAAACCTTCTCTTTCTTTACCACATAGAATTACCAATTATTGCTAATTTTCGATATGATAAAGTTCACCCCTTTACCAAATGTAAAAAATTAGTTAGCAATAAGTAATTAACGATGTGTTAAAGGGCACTAAAAAGGTGAAACCTTCTTTTTCTTTACCACATCAAATTACCAATTATTACAAATTTTTGTTATGATAAAGTTCACCCCTTTACCAAATGTAAAACATTAGTTAGCAATAAGTACATAACGATGTATTAAAGGGTACTAGGGCACCGTCTTTTTCTTTTCCACATCGAATTACTTATTGTTACTAGTTTTCGGTATGACAAAGTTCACCCTTTTACCAAGTGTAAAAAAATAGTTAGCAATAAGTAATTAACGATGTGTTAAAGGAAACTAAAAAGGTAAAACCTTTTTCTTTACCACATTGAATTACCAATTATTACAAATTTTTGGTATGATAAAGTTCACCCCTTTACCAAATGTAAAAAATTAGTTAGCAATAAGTAATTAACGATGTGTTAAAGGGCACTAAAAGGTGAAACCTTCTTTTTCTTTACCACATCGAATGACTAATTATTACTAGTTTTCAGTATCGCAAAGTTCACCCTTTTACCCTTTTACAAAATGTAAAAAAATACTTAGCAATAAGTAATTAACGATGTGTTAAAGGGCACTAAAAAGGTGAATCCTTCTTTTTCTTTACCACATCGAATTACTAATTATTACTAGTTTTCGGTATAACAGAGTTCACCCCTTAACCAAATGTAAAATAATAGTTAGCAATAAGTAATTAATGATGTGTTAAAGGGCACTAAAAAGGTAAAACTTTTTTTTTTATTACTACATCGAATTATCAATTATTACAAATTTTTAATATGATAAAGTTCACCCCTTTACCAAATGTAAACAATTATTAAGCAATAAGTAATTAACGAATTGTTAAAGGGCATTAAAGAGTTGAAACCTTCTTTTATTCTCGATTACATTTGAAATAACAATTATCTATATATTAATTATCAATTATGGATGTGGTAAAGAGGTAAAATTTTCTTCTGCTTTTCAGAAATAATTTGGGAATAGAGGGATAATTCATAAAATGGTACACAAAAGCGTATGTATTTTTTTATT
Organism: Dastarcus helophoroides; assembly: GCA_028583605.1. Taxonomy (NCBI): domain Eukaryota; kingdom Metazoa; phylum Arthropoda; class Insecta; order Coleoptera; family Bothrideridae; genus Dastarcus; species Dastarcus helophoroides. The sequence continues at coordinate 39,278,584 of CM053328.1, forward strand.
TCATAAATAAATTGGCAATCGAAAACCTACACATCTGACAAACAGGTACAGAAAAGGGTATAAAAAACTTGAATAGTCCTGATTCTAATCAGTATTATAACTCTCTTTCTTATTCCCTATCCTTCTATTGTCACTGAGTTTATAAATCTCTTTTTAACAGAATATAATCTTATTTTTATAAACCCATAACTCTAGAGCCTTTGTCATTTTTAAAAATTCTCTATAAAAAAAATATAATTCATTTATTGTTAAAAATATTCGTTTTCTCCTTCTGAAGATGGACAGCTTGGCTGCGAACGCGTAGAAGCAACCTTTTGTTGTGGTTTTTAATCTTTCTTGGCTGTCAGGGGACAATTCTGTATTTTAAAAAGTTGAAATTTTCAGAAAGGATTAAAAAGGTTTGAAATTTATATAAACAAAATTTGTTTCCTAATTTTTGTCCTTTCATAAAAATTTTAAATTTCCAAAAATAATATATTTTTTTATCAGAAATTTCAGCACCAGATTTCGAGTGGAAGGCAAAAACACAAGCTCGTGTGCAGAATTTAAAAAAAGACGAGATTTTCATAAAAAATCAAATTTAAGAAGTGACGAAATTTCAGAAAAAACGACGAACATTTAAATAGAATTCGAAATTTTCATGTTAATAAAAGAAGTCGAATTTTATGAATAGTTGCGAAATTGTAACTTAAGACGATATTTTAAAAAAATACGAAGTCTGAGAAAAAAGTCGAAATTAGAAAAAAGTTTCCAAAGAAGAGATGAATTTTGAAGAAGAAAAGAAATTTTTGGAACAAGTCCCCTAGTTGAATACATATAATTTGCTGCATGAACCAGTGAGGGGGGCAAGTGCCCCACTCAACTCTATTCTAGTTACGCCTATGAATCCAGCTTAATAGTAAAACAGAAATCCAAAATCAATGACAAGAACACCTTAAAATATAATCTTTTTAAAAATCTGGAGAAAATTAATCGAAATTTCTAGAATAAAGTCAAAATTTCAACAATAAAGTCAAAATTTCGAAAAATCAAAGCTTAGGGAATTTTTTTTCAGTGGACACTGAATAAAATATGGAGTTTATACAAAATTCATGGGTTTGAGACGTTTGTCGAATGTTTACTGGTAGTTAGGGTAATGAAAGAGATACTTAGTTGTGCGTTCAATCAGGGCCGGATTTAAACTTGATGTCACCCTAAACTATTTAAGATAGGGGGCCAATGTTGCCAAGTTGCCAAGCAATTGTGAAATTTATTACTTTATGGGGAAGTTTTCAGCGAGCAAAGAAAAGGTCATCACACCTCGAGAACTAAAAAAAATGAAACGTATGCACCTTTTCAAGGTTCTTCGCACAAAGTAATTATTCCGTATGAGCCTTCCTTATACCGACAATTGTTTTATCGACGATTTAAAAAAGTCTTCAACGCAATCTTTCCCTAGAACTTCTTCTGGCCAACAATGTATATCCAAATACGATTTTTTGAGGGGGCCTAAACGACAGCTTGTATAGCTTATACGTAAATCCAGCACTGCGCTCAATACTTCGAGCTTCGGGATATCGAATATTCTAGTATGTGTGGAATGCTAACATAAGTCACAATCGCTAAGTTGGTTAAAATAAATTACCTTAGTACGAATTTGCCAAGTTGTTTTGTGCTAAAATGTTCTGTTAAACAAAAATGTTAAGAATCCACAATGTGTAATTGTACGAACCAGTAAAGCGTAATAAAAGTCATAATTCAAAATGTAATGCGTTACAGTCATGAAATTTGAAATACAAAACAAGATTTGTATTTCAGCTTTGAAGATAACCAAGAACCATTCCGTTCCATCAAAAAAAGGCATGACATTTAAAAGATATAAGATCAAAATTAGAAAGATTTGAAAAATTTACCAAACATTTTTTTAACTACTTTACGAAGTACAATGATGAATGCCAAGTATCGAAAAATAAAAATTTGAATAAATTGATTCTATTAAAAGATGCATGCAATTGCTAGAACCTATTAGTCCTGATAGTCCTGAAACTGAAATAATTGCATGCAGCGTCGAAGATCGAAGCGGGCGGCCGACGTTAGTGTTCAGTATCTTGCAGTTTGGTGTGATGGTGTTCTGGGCAGACACGACCAAGAGTTCCCACGCCACCCCCTCGTCCTCTCTGACGTGCTCTAATAGCTGCTATTTACTCATCCGACCCGCTTCAGAAAACCTATGGCTTTGGTCTTTCAGAAATGCATTTATTGTCTATTAGATCCATGGGTGCCTTGTCTGACTTTGATCCGTTGATTAAATAATAATTAAGAGATCCCCCCGCTTACCCAGCTTTCTAAATAATTACGATAAACGCTATGGAGTAACGACAGTCGTGTAATGTCCGGGAACTGCTTTAATTCGTTTAGAAACATAAAAGGTGTCACCCCTTTACTAGGACAGTGATTAGTAGTAATTACATTCGTAATTATTAATAATTGTCGGTGTGGTAAAGGGGTGAAATCTTGGTCGTTGCTTAAGGACTTAATCAACCCCGGTTTCACCTCTTTATCAAGTGTTTGTGAAAAACCTTTACCACATATAAAATTGTGAAACCCTTTTACCACATGTAAAAATGTGATTAATTACCTTTACCACGTGTAAAATTGTAAAACTCCTTTACCACATGTAAAATTGTGAAACCCCTTTACCACATGTAAAAGTGTGATTAATTACCGATATGGTAAAGGAGAGAAATCTTATTTTGTGTTCGATTACCTAATTAATTAAAATTACTTACGTAATCAAGTGCAAAAAAAGGATTTACCTCTTTACTCATCAGCAACTATTTTTTTACTCATTGTTGATGTGGTCAATTTATTTTTTTACCACATAATAAAGTAATTATAAAAATTCATAAAGATACCAACATGATAATGGGGTAAAATCGTCTTTTGTGTTCGATTATATGGGTAATAACAGTTAGGTTTGTAATAAATTACAAAAAAATTTTTCACCCCTTTATTCATTCAAAAATTATCTATTACAAGAGGTAAAGTTCACCCCCTTACCACTTGTAGAAAGGTAATTATAAAAACTAATTACTGATGTGGTAAAGAAGATTCTGTATTTGATTATGTACGTACAACATAATAAAAATTACATATGTAGCCAAAGCTAAAAGAACTTTCACAAAATTATTTATTATTAATTACTTATTTCCAATATGTTGCAAAGTAGTTCAAAAATAATAATTAAAACTAATTACCAAAGTGGTAAAGGGACGAAATCTTCTTTTGCGTCCTGTTACGTATGAAATCAAGTTGAAAAGGTTTCACCCCTTTACCATATCAAATTACTTATTATTACTAATTTTCGATATGATAAAGTTCACCCCTTTACCACATGTAAAAAAATTAATAACAATAAATGATTAACGATATATTAAAGGGCACCAAAGGGTGACATCTTCTTCTTCTTAGTTAAAACATCGAATTACCGATTATTACTTTTGTTTGATATAATAAAGCTCACCCCTTTACCAAATGTAAAGAAATAATTAGCAATAGTTAATTAACGATGTGTAAAGGGACTAAAAAGGAGAAACCTTCTTTTTCTTTACCACATCGAGTTATCAATTATTACTTATTTTATGATATGATATTTTATGATAAAGTTCACCCCTTTACCAAATGTAAATTATTAGTTAGCAATAAGTGATTAACGATATATTAAAGGGCGCCAAAGGGTGACATCTTTTTCTTGTTTAACACATCGAATTACCAATTATTACTAATTTTCGATATGATAAAGTTCACCCCTTTACCAAATGTAAAAAATTGGTTAGCAAAAAGTAATTAACGATGTGTTAAAGGGCACTAAAAAGGTAAAGCGTTCTTTTTCTTTACCACATCGAATTACCAATTATTACTAAATTTCGATATGATAAAATTCACCCCTTTACCAAATGTAAAAAATTAGTTAGCAATAAGTAATTAACGATGTGTTGAAGGATGCTAAAAAGGTGAAACCTTCTTTTTCTTTACCACATTGAATGACTAATTGTTACTAGTTTTCGGTATGGCAAAGTTCACCCTTTTACCCTTTTACAAGATGTAAAAAAATAGTTAGTAATAAGTAATTAACGATGTGTTAAAGGGCACTAAAAAGGCGAAACCTTCTTTTTCTTTACCACATCGAATTACTAATTATTACTAATTTTCGACATGATAAAATTCACCTCTTTACCAAAGGTAAAAAAAGTTAGTAATAAGTAATTAATGATGTGTTAAAGAGCACTAGATAGGTGAAACCTTCTTTTTCGTTACCACATCGAATTACCAATTATTACTTATTTTGGATATGGTAAAATTCACCCCTTTACCGAATGTAAAAAATTAGCAGTAAGTAATTAACGATGTGTTAAGGGGTACTAAAAAGGTGAAACCTTATTTTTCTTTACCACATCGAATTACTAATTATTACTAATTTTCGATATGATAAAATTCACCTCTTTACCAAAGGTAAAAAAAGTTAGCAATAAGTAATTAACGATGTGTTAAAGAGCACTAGATAGGTGAAACCTTCTTTTTCGTTACCACATCGAATGACTAATTATTTTATTTATTTATAATTTAGTTTTCAGTATCGCAAAGTTCACCCTTTTATCCTTTTACAAAATGTAAAAAAATAGTTAGTAATAAGTAATTAACGATGTGTTAAAGGGCACTAAAAGGGCGAAACCTTCTTTTTCTTGACCACATCGAATTACCAATTATTACTAATTTTCGGTATGATAAAGTTCACCCCTTTACCAAATGTAAAAAATTAGTTAGCAATAAGTGATTAACGGTGTGTTACAGGGCACTAAAAAGGAGAAACCTTCCTTTTCTTTACCGCATAGAATTACCAATTATTGCTAATTTTCGATATAATAAAGTTCACCCCTTTACCAAATGTAAAAAATTAGATAGCAATAAGTAATTAACGATGTGTTAAAGGGCACTAAAAAGGTGAAATCTTCTTTTTCTTTACCACATCAAATTACCAATTATTACAAATTTTTGTTATGATAAAGTTCACCCCTTTACCAAATGTAAAACATTAGTTAGCAATAAGTACATAACGATGTGTTAGAGGTTACTAGGGCACCTTCTGTTTCTTTACCACATCGAATTACTTATTATTACTAGTTTTCGGTATGACAAAGTTCACCCTTTTACCAAGTGTAAAAAAATAGTTAGCAATAAGTAATTAACGATGTTTTAAAGGACACTAAAAAGGTAAAACCTTTTTCTTTATCACATTAAATTACCAATTATTACAAATTTTTGGTATGATAAAGTTCACCCCTTTACCAAATGTAAAAAATTAGTTAGCAATAAGTAATTAACGATGTTTTCAAGGGCACTAAAAGGTGAAACCTTCTTTTTCTTTACCACATCGAATGACTAATTATTACTAGTTTTCGGTATGGTAAAATTCACCCTTTTACCCTTTTACAAAATGTAAAAAAATACTTAGCAATAAGTAATTAACGATGTGTTAAAGGGCACTAAAAAGGTGAATCCTTCTTTTTCTTTACCACATCGAATTACTAATTATTACTAGTTTTCGGTATAACAGAGTTCACCCCTTAACCAAATGTAAAATAATAGTTAGCAATAAGTAATTAATGATGTGTTAAAGGGCACTAAAAAGGTAAAACTTTTTTTTTTATTACTACATCGAATTATCAATTATTACAAATTTTTAATATGATAAAGTTCACCCCTTTACCAAATGTAAACAATTATTAAGCAATAAGTAATTAACGAATTGTTAAAGGGCATTAAAGAGTTGAAACCTTCTTTTATTCTCGATTACATTTGAAATAACAATTATCTATATATTAATTATCAATTATGGATGTGGTAAAGAGGTAAAATTTTCTTCTGCTTTTCAGAAATAATTTGGGAATAGAGGGATAATTCATAAAATGGTACACAAAAGCGTATGTATTTTTTTATTTCATAAATAAATTGGCAATCGAAAACCTACACATCTGACAAACAGGTACAGAAAAGGGTATAAAAAACTTGAATAGTCCTGATTCTAATCAGTATTATAACTCTCTTTCTTATTCCCTATCCTTCTATTGTCACTGAGTTTATAAATCTCTTTTTAACAGAATATAATCTTATTTTTATAAACCCATAACTCTAGAGCCTTTGTCATTTTTAAAAATTCTCTATAAAAAAAATATAATTCATTTATTGTTAAAAAATACCGTAGATTTCAAAGATTATCTGCAAGGAGAAGTTTTGTTTGCTATTGACAGATGTTTGTACGTCAATATGATGTGGCCCCGAGCTGTTAAGATCCCTCGAAATGAATTTACATAAAACTTTATTACTATGTCCACCTCCTTCTCTTCGCAGTACCATTCGCGCCCACTTGTTTTATTTTTTTCATTATTTATTTATTTTTTTTTGTAAAGTGCCATTATTAGAAGTATATTTACCAGAATTATACTCACGGATCTATCTATTATCAAACTTGGATGTTTCTTAAGGAATTCAGTTTTGGTGGAACGGACTGTTTCTTGGTTATCTTCAAAAATTGAAATACAAATCTTGTCCCCTGAAATCAAGAAATATCAAAAAACACAACAAAATTTGCTCTAACGCGTTTTGACAGCCAAGCTATCATCTTCAGAGAGATACTCAACTCTACTAGTATCTCTGAAGATGATAGCTTGGATGTCGAAACGCGTTAGAGCAAACTTTGTTGTGTTTTTTTATTCTTTCTGGGTTTCAGGGGACAAGATTTGTATTTCAAAGGAATTCAGTACTCTGGTCCTAATAATTTTTTATACTGCAAATTAGCCTCTCCAGTAGTTAAGGCTTTAAAAACATATTCTTGAAGGTTTACAGCTCTAAAGAAATTTGCTTAGAAATTAATCAGTTTAGACAATAATTGAAATACAGAACTTGCCCCCTGAAATCAAGAAAGATTAAAAACCACAACAAAGTTTGCTTTGTTGTGTTTTTTAATCTTTCTTGGTTTCAGGGGACAAGTTCTGTATTTCAATTTTTGAAGATAACCAAGAACCAGTCCGTTCCATCAATAAAAAATTTAGACAATGCTTTTTTGGAAGTTGAACATTTCGAGAAATGTTTTTATAAAAATCTCAAACTTGTTGAAATCATATGATCGTTTTTAAGAGCTCTTATGATTTTCCTAGCTTACGTAATACCTAACAAGTTCCAAATATTATTTTAAGTTGATTGAACTTCCTCTTGCATTTTATGACACAAAACGAAAATATTCAAAGCCATTTCCTGCGCGAATAGTGTTCATTGTTCGTCTATATCTTCTGCGAATAACAATCTGCAATAAAATGTTACGAGCACCTTTAATAGTCCAAATGTTGTGGAGTCATTGTGGCTTAATTTTTAATGAGTCCATTAATATTTCTCGGAAATATTTCGCTTTCTATCAATCGAAATTCCTCAACGATTATCAGTGGAAAATTGACAAGTACGATAGAAAGATTCCATAATTAAAAACTAATTAAATTTCTTGGATGATTAATAATTAAAAATTCAAATATATTAAAACAATTCTACATTTACGTATCTATCAACAAGTGCTTCATAGGCAGCTTTTCACGTCACTTGTATTTTATAAAGAAATAGTTCACTCAGCAATATGAAAAGGATACATTAAACTTCGATTATAAAAAAAGAAATAAAAAATTTTCAAGGTGTAACTATTGACACCCACGTAATTTTAGGATATTTTCTTGTGGTTTCAATTAAACTGAGTGTGTTCAAAACATTTTTCGTCCGTTGTTAAAAACGTTCACAATGGCCCCACAATTGTCTTCTTGAAATTCCTAATTCATTAGATTTCAATTACCTTCTCTCTAATCGAGGTCTCGCTCACTAACGTCTATTTCTATATAAATAAACAGCTACAACTGTATAATATAAAGCTGCTCAGCGTTTCTTTGTAGTTGTCACCTGTACTTCCAATCTCAAAGAAAAATCATTTTTATAGCACAGATCAAAACTGTAAACAAAAACATAAATAAGTTTGCACTAGACAAAAAGTAATAAGTCGCTAGCAAACATAAATAGCAAGGAGATGGACAGAGACAGGGGCGGCCTTAGCCATTGCGAGGCTCCGGGCGGGTAGATCTTTAAGAGGCCTTCGTCTTTGTGGAATTAGTTTTAACATAGACGTAGTCAGAATAGGGCAGGGTAGGGCGCTTGCCTCCCCCCCCCAGCTCGTGTGGTTAACGAAAATTTATATTAAACTGAGGAGACTTTCTCTAAAAAATTTCCATTCGACAAAAGTCGCCCTTGTTTAAGCTATTGATATTTTCTCGAAATTTCGTCTTATTTCACGAAATTCGTCTTTTGTCATAAATTTCTTTGAAAATTTCGATTTATTTTATTAGAATCCAACTAAAAATTTCGAATTTTTGTCTCAAAATTCATCGTTTAGTTAGTTAGTTTTTTCCGGAAACTCCGACTTCTCTTTAAACTTAGATTTTCTGAAAATATCGACTTTTTTTTTCAAGATTTACCCTTTTGCTTAAAATTTGATCGATTTTTTGATAACAATATTTATCTGGAAATTTTTATAATGACTTTTTAAGAAATTTTGTAAAAAGACAAAAATTCCGAGAAAATTTCCCCTGGAATGGGGAAATACAACTTGTTTCTCAAAATTTCGACGATTATTTCAATATTGGACATTTTCTGACTCAGGGTAGGGCAGAACAGCGCGTATGTCTGCCTCTGATTCAAGCGCTCAAGAGAAAAATCTAGAAATTACATTTTTCTCAAAATTTGTCCTTTTTCCAAAATTAGACTCTCTCTGAAGAATTTCGAGGGTTTACTAAATCTTGACTTTTTTCTCAAAATTTCGATTTTTTTTTTGTTTTTCAAGGGAAAAAAATCGAAATTTCCAAAAAAAACAAATTTAGAAAAATCGAAACTTTGATAGTTTTCTCAAAATCCTCCTTTTTTCTCAAATTTAAAATTATAAAATTATCTTGAAATCCCATCCTGTATGTTCCCGGAAAACTGAATATTTTTCCTGGAAATTCGTATCTTTCTTAAAATTTTGACTTTTTTTTTTCAAGACTTGTTTTTTCCACAAACGGACGGCTATTCTCAAAGTTACACTTTTTCTTTAAGTTTGAATTTTTTCTGGAAAATTTCGATCTTTGATGCTTCATTTGGTAGTTTTTCTAGAAATGTCGACTGCTTTTCAGAGATTTCGTTTTTTTTGAATTCCTTTATTTTTATTAACATCGGGTTTTTCTGAAGATTTTGATCATTTGGAATTTGATTTTTCAGAACTTTTAACATGTTTCTTAAAATTTGCCTTTTTTCCGATATTTTTATATCAAAATTCGATATTTAACTTTGCTAAAAATTTTGAATTTCTCTTAAAATTAGTTTAATTTCGTCTTTTCAGAAATTTCGACTTTATTCTCAAAATTGCACTTTTTGGGCTCTTCTTTCGGAAATAATTTTTTCTATCAAAATTAGGCCACTTTTGAATATTTGTCTTTTCTTTAAATTTTGACTTTTTTAAATTTGATTAGAAATTTCTTCTTCATATTTCGCCTTATTTTCGAAATATTGACTTTTATTTCAAAATGCCATGTTTTAGTTTCTGGAACTTTCTGGACTTTTTCCTCGAAATTGGCTTTTCCTTTAAATTTCAGTTTTCTCCAAATACGTCTGTTTTCTCTAAATTAGGTCAGCATATTATCAAAAATTAAAAATGTTGCGAAAAATATTTTTAGGTAATTTCGAGAAAAAGATTTCTTGTACATTCAATTTCTTTATTGAAATTTAAATATTATGTCAAAATTAGAATAAAAAAGTAAACATTTCGGAAAAAGCGTTTTTGGAAATTGCAAATTTTTTCACAACATTTGGTCTTTGAAAATATTTTGGTATATTTAGAAATTTCGAGTTCTTCTGAAAGATTGGATTTTTATTCAATTTCGGTTTTCTAAAAAATCCTTTCCCAAAATAGGGTTTTTAAAAAAAAATCGGTCACTTTGGAAATTACGACTTTATTCTACATTTTTCTCTCAAAATTGAACTTTCATTTTTTTAACATTCGTTTTTTTTCTGATTTTTTTCAAATTTAAGTTTCCGAAAATTTCATGTTTCTCAAAAGTTGTCTTATTCTGGAAATTTTGACTCGTACTAGAAATAGGGATGTTTTATGCTTCTGAAAATTTCCGTTTACAGTGAAAAATTGTTCTCAAAGTTCCAACTTTTTTGGAAAATTATATCTTTTTTTCACAAAGTTCCACCTTTAAAAATATAATTTTTTTGAATTTTCAACAATGTTTGAGATTTTTTGAAAGATTAGAATTTTATTTTAAACAAGAATTTCTAAACATTCCAACTTTTTCCCAAAATTCGTTTTTCCTCGTCTCTTTCAAAATTAAATTAATTTCTCTTGAAAATGTTCACTTTCTTTAAGAGATTTCAACCTTTTTCTCGACATTTCGACGGTATTTTTTAAAATCGTTATTTTTTGAAATGTTCGAAATTTGGATAGTTTTTAAAGTTTTCCGAAAGGATCGGTTTTTATTTTTGATTCAATTATCTGACTGTTTTCGCAAAGTTCGGCTCTATTTCCAAATTTCTAAGTTAATCTGAAAATTCGATTACTCAGTTCATGTAGTTAAATGAAAATATACATATACTCGGAACGTTTTTCGGTTTTCTTTTTTTATCAATTTTTCAAAATGATCCTTGCCCCTCCCTGAACTAAATCCTGCCTACGCTTATGAATTTCAATGATGATGCTTGACCAGAAATGCAAAGTCATAAATAAATATATTTGGATTTTTAAAATTGTTTATTCGAAACTAAGAAAAATTAATAAATATAAAGATTTTTTTGGTGGAACGGACCGGTCCTTGGGTATCTTCAAAAAAATCCATCTTGGCTTCAGGCGACAAGTTTTGTCCTTCAATTTTTAAACACAAAGATAAACTATTAATCATGATAAGTAAGGTGCATTAGTGTCTTAAAAGGATCAGGGATTTAGAAATAATGACGACTGCTCTAATCTAATAGCATAATCCGACGACAGTTGACAGCTGAAATGAAACACGGGAATTCCCCGAATCGTAAACACGAAGAAAATGGAGTACTATCAGATTTTGTTTAGCCCTTGCAGTTGGCAGCACTTGTGGCACTGGTACGAAATTTCGTCAATGTGAAAGAGAAGGAAAGGAACATTCATTGGAGAGAATGAGACAGATATCAGCCCGATAACTCCACGCAAGGGAGCAGCGAGTCCAGTTTTATAATGCGCGGTTAAGGCTCGAAATTCAAATGAACCTTCGAATTCGTGCTATTGCGCAAGTGCGCGAGGCCCCCTACAAGAGCAAGGCCCCGGGCGGTTGCCTTGCTTGCCACCCCCAAAGGCCGCCCCTGGACAGAGACGTTAAATTGTAGGTTAGTGTTTCACTCAAGGGGTGTCTTTATTGCCGTTGTCTAGTTTATATCGCACCATATTTGCGGGATCTATTCATAAGTACATCTACCTACGAGACATTAGAGCATGTTGGTAGTTCAAATTAGCGTTATTGGTAACGCAAAACCATTCCTTTGACCCCTATTTTTAGTCCTCGACGCGCCTAAAGAAATTTTCACTTCAGAAAGGAGAATCCACTAGAATGTCTACATATACTGCCATTGGAAAGGCTCTTTATACTACATTGCGAAAATACGGGACAAACAAGGGACCAATAGTAATACGGGACAAACAAGGGACCAATAGTAATACGGGACAAACAAGGGACCAATAGTAATACGGGACAAACAAGGGACCAATAACAATACGGGACAAACCAGAGACCAATAATAATACGGGACAGAGCCATGAAATACGATGTAGATATGGGATGTATGGCTACGCTATAGATAGTTCAGGGTAGATAATTTTTGAAACAAAAAAAAATTATACTAGGATGAAACGTATTAGAAAAGGAAGATAATGCAACAAAAATGAAAGAAAAAATAAATTACAGGCAATCTGAGGTGGGGAAGGGGTAGGGGGTGAGATTTTAAGGGTAAAAAACGGTTTATCTCGATTTTTGGCAAAACTACAAATCCTATGGGAAAAAGTTAAAAAGCAAAGTTGCAGGTAATAAGAAGATCTACAACTTTTGTATTTACACTTTTTTAACATTACCTCAAAATTCAAGTGAAAAATTCAAAAAATCAGGTTTATGGTTTTTTATTTTTGTCTTTTACAAACAAAGAAAAATTTTTACAAAATTTTGTGAAAACTTACCTTTTTATATTCCAAAGACACTGTAATTTTTTTGATTTAAAATATTTATTTTTTCACCTTATTTTGACCCAATATCGAAAAAGTACCCTAATTTTCAATCGAAAAATCTTACGTTAAAATTTCAGCTTTTTCAAAAAACTCGGTGGGCTTTTGTTTGCTGAAATGTTTACTTTCTGATGGTATAAAAAAATATACATTACTATGGTAAATCTTCTAAGAAAATTCAAAAAAACGAAAAGTACTCCAATTCGAAATTTTTTTTTTATCTTTATCTACAATTTTGAGCTATTTGTTAAAATTTATACTTTAATTACTCGAAAAACGTAAGATTTCATTTTACATTGATAAACAAAAAAATTACAAATCCAAAAAACATAAAGATTGCAAAAAGCATAGTTGTTTTAAATATTAAAGATTGGATTTTAAGGGGATTTAATCTAAAAAATATGACTGTAGCTATTGTTTTCAGTAAAAATAGTTTATTTCTTAAATTCTCATTACATTTATGTCATAGAAAATTAATCTTTTTATTTATCAAAACATTGTCTTCAATTTTAATTACTTATCCATCAGTTTTTGCCTCTGATGGTATTTCTTCATCGTTAGATTTAGCACACCTTTCCGATTCTACCAGATCTTCGAAGTCTTCAAGACCATCATCGTCTTCGTCTCCAACATCATTTCTAGTTTGCGCTGGTTCTCGATCCACAATTTCATCTAGATCATTAACTTCCTCGTATGTTTCTTCTACCACATTGGCGCATTTTTCAGAACCATGACAATTTGAACATAAATTTGTGCATTTTAAACCATGTTTTCGGCAGCCACATTTTAAACTATTGCATCCAGTTTTACAGCTGCAGCAAATATTTTTCAGCAATATGTCTGGAATTAATTCTTTTTCTGTAAATTTGGGCATAATGCCCCGTAGATGTTGCTTCCAGCCCGAATCTGTTGCTGTCAGTTCGTTACCCAGCCAAGTTTGAAGCTGATAATATGCCCTGTAACAATGTTGTTCTGCTGCACCTTCTGTTGGTGGGAGATTTGCCAATATAAAAGACGATTTAATTTTTGCTAATTGATATTTTTGAAATCTTAATTGATTTAGTGTAATATTATTATTTTTACATTTATAAATAGATTTCATTAATTGTAATCCATTTTTTTATATCTTCTTTGTTTGCATCTTTTTTAAAAAAAATATTAGCCAAATTTGATAAATTTTTATCGCCTATTAATGAATTCACGATACTTTTCTTTCCTTTTCCGGCAAATCCAGATGTTGTATCGCAACCAGAAAGACAATGCAGAAATGCAACGATGTTTTTGACGGATTCATATTTGAAACTGTTAGACGTGAAAAAAGATCTTTTATATTTCCAGAATCTGGCTTCAGAAAATAAATGTCATGATTATTAGAATTTAATTGATTCAAAAGGACCAAAAGATCAATATCTGACCCACAACAATGACAGTTTTATTAGTATCTCTGGCAATTTCTATCGAGGTCTTAATTATGTCAGCATCAGCATCTTCTTTTGCTTGTTTACAGGAAAATCCTTGTGACTGCAATATTTTCATTAGCAATTTTATTATTTTGTCTTTGTTTTTCTCGTTAGATAAAAATTGTTCTTGCAAAAATGGTATTTTTGTATGGTTTTGATAATTAAACTCTGGAATATTGTCTGAGGTCTTTCTACGTCTCCTCTTTTAGTTAACTTATTTGGTTGTTAATTATAGTAGTATCTTTCGATTTACAATTTTTTGTTTATTAATATAAAATGGAATCTTACGTTTTTCGAGTAATCAAAGTATAAACTTTAACAAATAGCTCAAAACTGTACATAAAGATAAAAAAAAAAAATCCAATTGGAGTACTTTTCGTTTTTTTGAATTTTCTTAGAAGATTTACCATAGTAATGTATATTTTTTTACACCATAAGAAAGTAGATATTTCAACGAGCAAAAAGCCCACCGAGTTTTTTGAAAAAGCTAAAATTTTAACGTGAGATTATTTGATTGAAAATTATGGTGCTTTTTCGATATTGAGTCAAAATAAGGTGAGAAAATAAATATTTTAAATCAAAAAAACTACAGTGTCTTTGGGATATAAAAAGGTAAGTTTTCACCAAATTTCGCGAAAAAAATTTTTTTTTGTAAAAGATAAAAATAAAAAACCATAAACCTGGTTTTTTGAATTTTTCACGTGAATTTTGAAGTTATATTAAAAAAGTGTAGGTACAAAAGTTGTAGATCTTCTTATCACCTACATCTTTGCTTCTTAACTTTTTTCCATAGGATTTGTAGTTTTGCCAGAAATCGAGATAAACCGTTTTTTATCCTTAAAAACTCACCCCCTACCCCTTCTCGACCTCAGATCGCCCTTAATTTATTTTTCCTTTCATTTTTGTTGCATTATCTTTTTTTTTCTAATAGGTTTCATCCTACTATAATTTTTTTTCACTTTTTATCGTTTTGAAGGCTTCTACCCTGGTCTAAGATAGCTGATGGTTTTTTTGCCAATTAATATTCTGGCAAATAAAGTAATGGACCAAACCATACGATGAAGTAACGAAAACAAATTATTTTTAAAAGGTAAACATAATTAACCGAATTCAACGTTCGGTCGAGTAGACTTAAGAAATCTCGTCTTCTAATCGGCTTATCTGAAAGAAGCTTTAAGGCCTTTGTAACTCGGATATATGTGGACTTACCTTCCAAATTTCTTAACAACGGGGATTACTACCGTCTGTCCGTCTGACTCTTTATCATTTATCATAATATTAAAAACTCTTTTTTTATTTGTCTTCCTTTTTAAGGCACTGTCTTAATACGCTTACGTTATGATTGACCATTGTAAGAGACGTACATTATCATCTACTGGATTTTGGCCATTAATTGTGGAAACATTTACCAAGCATGATATTTAAAATTCTTTGGCAGCATACCAATTAAAAGCCGATTATTTCTTTATTTTTATTTAGCTAAAGAAGTAAAAAAAAGTAGTTTATTTATTTAAACTATAACCGTTAAGCTTAATTAACTAGTGAATCTTATACTACCAGAGTACTTATTTTATCCGACTTTTCCATCCTATAAGTTTTTCTAAGCAAAAGAACGTAGAATTTTAGAAAAAATGGCCGCGTTCTCTACTTTAAAAACTTCGGCAGTTTTAGAGACCGTCGACGGAGGTGAATACTTACAACTAGGAAATAACAATGTCTAGTGTAGTTCGAGACATGCTCTAATGTTAACAGTGTAATATACTGCCAACAGTATACATTGGAGCATGTTTGTAAGGCGTGATGGTGACGCGTGGTGGTCACGCACGATGTTGACGCGAAGCCCCCCTATCCAAAATTCACTTTAAAAGGAC
This sequence comes from Dastarcus helophoroides, assembly GCA_028583605.1. NCBI lineage: Eukaryota > Metazoa > Arthropoda > Insecta > Coleoptera > Bothrideridae > Dastarcus > Dastarcus helophoroides. The sequence continues at coordinate 39,294,258 of CM053328.1, forward strand.
GTTTTTCGCCTCTGTATTAAAGAAGACATCACGATGGAATTTCCAACGGTAAAAACTTATGATGATCTCGTCATAGTTCAAAAAAACCTTTAAATCTAATGACGTGGTTACCCAGTTTTGAATCCTTGGTACTGAAATGGTACGAGCCATGATTCGTTTTCGTTCACGGTTATTTATGCGACAAAGAAGAATACAACATTGTATAGACAGTTCATTATAATGACTCTACTCTATGATGACTTATATACACTTCGGGTGGTCCAAGTATCCATCTAATCATCCGACGTAATTAAAATCTCTGCTTTTATAGAGGATTGTTATTTATGCTGCATCACCATCGAGTGATATCGAAACTGAATTGTGACCGAATGGGAAAAACTCGATTAAGTGCAGCTTGCAAATTAAAAAAAAAGTTTAAAACTTTTGTCACAAAATAAGTATTTATTTTGTGCTTTTGTCGTCTGCACTCATTCTTGATTCAGTATAAAGCTGGATCCACATCAATAAAAAATTATGTTATGCGTTTTATTTAAATAGTTTAGGATGCCCACAAATGAATTCGGTGGTATAACATACAAAATAATTGAACTTTCGTGAAAATATGTTTTTTAAATTGCAAAATACAAATACAAACCACCACATAAATTTTCATTTAAGTGGATCCAGATGAAACCGATCTGGGATAATTTTAACATCGGTGTACATTTCCCATCAGCTCCTGTTTATTTACAAATGAATATGTTTGTTTTTGTTAGCGAAATACTCGAGAGACGAAGAGATATGTCTGTTATTATGCACGGTCGTTGATAGCACCAATTTACGTAAAATTTATGTTGTACGTCTTATTTTATTATGACTTCAGCCTCAGCGTCAAATTGTCTTATTTAATTACTTCGGCATTTTTAAGAGAAACGCTGCAGTTAAGTACCATAAGATAAAGATCGAGAACTCGAATATGGCCAAACACGTACAGAAGGTGGTACCTACGCAAGTAAATTATTTCTACTTGGGCCATCGTGTGCAATGATGATTAAGAAATCTGTCTAATTATATGAATTTTGGTGATTCTGTAGGTGTGTTTGAAAGACACATTGATCGACAACTTAATAAGCCGAATCTTATTTTAATGTAAATGTTTATTTACATCTTCCATACAAATTAAGTCGAAGCTCCTTAATCTCCGCCTAAAACTACAATGACACGTATTTTAATTTAAACAATTTAAATAACTGAGATTTCCAACCCTTACTTCGTGGAATTCTTTACTATTCATAACTATTAAACTTTATTAAGGATTAAAAAGCAATAGGTAATAAAAATTCCACAATGTTTCGATAAATATTTGCTAACACCGGACCAGGTTCCGCATTACTGCGTCATCGGCGGTTATATAATTTTTTTAGCCGTTGTTATGCTAACGCTTATGAGAGCGTTTTAAAAGAGACAAAAATGTTACCACTGGTTACCAGCGTTTTTTTTCTTTCTTCTCTTTCTCTTTTCTTCTTCTTCTTTCTTTGTCGTTCTTCTGACTTCTATTCTTTATCAATTAGATTAACTCAGCTGCAGTGGTAGTAATACGAGTATTCCATTCTGTTGTAAAAGATGTCTTTTTTTCAGGGAACAAGATTTGTTTATCAATTTTTAAAATGTGTCTGTCTTCATGCTTCATTTAAGCAGCATCTGAATGATATGGACAAGACAGTTGGTCGTAAATAGTAAAAAGTAGAGAAGGTAGGATCAGGTAACTTGTAAATGCTTCTGTTATCTCCATACGTAACAGACATATATTTCTCGTTAGTAATTGGTAATTTAATAGGTTCCTTATGCTTGTGGCTTTGGCCGTTATTTTACCATGTAGGTGCCGTACCGTCGCCGATAACTCAAGCTGTTAAAATTCGTGGGTTTCCGTGTATCGTTATCTACAATCACCCATCGCCTGTCCACAGATGCTCGTTTCTTCTACACCCTATAACTCATCGTGTAAGCGAATATCCCATTAAATGCGCACACATTGTTTTTTTTTTTTGATAACAAAAACTTTTGCATTGGTTTTTCCCTTGCAGCAGCCAGTATTTTTTCAAGAAGAGTTCCAATGACGATAATCTGGAATTTTTTGAAATTTTTTTAGGACCAATAATACAGACCAAAGCAAAACATTTCAGTATTATATTAACAATAACTTTCCATGTTAAAGCTTCTAATAGAAAAAAATATTGGGAAATTGTTACAGACTTTCTGAAAGGTCACTGATATCAAAAATCTAAAGAGCGATCCCTTCCAAATGGACCATCAGTCGATGGTCGACAGTGACCTCAGATCGAAATAGAAAGTTTCGATTTTTTAAAAAATTTAATTCACTCGCAAAGGGTAACCCCATTGTGCCTTTACTGCAAGTAGGATGCGGAGACAAGGATAGATGGCGATGAACCGCCTTGTTAAACAAGGATAGGTTATAATTTTTGGAGAAAAATCCTTTCGGTAGCGCATTCCATAGCTTGGAAGTTCTATACAAAAAAGGGTCTCCGTAGACAGAAGTCCTAACTGTGTCAAACTGGACCGCACAGGAATTTACTGTCTCCGACTCTCTTGTATGCCTCAAGAATCTTGCCCTTGGGAAATCAATCCTATTAATTCCTGCGTTCGGTTCTGATTTCAGCTAGTTTGGGCCCAAAAACATGATTTAGGCCGCAGTTTTAGTATCGGATAGCCCAAAATAGACCGAAACTTTGGCCCAGTCCAAATTTCAATTATTCAGTTTACATCCGTATTTAAAGAATAAAACTGGGGAAAACTCCTCATTTATAAAATGAATTATAGATTTCACCCCATACTTATTTCGTTTTTAAAATTGAAATTTTTGTAAGTATATAATTTTTAAGTTCAAAGCGAAAATAAACAGAAAAAAGTTGAAATTCAGAAGAAATCTAAAAATTAATACTACTGATATATTACCAAAATCACAAGATTAAAATATCAACACAGAATTTTGAAAAAACAGTCCAAACCAGAAAAAATTGGAAGCTGTTTCAGAAAATTGAATTTTAAAACAAAATTTCCAGAAATAGTTATTTCGAAGTTTCGAGAGAAAAAGAATAAATTCTAAATTTTTATTAAAAAAAGTGTTTCAAATTTTTAGTAGAAGTTTAAAGTTCAAACTGGAGATTTTGGAAAGACACTCAACACTTCGAAAAAGTCGTAATTTATGTAATAAAAAATCCTCAAGATTTCGAATTTATTCCCAAATTGTAAGTATTGAGAAATTGTTTACCGACTTTCTGAAAGGTCACTGATATCGAAAATGTAAAGAGCCATCTGTTCCAAATGGACCATCAGTCGATGGTCGACAGTGACGGCAGATCGAAATGATAAGTTTCGGTTTCGGTTCTGATCTCAGCTAGTTTGGGCCAAAAAACGCAGTTTTCGTTTCGGTGAGCCCAAAATAGGTCGAAATTTCAAATTTTCAGTTTACAAATGGATTTAAAAAATAAAATTGGAAAAAACTCCTCATTTATAAAAGGAATTCTAGATTTCACCCCATACTTATTTCGTTTTTAAAATTAAAATTTTTGTAAGTATATAATTTTTCATTTCAAATAAACAGAAAAAGTTGAAATTCAGGAAAAAATCCAAAAGTTAATAATAATAATATATTCCCAAAATTACAAGTTTAAAATGTCAACACAGAATTTTGAAAAAACTGTCCAAACCAGAAAAAATTTGAAGCTATTTCAAAAAATTGAATTTTAAAACAAAATTTTCAGAAATAGTTATTTCGAAGTTTCGAGAGAAAAAGTATGAATTCTAAATTTTGTATTAAGAAAAGTGTTTCAAATTTTTATTAGAAATTTAAAGTTTAAACTCAAGCTTTTGGAAATACACTCAATACTTAGAAAAAGTCGTAATTTAGGTAATGAAAAATCTATAAGATTTCGAATTTATACCCAAATTCTTGATTTTTAATCGCGAAAATTCAATTTCAAACTCGAATAATCGATTTTTTCCTATGGTTCTCTCCGAAGATGACAGCTTGGCTGTCGAAACGCGTTAGAGTAACTTTTGTTGTGTTTTTTAGTCTTCCTTGGTTTCAAGGGACAAGTTCTGTATTTCAATTTTTGAAGATAACCAAGGACCGGTCCGTTCCATCAAAATTCCTATGGTTAAGTTCCAGATTCCCTTAAACCTTAAATTTTATAAAAACTTAACATTGTAAATTTAGTCGAATATTCACAGAAAAAGTGAAACATTTCGAGGTTAAACTTTATATTTAAAAAAATAATAATAAATATTTTTTTTCCAGATACAGACTTTTTCTATCGAAATTTCAACTTTGAACTTAAAATTTATAAAGAAAACTAGCGTCTTCGTCGGCGTGAAAGAGGAGAAAGAATTCTCGGATCATATTTCTTTGAAGAACTTGATTTTTATTGAACATTTGAATTATTTTGATAATTTTGACATTCTAAAATCTCCACTCTTCATAATGTTCCACATTTACCGGTTCGATTCCCAACATATCAACTTTTTTTCGACAGGCATAATAAGGTTATCATCTGCGACTGGATTAAACATAAAAAAATTTTTTTTTGAAAATTTTGACTTTCGAAGTTTTGACTTTTTTTGAAAATTTCAATTTCTTTAAAATTCTGGCTTTTTTTGCATAATACAGAAATTTGTTTTTTTGGAAACTTTTTTTTATCATTACTCTCCTTATTAAAAATCTTCCTTTTTGGAAATTTCAACATTTGTGAAAATTTTGTTTATAATGTTTTAAATTATTTTAAATATTTTGACTTCATCTCGAAGTTTCGAATTTTTTAAAAAAGTTTGACCTGTGTTACACCTTTGTTCGTTCGTTCGTTCATTCGTTCTTTTGTTCATTTGTTGTTTCGTTCGTTCGGGCGAACGAGTTTAAACTTTTTTCAAAATTTCGACTTTTTATGTCAATTTGATCATGGTGAAATATTTTTTCTAATATCTACCCCGTTAGAGCAACCTTTGTTGTGTTTTTTAATCTTTCTTGGTTTCAGGGGACAAGATTTGTATTTTAGTTTTTAAAGATAACCAAAGACCTGTCCCTTCCATCGATATTTTGAAACAAAAATTAAAATTTTCAAAATACATATTCAAAATTTTCAAAAATTTGAACTTTCAAAAATGTCAAACTGTTTATGTAAAAGAAAAATGTGAAAAAAATCACAATTTTTAAAAACTTTTAAAATTTGAAAAAATCAATAATTTGAAAAGTTTAAATTTTTAAAAAAGTAGAATTTTGCAAAAAAAGACAAAATTTTCAAATAAGGTGGCAATTATAAAAATAGATCGAAATTATCTTTAATAAGATAAATATTTAATAAAATCGCACTTTTTAAGAAAGCTAAAATTTTGAAAAAAATGAAAATGTGCCCAAAAACACGAAAAATTTTCAAAAAAAATGCTCTAATGGTCAAAAATTTAAAAATCAAAATTTTCAAAAGTCAAGCCTTTTGAAAACGTTCAAAGTTTTAGAAAAACGAAACATTTTAAGGAAAGTCGTTTACAAGAAAATAAAAACTTCGATAATAAGTCGAAATTTTGAATAATAGGGCCCCAAAAATATCAAAATTTTGTAAAAAGCACAATTTGAATCTTTAAATTATAATTCAAAATTTCAAGAAAAAAATATAAATTTTTTTAAAAAAATTAATAATTTGAAATATAAATGAAAATTTAAAAATGTCAAAATTTTGAAAATAAATCAGTATCTTCAAAAAAATTTAAATTCTTTTAAATAAATAGAGATTTTTAAGAAGAGTTGAGTGTTTTAAAAAGCCGAAATTTTCAAAAAAAGTTGAAATATTTAAGTGCTTAATATTTTCAAAACAAAAGTCAACTATTATGTAACAAAAAGTCGAAATTTTGTTTCAAAAAATATCAAAATTTTGAAAAATAGCGGAAATTTTTAAACTTTAATCTTCAGATTACTGATCAAAATACCAAGAAAAAGTATGAATATTTTTTAAAAATAGAAAGTTTGAAATATAAATAAAAACTTTAAAATGTCAAAATTTTGAAAATATATCGGTATCATCAAAAAAACTCGAATTCTTCAAAAAAAACTCGAACTCTTTAGAAAAATAGAGATTTTTAAGAGGACTTGGATGTTTTAAAAAACCGAAGTTCTTAGAAAAATTTGGAACAATCAAGTGCTCAAAATTTTCAAAAATAAAAGCCAACTATTTGAAAAACATTCGAAATTTTGAAAAAGGGATACGAACGAACTTCTTTCGTTCGTTCGTGTCCCGTCCTTCCTTCCTTCCTTCCTTCCTTCCTGCCTTCCTTCCTGCCTTCCTTCCTTCCTTCCTTCCTTCCTTCCTTCCTTCCTTCTTTCTTCCTTCCTTCCTTCCTTCCTTCCTTCCTTCCTTTCTTCCTTCCTTCCTTCCTTCCTTCCTTCCTTCCTTCCTTCCTTCCTTCCTTCCTTCCTTTCTTCTTCCTTCCTTCCTTCCTTCCTTCCTTCCTTCTTCCTTCCTTCCTTCCTTCCTTCCTTCCTTCCTTCCTTCCTTCCTTCCTTCCTTCCTTCCTTCCTTCCTTCCTTCCTTCCTTCCTTCCTTCCTTCCTTCCTTCCTTCCTTCCTTCCTTCCTTCCTTCCTTCCTTCCTTCCTTCCTTCCTTCCTTCCTTCCTTCCTTCCTTCCTTCCTTCCTTCCTTCCTTCCTTCCTTCCTTCCTTCCTTCCTTCCTTCCTTCCTTCCTTCCTTCCTTCCTTCCTTCCTTCCTTCCTTCCTTCCTTCCTTCCTTCCTTCCTTCCTTCCTTCCTTCCTTCCTTCCTTCCTTCCTTCCTTCCTTCCTTCCTTCCTTCCTTCCTTCCTTCCTTCCTTCCTTCCTTCCTTCCTTCCTTCCTTCCTTCCTTCCTTCCTTCCTTCCTTCCTTCCTTCCTTCCTTCCTTCCTTCCTTCCTTCCTTCCTTCCTTCCTTCCTTCCTTCCTTCCTTCCTCCCCTTTCGACTTTATATTTTAAAAGTTTCGATTTCCCATATTTTTTTAATTTAACTTTTTTCCAAATTTTAATTTACTTTCTAAATTTCAATTCTTTCATAATTTCGCTTTTCTTTAAGATTTTTATTTGATTTTCTGATTTTTGAAAATTTTCAAACGAAATTTCGTTCTTTCTCGAGTTTTTTTTCAATTTATTATTTTTTGTAAATGTAATAAAATTGAAAGATTGTTTTTTTGAAAACCTCTACCATTTTCCAAGGATCCACTTTTTTTTGGACATTTCCACCTTTGTTCAAACTTTTAACTCTTTTCTCGAAGCTTTTACCTTTTTTTTCTTTGAAAATTTTAACTTTTTTCAAAAATTCCGACTTTTTTCAAAAGTTCCGCCTTTTTTCGCAAAGTTTCGACTTTCATCTAATACATTGGACTTTTATTTAAAAGACTTAAAAATTCGACGTATTTCTGAACATTTTAACTTTCATGAAAAATTGAATTTTTTCAATTTTAACTTTTTTTTAATTTTGATTTTTTTTTGGAAACCTGATTACATTAAAATATTATTTTTTTTTTCTAAAAACCTCAACCGTTTTCCAAATTATCTGTTTTTTATAAATATTTCCACTTTTGTTTAAATTTTTATCTGTTTCTTCGAAGTTTTTATTTATTTTTTTGGAAATTTCACCCTTTCTTCAAATATTTCGACTTATTTCTACTTTCATGTAGTATACTTGAAAGATTCAGAAATTTGGCTCATTTTCGAAAATGTTCACTTTTGAAAAAATGAACTTTTTGTATTTCGACTTTTGAAATTTTCGAATTTTGTTCAGAATTTTTATCAATTTTTTAATAATTTCAGCTTTTTATTATTAAATTTGAAATATGTCTAAAAGTTGTGACTATTTTCGGAATTGAAACGTGATTCGAAATTTTGACTTTTTGTGAAAACTTCGACTTTTTAAAAAGTTTTTTGTCAACGTTGACCTTTTTCTCGAAACATCAAATTTTTTGTAACTTTGATCCTTTGAAAGATTCACCCACTACTTATTTAAGGATTTGAAATTTCGAATTTTCTAAATTTTGAATGCAGTGTATAAAAAGAATTCGAGATTTAACTAAATTTTGATTTTGAAAGGAATTTTAAAAAAGGATATTTTCAAGTTTAAAATCAAAAGTTTCAAAAGAAGTTAAAATTTAGAAAAATTTTCGACCTAAATCTGACTAACAATTTTGATAAAAAAGAGCTCAAAGTGTAATTTTGACTTTAATTTAAAAATTTCTATCAAACTGTTTTTTGAAATTCAAAGGCAACATTTGAAAATGATATCAAAATTTAGAGAAAAGTAACTTTAAAAATGAAATACAAATTTGTCCCCTGAAACCAAAAGATACTGAGTAAGTACCTGTCTGAAAATGATAGCTTGGCTATCGAAACGCGTTAAAGTAACATTTGTTGTGTTTTTTAATCTTTCTTGGTTTCAGGGAACAAGATTTGTATTTCAGTTTTTGAAGATAACCATTAACAAAAAGCTTTAAAATGTCTAAAAAAATGTTCCTCATCATTTTAAGCTTAACGTGTTTAACGTTAGGAGTTACCAAATTAACATCAACATTTCGAATTTAAAACCTAAAAGTTTAGAAATTGAAAAAAAAAGAAGTCTGCTCACCTGCAAAAATTTGGATAAATTCATGTGGACGTCAGTTCTCAACGCATGTAGGCAGCTTTAAATACAATCGCGTTTATTATTCATTGTATACGTTTTAAATGGTTTTTAATGACTATTTTTACCACCTTAGAGGCTGAATTTTAAAAAATCATCTCTGCTCACCTACGAATTATGGGAAACAACCTATGTGAAATTCCATGCTCTTACACCAACATTTCGAGCTTTAAACCTAAATATCTAGAAGTTAATATTAAAAAAAAGAACTCTGCTTACCAGAAAAAATTTGAATAATCTCGTAATTCGTGTGGAGACACATTCATCAATGACGTCATCTCTCAACGTGTATAAGCAACTTTAAATACGGTTGCGTGTATTATAGTGGTATTTTTGTGAAACGGCCTGGTCCTTGGTTATCTTCAAAAATTGAAAGAGAAATCTTGTCCCCTGGCACCACGTAAATGAGCAGTGAGAAATTTGCAAAATTCAGCCTCTAAAGTGGTAAAAATAGGCATTAAAAACGACTACTGAAAAATTGTTCCCCAAAACGAACAAAGATTATAAAACACAACAAAGGTTGCTCTAACTTTCTGAAGATGATAGCTTGGCTATCGAAACAAGTCAGATTTTTTTTAAATCACTATTTTGTAAAATCTCTGAAATTTTATTTTGAAATTCTTAATATTGTTCTTTTAAGATTTTGTCGTTAACTGTTAACTGTTTAGAGTCAACATGATATCCAGACTAAGATAGTTCGAACTCCTCAGATATTTTAACAGGATCATAAATTAACTGGCTCACTGGCTCCAATCCTGACTGCGGATTTCCACTCTTCGTTTCTTAAGGCATAATAAGCTTCGGGCTGTTTCTGAACGGAGACATTGTTACTTTCTGCTAAATCTAAGCGAAAAAAATGCGTAAAATGAAGCGCATTCGCGCTGCTAAACCTAATAAAAAGTCGACTTAAAGCGACTTGAAACAGGAAGAAATATGGGCCAGCTTCATGGTTCGTAAACAAATTATCCATGCATTCAGAGCGGTGGTGACTGACTGCTGTACTCTACGCCAATAACGACGTTCTGTAAATTAAATTAGCTGCCACTTTTTGTCCGCTTGATTGTTGTGTCTTGGGTAATTAGTTATGCATTTTCGACTGTACTTCCACCACACAAAACTCCGACGGAATTCAGCGCCGAGTTACTTCATTAAGGGATCTGTCTTACTCTCAAGTAAATCAGTGGTCAATATAGTCTTCTTGCTTTTTAACATGATTGATAATACAAGTGAGTATAATGGGTTATTATGGGACATTAAATGTCCACAGAGAGTTATTTTGCCCACTTTAGATGGATTTTGTAAGGACTTTCTATTTGTTGTTTACTGAGAGACTTCAGGACCTTTTATTTTTGGTCGTCAAAAATATTTGCGCGAAAGTATCGAAGTATAATATATTGGAGAACTGAGAACCATTTTTTTTGGTAGTCAAAAATATTTGCACGAAGTATTGAAGGACTAAGTACCCTTTTTTTAATATATTGAACTGAAGAGTTTTTTTTTGGTCATCAAAAAATTGATAACTTCACAACGTGATTGTCCACCCTACAAAAAAAAAAATCCTAGCTGCACCCATCATGGGGCAGAATACTACATACAGGTTAATTAATTTATTTATGAATATTTGCACTAGGGTCAGTGGTTAAATCCTTAACAGATCGTATTATATTATTATTATTATGTACGTTACATGGAGTTATTAAGACCTTGAGGTGGGTTGCAACAAAAACTTGTTGACATCATTGTTATTAATCAAAATCCCAGCTGGATTTTAGGTATAAACTTTCTGTATGATCAGATAAAATATAATAAATTCAGCTTTCATTTGGACTAATAGGATTGTGTGCTATAATGGACTAAGGATAATAGTTCGAAGACCCCACGTCCAGGTGTTTGTAATTACCATTAGTTAATGCGATGAATCTAAAATATACACAATAGGACGTATACTTTTGATTTTTTAATTATGTATTTTGATTTATTCATCATTGCACACCCGAATACAATTAATGGTTCAACATGTTTTCAAAATGCTCAATTCTGACTTGAAATTATTTATTTTTTCGCCAAATATTAATATCGATTGTTAGAAAAGTAATCTTCGCTTTTTCAATGAAATTGCGACTTCTTTCTAAAAATTATAAGATTATACATTCAAGTTATACTTTATTTTCTAAATTTTCGACTTCAAATTTAAAAATCACTCTTTTCCTAGCAACACACACTTTCTTTTTAAAATTTTAACTTTAATCTCTATTCGTTGATGCTTTTCTTGTAATTTCATGAATTTTAAAATAATATCTTTTTTTTATTTTATCCTTCCACCTCTCCACTCTCAAGTAACTAGTCAGTGGTCAATATGGTCATACTTATTCTTCATGATGGACTCTCGAGCTCAAATGAGAGCGTCCAGTGCTACAAATTTTTTTCAGAATTTTTCAGGAATGAACAGAGACAGTAATCAGCCCCAAATTGAAATCTGAATAAAAAATTGTAAGCTATAATGTCGAAAGATGGAATTATGTTGATACGTAATTTTTCAATATAAAATTTAATGGTTTGTCATTAACGAGTTATTTTTATATTTATCGAACTTTTCATCGCTCAGTCGCCTGAAATTTTAAAAGCGAACGCTCTGAAATCTTGACGGACAAGTTTATGTACTTAGTGAAAGATAAATCTTTAAAAATACCTCGAAGGACTCGGTGCCAATAGCGACGCCTTTCAGACACGACACGATAAAAATCTAAGAGGGATGGCGTGTGCTAATTGACGTCGGGGGTAGTCGAGGAATTCGGTGAGTTGGCCAAGCGGCTACCACTCGCCCAGGGGACACCGGAAGGCCCTTGATCTCGACATCGGTCAATCTTTGCTTTTAGGAAACTGATACAGTATTTATTGTTGATGCTTTTGGCGCCGGAAGATAATTTATCGCACGTCAGATGGATTTGGCCTCGGGGAAGTACACTTAGGAGTGTCATAAAGTAATTGGGACTTGGAGACCACTAAAAATAGTTAAAAATCCTCGTGCATGTTTTGTTCTGTTTTTTTGAAGAGGAAACTTCTTGCGTTTATCAACATGTAACGCTTATTATTTTGCGTCACCAGCACGCTAATTTACGTCACCATCACATTAATTTACGTCACCATCACGCTAATTTACGTTAACATTACGCTAATTCTGGTCACCGATATGCTCTCATGTTAATTGTATTATGTAGCTATGAGTAAAACGTGTAATCGAATTAAAAAATGCGTGATCGTCAATGGGGTTTGAACTAGCGACCTGCCAGTTATTGCGCCATACCTCCTTGTTGATTTAAACGTTTAACTTGCTTAATAAACTATCCTTACACCTTATAAATAAGTTAACAGATGAGTGAATCAAAAAAGAAAAAAAAGGCTGGCAATTTTTTTCAAGTTTTCACTTTTGTCGACCGCCCCCATAACCCATAACAGCCAATTTTTTTCTTTCTTTTAATTTACTATTAGTAAAATGAACATATACTGCCAGAGCTAACATAGCTAACTGATAAAAATAATTTCTATTAATATTTGATTTTGGTAACCTCGAAACATTTTGTTTTATATTGAAAGTATCATTTTGATAATGTTGGCATAAAAGTATATGATATTGTAACGAAATGTAATTATAGAATTTAGAGCGTAAGGAAATTTTCTAGAAAAATCTGATAACGGAAAGCAGCCTCGATAATGAAGCGAACAGCAGATAAGCGTTCCAGAAATTTCGGCAAACGGTAAGTCTTATATGCTGGAATTTCCAGAACCCGAAAGCGGGACCTATATAAGGCGGTCGTCTTTCCCGCAGTTAGTCAATGTAGTTAGTTAGTGAGTTAGTAGTTAGAACTCAATAAATAAGTGAATTAATTATTCAGTTGTAGTTGTAGTGTTCCGAGTTTAGTTTGAAAATAAAGTGGATACAATTCACCAAGTGTTAATAATCATTTGAACCGATAACGCCCAACAATATTCTTTTTACTATAACCAGCTTTTATCAGAATATTATGTAAAGAACTTCCGAAATCCTGATAAAATAGTAAAAATTGTTGTTTAAGTAAGTTTAAATCGCTTAAATATAGCCCTAAAAAGTGACTGTAACAATCAAATGGACCCAAGAATGTAAATTTGACACAGTGTAAGATCAACGCCTCAGGCGCAGCGAAATACTCTTTATTGTTTGCCATCATCAACAAATTCTTTTTCGATGGAAGCTCCAGGTGACTTCAAAACCTACAAAATATTCGAGTGAGTCATTACAGTGACTGAAAACTGGATTAAGAAAATTGCGAATGTTTTTACTTTTTAAAATGGCATCAAATGTAGATTACAACCGACCGCGGCGATCTCGGTTTCGTGCAAGCTCTCGGTCACGTCTGGTAATGAGAACATCTTTGCCTTAGAGCTGTTGAAGATCATTTTCGTGACTAGAACAACCTTCCGCTTTGACTGAAACTAATGCATCTGCCTACACTCGCGACAATTAACGTTTCAATACGCTCCGGTTATTCTTGCATTTACGTGGAGGCACTCGCTTCCCATTCCGATGTTTGAATAGAACCAGACGAATGTTAGAAGCATTCTGCATAATTGAATCGGTAAAAGTTGAAATTCCCACACATCTTCGAGTGGTGTGCAAGTGGAGAATATGGTGACACCTTCTTTTAATTATCTGCATCTGCAGCCTAAATACCATTGAGTTATTTTCGAAAGAACTGAACAGCTAACGAGCTAAATGACAGAACTTGCCAAGTCGAGACATTTGCTATAAATGGGGGTACCTCAGGGGTCTATTCTGTATCCTCCTGTTTTTAGTATCAACTGCATCTGCTGTCTAAATGCCATTGGGTTATTTTCAAAAGAACTGAACAACTAACGAGCTAAATGACAAAACTTGCCAAGTCGAGTCATTTGGTATAAATACGGGGGTACCTCAGGGGCCTCTTCTGTATCCTTCTGTCTTTATTAGCTTCTAAGTTCTCCAATTCATTGGCGAGCCAGAAACGTACAACCAAGCCCCATTTAAAACAGCAGTTCATCGTAATCGGTACCTATTCATTTCCGTCTCCTGCTAGTGGTATTTCTAGGACATGACAAGTTTAGCCTTGCAAGCAGATTATACTTAAACGAGTAAATGGATTGTCCCCTTGTCCCCTGAAACCAAAAAAGATTAAAAACACAACAAAGGTTGCTCTAACCCGTTTCGATAGCCAAGCTATCGTCTTCAGAGATATACTGATGATAGATGATAACTTGGCTATCGAAACGAAAAAAACAGTGTAGTTATAAAATTTAGTAAGGAGTTTTTCTAGAAAAGTTTGATAAGGGGAAGCGGCCACGATAATGAATTAAACTCATATAAGCGCTCAAGAAATTTCTGCAAACGAAAAATCTCAACTGTACGTTAGTCTAAATACCATTGAGTTATTTTCGAAAGAATTGAACAGCTAACGAGCTAAATGACAGAACTTGCCAAGTCGAGACATTTGCTATAAATGGGGGGGTACCTCAGGGGTCTATTCTGTATCCTCCTGTTTTTAGTATCAACTGCATCTGCTGTCTAAATGCCATTGGGTTATTTTCAAAAGAAGTGAACAGCTAACGAGCTAAATGACAAAACTTGCCAAGTCCAGTCATTTGCTATAAATACGATAAATCTCATCTGTACGTTCCTTCTAGAAACCGGAACAGCACCAATAAATACGTAGTCGTCTTTCTCTCAGTTAGTTAATTAAACAGTGTTAGTGGGTTAATTGGTCAGTTAGTTAAGTGAATCCGGAATCACTTTGGAAATAAAGTGGTTACAATTCATCTTTGAACCAATAACGCGCAACAATATCAATTTTTAAAAATAACCAAGGACCAAGATGTAAACAACCGTTTATTACAAAAATATCAAACTGTAACATTTTAAAAGACAAAGTAAAATCTATACATTTAACCATCAATGTTAACGTTAGCTAGCCGCGCCCATACGTCTCCCATGAATCACCCCGAATGAATGCCTCAACCCAGCCGCCACATTTCGGTGCATTGCAAGAATTTTTACCCTCAGCTTCCTATCCTACTCGACCCCTGAGATCGTTGACCTTGAGCAGGTACTCCGAAACTCTGTTGCTATGGTTGATAACATTCGGCCCTTCCTGACAGCTGGAGTGTCCTCACTTCAGTGGTAGATCTGTGCAACAAAGTTTATAAGAACATGTATATTTGCTTATCTATTTATTTTTGAAGAATATTAGTACTATGGTTAGTGAGAGGCAGCTTATATTTTTAGAACTTAAACTCCTACTTAATTGCTAACTCTATGGGCTAATCCCACGCGAAAGTATGATGATTCTGAACAGTTAACCACCATTCCATCTCCCTTCGCCACACTGAAGAGCACCCTGAGTATTTGGTTATCCAGCTGTTCTTGTCTGAGTAGTAACCCTACTCCAAGAACCGAATCCCCCTACTCTACTCATCAGTGTCCTTAACTTACCCAACCATTTTGTTAAATTGAACCTGAAAGGAACGCTTCTGAATAGTTGACCACCATTCCACCTCCTTTCACCGCACTGAAGAGCTTCCTGGGTATCTGCCTATCCAGCTGATCTTGTTTGAGTAGTAACCCTACTCCAAGAACCTAACCTCCCTTACTCTATCCTTCAGTGTTCCTCTTTTTGTGACCTTAGAGACCTTTTTGTTTTGGTAATAATATGACTTGTACCTGTGCTGTAAAAGAAGAAAAGTTATTTTAAGGAAAATTAATCATTTGCTTGAACTAATCGGAAACAACGCTTTGGATCGAAATATGCATTTTTGTTTGGACTGGTAAATAGATCCATTTTCAATTATTTGTTGTAGTACCGCTGTAATATCAATACTCTGCTACATTTCAGCTAGTAATAAAGTCACCTGCCCTATTACACGAAACTCCATCAGATCCTCACTTGGAGATGCTCCTAATGTCTGATTTATGGTACCATTTAATCCTAACTGGAGTTTGTTAATGTTTTCATTCAATTTTCCATGGTTTATTTCTGCTCCCATAGTAGACAATGAATCGAGAATGGTTCTATTGTAACTTTCAACTTGTCCATTTCCTCTTGGTCGCCCAGCTGCATTTAAGTAGTGAGTGATACCGTATTTTATTATTGCGTAATTTTTCACAATTATTAGACGTAAATGGTTTACCCTGTCACTAATTAGTAGTTGGAAATGGTGCACCAAAAACCCTTATGAAGAAGTCTATCATTATAGTGAGTACATGTCTTACCTTGTATTAGGTGAAGGGTAAATTAAAACGAACCTTGTAAACGCATCCACAACGAAGAATACTTGAGTGTTACCTCATATCGTTTTTATTAAGGACCCTAGATAATCAGTGAGAATTTTATAAAAGGACCTGAATATTTTCTAACAAGATTATGGTATTCGACGCTTTCTACAGATTTGAAATATATAGGTTAGGCAGTTTTTCATGTATTTCTCTACCAAACGTCGCATGCGCAGAAACCAATAATTATGAGCCACCTGATCATAAATTTTACCTGTTGCAAAAAGACCAAGATCTTCAAGATTTAGTTGAACAATTTGAAAACGGGCTCGTTTAAATACAAGCCAGTGAGGACCATGATTTGTGATTTTTTTTTTTTTTTTTTACCTCTCTATCCTTCAATTCATACATTATGAGTGTAGTCGCTTGTACAACCGCTAGCATCAACATAACGTATTTGCTGACAGGTCGATTGTCTAATGCCAAACTGGTATTCGCTCAATTCTAAAACCCACCAGCCGATTCTCTGATTTAATTCTACCTTTTTGAAAGTATTTGTTACTGCAGCACAATCAGTAATCACTGTGAAGGGCCTTCCGACTAAGTACTGCCGAAATCTATTAACTAATAACACAATTGCTACAGTTTCTAATTCAAAGGAATGGTCTCTCCATATCAACATAATATTTTTGTGAAACAATACACTTTATGGTTTACTTTGTTTTGAATAACAGGGTGTACATTTTCTAAAATATTCGATTAAATTCAAATATTATTTAAGTTGCCGAACCAGGTGTTTTCGACTAGTAGTAGTTTATCCCTTTTATTATCGGATCAGGTACCGCATACTCCAATATTTCAACCTTGGTTCGCAAAAATTAACACTTCAAATATATATACTTCAATAATGTGAGAGTTAGATTATGTTTATTGTAGGAATTAATTCTTTAAAATAATACCAATAATTACAAAGCAATATCATAGTAAAGGTACACCTGTTAATAAAATGGACGATTCGCACAGCAGATTAATTTATGGACCCAAAATCTAACAATGTTCTCGTAAAAATAAATGTGAATACGTAATGGCCTTTTTCAGATCAAACTAATTACCTTAAAAACCCATAATATCAATGTTCTATTTTTGTCGCAATCGTAAACATCATAACTCGAATCTTTAACAGATCGTTCCGTAACCTGATAGCTGACTAATGCCATCACCTAAATGTCATTCCTTTTTCTTCGATAAAAGATGAATTGTTTTGATTTTATTTGTATGTTCATTAGTTCGTTACAAGTTCGATAGCAAACCTTTTTTTTTTTTGCGAATAACCCTTTTTACAGATTTAAAGGTTGTAAAAGTATTTGAATCGCTGTTCTGTTTTATTAATATCAATGGTTGAGTAATCGTCAAAATGCAATAACCCGTTTACTTTTTTTTTATAATAAACATCATTTAATGTAAGTCCTAAAGTTCTAAGAGATTTTCAACGTTCAAAACGCTCTTGTTTATGATGGGCTCTACTCTTCTACTCCGTTAGCATTTATTTCGACGATCACGTACTCGTGTATGGGTAAAGTTGAGTCACAAATACCTTTATTAAGAGCATGCGATTCTTTGTATGCTTACTTCGTTTACGTTTAGATTATTTGTGATTGACTGTTAAATTTAATAACTTTGGATTTTTTTTTTGCATTTACGATATTATCAATCCTCTGACGCAACGCAGAACATTACTAAAAGCATTTAATTTGTTTATCGACTCACTACTCTCCTGCACCCTGCTGGCGATTATTACCACACTTGGGGTTCTTGGGGATGCATAACTTGACCTTACACCCTCCTGTCTTCACCTCTATTTATGGCTTGCTCAGCTCTCTCGAGAGCTCCCCTGCCATCGCCGATGTTTTCTGGATTCATGCCGAGTCCTCAGTACTTCTTTTACTTTGGAGCGCGTTCTCTGGTATATTTTTGCACCTTTTTCACTAAAAACTCAAAAACACACCAATGCTATCCCACTTCTGATGTAAACAACCGTTTATTACAAAAATATCAAACTGTAACATTTTAAAAGACAAAGTAAAATCTATACATTTAACCATCAATGTTAACGTTAGCTAGCCGCGCCCATACGTCTCCCATGAATCACCCCGAATGAATGCCTCAACCCAGCCGCCACATTTCGGTGCATTGCAAGAATTTTTACCCTCAGCTTCCTATCCTACTCGACCCCTGAGATCGTTGACCTTGAGCAGGTACTCCGAAACTCTGTTGCTATGGTTGATAACAAAGAGTAAATGGATGGAAATAAACAATTGACATTTCTAAAATAAACTTCCAAAATTCCCTTGCTTTACTAATTTAAATCTACCCCAACTCTAGGAGCGTTGTCCTAGGGCCATATTTACCTACTAAAGAGATCTCGATTCATATATCTTCCGATATGCGACACTTCTTCCTAATTCCAGTTTTTTGCCCTCTAAAAACGACATTTTAAAACCCATTTGTGTTGTAAATTATGAAATATGCTTACAGCCACCCTATTCGAGTCAGTTATTAGAAAAAGGACCGAAGCAAGTTTCACATTGGTGCGCCTTTAAAGAGACATAGGGTCCAGGTCGTAAGTCACGGTCGGGATCGGTCGGAGTTGATCTTTCATGCTGGGTTAGCCAATAAAATATCCGGCGGGTGTATCGTAAAGAAAAAGAGCGTCTCTTCATCTGCCGGAGATACGGTAATATCACCAACTAACATCCATTTGTTTTCTACCGCACTATATTCCGAGGTCTAGCTCGTAGAAAGTTCCCGCTGACACTAAAAAATGAGCTTGGATAATTAGAAACCTCTAAATCAATTTTACGCTGCAGAGACAAAGTTGCTCAAATTAATAAACGAATTTACACACGTATGAACCAAAAGAATGTAAATTCGCCAAAGAAACTTTCGAATTGTTCTAAGATTTTGGCTATAAAAGTTTTGATTCTTGTTCTCTGAAACCAAGAAAGATTGAAAAACACAACAAAGGTGGTTTTGAAAATGATAATTTGGCTATCGAAACGCGTTAGAGCAACCTTTGTTGTGTTTTTTAATCTTTCTTGGTTTCAGGGGACAAGATTTGCATTTCAGTCTTTGAAAATTTTAACTGTTTCAATATTTCGCCTTTTTTGAAAATTTCGACTTATTTTTAAATATCGACTTATTTTCAAAATTTCGATTTATTTTAAAAATTTCGACTTATTTTCAAAATTTCGACTTATTTTGAAAATTTCGACTAATTTTGAAAATTCCATCTCTTTCACAATTTCGTCTTTTAAATTTTGACTTATTTACTAAATTTAAACTTTTTCTCAACATTTCTACTTTTTGTGGAAATTCTATATTTTTTTATTTTGTCTTTATTGAAAATTCTCACGTTCATCGAAAATTTGGTCCAAAATTTGGACCTTTTCTCAAATATTAGACTTTTTTTCCAAATTTTTGACAACATTTTTAATTAAATTGATCATATTGAATTGAAATATTTTTTAATTAAAAACCTTAATCTTTCTTTAAATTCCCACTTTTTTTTTAAATTCCCACATTTTCAAAAATTCCCACTTTTTTTGAAAATTTCAACCTTTTATCATCAAAATTTCGACTTTTTCCCGAAGTTGTCAGAATTTGGACTTTTTTTAAATGTTTGACTTTTTTAAAAATTTCGACCCATTTTGAAAATTTTATCTTTCACAATTTCGTCTTTTTTCAAAATTTTGACTTAATTGCCAAATTTCAATTTCTCAAAATTTCTACTTTTTATGGAATTTTTATATAGGTATGTTTTAATTTTGTCTTTATTGAAAATCAAATTAATCAATTTTTATGGATATTTGATATTTATTTAAAAAATTCACTCCCACTTTTTTTGAAAATTCGCAGTTTTTTTAAAAGTCTTCACTTTTTTTAAAAATCGACCTTTTATCATCAAAATTTCGTCTTTTCTTCGAAGTAGACTAAGAACTTGGACTTTTTTTAAATGTTTGACATTTTTGAAAATTTCGACCTTTTTTGAAAATTTCCTCTTTCACAATTTCGCCTTTTTTCAAAATGTTGACTTACTTGCTAAATTTCAGTTTCCCAAAATGTCTACTTTTTGTCAAAATTTTGTGTTTTTTTATTTTGTCTTTATTGAAAATTTGGATGTTCTTCGAAAATTTGGACCAAAATTTGGTCTTTTCTCAAAATTTCGACTTTTTACTTCGAAAACATTTCCAACTGAATGGATCATTTGGAATTGAAATATATTTTTTTTTGAAGACGTTAACCTCTGTTTTAAATTCTCACTTTTTTGAAAATTTCGACCCTTTTTCAAAATTTTAATTATTATTCGAAATTTTGAGTTACTTCGATTTTTTCTCGAAATTTTGACTTTTATAAAAAGTTGAGAATTATTTGAAAAATTCATCCTTTTTTTCAAATTTCCACTTTATTTGAAAATTCCCACTTTTTGAAAATTCCCACATTTTCAAAAATTCCCACTTTTTTTGAAAATTTCGACCTTTCATCATCAAAATTTCGACTTTTCCTAGGCTTCAGGATTTGGACTTTTTTAAAGTTCGATTTTTTTTTAAATTTCGCGACCTATTTTTAAAATTTTATCTTTCACAATTTCGTCTTTTTTCAAAATGTTGACTTATTTGGTACATTTTAGTTACTTACAATTTCTACTTTTTGTGAAGATTTTATATCTTTTAATTTTGTCTTCATTGAAAATTTGAACGCTCTTCGAAAAGTTTGGCCCAAAATTTGGTTCTTTTCTCAAAATTTCGATATTTTATACGAATTTTTGACAAAATTTCGAATTGAATGGATCATTTTGAATTGAAATATATATATTTTTGAAGACGTTAACTTCCGTTTTAAATTCACACTTTATTTTTGAAAATTTCTACCCTTGTTTAAGACTTTGTTACTCGAAGTTT
The DNA here is from genome assembly GCA_028583605.1 of Dastarcus helophoroides. Taxonomy (NCBI): domain Eukaryota; kingdom Metazoa; phylum Arthropoda; class Insecta; order Coleoptera; family Bothrideridae; genus Dastarcus; species Dastarcus helophoroides. Next base: position 39,315,177 of record CM053328.1, read on the forward strand.
TGAGTTACTTTGATTTTTTTCTCGAACAATCAATTTTTATGGATATTTGATATTTATTTTAAAAATTAACCTTTTGTTTTCATATTGCCACTTTTTTTTTAAATTCCTACTTTCACTTTTTTTAGAATTTTACTTTTTTTACTTTTGGAAATTTAATTATTTTTTAAATATATTTTTTTAACTGAATATTTGACATTTATTTGAAAATTTCAACTTTTTTTGTCAAAACTCCCAATTTTTTTGAAATTTTGATCTTTTATCATCAAAATTTCGACTTTTCTTCGAAGTTGACTTTAAAATTCCGACGTTTTTAAAATTTTGACTTTTGGAAATTTGATTATTTTTTAAATATATTTTTGTAACTAAATATTCGGCATTTACTTGAAAAATTCAACTTTTTTTTTAAATTCCAATTTTTTCTGAAAATGTTGACCTTTTATCATCAAAATTTCGACTTTTCCTAGAAGTTGACTTCAAAATTTGGACTTTTATCAAATGTTCGACATCTCTGACATTTCTTCAAACTCCGAATTTTGGTAAACATAATGTCACGTGCGTTATCGGTTCGAATTGATACACGTGATGGATTATTCCCACTTTATTACTGAACTCAACTTTGATCATCACAATTGACAATTAACTCACTTATTATTGACTTCTACTAACTCAATAATTACACTGATTCAAACTGACTGACTCGAGGGAAAGCTGACCGCCTTTTTATAGTTTTGGCCCCCGGCTTCTAGAACTTTTCGGCAGATAAGGCTTATCGTTTGCCGAAATTTCTGGAACGCTTATCTGTCATTTGTTTCGTTATCGCGGCCGCTTTCGCCTTATCAGATCCTTCTAGAAACTTTTTTTATTTACTAAATTATACAATTCTATTCTAAATTCTATTACATCTATTTACATTGCGTTACAATAATTTTTTTTAAAATTCGCCTTTTTCTTAAAATTTCGATTATCTTCAAAGAATCCGAGTTTTTTCTTTACAAGTTTTTTAAATTTGAAATTTGAATGTATTGTATAAAATAATTTGGAGAAAATTTCAACTTTCTTTAAAAACTTCGAATTATTTGAAATTTTTTGAGACAATTTTTTTTCAAAATGCCGAATTTTTTGGTTGAATTATTTTTAAATATATTTTTTTAACCAAATATTTAACATTTATTCCAAAAATTCAACTTTTGTTTCAATATTCCCACTTTTTTTGAAAATTTCGACCTTTTATCATCAAAATTTTGACTACTTCTCAAAGTTGACTTTGAAATTTAAACTTTTTTCAAATGTTCGACATTTTTAAAAATTTCGGCCTATTTTAAAATCTTTAGTTTTTCTCGAAACTTCGAATTTTTGTAAACATAACTTTTTAAAGAATCACCTTTTCCTTAAAATTTCGATTATTTTTGAAAAATCTGAATTTTTTAGTTACTAGTTTTTTAACTTTTGAACGAATTGTATAAAATAATTTCGAGAAAATTTTAACTTTCTTTAAACATTTCGAATTATTTGAAAATTTTGACACAAATTTTTGACCTTGTCTTTATACTTCGATTTTTTTCATCCAAATTTTGATTTTTTCTCGAAGCTGACTTTAGAATTTAAACCTTTTTCAAATGTTCGACATATTTAAAAATTTCGGCCATTTCTTAAAATCTTTATTTTTTCTCGAAACTTCGAATTTTTGTAAATACACCTTTTAAAAAAAATCACCTTTTCCTAATTTCGATTATTTTTGAAGAATCTGAGTTTTTTAGTTACTAGTTTTTCAAATTTTGAACGAATTGTGTAAAATAAGTTAGAGAAAATTTTAGCTTTGTTTAAACATTTCAAATTATTTGAAAATTTTGACACAAATTTTTGACCTTGTCTTTACATTTCGACTTTCTTTTTCAAAATTTTCGTTTTTTGGAAATTCGATTATTTTTAAATATATTTTTTTAAAACTTTGTCCTTAACTGCTCAACTTTTTTCTCAAAATTTTCGATTTAAAGTTGACACATGAAGTTTAAAAAGATCTTTTTTTAATCCGGATTTTTCCCAATATATTTCAATTTTTATCTCAAAATTTCAACATTTTTTAGAAATTCGATTTTAGGTCTCAAAATTTAAGTAAAGAATTAAAAATGTTAAATGAAAACTACGAATTTTAAGAAAACGAAATTTAGAAAACCTCAAAATTTATTTAAAAAAAATGAAATATTAAATTTTCCTTTCAGCTAAAATTTTTAGTCATTTTTAACTTTTAGTTTTTTTTTTCCTGAAAAGTATGTTCAGTACTTCAATTTTTCCTTGAATTTTTGGCTTTATTTTCGAAATTTTGATTTTACTTTCAAAATTTCTGTTTTACTTAAAATGAAATTTTAAGAAAAACTAGAAATTTTACCCAAACTTGTTTACTTAAACTTGTTTGTTTTTCGACAAATTCCGAGTTTTTTCCGTCATTCCAAGAGTACACTTTAAATTTCCAGTTTATTTATAACATTTTGACTGTATACGTTGTTTTTTTATGAAATACGATTTTTTTTTCGAAATTTTCAATTTTTTCTCAAATTTTCAATTTTGTCTCCAATTTTCAAAATTTAATTTCAACTGATTCTGATTTGCAATAGGTACGACTCCCCACTGAAATTAGAATGATGCTTGTGTTGGTAATTTTTGAATTTTCGTGTTATTAGAAGCTCAACTTTCGAAATAAATAAGAATTTCCTCCAAATTTTAAGTTTCTATTGAAATACAAATCTTGTTCCCTGAAAGCAAAATATATTAAAAAAGACAACAAAAGTTGCTTTAAGAGCAACCCTTGTTGTGTTTTTTAATCTTTCTTGGTTTCAAGGAACAAGATTTGTATTTCAATTTTTGAAGATAACCAAGGACCACCAAAATTAAGTTTCTATAACATTAACCTGGGCCGAATTACAGGGTGGGTTTCTATCTGAATAATATCTCGATTTCGGCATTGAATTAAAGATTTTTATTTGGGCCAGAGTAAATATTTGAAATTTTAAAACTTGGTAGACTTGTCTTGGAATGTTTACATATTTTTAAGTTTTATGAAAACCTTAAAAAAATTTTGAATAAAGAAAAAGATAATTTAAATATTCGGGAACTGCAATCGTATTAAGTAGGCATTTTCTTAAACAAGTAATCGACAAAAGGGCGACGCGACGATAAAAAAATAAATTTGGTGAACCTCAAAACTTTTTAAAAAGATCGACTATTTAATGCTCTAATACTCTAATTGTGTTTTGCTTTGATATATCAATCGCTCAGTCGCTTTATTCTTTTATAAAATATACCTCTTGCTTTCATTAACGACTTAAAAAAACATTTTTTTCTTTCACCTGCTGATTTAATTTCAACTATTGTGCTTCAGTGATACATTGTTTTCACTACCTTTGATATCAAAAGATGCTAAAACCTGAATTCACGTAGAGCAATGAATCAAACCTCTATAAATAATGTGGTATTGGAATCTGGCCTCTTGTAGAGACCAATATTATAGACAGCGGGGTACTTTAAGAACCTTAAAAACAATTCGAATGTAAGAAATTATCTGAATATATCGTTGGGCAACCCAACCACTGAACCCAGCTTGGCTTAGTTTTAATAAGTATAAAAGTGATTATAAATGTAAAAACGTTATTCAATCCTCGTAACTCGGAAAAGTTATTAATAAGAAATCGGACAACTCTCAAGTAAACGTTTTTTTCAATTTATTTAACATTGCTTCGGTCCAGTTTGGAAATATTTAATTTTTTATGGTTTGTTGACAATTTTCTAAACAATTTTTGAAATACGACTACGTAGTCGCATTGTCAACAAACCATAAAAATTTAAATATTTCCAAACTGGACCGAAGAAATGTTAAATAAATTGAAAAAAACATAATATTTCCGGTCAATAAGGGTCTACCATGAAGAATAATCTCAAGTAAAAAAATTTTTCTGTTTGGGATAAAACTTTGACGAAATAATTTCTAATTCCTTTGGAAGTTTGTTGGTCTGCTGTCATGCTTAAAATAGCTACCCTACAAGAGGTTCAAGATGAAGCATCTGCAGCATAGATCTGACAGTGTGAGATCTATGATCTGCAGCTACACGAAGCAACCCTCTCACCATGAGGCAAATGAAATCGAACCATCTTACCAGCAACCCTTTTAAATTGTTTTTTTTATTGAACAGTTGGTTCATTTAGTTTTTGTTGCCCAACAACAAATCACCAACGCCGCATTTTATCCACCAGTTAATCGCGTAAAAATTACCCCCGGAATAGACAAATTTCCTGGGGATTCGCCGCAGCTAGGATCTAGGAAGCATATTGGTTTCGCATCGACCGCAGCATGCGGTTTACTTGAAAATACCCAACAGATTTCTGGAGGTATTTCTAAATAAAGGGCCAAGTTGAATACTACAACAAAAGCAACACATGCCTTCATTTAGGTCGAGGTATAACTAACGCATTCAACCACGGTCATTGTTAACGATTTCCAGGGCCGAGGTACAACAAAGAGGCCGCAAAGTCACTGGGCGAAACGATACGTCTTATTTCTGCCCTTTTGCAACACTTTAAATCCAGTCGAGGGTATTTCAAAGTCGTTTAAACGAATCCCTACTTTGTGGGTAAGCAACGAATAATGAGGGTAGATGGACCATTGTTCCGCGAATATCGCACCTGTATAGCTCATTGTTTGGACTTTTTTAATGAATTTAATCGTAGCCAAGTGTTTAGTTCGGTGCTCTAATTTTAGTGGAATTACATAGTGGACGAATAAAAAGTTTTCTGTCAAAATATTGTTGCGGGCTATCGGTTCGAAATGATTATTAACACTTGTTGAATAATACCCACTTTATTTCTAAACTAAACTCGGAACACCACAAGTGAATAATTAACTCAGTTATTGCCTTGTAACTACCAGCTCACTAATTAACTACAGTGACTAACTGACTGACTGATTGAGGGAAAGCCAACCGGACCCTCTTTATATAGATCTCTGGTTCGGGTTCTAGAAGGTTTCGGCGGATAAGGATTATTGTTTGTCGAAATTTCTGGAACGCTTATTTGATTCATTATCGCGGCCGCTTTCTCTTATCGGATCTTTCTAGAAAATTTTCTTACGTACTAAATTATACAATTTACATTTCGTTACAATATATCTCTGTCGAGTGTAGACACGTTATAAAATATTGTAACAAAATGTAGTTATAAAATTTGCATAAGTAATTTTGTAGTGTACGGAATTCTCTGGAAACATTTGATAATAGAAAGTGGCCGCGAGAGTGAGTCATACGACAGATAAGCACTCCAGGAGTTTCCACAAGCGAAAATCTTATCTGTACGGAGATCCGTTCTAGAAAACCGGGGCGGTATAAATACGCAGTCGTATTTCCCTCACATAGTCAATCAGTTGGTCAAATAGTTGAATAATCAGATAGCTAAGTGAATCATGATCGTAGTGTTCCGAAATAAGTTTAAAATAAAATGTCTACAATTCACGAAGTTTTAACTTTCGAACTGATAACCCACATCAATATGAAACATTTACTAAAATAAAAACGTTTGTTGAAATAAAAACGTTTGCTAAAATAAAAGTGTTTGCTATGATAAAAAAGTGATGTTACTCCGAATAATGATGAGAATACCGTCGGAGACCAATAGTTTTCTGGTACGAAGATTCTCTTCGCATTCACGGTGCAAAACTCTTAAATTTGTCAAAATTCCTTGACTGTTACATTTCCGGGTCGTCTGTATCAAATAACATCCAACAAGCGGTATTCTTTCACGGAAGATAAATAATCTCTAGGCATTCTATTACATCCTCAACGTTTGGTTACGTTAGATTCGTTGGACCACATTAAAGTAACGACTAAATATAACATAACAACTGGATTCTTGTCACAATCAGCTTCGCATTATGCACAAGCTTTTGAAGTATGGTAATCGTTTCATTTTACGACGCTGAAAAAATTAAAACACAAATGAATGTCACATAAATTTCTTGTAATAAATCTCTGTGTCAGACGCTGTTTAGCAGCGCGTTATAATTTCTGTTATTTGGAAGAATTTATTGCCTTTTTATGACCGCTTGGTCGAAGAGCAACCTTTGTTCGAAGGAGCAACTTTTAACGATATTTAGGGGAAGATATTAAATATTTGTTATAGATAGTCTTTGGTTATAGATCTTCAACGACGGATCGTACGCTGGATCAGGATTAAGGTCGCTGGAAAAATTTTTACGAGGAGAGCTGGTCATAAAATAAATCATAGGATTTTTGACGTATGTCGCCTAGAGCTTCATGTAGGGGACATGTCGACTACTGGCCACCTACATTTTGAATTTTTTGGTTTTTATTAATGCAAGAGTATCTTAGGTAAGTAATTGATTAGTAATCTTCCCCATAATTGAGTTGTTAGAAGTGAAACAGTGAGTTTTACTAGAATAAAAATACCCTTAAAAGCAGTGACGGCTGGCCTTAAAGAGCGCAAGAGCGCGCGCTCCTCGTGAAATGAGAGATCTATTAATCTAATCTAATCTATTAATGTAAAAGACTTGGATTTATCACATTTTTAAACACATAATAATGACATATTAATTAACTAATAATACTTGTGAATGACTTGGAATAAAATACACCAACGTTTGATTCCATTATATATATTAAATATTATAAGCAAATTTAAATAAGTTGGTACGCGCAGAATTATGCACCTAGCGAGGGTGCCGTACGATGCCTATGAACGGTCTTCACGGGATACGGAGAAATAAACTACAGAACACCACGTTAAAGCTAGCCCAAGGTACGCCGCTCCGCGCATGTGCGATATTGCCAAATGGTGAATACGAGTCAGAGTTTGTGATGCTAAATGCATAGGTCCCGGCTGATCTGATTGCGATTGCTAATTGTGCCGCTTACAGGCCTAACTGCTAATAGTACCGCTATTCACAAAGATATAGCAGTACCCATTCTAAGGTATAATTATTCATTTATAGATTTGGATTTAAACAATTTTGATGAGGAAGTAATGAAGACTTTATTTCTTTAAAAGATCGTAGAGCGGATTTTGTTTTAAAAAATATTTTTTTTGTGTTTTTGTAGAGTTTAATTAGAACCTTGTAATAAAATATATTTTATTTTCAAATGCAGTTTTCATGAAATGGAGATTATAAGATGCTAATTAAATTTAATTCGTAAAAATACTATTCAATATCACACCTTTTGTGTTTCTCTTAAATTTAATATCTTGCTATGACACTGGAGTCACCTAAACTCTTAACTACTAAAATTTTTGCATCTGCGCACCCCTGTTAAAAAGTCACCAGCCGCCACTGCTTAAAGGTACTCTTGAAGATACTCTACATTTAGTGAAAGTTTCATTAAATCGATTAAGCAATTTTCGAGATTATCCCGGACAAAGATCAGTCGACAGACAGACAGACATACTTTAATTTTATTAATATAAATTACCGATAAAATTAACTTGTATAATTATTGTGCGTCTCTTCTGTAAGCAACATAAACAATGTGAGTAAATTTTGGTGGAACGAACTGGTCTATGGTTATTTACAAAAATTGAAATACAAATCTTGTCCCCTGAAACCAAGAAAGATTAAAAAACACAACAAAGATTGCTCTAAAGCAGGGATGAGCAAGACGTAGCCCGCGGGCCACATGCGACCCGCCTAACATTTTTCTTCGGCCCATCTAAGCTCTACTGTTTTACGTAAAAATTTTGGAAAAGAAAATGTCAAACAATTTGATGAAAAATAAGAACATAAATTTCCACGATTCATGAAGTATCTTGAACATGAGCGTAGGCAAGATTTTCTTTAGTGGGGGGGGGGGGGCAACAACAATCATTTTAAAAAATTCATGGGTAAAAAAGAAAACCTTCTGGCTTAGTATTTTTACTTAAAAACTACAGAATTGGGGCATCGCATTTTCAAATTAAAGTCAAAATTTTGAAAAAAGCCCAATCTTAAGAAAAAACCTTTTGAAGAACGTTAAGAAATTTCGAAAAAGTGGAAATGTAAAAGAGAAGAAATTTCCACAAAGAAATTTTTGTAAAAAGAGTTGCAATTTCCAGAACAAGTCGAATTCAGGTAAAAAAAGTTTAACTTTTAAAAATATTGATTTCAGAATTTTTATTTTATTTCAATTTGGTCATATTTTTGAAATTTTTCAAGAAATGTTTTTTTCAAGATTTCCTAAAAATATTCTTTTCACATTGTTTAGATTTCTATCAAGATTTCGATCCAATTTAAAAAAACATTAACGAATTTCGTGAATAAGTTTAAATCTTTGGAAAAAATTCAATTTTAAATGGAAATGTCCAGAAACAGGTAAAATTGAATTTTGAGTTAAAAGTCAAAATTTGGAGAATAACGTGAATTTTGGCCAAATTGAAATTATCGGGAATGAAATTTTTAAAAAATCAGACAAATACAGACTTCGAAAAAAATTCAGGATTTTTGAAAATTAAGTTACAAATTACAAAAAAATATTGAACTTTCTAGGAAACATTCCAAATTTCCAAAAAAAGGTCCAATTTTAAGACGAAAATTTAAAAAGTTGAAATTTTCAATAACTCATATTGAAAATAAAAACCTAACCTTTCTCAAAAACTCGAGAAATGTGCAAAATTAAAAAAAATCAACATTTTCAAAGATCGAATTTTGTGAAAAGACGCAATTTTCAAAAAAAAGTCCAACTCTGAGAAAGAAAAATCACAAGATTCGAAAACATTGTTCTCAAAATTTAAAATTCAGTAAAGATGTTGAATTTATAAGAAATCTTTTTTTCGAAATCCCCAAAAATATTTTTTGCAACAACAGAAAAGTGAGCATTTTCAGAACCATAAAACCATTTGATCTAAAAGCCGTAGTTTATTAAAAAAGACAAATATTCAAGAAAATGACAAAATTTTGAAATAAATTAATCATTTTTGAAAAAGTCCAAAAGGTAGGGTTTCGAAAACAAGATCGAAATTTCGAAAAAGACAAATTTTGAGGAACAGGCAAATTTTAGCTAACAGACTATTTTAGAAAAATTCGAAATTTTGAAAGACGAATTTACAAAAAAAAAAAGAAAAAATGTATTGAAATATTAAATATCGAATTTTGATATAAAAATCAAGATTTCTTGAAAAAGGCAAATTTTAGGAAGCCAGTCAGAATTTCTAAAAAAATCATAATCTAAAAGATCGAAATTTTTAGTAAATGTTCAGAAAAATATTGGAATTTGAAAAAAGATTCGAGAAAACTTTGAAATGAACAAAAAATTGTCCAAAGAAAGTCAAATTAAAAAACAGTCAAAAAAAATAGTCAAAACTTCGAGAAAAAGACGATATTGTAAGAGAAATTTTGCAAAAAAGATCTAAATTTTGAGAAAAAGCATTTAATCTTAGTGCAACTTTGAAATTCAGAAAAAGAGTAAATTTTAAGAGACAAATCGAATATTTATTTTCTCTGGACTCTCTGGACGAGTCAGAGGAAGACAGGCTCCCTACCTTGCCTCAACAGATGTGTCAGAAAATGACAAATATTGTGGTAACACATCGAAATTTTGACAAACAAGTTGAAACTACCAGAATTTTAGATTAAAAATGGTTTGAAATTTAAAAAGAAATTTTTGTTCTTTCACAAAAATTTTAAATTTCTAAAAAATATACCTTTTTGTCAAAAGATCGAGCAGATTTCGAAAAAAGGCAAATTTTAATAAATAAACTGAAATTTTCAGAATAAAAAAAAAAGGAGAAATTTTCAGGAAAAGTCGAATTTCGAGAAATAACGAAATTTCAGAAAAAAAACGAGGAACTTTAAATTTCAAAATTTTGACAGTCATGTTTGATAAAAGAAGGTAAATTTTATGAATAAATGCAAAATTTTAAAAGAAAAAGTCAATTTTTGTAAAAAAATATATAAAATCTGAGAAAAAGGTATAAATTTCGAAAAAATGCTTCAAGGAAAGGATGAATTCCGAAGAATTGGAAAGTCCTCCAATTGAATACATACAAATTTTCAATTTGCTGCATGAACCAGGGGGTGCAGGCGCCCCAGCATTCATATTTTTCTCGCATGCGGCTCGCGCAAAATTTTTAGTCTTTTAATTGGCCCGTTGTAAAGAAAGGTTGCCCATCCCTGCTCTAAAGCGTTTCGATGGCCAAGCTATCATCTTCAGAGAGATACTATTTCAGTGGATAAGATTTGTATTTCAATGCGAGTAAATTCAATTCAATTTTTCACTACCCCTAATTCTATTGAATGAAAAGACATTAGGCAGTCCTCCGTTTTGGGCGTAACTTGCCACATTTCACACCAGAATCGTCCTCGATGTTCGAACGTTATAAATCAAGCGATTCGAAGAAAGTGTCCCGAAATTTGCCCGAAATATGGGAACGCCCAACCTAAAATCATCAATATTTCATCTAGACATCATTTAACTTCCATGCGACATTGAAAGGTCCAAGAAGTTAAGCAAACATCTGCTAGTTGACCGCATAACAAGAGCCCCTTTGTGCATTTGAATGTGTCGTAAGTCGTAAGTATATTGTTTATGAAACGCTTCTTAAATATGGAACGCCATAGAAATGAAATGCAGATGGTTTTTGGTAACGATATTTTTTGAAGGTCATGTAATTGGAATTTGATAAAAATATTGAAATGAGCTAAATTTTATAAAATACCTACTTTGGAAAGTCTTAAGTAATGCTAATATTTTCAGGCACCTTGTGGTTTCAGTTTTTGGTGATTGAAATTTCGAAGATTTATAGATGTGTACACAACGCAACTATTCATATAGAAAGGCACATTTTATAGAAATTGCAACAGTACTACTAGAAAGAAATATTAAATTTTTATTTTACGTCGAAATCTTAAAAAAAATAAACAGTATAAGTTTAAACTTGGAACTTCAAAAGAAAAAAGTTAAAATATCGAAGAAAAGTACATTAACCAAAACTTTCTGAAAAATGTTGTTTTTCAGAAAGTTTTCAGCAACATTTCCAGAAAAATATCGAATATTTGGAATGAAGGTTAATAATAATTTCTAAATTAATTTAGAAATTTTCAAACTCTTCTTTTAAGTAAATTTTAAGCTCTTTTTTCGAAATTTTGACTGTTTTCTCAAAATGTGAATTTAAAACTTTTAATCTGGTCTTTTTTCATTTATATTCGTTTTTTTTAATATGGACTTTGTAATCCAAATTTTTAGAAAACGAAGTCAAAGCAGTAAAAATCAATTTTGTGAAAAAAAGCGAGTGAAAGTCAAAACTTTGATAAAAAACCAAAATTATGAAAAATTTACGAATTTGATCGTCAAATTTCGTATATTTTCGAAGCTTTTGAGTACATAATTTATTATTATTACTTTTTTTTGGGAAAATTCCGAGTTTAAATTTGAAATGAAGAAGCCCAAAATCACGATTTATTTTTTTTTTGTAAAATTCAGGTTTTTCTTAAAATTTGAACTCAAAATGAACTCAATAAATTTTGAGTTTCAGCTTAAAATTTTTAAAATACGAAAAATTGAAAATATTTTCCTTCAACTTTAGGCAAGGACTGAGTGGCTAGGTGTTGTAATATTAATCAATTTTTAATTCGAAAATCTTTTAAAAAATGAGTCACATGGAATGAACCGAAAACTAGAAAGACGTTTTTTTTGTAGGAACGAACCGATATAATTTTTTTGCCGGAACGAAAACCGAAAACTTGAATGAAAAAAAGCGGTTCGAAGCCCTAATTTGAAATGGAATGTTAAGTTAATTTTCAAAATTTCTTCCTTTTTGTTTTTAGTCGAGACAAGGAAAATCATAAAACCACGCAATCTGCTCGAGAAATTTGTATCATATGATACATAAACAAACTACCTATGAATGGTTTTTATGTGATATAAATTAAAAGCTTGATTGGATGCGTTTTCCTGGTCAAAACCGAAGGATTTCCACAGAATAGGCACTAAGGAACTTGTTGGATGTTGCTATTTCACAAATAACGATGAAAAATAAGTCACTGGTTGCTATATTGATAATTTTAGATTCTGGGGTTAAAAATAAAAGAACCCAACTTTTGAAATATAAATCTTGTCCCCAGAAACACAACGCGTTTCGATAGCCAAGTTATCATCTTCAAAGAGATACTCTATATACTGGCTATCGAAACGTGTTGTGTTTTTTAATTTTTCTTGGTTTCAGGGGACAAGATTTGTATTTCAATTTTTGAAGGACCAGTCAGTTCCACCAAAACCCAACTTTGAAAAAAATATTGGCAGTCTTCAAGACTGCCGACAGAAGTGAAAACTTCAAATTAGGAAATAACATGTGTCTGTATAGTGTAGTTTGAACCCACACTAATAAAAAAGTCAGTGTATTGGAAATATTTTAACATAAATACTGTCAAACCAACCCATCTTTCTATATTTGTGGTTTGAATTCTTGTAGCCGTTTGGAATAAAATCGAATAAGGATTTAACGAATGTTGGTTTTCCCACATTCGCGGATGCGAACATTCATTTCCAACAATCACGAATGCGAATGCCTTTGGCTTTTTCACTGACACTTAGTGAAAAAAATCGAAATTTTCAAAATAAATCGAATCTGAAGAGAAAACCCCACTTTCTAAAAATATGTCTCTTACAATTTTCATTTTCTTTTAAATTTTGACATAAAATTGAAATTTACAAGAAATATTTTTCTCTAAATTTCATAGAGATAGGATTCCCAAAATGGTTATGTATTTAGCAAAATTTAAATCCAATTCTAAAGAAATAAACGAATTTTGAGAAAAAGTCGAATTTTGGATAAAAAGCTCAAAAGCAGAAAATTCTCGAAACATAAAACATTTAGTCGAAACTTCAAGAGTAGAACGAATTTTGAGAAATAGGTTGAAATTTACGGGCACATTTCGAAAAAAAAGGGAGAAATTTTTATGAAATATTTAAAAAGTTTAGTACAATTTTGAGAGAAAGAAGTAAAATTTTTGAGTTTATAGTCGAAATTCTCTTTTCTCAAAACTCGACTTTATAATCGTAATTCAGAAAATAACGAATTATCATAAAAAAAAACAATTTTGGCATATAGTGGGAATTTTCAGGAAATCAAATTTATTATAAAAACCTTTTGGAAAAATTTGAAAAATCAAAATTTAGAGAAAAAGATGATTCTCGAGGTAAAAATCAAAAGTTTGAAATACCCAAATTTTGAAAATAATGGAAATTTCGAGAAAATAAGCGAGATTTTGGGAGAAAGATCGAAATTTCAAGAAAAATGTCAAATTTCGACGACATTTCAAAAACTAATCAAATTTTGACGAAATTTCAAAAAAAATTGTAGGACGATAAAATTTAAATTTGGCGGTCAACCGAAGAAAATTAAATTTCGACCCTTTTTCAAAAAATTGGTCTGTTTATTATTTAGAAGATTTTATCATTTACCTTTGTGGAAATTTCAATATTTTCAAAATTCCCAATCTTTCAAAATTTCGAATATTTTTCAAAAAATTGAATTAACTTTTTTGAAAATTTTGACTTCTTTAAAAATATTTTACTTTTATGGAAATTTTAGTACTTCCGAAATTCTAAATCTTTCAAAATTTCGACTTTTTTTAGAACGTCGGTTTTGTCTCAAAATTTTGACTTTTTAGAAAGTTAGAATCTGTCAAAATTTTGGCCTATTTAGGATGTTGATTTTCTAAAAAATTCAACCTTTGATCAGAATTTCGAATTTTCCTAAGAATTATTACTTTTTGTAAAAATATTTGAAATTTTTGGTTTTATTGAAAAATCTCGAAAATTTCGACCTTTTCTCGTAAATTCCAATTTTTCAAAATTTTGACCATTTAGAAACTTGGAATCTTTCAAAATTTTGACCTATTTATGATGTTGATTTTCTAAAAAATTCAATTTTTGTTCAGAATTTCGAATTTTCCTAGAAATTTTTACTTTTGCGAAAAATGTTTTGAAATTTTTGGTTTTATTCAAAAATCTCGAAAATATCGACCTTTTCTCGTAAATTCCAATTTTTTGAAATTTCGACCCCTTTTCAAAAAATTGGTTAGTCTATTATTTTGAAGATTTTATCTTTTAAAAAATTCTACTTTTGTGGAAATTTTAATATTTTTAAAATTCCCAAACTTTCAAAAGTTCGAATATTTTTCAAAAAATTTAATTAACTTTTCTGAAGATTTTGACTTTCCAAAAATTCAATTTTTATGGAAGTTTTAGTACTTTCAAAATTCTAAATCTTTCAAAATTTCGATTTTTTGAAAATTTTGATATTTTTTGAAACGATATTATTCAAAATTTCGACTATCTTTTAAATAAGAGTTGACTTTCTTTTTGAAAATATTAAGCACTTAAATATTTCAACTTTTCTGAGAATTTCGGCTTTTTATAACAATCAACTTTTCTTAAAAAATTGACATCCTTAAATTTCAACTCACATTTCAAATTTTCCAGTTTTTAAAAAATATTTATACTTCATGGAATTTTGACTTATAATTTGAAGATACAAGTTTATTTTTCAGACACTATTATTCAAAATTTCGACTTCTTTTCGAAGTTTTTATTTTGTTGCTTCCTTAAAATATTTCACTTTTCTGAAACTTTGAACGTTTTCGAAAAAGTCGACTTTTTGAAAATTTCGACTTTCAAATTTTAGACCATTAGAACATTTTAACTCTTTTTGAAAAATTCTCCAGTTTTTGGCCGCATTTTCAGTTTTTATAAAATTTTGACTTTTTTAAAAATTGCGATTTTTCAAAATTTTTACCCTATTGAAGAAAATTTCGATTTATTTTTATAATTCCCACCTTATTTGAAAATTTTAATTTTTCTGCAAAATTCTACTTTTTTAAGAATTTAAAACGTTTGAAATTATTGAGTTTCTCACATTTTTAGGTTTTTAAAAAATTGTGATTTTTTTCAAATTTTTAGTTTAAAAAAAGTCGCTTTTTTATTTTCTACCCTATTTCATCAAAGTTTAGAATTTTCTTCCAGAATACAATTTTTTTTGCAACTTTGAAATTTGGAAAATTTTTATTTTATTACAAACGACTTTCTTTGAAAATTTTGCTTCTCTGAATCGTTCAACGTTTTCGAAAATAATTATAAAGTTTATTGAAAATTCCGACCATTTTTTTTTAATTATCGATCTTTTATCGAAGCTTTAACTGCTTGTTTTACAAGTTACGACTTATGTTCGAAACTAAGGCTTTTCTTTGAAAAATGTAACTTTTTTTTGAAAATCTGACCTTTTTTTAAAATGACGTCTTGGTTTTCAAAATGTCAACTTTTTAAAAACATTTTACCCTTTTTTAAATCTTTGACTTTGTTGAAGTTTTCGACTTTTTTTGAAAACTTCGACTTTTTTTGAAAATTTCGACTTTTTTTGAAAATTTTGACCTTTTTCAGAAAATTTCGACTTTTTTTTGAAAATTTTGACTTTTCCTAGAAATTTTTGCTTTTTGGGAGAATGTTATGAAATTTTTTACGTTATTGCAAAACCTTGACCTTGAAAATTTCGACCCTTTTCTCACATATTCCATTTTTTCGAAATTTCCAATATTTTTCAAAAAATTGAATTAACATTTTGCAAGATTTTGACTTTTAAAATATTCTACTTTTATGGAAATTTTAGTACTTTTAAAATTTTTACCTATTTAGGATGTTGATTTTTTTTTTAAATTCAACTTTTGTTCAGAATTTTGAATTTTCCTAGAAATTTTTACTTTTTGGAAAAATGTTTTGAAATTTTTGGTATTATTAAAAATTCTGGAAAAATTCGACCTTTTCTCGTAAATTCCAATTTTTCGAAAGTTCGACCGTCTTTTAAAAAAATGGTTTATTTATTAGATTTTACCTTTTAAAAAATTCTACTTTTGTGGAAATTTTAATATTGTTAAAATTCCCAATCTTTCAAAATTTGGAATATTTTTCAAAAAATTGAATTAACTTTTTTTGAAGATTTTGACTTTCCAAAAATTCTATTTTTATGGAAATGTTAGTACTTTCAAAATTCTAAATCTTTTAAAATTTCGACTTTTTTGGAACGTCAGTTTTGTCTGAAAATTTTGACTTTTTAGAAAGTTAGAATCTTTCAAAAGTTTGACCTATTTATGATGTTGATTTTCTAAAGAATTCAACTTTTGTTCAGAATTTCGAATTTTCCTAGGAATGTTTACTTTTTCGAAAAAGGTTTTGAAATTTTTGGTTTTATTGAAAAATCTGGAAAATTTCGAGCTTTTCTCGCAAATTTCAAATTTTTGAAATTTCGACCCTTTTTCAAAAAAATTGTTTGTTCACCATTTTAAAGATTTTATCTTTTAAAAAATTCTACCTTTGTGGAAATTTTAATATTTTTCAAAATTTCCAATATTTTTCAAAAAATTGAAGATTTTGACTTTTTTTAAAAAATTCTACTATTATGGAAATTTTAGTATTTTCAAAATTCTAAATCTTTCAAAATTTCGACTTATTCAGAACGCTGGTTTGGTCTCGAAATTTTGACTTTTTAGAAACTTGGAATCTTTCAAAATTTTGACCTTTTTCAGGATTTTGATTTCCTAAAATATTCAACTTTTGATCGAAATTTAGAATTTTGTTAGAAATTTTTACTTTTTGGGTAAATGTTTTAAAATTTTTGATTTTAGTGCAAAATCCCGACCTTGAAAATATAGACTAATATCGATATTTTTTTGAAATATTGACCGTTATTCATTAAATTGACTTCTTTCCTTTTTTTGGAGTTTCACTTTTAGAAAATTCAACTTTTTTTTGAAATACAAATCTTGTTCCCTGAAAGAAAGATTAAAAACACAATAGAGGTTGTTCTAATGTGTTTCGATAGCCAAGCTATCATCTTCTAACTGAAAAATTTTTCTTGGTTTCAGGGGACAAGATTTGTATTTCAATTTTTGAAGATAACCAGAGACCACAAAAAAAACTGTTTTTAACATTCTAAATTTTTTAAAATTTCAACTTTTTTTTAGAATTTCGTCTTTTTCTTAAAATTTTGACTTTCTGAAAATTTCGATTATTATTTCAAAATTTGGCCTTTTCTCAAACAATTGATATTTTTCTTGTAAATTTCGACACTCTGGTATATTCTCTGTAATTCATTTGCGAAGTATTCATATTTGTATGCAGTTTTATTGGCTTTTTCTTCGCCGTTGTTGTTATTTATTTTTACGTCGTTTAAATTTTAATATAGTTTTAAGTGTTTTTCAGTGTTGAGTCCCAAACAGCCATTGATAAACCAAGATCCAACGCAATCGCTGTTTGCGGCAATCTATAACAGATAGCCATTCCTCAATGGAAGGTACTGAAATTTAGGATTATGAAAGGAGTGGCCGGCGAAAAAAAAGCCAATAAAACTGCATACAAACACTCTCATATGTTTCCCTTTTTTTATATAAAATTTACTTTTTAAATTTTTATTTATTTTTTTTGATAATTTTCAGTTTTATTGAAAATTTTAGTTATTTTTCAAATTTTCGACCTCCTATAGAAGTTTTGACTTTTTGATTTGAAAGTTTATTTGAAAAATTCCAGTTTTTTCTTAAAATCTGACCCTTTTTTAAAATGTTGTGTTGGTTTAAAAATTTGGACCTTTTTTAAAATGTCGTCCATTCTAAAATATCGTATTTTTTAAAAATTTTACCACTTTTTTAAAATTTTGACTCGCAAGTTTTCGACTTTTTTTGTTGAAAATTTCAACTTTTCAAACTTCAATCTTGTTAACCCAAAATTGTTTTTGGAAAGCTAATGTTTAGCTTATAGAAGAAAATGTAAATTTCTTTCAATATTCAATTAATACCCTTTTTCATCCCCTTAGAACAGTGTTTCCTAATCTTTCGACATCCGTGTGCCCTTTTCATAATATTTGGTGTCGTTAAGTAGCCGTCGTTACAATTTTTTTCACTACTCAATTAATACATTTTTTCACCCCCCTTGGGACTCGAATATTTAAAGTACGCTCTTAGAATATGAATTTCCAAAGATTCCTTCTTATTGCTCACCTTTACCATGAAAGGTAGAGGGAAGAAGAGCAGGAAAGGGCAGGGAAAAAGAGATTTTTGGAAATTCGTATTCTAAAAGCGTACTTGATCGACCTTTACCAAGAAAGGAACCTACTGTTCAAATTTCGTGTTTTTATTTACAATAATTGGATCTATGGTTGATGACTAGGTTTTTCAGTCGATTAGAAGTCCACTCTTTATAATATTAGTGTGTTCTTCACGAGAACTATGATGAGTGGATTAAACTTAAAGAAAAAATGTGTATCCTGGATGAAATGAAGATTTTGGTGTCAAATACATAAGTGTTTCGTCTTGTAAATTTGACCAAGAAACAAATAAAAACAAGAATAAATAAACGGTGCTTGTAATAGTTAATTTAGGACAAAACTCGTGTATCTGGTCATACATGTTGATATGATAACTGTTTTTCTTGCTCAAATACATGTGATTAATAAAAAAACATCTTCAATTCATTAAGCATCCATTATTAGATTAGACACATCAAAAGTAACCTGTAGAAAGATGTGCTTCGTAATGTTTTTTTTTATTGCGATATGCACTTACTGTTGCTTAATATTAAATTAGAATTTCTACTTTCTTCCTTCTTTATCATAAACACGATGTGTTTGCTTTGTGCGAGTAAACAATTTCGTAATAAATATCTGCAAGCGGTTGTTACGAGAATCACTGGCGCATCTTCCATGTAGTTTATTAAGAACGATCCACCTTTTGTATGTTCAATAAATAACTCGACTTGACAACATATTTCTTCGCCTTGGTTTATAACAAGCTCAACCTGTTAACGCAGCTTTCGTAGAAGAACAAAATACTTGAAATTAACGATTCTAAAATATTGAAAGTTAGGACGTTGGTTATGTTTTGCACCCTTTCAAAGGCGATTAAAAATAGACGAACGGGTGCATCTCAAATTCTGTCTCCAAGATAAAAAAAGAAATAATAGAACGAGCTTTGATTTAGTGGATGAATGGGAAGCTTACCAAGGGTCTATTCAGACCGGCCGACATTCTTCTTTTCAGGACGCATCTAGGATAAAAGACGGTTTATTATGCCTGAACATGTCAGACATTTCGAGGCGGATAAAAAAAGTTTAAAAAACTACCATGAATGCAGTAGTGTGTGAGAATTCTTTGATAAGACGTGCGGATTTGCTTACGATACTGATTGCTGATTCAATCTAAATATTGCAACTGGCAGATAAAGGAAAAAGAGCAAATAAAGTTGAAGCTTTATGGGAATATCAAACATGCAATAATTGCTTCAATTAACATATTCATAGCACGAGGTTGCTCGTAGATATAGCGCGAGAGTCAGTTACAAATCACTCAATGGGATTTAAGTCTCTTGAGTATTTACTATGTGACTGACTAATCGCTATCATTTGGAAACGTTTACAGCGGCCGCAATAGTCAATTCCTTGTTTAAGTACCGGTATTTTCCCACAAGATGGAAGACTTCAAACGTTATCTTCATTCCTAAGCCAGTTAAGGATAGGAAATTTTCCCAAAATTACAGGCCATTCAGCCTCTTATTCAACTTGGGTGAGGTGGCGGAAAGGATTTTGAGGAAGCATCTGCAGAATATCATCAGCGATCGCGACATCATTTCTAAGGAACAATTTGGGTTCCAATCTATGCACTCTACCTCAGACCAGCTGCCGAGAGTGGTTGAAACAACCACTCAACGCATGAACTGGAACCAGGTAGTTGGAGCTATTTTCTTCGATAGCTCCAAGGCGTTTGACACAGTTTGGCATCAAGGACTAGTCTACAAGATGCACCAGTTTGCAATACCTCTAACAATGGTTCAAATGGTAAGCTCGTTCCTGGACCAGCGCATATTCAGAGCAAAGGTGGGACAGGAACTATCCAACCAGTTTAGGCTAGAGTATGGGGTGCCTCAAGGCTCTGCCTTGTCATCTCTGCTGTATTCCCTTTTCACAGCAGACATCCCGAGAACCAATCCAACAATCGACCACACCTTATTGGCAACTTATGCAGACGACACAGCTTTGGTGGCGTAGTTTTACAGTGCAGAGTTGGTCACCAGACGACTCCAGGAGGCAACTAGATTACTTCGGTCAATGAAGAATCCAAGTCAACGCAGACTGGACCCAAGCAGTGTTTTTCACCCGAAGAAGACTCCAACCGTATGGACATGTAAATGTTCATGGGCAAAACGTCGACTGGAGACTTCAGGCAAAGTATCTAGGTGTCATTCTAGACAAAAGACTAATATTCCAGGCACACATCGATTATGCTGTGTCCAAAGCCACTGCTGCAAGCGATGATTGGTAGAAATAGTAACCTGTCCATTGGACTTAAAATGTTACTATACAAATCAATCATAAGACCAGCGATGACCTACGCATCTGTAGCTTGCTCACAGGCGACGAATAATCAAATGAAGGAACTCCAGGTGTTCCAGAACGTGTTTCTAAGACAAGCCATGGACGGTCCATGGTTTGTGAGAAACCATCAACTCCATAGGGAAGCTGAACTACCTTTGGTAAGAGATTTTCTTAGGGAAATTAATTCCAGGGCGATGGTGAGAGCGGAAACGCATCCTAACGAACTAGTTCGACAGGTGGATTATGATCCAAACGTCCCAACCAGGATTAAGAGACCAAGGATGGTCCTCTAGGCTGCGACTTCCATTTCGGAAATTTTTGTTTTGATTGTTTTTTATTTTTCAGGCAAAACAGCTTACAACAGTGCTCCAGCACTATTGTACTGTTCCGACGGAGGGATTGGGAGCCAAGGGCCCGGCCCGAAAAAGTAGGGGTTTTTAGTCGGTACCCGTAATTTGAGCGGAAGTCCGACACTATCTGAGTATCTTCCTAGATGTCCTTAACGGATTTTCCCCTACTTTAAAAAAATTTAAAAAAAGCTGCCGCAATATACTGATGAGGGCCAAGGAACGCCGTTTCTTGTAAATATTTTCAACTAGAGCACGACTGTTTCATTGCAGAAAATTCAATTCCTAGGATATCAAACGAATTCGACATTATTTAAACTTGTAACAAAATGTAATTATAGAACTTAGAACGTAAGGAAATTTTTTAGAAAAATCCGATAAGGGAAAACGGCCGCGATAATGAAGAAAACGGCAGATAAGCTGCAAAAGATAAGTCTTATCTGCTGGAAACTTCTAGAATCCGAAAGCGGGACCTATATAAGGCGATCGCTTTCCCGCAGTTAGTCAATGCAGTTAGTTAGTGAGTTAGTAGTTAGAAGTAGGGATGTCGATCTGAGATCGGTTAATCGAAAAATCGTTTTTTACAAGTCTCAGGATCAAAATTTCGAAAAAAAGTCGACATTTGGAGTTTAAAGTCGAAAAATCCAGAAAAAGTAGAAATTTCAATTCTTAAATCGAAATTTAAATTATTAATAATAATTAATAATGTTACAAAGGCGTAGAAAGGACAAAATGTTATTTTTAGAATTTTCGACTTTTTTCTCAAACTTCCGCTTTTATTTCAAGTTTTGACCTTTTTTTTCTCAAATTTCGACTTTTTTTCGACTTTTTTCTGGAAATTTCGACTTCTTTCTCAAAATTTGAATTGAACAAAGGTGTAGAAAGGAAATCGATTAAAAAAATGTTATCTTTAGAAATTTTTGCTCAAATTTCAATTTTAAGCTCGAAATTTTGACTTTTTTCTCGAAATTTCGACTTTTTTTCAATATTTCGACTTTTTTCTCAAAATTTTGACTCTTTTCTGAAATTTAGATTTTTTCTCGAAATTTCGACCAGTTTCTCGAAACTTCGTTCTTTTTCTCAAACTTCGACTTTTTTCTCGAAATTTTGACCTTAATTTCGATGTTTTTCTCAAGATTTCGTCATTAAATTCAAAATTTTGACTTTTTTTCTCGAAATTTCGACTTTTCTCGCAAATCTCGATTTTTTCTCGAAATATTTCGAAATATCAACTTTTTTTCTCATAATTTCGACTTTTCTGCAAATTTCGACTTTTTTCTGAAAATTTCGACTTTTTTTTCGCGAAACTTTGACTTTTTTCTCAAAATTTCGACTTTTTTCTCAAATTTCGATTTTGTTCTCGAAATATTTCGAAATTTCGACCTTTTTCTCGAAATTTTGACTTTTTTCTCAAATTTCGATTTTTTTTTGGAAATTTCGACCTTTTTCCCGAAATTTCGTTTTTTTTTTAAATTTCAACTTTATTGTCGAAATTTTGACCTTAATATCGACATTTCGATATTTTTCTCAAAATTTCGACTTTAAACTCAAAATTTCGACTTTTTTTCTCGAAATTTCGACTTTTCTCGCAAATTTCGATTTTTTTTCTCGAAATCTCGAATTTTTTCTTAAATTTCGACTTTTTTCTCAAAATATTTCGAAATTTCGATTTTTTCTTGAAGTTTCGACGTTTTTCTCAAATTTCGACTTTTTTCTCGAAATTTTCACTTTAATATCGAAATTTCGACTTTTTTTTCGAAATGTGGATATTTTTCTTGAAATGTCGACTTTAAACTCAAAATTTCGACTTTTTTTTTCCTAATATTTCGATTTTTTTCTAAAATTTCGACTTTTTTCTCAAAATTCGACTTTTTTCTATAAATATCGATTTTTTCTGGAAATTTCAACTTTTTCGAAATTTTTTTCCTCAAAATTTCAACTTTTTTCTCGAAATTTCGATTTTTTTTCTCGAAATTTCGACCTTCTCGAAATTTCGTTTTTTTTTATCAAATTTCGACTTTTTTCTCGAAATTTTGACCTGAATATCGACATTTGGACATTTCTCCCGAAATTTCGACTTTTTCTCGAAATTTAGACTTTTTTCTCAAATTTCGACTTTTTTCTTTCTCGAAACTTTGACTTTAATATCGAATTTTCGACATTTTTGTCGACATTTCGACTTTAAACTCAAAATGTCGACTTTTTTCTCGAAATTTTGACTTTAATATCAAAATTTCGACTTTTTTTTTGAAATGTGGATATTTTTCTCGAAATGTCGACTTTAAACTCAAAATTTCGACTTTTTTTTCCAAAATTTCGATTTTTTTCTTAAATTTCGACTTCTTTCTCAAAATACGACTTTTTTTTATAAATATCAACTTTTTCAAAATTCTTTTCTCAAGATTTCAACTTTTTCCTCGAAATTTCGATTTTTTCTCAAATTTCGATTTTTTTTCTCGAAATTTCGACCTTCTCGAAATTTCGTTTTTTTTCCTCAAATTTCGACTTTTTTCTCGAAATTTTGACCTGAATATCGACATTTGGACATTTCTCCCGAAATTTCGACTTTTTTCTCGAAATTTAGACTTTTTTCTCAAATTTCGACTTTTTTCTTTCTCGAAACTTTGACTTTAATATCGAATTTTCGACATTTTTGTCGACATTTCGAGTTTAAACTCAAAATGTCGACTTTTTTCTTAAATTTTGAATTTTCTGGAAATTTCGACTTTTTTCTGGAAATTTCAACTTTTTCGAAATGTTACAAAGGCGTAGAAAGGACATCGATTAAATATAATGTTATTTTTAAAAATTTCGACTTTTTTTCTCAAACTTCAATTTTAATCTCGAAATTTAGACTTTTTTCTAAAATTTTGACATTTTTCTCAAATTTCGACTTTTTTTCGAAAACTTTCGACTCTTCTTGAAATTACTACCTTTTTCGCGAAATTTCGATATTTTTTTTTCTCAAATTTCAACTTTGTCTCGAATTTTTGATCTTAATATCGAAAATTCGACATTTTTCTGGAAATTTCGGCGTTAAAGTCAAAATTTCTACTTTTTTTTCGAAACTCGACTATTTTATCGAAATTTCGACTTTTTTTTCCCAATTTCGACCTTAATTTGAAAAGTTCGACTTTTGTCTCGAAATTTCGTTTTTTTTTCTCTCGATTTACTACTTTTTTTCTCAAATACCAACTTTTTCTCGAAATTTTGACCTTAATATCGAAATTTCGACATTTTTTTTTGAAATTTTGACTTTAAACTCAAAATTTTAATTATTTTCTACAAATTTCGACTTTTTTCTCAACTTTCGACTCATTTTCTCGAAATTTCGACTTTGTTTCGAAATTTCTACCTTAATCTGAAAAGTTCGACTTTTTTCTCGAAATTTCGTTTTTTTCTCTCGATTTACGACTTTTTTCTCAAATACCAACTTTTTCGTGAAATTTTGACCTTAATATCGAAATTTCGACATTTCTTTCGAAATTTTGACTTTAAACTCAAAATTTTAATTATTCTCTACAAATTTCGACTTTTTTCTCAAATTTCGACTTTTTTTTTCGAAATTTTGATCCTAATTAGGGAATTTCGATTTAAAACTCGAAATTTTGACCTTTTTCTCAAAATTTCAACTTTTTTCTCGAAATTTCCACTTTAATTTCGAAATTTCTATAAACAGACCAAAATTTGCTGATTAAAAATAGGAATTATTGAACGCACCCTACTACCAACTGTCAAGATTGTTGGGGAAGAAGAGTAGTGGGATGTAACTGTGATCTGCCTAATTTAACCATAGAGTGTGCTTATTATAGAGCGACTTAATTTCGAAATTTCGAGAAAAAATTCCATATCAAAGTCGAAAATCCAAGATTAAAGTCGAAACTTCGACATTAATCTCGGAATTTTAGAAAAAAAGTAAACATTTCTAGAAAAAGCCGAATTTTCGAAAAAAAAAAGGTAGAAATTTTGAGTGCAAAGACGAAATTTCGAGTTTAAAGCAGAAATTTCGAATTTCAATCCGAAATTTCGAGATTAAAGTCGACATTTCGAGAAAAAAAATCGAAATTTCGAAAAAAAAATCGAAATTTCGAGAGAAAAGTCGAAATCTCTAAAAATATTTTTTTAAATCAATGTCTTTTTTACGCTTTTGTAAAATGTCGACTTTGAACTCGAAATTTCGAGTTTTTTCTCGAAAATTCTACTTTAACTTTGAAATTTCAAGAAAAGGTCGAAATTTTGGGTAATAAAAAGTTAAATTTACTGAACGTACCCTACTGCTAAGTGTCAACATTAAATTATAAAAGAGTTGGTGCTTAGAATACAGTCTTAATTGGTGGGGTTTAACTGTCATCTGCCTAACTTAACCATAGAATAAGAAATTTCGACTTATCTGGAAATTTCATGAAAAAAAGTTGAAATTTCAAGATTAAAGCCGAAATTTCGACTTTATCTATGAAATGTTTTCAAAAAAGTCGAAATTTGGGAAATAAAGTAGAAATTTCCACTTTAATCTCGTAATTTCCAGTTTAAACTTCATATTTCTAAATATATTTTTAAAAATTAATGCCCAAAAATACATAAATAAAAAACAAAGCAGAAAATAAATATGTATCGGATTTTTCTAATTAGGAATAAATAATTAAAATATATAAAATAAATAATTAATATTAGTCTTTAAAATCCAAGAAAAAACTTTCAAAATTAAACTACGCCAATTCATTATTGTTATTCAATTTTTCTTGAATTAGAAATGTTTAAAAATTTCACCAACAAGGCGATTAATCGGAAATCGATCTTTCAGCACCCAATTTCATTGGGAATCGATACTTTTGCTCACGATTCGAATCGATCCAAAAATCGATTATTTTAAAAACGAATCGAATCCTTAGCTAGAAGTCAATGAATAAGCTAGTTAATTATACAGTTGTAGTTGTAGTGTTTGGAGTTTAGTTTGAAAATAAAGTGGTACAATTCACCAGGTGTTTAATAATCATTCGAACCGATAACTCGCGTTGGAAAAACCTGAAAACTGTTGACAAATTTTTGAATAATTTTATGCAATTTGACACAGGGCTAAGTTAAAATATTCATCAGTCGCGAGCGACTTCTTATATTTTACTTTTAGTTACTTAATGTCCATTTAACCAAACTTCAGGCAATTTAAAAAAAACTTGATGAAGTAAAAAAATCTCATACGTATTCGAGACAAGTATCTGAAGCATGATCGTAAGTTGATCTAGTTCTTGCATTCGTGGTGCGTCTCGCATATTTACAGAATTCACTCGCTGAACGTAAAGTGTAACGATCTCCTGCTCCACAATATAGTTGGCTTACACCTGCAAGCATAAAAAAAGCGGATATATCAACTGCAAAAATAATTCAACAAATCATCAATGACATTCTAATGCGTCCTGTCGGGCTTTTTCCCATTCCCATTTTTCCCATTCCATTCACAGAATGATTTTTATCATTTTGTATCATATATACAGAAAAATCTAACGTTCGGTTCGACTCGGACGAATTTAAATTCTTTAAATGCTTACGTCGGTCGTCGATCGAGTTCGAATAATCATTACAAGTCTTCACGCCCGAGTTTAACGTCGAGAATAACTATTGCTAATCTCGTAGCCGTGAAATGTTTTGAAAAAAAAATCGGAGCGTTATTATTATTCCATGAACGAGGTCGAAATGTGGCCCCGAACAATGGAAGGATGGGCCGTGTGGGTTGCTCGAACCAGATATTTCACCGCAATATAATACGAATGATTGTCTCCTCTAATCAACAATGAGCATCGTGTCATTCCAAGAACTACTTATTCATTTTGTAATTTGCAAAATGATTTCTTTATACGAAAACGGTAATTGACTGTATCAAATTCCGTTATTTTTTTTGTGGTACCCATGTAGCGATTGTTGAACGAAATTGGCAGTTATTGGTATACTAATCTTATGATATACCAGCTGATACCCGCGCCTTCGTCTGCGAAAGAAGAGGATTCTTGAGTCACTTTTTAGAAAATTCCGAGTTTTTTGGAACAATTCGATTTTTATTGAAAACTTCGACTCTTTTTAAAAATTTCGACTCTTTTTAAAAATTTCGATTTTTTCTGAAAATTTCGACATTTTTCGACTGTTTTTGACTTTGTCGACATTTTTCTTTCAAAATGTCAAACTTTTCTCATTCCACTCCCAAAATTATGACTTTTACTTGAATTCTAAAAATTTCGATTTTTTTCGAAATTTTGACTTTTTGAAAATCCACCTTTTTAAAATTTCAACTTTTGGTATGTTTTTTGGTTTTTTTTGCAACATTTTGATTTTTGTCTTTATCAAACATTTTTTTGGTCATTTTGACTTATTCAAAATGTCATTCTTTTTTTGAATATTTTGTCTTTATTTTCGAAGTTTTAATTTTTTTTAGAGTTTAGCATTTTTTAAAATTTTTGACCTTATGCTCATTTTGGCCTTCTTTCAAAATGCCCACCTTATTATTGAAAATTTATATTTTATTTTGTTAATTTTGACTTGAAATTCCGACGGTTTTACGAATTCGACTTTTTTTTTTTAATTCGAGTTTATTAATAAATTTCAATTACTTTTCAAAATTTGAATTTTTTTAATGTTATGGTATTTGAGAACTCGAATTGTTTGATTTTTTAATTCTCCAAGATTTCGGATTTTTGTCAAAATTTTGACTTTCAAAAACCTGACTTTGATTTTTATTGAGAACTTTAACTTATTTTAATATTTTCTCTTATATTTTGAAAATTGCCAATTTCCAGTTTCTCTTTTTTCTAAGGTTTCATTATTGACTTATTTTGATAATTTCAATTCTTTCACCATTTCGTTTTGCTTCAATTTTTTTGACCTATTTGGGAAATTAAAACGTCTTTCAAAATTTTGTTTTTGTTTGTAAATTTGATTATGGTGAAATATTTTTTTAAATATCCATCTTTTTCTAAAATAGTCATTTTTCAACTTCGACCTCTGTTCAAAATTTTAATTATATCTCGATGTTTTATTTTTTTTTTTTTGAACATTTCGATATTTTCTGGGTTCGATCTTGATCTTTATGTAGTCAACTAAACTTTTATTTGAAAAATGCGACGTTTTTGGATAGTTGGTTTTTTTTTTAAATTTCGACTCTTTTTGAAATTTTACACCTTTTTTAAAATTTGAAAACTTCGACACTTTCGACACTATCATTTTTTAAGTTTTGATATTTTTTAAAGTTTGAACTTATTCAGATTTTGAATATTTCTCGAAGTTTGAACCTTTTTCGTTTGAACATTTTGGCTTTCTCTAGTTGAAAACGTCGACATTTTATCATTAAAATTTCGACCTATTTTCGAAGTTTTGATATTTTTCAGAGCTTGAACTTTTTTCAAAATTTCGACTTTTTTTGTAAATTTGATGATGAAGTTTTTTTTAATATCTACCTTTTTTTAAATGCCCACCTTTCAGTTTCGACCTTTGTTCAAAATTTTAGTTATTTCTCGAAGATTTGATTTTTATTTTCAACATTTTGGCATTTTCTAGTTTCGATCTTCATGTAGTCAACTGGACTTTTATTTGAAAAATTCGACGTTTTTGGAAAATTTCCATGTTTTAGAAAAGTTGAATTTTTTCAAAACTTCGACTCTTTTTGAAATTTTAAGCCTTTTTCAAAATTTGAAAACTTCGACACTTTATCATCGACTTATTTTTGAAGTTTTGATATTTTTCAGAGATTGAACTTATTCAAATTTTGAATATTTCTCGAAGTTTTGACCTTTTTCGTTTGAACATTTTGGCTTTCTCTAGTTGAAAACGTCGACATTTTATCATTAAAATTTCGACCTATTTTCGAAGTTTTGATATTTTTCAGAGCTTAAACTTTTTTCAAAATTTCGACTTTTTTTGTAAATTTGATGATGAAGTTTTTTTTTAATATCTACCTTTTTTTAAATGCCTACCTTTCAGTTTCGACCTTTGTTCAAAATTTTAGTTATTTCTCGAAGATTTGATTTTTATTTTCAACATTTCGGCATTTTCTAGTTTCGATCTTCATGTAGTCAACTGGTGTCTTATTTGAAAAATCCGACGTTTTTGGAAAATTTCCACGTTTTAGAAAAGCTGAATTTTTTCAAAAGTTCGACTCTGTTCGAAATTTTAAATCTTTTTCGAATTTTGAAAACTTCGACATTTTATCATCGACTTATTTTTAGTTTTGACATTTTTCAGAGAACTTTTTTCAAATTTTGTATATTTCTCCCAAGTTTTAACCTTTTTTGTTTGAAAATTGTTCTTGTTTCAGCCTTTGAAAACGTCGACATTTTATCATCAAAATTACGATTTATTTTCGAAGTTTTGATATTTTTCAGAGCTCAAAATTTCGACTTTTTTTTAGTAAATTTGATTATAATGAATTTTTTTTTTAATATCTACCTTTTTTAAAATGCCCATTTTTCCGTTTTGACCTTTGTTCAAAATTTTAATTATCGAAGTTTTTTTTAAAAAAAATTTCGACTTTTTCTAGTTTCGACCTTTATGTAGTCAACTGGACTTTTATTCGAAAAATTCGACTTTTTTGAAAAATGTTCACGGTTTTGAAAAGTTGAATTTTTTCAAAATTTTAATTTTTCTTTAAATGTTTGGCCTGTTTCAAAATTTGGAAACATTATATCATCAAAATTTCAACTTATTTTCGAAGTGTTGATATTTTTCAGAATTTAAATATTTTTCAAAATTTCGACCCTTTTTTAAAATTTGATTATAATGAAATTTTGTTTTTTAAATATCTAACCCTTTTTAAAAAGGTTAAAAGTTAAGGTTGTTAAAAATTTTGACTATTTTTCGAAGTTTTAGCTTTTTTAAAAAAAAAATTATTTTTTTTAGTTTTGAATTTCACGTTTTGGAGTTTTACTTGAAAGATTCGACTTTTTTTTGAAAAATTTCTTTTCCTTTTAGAGAACTTGGATTTTTTCAAAATTTCGATTTTTTAAAAAAATTTTCTACCTTTTTCAGAATTTGAAAATTTCGACATTTTATCATCGAAATTTCGACTTATTTTCGAAGTTTTGATATTTTTCGGAATTTGGACATTTTCAAAAATTCGACTTTTCTTGAAAACTCTAATCTTTTTCAAAATTCTAACCGTTATTTCAACCGTTATTTTTTGAAAACTTCGAATTTTTGTTATTTCAGAATTTGAAAATTGCGACATTTTATTATTAAAATTTCGACTTATATTCGAAGTTTTCATATTTTTCAGAATTTGAACTTTTTCAAAAATTCGTTTTTTTTTGAAAACTAATTTATTTAAAAAAAATTATTTTTTCATTTTGCCTTTTTCTCAAAAACTTCGAATTTTTGTATCTTCGACTTTTTTGAAAACTTTTCACGATTTTAAAAAGTTGAATTTTATCAAAATGTCGATTTTTAAGTTTTGATATGTTTCAGAATTTGAATTCTTTTCAAAATTTCCACTTTTTTTGAAAACTGATCTTTAATTTTTTTTGAAAATTGTTTCATTTTAAAGTTTGACTTTTTCTTAAAAACTTCGAATTTTTGTAACTTCGACTTTTTTGAAAACTTTCCACGTTTTTGAAAAGTTGGATTTTTTCAAAATTTCGATTATTTTAAATAATTTTCCACCTTTTTCAGAATTTAAAATTTTTGACATTTTATTATCAAAATTTCGAATTATTTTCAAAGTTTTGATATGTTTCAGAATTTGAATTCTTTTCAAAATTTGAACTTTTTTTTGAAAAATTTGATTTTTTTTTAAATTGTATTTTTATTTTAATTTTGACTTTTTCTTAAAAACTTCGAATTTTTGTAACCTCGACTTTTTTGGAAAATTTCCACGCTTTCAAAAAGTAGAAATTTTTTTTTGAAATTTTTGACCTTTTTTAGAATTTGAAAACTTTTACATTTTATCGAAATTTCGACTTATTTTCGAAGTTTTGATATTTTTCAGAATTTGAAATTTTTTCAAAATTGCCACTTTTTTGAAATCTGACTTTTTTTTAAATTATTTATTTTTTGAGTTTGACTTTTTCTTAAAAACTTCCAATTTTTGTAACTTCCGACTTTTTTAAAAATTTTCCACGTTTTTGAAAAGTTGGATTTTTCGAAAATTTCGTTTTCTTTTTGAAATTTTTGACTATTCAGAATTTGAAAATTTCGACATTTTATCATTGAAATTTTGACTTATTTTCGAAGTTTTGATATTTTTCAGAATTTGAACCTTTTTCAAAATTTCGATTTTTTGAAAACTGCTTTTTTTTTGAAAATTGTGTTCTTTTTTTTTAAATTTTGAGTTTGTCTTAAAAACTTCCAATTTTTGTAACTTCGACTTTTTTGAAAAATTTCCACATTTTTGAAAAGTTGGAATTTTTTCAAAATTTCTTTGCACTTTGAAATTTTCGAACTTTTTCAGAATTTGAAAACTTCAACATTTTATCATTAAAAGTTTGATTTATTTTCAAAGTTTTGATATCTTCAGAATTTAAACTTTTTCCAAAATTTTGACTTCTCTTAAAAACTGATTTTTTTTTTCAGTTCTAACCTATTATAAAGTCTTGACCTTTTTTCAAAATTTCAAATTTTTGTAACTTCGACTTTTTTAAAAATTGTGGTGTTTCTGAATGTTTCGAAATTTTTGCAGAAGCAGAACTTTAAAATTGCGTATTTTTAAAGTGTTGAACGAATTGTATAAAATTAATTCGAGACCTAATTAGATTTCGATTTTAAGGCTCTCATTTTGAAAAGCAGAATTTTTCAAGTTGAAACTGAAAACTCCAAATTTAGATGAATTTTCGAGTTTGAAATCTAAACAGAAATTTTAAAAAGATGCAAAAATTTCGAGTAAAAATGCAAAATTAGCTGAATTCATCTTTTTAATTATCTATCTCGAAACAGATTTTTATGTAAATAGTCCCATGTAAGCGACACCTATTACAACATTAAACAATTGATAACTACAATAAAATAAAAATAAAAAATTATAAGGAAATGTTCTTGAATATCAACATCACATTTAAAAGTACGTATTCCCTGAAAGGAACCCTATTGACTTGTAATTCGTAATCTGTCCGCTAATTGCTTGCTTAAGTAAACAAATAAAACTTATAATATATTTGACACCCTCTTCAATACCCTTAGGAGTTTAATTTCTAAAAATCAATTCTTAGCGGATGTCTGCGTCATATAAAGAACCTAAATACGAAATTTCAAGTTTGTAACTTTGATAGTTTTAGAGATTTCTTAATGAGTGAACGAGTGGTATTTGCTTTTTTTTTGTTTGTATTAGCTATTACCGACGACTTTAGTAAATAATTACATTTTAACAAAAAAAAAAACTGTCCCAAATTAAAGAGAGTTTTTAAATTTATTGAGTTAACAGATCAATCAGTTTTAACATTTTTACTGGGCTCTGCAATAGATGTTGCTACCAATAAAATATGCTTTTTTATTTATGAAATTTGTGTTACCGTTGCACTCTTTAAAATACGAGAGATTTCTTCCCAAGTACGAATTTACCAAAATATAGAAAAACCCGTAAAATACGGGAAGTCCGGCAACTATCACCGCAGAGAAACCGAGAAGAGAGGGAGTTGCGCCCTATCGCGTTATGATGCTGTCAAACTGTCAGATTTTCTTTACAAGAATCCTGCCTGCAAGGTTGGCCGTCTAGGATATGTTAAGATTGTCAAGCAACCGGAGGTTGCTAACCATATCCAACCTAGAGGTTGGATATGTTAAGATTGTCAAGCAACTTGAGAAAATGTTTGACCTTTTTACGCTCACGAAACTGTTTCTAGTTGAATATTTCACTGATCGACCTTTTTGTCTTACCTAAATAAATTACCCTTGAAATACAGAAAAATTACCCATGTCACGATTTTCTTAACATCTACAGTACAAAATTCATGGTAATATGCAGTCTCGGTATCAAAACCCATCTGTTTGCGCCCTTTTTTCTAGTTTATTAACCTGATGCCATACGCTGCTTCCTTCTTGAGCCACTAAGCACCTCTTAACGATTACGCAAAATCCGTAAAACCTCTTGAAGCTATTCGACTAAGAAAGCCCATTTAGCGGATCCTTCACCATAATCGCATTAAAAGCACGTCATTGTATCCACCAAAATAATGAAAAAAAAAAAATAGTGGAGTGTATGAGGCGCACAAAGACGGCCCCAAAAGCTTTAGCATTGTGAACGTTCATGTGAACTTAATTACATTACGTTTTTCGTTAACAAAAGGCCGAAGAGAGTATATTTGAAGTCGTACAACGAAACCGCAAAGGTGTTTTTCCGGTCGGATGGTCAATAGCGACCGTGCTTGACCGATCCGGCTGAGATTTTAGACGTAACAAACGTGGTGATGGTAGGAAATTGTTCAGTTGATCGAGTTGCAAATATTTTCGAAATACATGGCGCGTTGTTTTCATTGACTAACTGTTGCTTTAGAATCGGAAGTTGAAGGGTCATGTACAAAAGAAAAATAAAAGATTTGGTTACATGATACACTGTGCCTAGCTCATAGAGAAAAACCTTGCAGGTAGGATTCTTTTAGAGAAAATTTGACATTTTGACAGCATCATAACGCGATAGGGCGCAACTACCTCTCTTCTCGGTTTCTCTGCGGTGACAGTTGCCGGACTTCCCGTATTTTAAGGGTTTTTCTATATTTTGGTAAATTCGTACTTGGAAAGAAATCTCTCGTATTTGAAAGAGTGCAACGGTAACACAAATTTCATAAATTAGAAAGCATATTTTATTGGTAGCAACATCTATTGCAAAGCCAAGTAAAAATGTGAAAACAAATAAATTGATCCGTTAACTCAAGAAATTTAAAAACTTTCTTTAATTTGGGACAGTTTTTTTGTTAAAATGTAATTGTTCACTTAAATCCGCAGACGAAGTCGTAGGTAATAGCTAATACAAACAAAAAAATCAAATACCACTCGTTCACTCATTAAGAAATCTCTAAAACTATCAAAGTTACAAACTTGAAATTTCGTATTTAGGTTCTCTATATGACGCAGACATCCGTTAAGAATTGATTTTTAGAAATTAAACTCCTAAGGGTATTGAAGAGGGTGTCAAATATATTATAAGTTTTATTTGTTTACTTAAGCAAGCAATTAGCGGACAGATTACGAATTACAAGTCAATAGGGTTCCTCTCAGGGAATACGTACTTTTAAATGTGACGTTTGCTCTTATGCATTTGCTCGCTTTATGGGTTTTTATCATATACTTTCTGTTGAACAGATATCGTCCGTCACAGACATTTAAATATGTGCTCTATTACTGTATCCGATTTTGTTTTGTCTATTGTTATCATCACATGTTTCACCCCCTTAAGGGCTGAATTTCAAAAAAAATCATTTCTTAACGGATATCTACGTCGCATACGGAACCTATTTGTCAAAATTTAGGTTCCTAGGTTTAATAGTTTCAGGGATTTCGTAGTGAGTGGTCTTTTACCTTTTATTCATACTGTAACGCAATGTAAATAGATGAAATAGGATTTAGAATAGAATTGTAGAATTTAGTAAATAAAAAAAGTTTCTAGAAGGATCTGATAAGGGGAAAGCGGCCGCGATAACGAAACAAGCGAAATTTCGGCAAACGATACGCCTTATCTGCCGAAAAGTTCTAGAAGCCGGGGGCCAAAACTATAACAGGTGGTCAGCTTTCCCTCGAGTAAGTCAGTTAGAAGTCAGTGTAGTTAGTGGGTTAGCAATTAGTAAATAAGTAGTGAGTAACTGTTCAGTTGAAGTGTGCCGAGTTAATTTGGTAATAAAGTGGTGTAATCCATCACGTGTAATCAATCGAACCGATAAGCCCGTAACAATCTGTACCTGTAATTGTTCTTTGTTCCTAAAATTTTGCTTTAAACTAAAGTTTTTTAAATGATAAATTTTTCTCGAAATTTTGGGCTTTTTCTAGAATTTTTGGGGTTTATCTTGAAATTTCGACTTCCTTTTTTTGTGCCTCTTTGCTGGTAAGTTAGTCATTGAGCCTAGTTTTAAAATGTCTACCTTTTCAGTAAATTTGGTTGACAACTTTATGTTAGAGATTATCAAAGGTCGAAACAATTTAGGATCATCGTTGTAATTTATTACCCCAGTTTATAACTAATCGTTTTGTTTATTGATTGTCAAAGAAACTAAGTTTCATAAAAGCTTATTGACCGGATAATGGGACTAAAAATTAATTGATGTAACAATCTTTTGATGGAAATCTAATTTATTAGACATTGATTTACAAATTACGTTATACTGCTTTCCTTCATGGTTAATCATTACTTAAGTTAATGAATTTTATAGATTATTAGGTAAAAATCATTTTAATTACATCTTGAATCCAAAGTGAGCACTTTTGTTTCTATTCACGTGTATTTTTACCGTTCACACCTGAGAGTACGTGAGCGCGATCAACTGCTTTGATTCGTAGACTACCAGTTCCCACAAAAGTCCCTTTTTTCAGGTACCCCTTGACCGCCAAACAATAAAGCTTATTCCGAATGTAATCTAACACGTTTAAAATGAAGTTGTGTGAATTTAGCCCTTCCACGCCGATGGCTACCATCAAAGCGATACAATTTATAATTCCTTCAACAAAGCCGCGTCAGATGAAAGATCCTGATAACACATCAACGACTCTACTGATAATTCAGACATGAAAAATGAGAAATTCACTAAAAGACGTGACAGAACTTCACATCCACACAACTATTTCGCTCCTTTCTGTAAAAGAAAGCTTGAAATTGAAAGTTTTAGGCCGCCAAACTTGTATTAATGTCTTGTGAGATTATGGGTCAGGTTCGAGTACCGCCTATACCAAACGGTGAAACAAAAGAATGCTGACAGACAAATTATATCATTTGAGGTCTAGGTCGGCGGTGATTGATGTACGCCCGATAATTACAAACGAAAACGAAACCTTGCCCAGACACCCTTGCTATTTTGCAGCCTTAGAAGCAGCGAGATATTCTCATAGTCTTCGAAACTAGGCTATAATTAAATCTACAGTTGGTTTCTTTGCTCATTAATACAATGCATTAACGCTGGTCGGCGTTTCCTTCAGAATCACAAAAGACCGTTCGACTTGTGAAATCCCAGAGATCTACGAAGATGGTTCTTTTGGCGCATTGATCAGTCAATCACTTGCCATGGGTCTTCCAGATGTACAACGAGGTTATTTTTTCACTGTCGTCTCCGGATTGTCTTTTTGCTGTCGCAGTCGAGTCACTAAATTACCGGAGATCGTCGAGGGTACTAAATTAACTCGACTTCAGCCAGTTTGCATGCAATGCCGGAATGCCAGAAATTTATTCGTAAAGAGTGGGAAGGCATCGCTCCCCCGAGAAGACGAAATATGCCAACCTAAGCTATACGTTAGAATATCTGTTCAATTTTGAACGAGCTGGTTATTTGTACTCTTTAGAAGAAAACATTTTAGAAAAACAAAAAATCTAACTAACTTAGAGGAGAGAGAGAGAGAGAGAGAGAGAGAGAGAGAGAGAGAGAGAGAGAGAGAGAGAGAGAGAGAGAGAGAGAGAGAGAGAGAGAGAGAGAGAAACGTCTAAACGAACAAAAAGTTTCCAAAAAAAACCAAACATTACTAATTAAATCTGCAAAGGAAATTATCTTTTCAAGAAATCAAACATTAATAATTTAGGAGGAGGAGGAACTTATTTTAAATTCTTCGCACTGAAACGTCTCAGGAAATCAAGAATTTGTAATTCGGCTTCTTAAAAGAGAAATCGTTTCTTGTAAGAAACTTCTTAAAAAGATCGTCACTAGAACGACTAGAAAGATAAACTCACTAATTCGGATTCTTGAAGAAAAAAAGAAAACAGTTGAACTTCTTAACA
Source organism: Dastarcus helophoroides (assembly GCA_028583605.1). Taxonomy (NCBI): domain Eukaryota; kingdom Metazoa; phylum Arthropoda; class Insecta; order Coleoptera; family Bothrideridae; genus Dastarcus; species Dastarcus helophoroides. The sequence continues at coordinate 39,351,776 of CM053328.1, forward strand.
AAGAATACCTAATAGTTTAGCTTCTGAAGAAGATAAAAACTACTAATCAGAAACTGACGTCTCAGAACAACATTAACCCACAATTTCTTGAGAGAAAAACTTCCCAGAAACGCCAACATGACTAATTTGGCTTCTTCAGAGTTAAAATATTCAGGAAGATAAAATCCATAAATCCAGCTCCTTGAACTTCTTAAGAAAGAATACCTAATAGTTCAGCTTCTGAAGAAGATAAAAACTAACGTCTCAGAACAACATTAAACCACAATTTCTTGAGAGAAAAACTTCCCAGAAACGTCAACATGACTAATTTGGCTTCTTGAGAGTTAAAAGATTCAGGAAGATAAAATCCATAAATCCAGCTCCTTAAACTAGCCAAGTTTTAGGAAGACAATGATAAATTCAGTTTCTTGAGGGAAAAATGTTTCAAGAAATCAAAAATTACTAAATCGATTTCTTGAGGGGGAATGGCGTCTCGAAAATTACTAATTCAGTTTCTTGCTAGAGAAATCCTTTAAGAAAACATATTGTTACGGGCTTATCGGTTCGAATTGATTACACTTATCGAATAATACCCACTTTATTACCAAACAAAACTGGGATCACTACAACTGAACAATTAACTGACTTCTACTAACTCACTAATTATACTGACTCTAACTGACTGACTCGAGGGAAAGCTGACCGCCTTTTATAGTTTCGGCCCCCGGCTTCTAGAACTTTTCGGCAGATAAGGCTTATCGTTTGCCGAAATTTCTGGAACGCTTATCTGCCAATTGTTTCGTTATCGCGGCCGCTTTCCCCTTATCAGATCCTTCTAGAAACTGTTTTTATTTACTAAATTATACAATTCTATTCTATCTATTTACATTGCGTTACAATTATAAATTAAAAAAAAACTCAAATTTCTTTGAAAATGTCAATATTTTGAGAAAATAACTACAATTTCAAGAAAAAATCTAAATGCAGCTTATCTCCCATTTTCCATCTATTTACCTTGCGTTACAATATTTAACCATAACCAATTGAATTTCTCAAAAAAAAACACCTCAAGAAAATAAAGTTTTCAGGAAATCAAGAAATCAACAATTATTAATCTATTTTCTCCAGCGAGAAACCATTTAAGAAGACAAAACTAATAAATTAGCTTTTTAAAAAATACACTCCCTAAAAAGGCAAAATTCAGCAATTGATCCTTTTAAGGAAGAAACATCCCAGCAAACTTAAATATACTGCTTGACGGAGATACTTCTTAGAAGACAATTCAGTTCTCTGGAAGGGAAAAGTCTCGAGAAATCAAAACCACAAAATCAGCTTCTTGAAAGAGAAACTTATTAGTAAGCCAAAATCAAATATCCATCTCCTTATTGAAATACAAATCTTGTCCCCTGAAACCAAAAAAGATTAAAAAACACAACAACGGTTGCCAAAGATAGCCAAGCTATCATCTTTAGAGAAATACTCCTTGAATAAATGTTAGAGGAAGACAAACCATCATTTCAGTTTTTCAACAGTCAAACATCTTGCCAAAAGTTACTAAACCAGTTTTTTGGAAGAGAAACCATTCAAGAAGACAGAAAGTATCAATTCTCGAGAAAGTAACTTATCAGAAGCACAAAAACTGATAATTTTTAATTCACCTTCTTGGAAGCGAAACGCCTTCTAAATCAACAATTACTTATTTACTTTCTTCATTCCCCAAGAAGACAAGTTGACAATTGGGCCTTTTGCGGAAGAAACATTCCAGTACAATAAAATGTACCAATTTGGTTGCTCTAGAAATAAACTTCTCACGAAAAGAAAAGTCACTTCTTCAGCCCTTTGGAACAAAAACTTTTCGAGAAGTCAAAACTATGAATTTGGTTTCGTAAAAAGGAAACTTATCAGGAAACCAAAATCAAACAACTAATCCCTTGAAGAAGAAATCTTACAGATGAAGACAGCTATTATTTCAATTTCTAACATCTTGCTAAGTTAAAAGTTATCAAATTAATTTCTTGAAAGAAAAACCATTAAAGAAGGTGAACATTAGCAATTGGGCAAAGTAAAAAGTTAATAATTTCGCTTCCAGCACAATAAAATGTACCAATTTGGCTGCTTTAAAAAAAACTTCTCACGAAAATAAAAGTAATTTCTTTAGCCCTTTGGAACAAAAACTTTTCGAGAAGTCAAAACCACAAATTTAGTTTCCTAAAACGAAAATTTATCAGGAAATCAAAATTAAACGTCTAGTCCTTTGAAGAAGAAATCTTGCAGATGAAGATAACTATTATTTCAATTTCCAACATCTTGTTAAGTCAAAAGTTACCAACTTAGTGCCTTGAAGGAAAAACCATTCAATAAGGTGAACATTAGCAATTGGGCAAAGTAAAAAAAGCTGATAATTTCGCTTCCAGCACAATAAAATGTACCAATTTGGCTGCTCCAAAAAAAACCTCTCACGAAAATAAAAGTCACTTCTTCAGCCCTTTGGAACAAAAACTTTTCGAGAAGTCAAAACCACAAATTTAGTTTCCTAAAAAGAAAACTTATCAGGAAACCAAAATCAAACCTCTAGTTCTTTGAAGAAGAAATCTTGCAGATGAAGACAACTATTATTTCAATTTCCAACATCTTGTTAAGTCAAAAGTTACCAACTTAGTGTCTTGAAAGAAAAACCATTCAAGAAGGTGAACTTTAGCAATTGGGCAAAGTACAAAAAGCTGATAATGACGCTTCTTGAAAAGGAAGCTCCCAAGAAGCCAAAAAAAGCACAAATTCAGCACCTTGAACCAGTCAAGTTTTTTTAAAGTTTAATCAACTTGTAAAGGGCAACCCCATTATGACTTCAAAGCACTGCGAGTAGGATACGGAAACAAGGATGGATGACGATGAACCGCCTTCTTAAACAAAAATAGAAATGAAATAATCACTTGTTAAACTTCTTGAGAGCGAAGTCAACATGTATTTTCTTTAGCGTCATAGCATTCAAAAAGATAAAAGTAATAAATCAAGCTTCTCAAAAAATAAAGTCTTCAGGAGGTTAAAAATCAATAATTGAGTCTTTGGATAAAGAAACATCCCTGGAAAACAAAATATATCAATTTAGCTGCGCGAGAGAGTAACTTCTCAAGAAGGCAAAATTCCTTTATTCAGTCAAGAGGAGTCAAAACCATAAATTCAGCTTTTTGAAACAAAAACTACCAGGAAACCAAAAATCAAAAATCTAGTTTTTTCAAGGAGAAATGTTATAGGAAGACAAATCGTTATTTCAACTCCTTAACAGTGCAACATCTCAGAAGCACAAAAACTAAAAATTCACACTCTTGAAGGGGAAGCTTTCCAGGGAGATAAAACTTTTAAAATCAGCTTCCTAAACTAGCAAATTTTTACGAAGACAATAATGCCCCTTTTTGGTTGGTGTGCGTCTCTAGTTTAATTTCTTGGCAGCAAAACGTCTCAGAAGGAGAAATGTTATAGGAAGACAAATCGTTATTTCAACTTCTTAGCAGTTCAATAGCTTGGGAAGTTAAAAAATGCCAAATCAGTTTTCTAAAAAAAACTATTCAAGAAGACACTATCACAAACTGAATTTCTCAAAAAGAAACATCTCAGAAGCACAAACACTGAAAATTAAGTTTCTTGAAGGGGAAGCTTCTCAGGAAGTTAGAAATATTCAGCTCCTTCAACTACCCAAGTTTTAGGAAGACAATAATCCCCTTGTGTGATTGGTATGCGGCTCTAGTTGAATTTCCTGGGAGGGAAACGTCTTAGAAGGAGAAATGTGACAGAAAGACAAATCGTTATTTTAACTTCTTAGCAGTGCAACACCTTGGGAAGTCAAAAAGAGGTAAATCGGTTTCCTAAAAGAAAAACCATTCAAGGCAATATCACCAACTGAATTTCTCAGAAAAGAAACATCCCAGAAGCACAAAAACTTTTAATTCAGTTTCTTGGAGGGGAACCTCCTCGGGAAGTATTCAGTTCCTTCAATAACCTAAGTTTTAGGAAGACAATAATCCTCTTGTTTGGTTGGTGTGCGACTCTAGTTGGACTTCTTGGGAGCGAAACTTCTAAGAAGGAGAAATGTTATAAAAAGACAAATTGTTATTTCTACTTCTTAGTAGTGCAACATCTTGGGAAGCCAAAAAGTGGTAAGTCAGTTTCCTAAAAGAAAAATTATTCAAGACAATATCACCAACTGAATTTCTCAAAAAAGAAACATTTCAGAAGCACAAAACCTGATAATTCAGTTTCTTGAAGGGAAAGCTTCCCAGAAAGATAAAAGTCATGAATTCAGCTCCTTGAACTAGCCAAGTTTTAGGAAGACAATAATGCCCATCTTTTGTTGGTGTGCGGTTCTGGTTCAACTTCTTGGGAACGAAACGTCTTAGAAGAAAAAATGTTGTAGGAAGACGAATCTTCATTCCAACTTCTTAACTGTGTAAAATCTTGGGAAGTCAAAAAGTGCTAAATTAGTTTCCTAAAAGAAAAACCATTCAAGAAGGCACATATCACCAACTGAATTTCTCAAAAAAGAGACATTTCAGAAGCACAAAAACTGATAATTCAGTTTCTTGAAACTGATAGTTCAGTTTCTTGAAGGGGAAGCTTTCCAAGAAGATAAACATCACAAATTCTGCTCCTTGAACTACTCAAATTTTAGGAGGCTAAGAATGACCCTTTTTGGTTGGTGTGCGGCTCTAGTTCAACTCCTTGGGAACGAAACGTCTTAGAAGAAGAAATTTATAGGAAGACCAATCTTCATTCCAACTTCTTAACTGTGTAACACCTTGGGAAGTCAAAAAGTGCTAAATTAGTTTCCTAAAAGAAAAACCATTCAAGAAGGCACATATCACCAACTGAATTTCTCAAAAATGAAACATTTCAGAAGCTCAAAAACTGATACTTCAGTTTCTTGAAACAGATAGTTCAATTTCTTGAAGGGGAAGCTTTCCAAGAAGATAAACATTACAAATTCAGCTCCTTGAACTACCCAAATCTTAGGAGGATAAGAATGGTTCTTTTTGGTTGGTGTGCGGCTCTAGTTCAATTTCTTGGGAGCGAAACGTCTTAGAAGAAGAAATGTTGTAGGAAGACGAATCTTCATTCCAACTTCTTAACTGTGTAAAATCTTGGGAAGTCAAAAAGTGCTAAATTAGTTTCCTAAAAGAAAAACCATTCAAGAAGGCACATACTGAATTTCTCAAAAAAGAAATATTTTAGAAGCACAAAAACTGATAATTCAGTTTCTTGAAACTGACAGTTCAGTTTCTTGAATGGGAAGCTTTCCAAGAAGATAAACATTACAAATTTAGCTCCTTGAACTACCCAAATTTTAGGAGGATAAGAATGACCCTTTTTGGTTGGTGTGCGGCTCTAGTTCAACTCCTTGGGAACGAAACGTCTTAGAAGAAGAAATGTTATAGGAAGACGAATCTTCATTCCAACTTCTTAATTGTGTAACATCTTGGAAAATCAAAAAGTGCTAAATTAGTTTCCTTAAAGAAAAACCATTCAAGAAGGCACATATCACCAACTGAATATCTCAAAAATGAAACATTTCAGAAGCTCGAAAACTGATAATTCAGTTTCTTGAAACTGATAGTTCAGTTTCTTGAAGGGGAAGCTTTCCAAGAAGATAAACATCACAAATTTAGATCCTTGAACTACCCAAATTTTAGGAGGCTAAGAATGGCCCTTTTTGGTTGGTGTGCGGCTCTAGTTCAATTTCTTGGGAGCGAAACGTCTTAAAAGGAGAAATGTTATAGGAAGACAAATTGCTATTTCAACTTTTTAGCAGTGCAACACCTTGGGAAGTCAAAAAGTGCTACATCAGTTTTCTAAAAGAAAAACCATTCAAAAAGGCAATATCACCAAATAAATTTCTCAAAAATGAAACATTTCAGAAGCACAAAAGCTGATAATTCAGTTTCTTGAAGGGGAAGCCCCTCAGGAAGATAAAAATTATAAATTTATCTCTTTGAAGTAGCCAAGTTTTGGAAAGACAATAATGCCCCTTTTTGGTTGGTGTGTGGCTCTGGTTCAACTCCTTGGGAACGAAACGTCTTAGAAGCAGAAATGTTATAGGAGGACGAATCTTCATTCCAACTTCTTAACTGTGTAACATCTTGGGAAGTCAAAAAGTACTAAATTAGTTTCCTAAAAGAAAAACCATTCAAGAAGGCACATATCGCCAACTGAATTTCTCAAAAATGAAACATTTCAGAAGCTCAAAAACTGATAATTCAGTTTCTTGGAACTGATAGTTCAGTTTCTTGAAACTGATAGTTCAGTTTCTTGAAGAGGAAGCTTTCCAAGAAGATAAACATCACAAATTCTGCTCCTTGAACTACCGAAATTTTAGGAGGATAAGAATGGCCCTTTTTGGTTGGTGTGCGGCTCTAGTTCAATTTCTTGGGAGCGAAACGTCTTAGAAGTTTTAGAATTCAGCAACTTGAAATAGCCAAATTTTAGATGACAATAATGCCCCATTTTGATTGTTGTGTGGCTCTGGTCCAACCTCTTGGGAGCGAAACGTCTTAGAAGAAGAAATGTTATAGTAAGACAAATCGTTATTTAAACTTCATACCAGTGGAACACCTTGAAAAGTCAAAAACTGCTAAAATATTCAAGAAGGCAACATCACCAACTGAATTTCTTAAAAAAGAAACATCTCAGAATCCCAAAACCTGGAAATTCAGTTTCTTGAAGGGAAAGCTTCCCAGAAAGATAAAAATCTTAAATTCAGCTTCTTGAACTAGCCAAGTTCTAGGAAGACAATAATGCCCCTTTTCTGTTGGTGTGCGGCTCTACTCCAACTTCTTGGAAGCGAAACGTCTTAGAAGGAGAAATGCTGTAGAAAGACAAATCGTTATTTCAACTTTTTAGCAGTGCAATACATTGGGAAGTCAAAAAGGGGTAAATCAGTTTCCTAAAAGAAAAATCATTCAAGAAGGTAAATATCACCAACTGAATTTCTCAAAAAAGATACATCTCAGAAGCCCTAAAACTGGAAATTCAGTTTCTTGAAGGGGAAGCTTCCCAGAAAGAAATAAATCGTAAATTCAGCTCCTTGAACCAGCCAAGTTCTAGGAAGACAATAATGTCCCTTTTCTGTTGGTGTGCGGCTCTAGTCCAACTTCTTGGGAGCAAAACCTCTTAGAAGGAGAAATGAAAAGAATGGAAATGAAAATGGAAATAGAAAGACGAATCGTTATTTCAACTTCTTAGCAGTGCAACACCTTAAGAAGTCAAAAAGCGCTATATCTAAAACAAAAACCATTCAAGAAGGCAATATCACCAACTGAATTTCTCAAAAATGAGTCTCAAAAACGAAACATCTCAGAAACACAAAAATTGATCATTCAGCTTCTTGAAGAGTAGCTTCCCAGGAAGCTAAAAATCATAAATTCATTAATTCAGTTTCTTGAACTAGCCAAGTTTTAGGAAGAAAATAATGCCCATTTTTTTGTTGGTGTGCGGCTCTAATTCGACTTTTTGGGAGCGAAACATCTTACAAGGAGAAACGTTATAGGAAGACAAAGCGTTATTTGAACTTCTTAGCAATGCAACATCTTGAGAAGTCAAAAACTACTGAATCAGTTTCCTAAAAGAAAAAGCATTCAAGAAGGCAATATCATCAACTGAATTTCTCAACAAAGAAACATCTCAGAAGCACAAAAACTGATAATTCAGTTTCTTAAAGGGAAAGCTTCCCAGGAAGATAAACATCATAAATTCATTAATTTAGCTTCTTGAACTAGCCAAGTTTTAGGAAGACAATAATGCCCATTTTTTTGTTGGTGTGCGGCTCTAATTCGACTTCTTGGGAGCGAAATATCTTACCAGGAGAAACGTTATAGGAAGACAAACCATTATTTAAACTTCTCAGCAATGCAACATCTTGAGAAGTCAAAAACTACTAAATCAGTTTCTTAAAACAAAAACCATTCAAGAAGGCAATATCACCAACTGAATTTCTCAAAAAAGAAACATTTTAGAAGCCCAAAACTGGAAATTCAGTTTCTTAAAGGGAAAGCTTCCCAGAAAGATAAAAATTATAAATTCAGTAACTTGAACTAGCCAAGATTTAGAAAGACAATATTGCCCCATTTTGGTTGGTGTGCGGCTCTGGTTCAACTCCTTGGGAGTGAAAGTCTTAGAAGAAGAAATGTTATAGGAGGACAAACCGTTATTTCAACTTCTTAGCAGTGCAACACTTTGGGAAGTCAAAAAATGTTAAATTTGTTTTCTAAAAGAAAAACTGATTCAAGAAGGCAATATCAGCAACTGAATTTCTTAAAAATGAAACCTTTCAGAAGCACAAAAACTGATAATTCAGTTTCTTGAAAAGGAAGCTCCCCAGAAAGATAAAAGTCATAAATTCAGCTCATTGAACTACCCAAGTTTTAGAAAGACAATAATGCCCATCTTTTGTTGGTGTGCGGCTCTGGTTTATTGGGAACGAAACGTCTAAGAAGAAGAAATGTTATAGGAAGACAAATCGTTATTTTAAGTTCTTAACATTACAACATCTTGGGTAGACAAAAACTGCTAAATCAGTTTATTGAAAGAAAAACCTTTCAAGAAGGTAAATATCAACAACTGAATTTCTCAAAAGCGAATTTCTCCAAAAAGAAACATTTCAAAAATACAAAAACTGATCATGCAGCTTCTTGAATGGTAGCTTTCCAGGAAGATAAAAATAATAAATTCATTAATTTAACTTCTTGAACTAGCCAAGTTTTAGGAAGACAATAATGCCCATTTTTTTGTTGGTGTGCTGCTCTAATTCGACTTCTTGGGAGCGAAACATCTTACCAGGAGAAATGTTATAGGAAGACAAATCGTTATTCAAACTTCTTGGCAATGCAACATCTTGAAAAGTCAAAAACTACTAAATCAGTTGCCTAAAAGAAAAACCATTCAAGAAGGCAATATCACTAACTGAATTTCTCAAAAAAGAAACATCTCAGAAGCACAAAAACTGAAAATTCAGTTTCTTGAAGGGGAAGCTCCCCAGGAAGATAAAAATCATAAATTGAACTCCTTGAGCTAGCCAAGTTTTAAGAAGACAATAACGCCCCATTTTGGTTGGTGTGCGGCTCTAGTTCAATTTATTGGAAGCGAGACGTCTTAGAAAGACAAAAAGTGCTAATATATGTAGCTTCTTTAATAAAAAATCATTCAAGAAGACAATAAATTGAGCTTCCCATGCAGGAAAGTCTTCAAGAAAAGTGTTATCCAAGAAAAATGGGTAGAATAATAATTATTTTTTCTTCTCCGTATCGTCGTAAGTTTTCTATTTCTATTCACCAGACAACATTGGTCGGTAAGCGATAGAATCTAGCTCAGGTGTTTTAACGTAATTTAGAACCATAAGCCGGCATTTTCACGGTTTATTATACATTGTCGGCTTAAACAGATTTAAAAAGCGGGTTAATGTGGAACGGAGAACGAAAAAATACGAAATAAGATTACGGTGTCGTGTAGTTAAATCTGAAGCATGACCATTTTACATCCAACAGTAGCACCTAATGAAAGTGTTAATTAAAAACTGGTTTTTCTCAATTTAAGCGTATACATAAGTTTCTTTTTACTTTCTATTACGTGAAATTGTCCACTTTCCTCGATAATTAAATCATTGGCTTTATTAGTTTTAGGGGAGTGTTCAATTTTGGTGTCTATGATTTCTATTTACAAACGTATGAATTATGAATTTTTTTTTTATCCGATAACAAAGTCTATGATGTATGGCGTTCTTGCATTTTTTTACATAGGGGTTAACTTGAAATACTTCGCTGTTAAAATCTTGATTGACGCGCTCTAGGCTTGTGCCCATAAAACCATATGCCATGGTTTCGTGGAAGGGCGGGTAAAATTATAATCATTATCAAAATTACGGGGTTGATAATTTCAGACCTTCGCTTAGGGCGTCAACATATCTCTGTGTGTGAAGGCAATTTGACTTGCTGCCTTGAACATTCGTGGCGAGACTAAAACACCCATTAAATTTCTTAGCTTTAGCGACACCAGAATTTAATGGCATTTAATGGACGTTTTAAAAAATATTATTGGAATTGAATTGACGGTAATTGGTTTTATTTTTGTTCCATCTCTAGATCTAGCGATTGAATGAATTGAGAAATTGTCGAATTTATTAATTAAGTATTAGGTATTAAGCATTAAGTAATTTTTGAGTATTAAGTATTAAGTATTAAGTATTAAGCATTAAGCATTAAGCATTAAGTATTAAGTATTAGGTATTAAGTATTAAGTATTGAGTATTAAGTATTAAGTATTAGGTATTAAATATTAAGTATTACGTATTAGGTATTAGGTATTAGGTATTAAGAATTAAGTATTAAGTATTAGGTATTAGGTATTTAGTATTAAGTGTTAAGTATTGAGTATGAAGTATTAAGTATTAAGTATTAAGTATTAAGTATTAAGTATTAAGTATTAAGTATTAAGTATTAAGTATTAAGTATTAAGTATTAAGTATTAAGTATTAAGTATTAAGTATTAAGTATTAAGTATTAAGTATTAAGTATTAAGTATTAAGTATTAAGTATTAAGTATTAAGTATTAAGTATTAAGTATTAAGTATAAGTATAAAGTATTAAGTATTAAGTATTAAGTATTAAGTATTAATTATCAAGTATCAAGTATCAAGTATCAAGTATCAAGTATCAAGTATCAAGTCTTAAGTAACAAGTTTCAAGTATCAGGTATCAAGTATCAAGTATCAAATATCAAGTATCAAGTATCATGTCTCAAGTAACAAGTTTCAAGTATCAGGTATCAAGTATCAAGAATCAAGTATTAAGTATCAAGTATCAAGTATCAAGTAGCAAGTATCAAGTATCAAGTATCAAATATCAAGAATCAAGTATCACTTACCAAGTATCAAGTATCAAGTATCAAGTACTACATATTAAGTATCAAGTATCAAGTATCAAGTATCAAGTATCAAGTATCAAGTATCAAGTATCAAGTATCAAGTATCAAGTATCAAGTATCAAGTATCAAGTATCAAGTATCAAGTATCAAGTATCAAGCATCAAGTATCAAGTATCAAGTAGCAAGTATTACGTATTAAACATCAAGCAAGCATTAAGTGTCAGATATTAAGTTTCAGGTATTAAAAGTATGAAAATGTTAGGACAAAATTTTTCCTAATGCATCAAAAATCATTTCAGAAATAAATGTTCATCAAATTTCATCAACAAGTCTGAAACGTACAGTGAAGTAAATTGATTATAAATTATTTCATAACTAACGTATATAATTATTTCTTGCATTCGGTTGCGTGAGTGGCAATTAACCATCTTACGTCCGAATTATATGCATCCCGTAGATAAATTCGTGAGGTCTAATCGCACATCACGAATCCGTGGATTTTCAATTACACCACCAGCATCAGTATCGGTTTAAAACGGGATGAAATGTTTGCGTGAGAAGCGATGAAATGTGGTTTCACCTAATCGGAACGTTTACCACATTTCACTTATCTTATTTAAAGTGATCCGGCGAAGAATCTTTAAAAAAAAAAACGGGACCAAAAACCACAATTACTCGGAATCGACTTCCTCCGAACGGCTACCGGATTACTTTTGAAGGTGTCGATTTATTGTAATCGGCTGTGCATGATGGAAAACAACTGAAACTGCATTTGAAGGCGATGTAGAAAATTAAAACGTGCTTCGAAGAAGCGAGGGCGGTTCTTGAGTTGTATTCATTTAGTTATTTCAAATTAATTTACACCAGAGTAAATTTTTTATTAACAATTTAGAGGTTTGGTCTTTTTTTACTTTTTTTCATGTTGTTTTTGTTATTGTTGTTGTATTTATTATTACTTAAAGCTTATTAAATCCGACGAAACTCGCGATTTCGCCTACGGAATTAGATGAATAATTGTCTTACAACTTAGCAGAAAAACTTTCTAAAATGAAAGAGAGTTTTTAATTTCGTAAATTGGTTTTGTTTTAATGTTTCAATTTGTCTCTGGTTTAAATTAAGCATCAGATATACTAATTGATATAGGGATGATATAGGTATTGCCGTAGATTAGTGGTCGATGCAACTATGCACAGTTTAATCTTACAAAATGCTGTTTTGTTCGATTTCGTTGATACGTATATTTAGTCGACTAGCGAGTCTTAGCTATTTTGAATGGTAAAGTTGCTTACTATTACGTTAGATGACAATGTCAGATCTGTGTATTAAAAAGTAATATTAAGTATTAGGTATTAAGTATTAGATATTAAGTATTAAATGTCACGAATGAATTATAAAGTATCAAGTATTAAGTATTAAGTATTAAGCATTAAGTATTAAGTATTAAGTATTAAGTATTAAGTATTAAGTATTAAGTATTAAGTATTAAGTATTAAGTATTAAGTATTAAGTATTAAGTATTAAGTATTAAGTATTAAGTATTAAGTATTAAGTATTAAGTATTAAGTATTAAGTATTAAGTATTAAGTATTAAGTATTAAGTATTAAGTATTAAGTATTAAGTATTAGGTATTAAGTATTAAGTATTAAGTATTAAGTATTAAGTATTAAGTATTAGGTATAAAGTATAAAGTATTAAGTATTAAGTATTAAGTATTAAGTATTAAGTATTAAGTATTAAGTATTGAGTATTAAGTATTAAGTATTAAGTATTAAGTATTAGGTATTAAGTATTAAGTATTAGGTATTAAGTATTAAGCATAAAGTGTTAAGTATTAAGTATAAGGTAATAAATATTAAGTATTAGGTATTAAGTATTAAGTATTAAGTATTAAGTATTAAGTATTAGGTATTAAGTATTAAGCATTAAGTATTAAGTATCAAGTATCAAGTATCAAGTATCAAGTACTAAGTACTAAGTACTAAGTATTAAGTATTAGGTATTAGGTATTAAGTATTAAGTATTAAGTATTGAGTATTAAGTATTAAGTATTAAGTATTAAGTATTAGGTATTAAGTATTAAGTATTAAGTATTAAGTATTAAGTATTAAGTATTAAGTATTAAGTATTAAGTATTAAGTATTAAGTATTAAGTATTAAGTATTAGGTATTAAGTATTAAGTATTAAGTATTAAGTATTAAGTATTAAGTGTTAAGTGTTAAGTGTTAAGTATTAAGTATTAAGTATTAAGTATTAAGTATTAAGTATTAGGTATTAAGTATTAAGTATTAAGTATTAAGTATTAAGTATTAAGTATTAGGTATTAAGTATTAAGTATTAAGTATTAAGTATTAAGAATTAAGTATTAAGTATTAAGTATTAAGTATTAAGTATTAAGTATTAAGTATTAAGTATTAAGTATTAGGTGTTAAGTATTAAGTATTAAGTATTAAGTATAAAGTATTAAGTATTAAGCATTAAGTATTAAGTATTAAGTATTAAATATTAGGTATTAAATATTAAGTATTAGGTATTAAGTATTAAGTATTAAGTATTAAGTATTAAGTATTAAGTATTAAGTATTAAGTATTAAGTATTAAGTATTAAGTATTAAGTATTAAGTATTAAGTATTAAGTATTAAGTATTAAGTATTAAGTATTAAGTATTAAGTATTAAGTATTAAGTATTAAGTATTAAGTATTAAGTATTAAGTATTAAGTATTAAGTATTAAGTATTAAGTATTAAGTATTAAGTATTAAGTATTAAGTATTAAGTATTAAGTATTAAGTATTAAGTATTAAGTATTAAGTATTAAGTATTAAGTATTAAGTATTAAGTATTAAGTATTAAGTATTAAGTATTAAGTATTAAGTATTAAGTATTAAGTATTAAGTATTAAGTATTAAGTATTAAGTATTAAGTATTAAGTATTAAGTATTAAGTATTAAGTATTAAGTATTAAGTATTAAGTATTAAGTATTAAGTATTAAGTATTAAGTATTAAGTATTAAGTATTAAGTATTAGGTATAAGTATTAAGTATTAAGTATTAAGTATTAAGTATTAAGTATTAAGTATTAAGTATTAAGTATTAAGTTTTAAGTATTAAGTATTAAGTATTGAGTGTTGAGTATTGAGTATTGAGTATTAAGTATTAAGTATTAAGTATTAAGTATTAAGTATTAAGTATTAAGTATTAAGTATTAAGTATTAAGTATTAAGTATTAAGTATTAAGTATTAAGTATTAAGTATTAAGTATTAAGTATTAAGTATTAAGTATTAAGTATTAAGTATTAAGTATTAAGTATTAAGTATTAAGTATTAAGTATTAAGTATCAAGAATCAAGTATCAAGTATCAAGTATCAAGTATCAAGTATCAAGTATCAAGTATCAAGTATCAAGTATCAAGTATCAAGTATCAAGTATCAAGTATCAAGTATCAAGAATCAAGTATCAAGTATCAAGTATCAAGTATCAAGTATCAAGTATCAAGTATCAAGTATCAAGTATCAAGTTTCAAGTATAAAGTATCAAATATCAAGTATCAAGTATCAAGTATCAAGACTTAAGTATCAAATATCAAGTATTAAGTATCAAGCATCAAGCATCAAGTATCAAGTATCAAGTATCAAGTCTTAAGTATCAAGTATCAAGTCTCAAGTATCAAGTCTCAAGTCTCAAGTATCAAGTATCAAGTATCAAGTATCAAGTATCAAGTATCAAGTATCAAGTATCAAGTATCAAGTATCACGTATCACGTATCAAGTATCAAGTATTAAGTGTTAAGTACCAGGTACAAAGTATTAAATACGAAGTACCAAGTATTAAGTATCAAATATCAAGTATCAAGTATCAAGTTTCAAATATCAAGCATCGAGTATCAAGTATCAAGTATCAAGTATCAAGTATTAAGTATCAATTATCAAGTACCAAGTATAGTATTAAGTATTAAGTTAAGGTTAAGTTAACGTGCAAAGTTATGTCAAGGTTTTGTCCTCTTGTAAGACGTCGTCTTACCAGAGGTCAGTTATGTAACTAGAAAGTAGAGGAAGGTTATTTCCTCTTTCTGAAGGTAATATTCGTTTGAGGGAGTATCGGGAATAGTTTTCCAAAGGAAATATGTCCTATTAACGATCTTGCCCTGCAAAGTGCGTCTATACCAATTTTCGTCTCCACCAATTTTTGATGAAAAATTTAAATGTTCTTGTTTAAGATTCAATAAATCGGTCTTTTAGTGGTATATACATCACGATGACGTTCAAAGTAAAAGCGAACCTAAGGTTGACCACGACCGTGATCCTATTCCATGTTAACTTTGACCAGAGACGCCAGAGAAAAATATCTTTATTGCCGCGTCATGATGTTGAGAGCGACATTACAATTTATTGCACTTAGAGCTAAAGACATTATGAAATCTCGACTCCGGTTGTAACAATAACTCGTAAACTCGAAGCTTTAATAATCGAAAGGGCTTTTATACGTTGATGTCAAGGACACGAGAACGGACTGCAGATCGGCGACCTTAATTAAAAACTGATAATGGAAGCACCATAGATTAATGTAATGGTCAAATTAAGCGTGTCTTAACAGAAAAAGAATTTAGAATTAAGGAAGAAGACACGAGAACGGACTGCAGATCGGCGACCTTAATTAAAAACTGATAGTGGAAGCACCATAGATTAATGTAATGGTCAAATTAAGCGTGTCTTAACAGAAAAAGAATCTAGAATTAAGGAAGAAAATACGAAAAGGCCAAATAAAATTATTACACGCGATTTTTTTATTTTAAAACTGCACCGAACTTATGAATTACATATACAGAGTGTTTCAGTTATTACGCCATTAATTTAAACCATGTATTCAGAAGGCTTAATAAAGACAAAAAAATGGAATAATATTTGGCCTTTTAAAACAGAGGCAAATCAATAAACTCTCTTAATTAACATTGCCACGAGATACAGTTGAAAAGGCAGTCGAAACTAATATAAAAATAATTGCATCACTGGCAAATCAAGCCATATAGGCGTAGTAGAATAGGACCCCCTGTGCTTCATGCAGTTAAACGAATATTTATATTCAACTGAGGAGACTTTTTCTAAAAAACGTTTCTTCTTTGAGATATCGAAATTTTGACTTATTTCTCAAAATTCGTCTTTTTTCATAGATTTCTTTTAATACAAATTTGTTCCTAAAATTCAAGTTCGATTTCTTTCATCAGAATCCGACTTACGAATTTTTAGATATTCTACGTATCGTCTTTGGAATTTCGAATTTTTATCTCAAAATTCATCGTTTTATTTTACGAATATTTCGCATTTTTTTTAAAATGGCGTTATGGCTGAAATAGCGTGTAAATAGAAGTATTATCTTCTATTTCATGATGATTCAATCGTTATAAAATTCTAGACATGTTTTATGTAAGAACGAGTACGTCGGTTAGATTTTATTTGTTTTATTGAATATTTATGATTTCTTTCGATGCATGAGTACATCCAGGTAAGGCGTTTACTAAGTTATAAAGGTATGAGTGCTAGATTTCCGGTGCCAGACACTTCTTGAATTGTAATAGCGAGATTAAGAACGAAGGGTCTGGAACGCCATGTGTATACATATTGGAATTGTAACCTGATGACAGGAAACCAAGTTTTATACTATTGACGCATTTTACGTCTAACATAAAAGCACCTATATTCGATTTCCCCGATATTTCTTAGTTCGAATGGGCTAATAAACACCTGACTCCGGCAGAAGTGGACGAACACCTTCAGAGAGCAAAAAAAAAGATAACACTAGATTCCCTTCATATCGAAACGCTTTCATTTTTATTATATGCATTTGCTTGGGCTCATAAAACTTTTGTCAATATTTCGAGGTACATTTTCGAGATTTATAACTCTTTAAATTTAGGGCTCCAGATTATTTTTACTATTTTAGAGCCCTAATAACTTTCCTTAACATGGACGCATTTAAAGTTTTTTTTTTCTAGAGAAATTAGGTTAGGTTTCTAATTTATAAAATTAGTTTGGGTAAACATGATAAAACTAAAAATTGAAATACAAATCTTGACTAGTTTCAAAAATTGAAATACAAATCTTGTTCCTTGAAACCAAGAAGGATTAAAAAACACAACAAAGGTTGTTCTGACGCGTTTCGATAGCCAAGCTATCATCTTCAGAGAGATAGTATTATCGAAACGCGTTAGAACAACCTTTGTTGTGTTTTTTAATCTTTCTCGGTTTCAGGGGGCAAGATTTGTATTTTAATTTTTGAAGATAAACAAGGACCAATTCGTTCCACCAAAAAAAAGAGGTGGAGTATAAAGAACAGTTATTTATCGGCGGTCGAGGTGTTCGGATGGTGGTGATCGAGGCGGGGGAGCCGGCGGTCAACTTTCTTACTCATTAGTTAATGTGCTAAGTACCGCTTTTATGCGAGAGAATACAGCCCTTGGTGCCTGAAGCACATTTTCAATAAAGTGGGTCGTCACCTTTAAGGGGTATGTATATAATTAAGTACAAAGAAAGAAAGAAAGAAAGGAAGAAAGAAAGAAAGAAAGAAAGAAAGAAAGAAAGAAAGAAAGAAAGAAAGAAAGAAAGAAAGAAAGATTATAAGTATACACAAAGTTTTATTTCATGGAAATTTGATGCCTCATGACTATAAAAGAACTGCTACATCTCGTCTCTTTTACTACCGTCCCTTTACTCATCGATTGCCGAGGTGCGCGCTTAAGCCTAGCTTCTGAGAGGAGAACTTGGCAATGGCACGCCCATGGTCGTCCCAAGAGAAGTTAGTATTCCCATTTACTTCTAGGATAGACAGATTAGATCCCATCGAGAGAATTTTACGTCCATTAGTATGTTTGTTGCATTATCCCTTGATGTTTTCTTAGAGGAAACTGCGGCCTGAGCATTGAAGTCGACCAGATTTTTCTTACCAAATTCCAGGATAATTTCGAGATTTCGATTAATCATCTGTATCTGGAGTTCCCGGAGTCGATCTGAAGCAGCGACGGATAATGGTTTGTCGGAAAAATAATTTGACACAAGACTTTCTCCTTAGTTAATGTGCTAGGTACCGCTTTTATGCGGGAAAGTACAGCCCTTGGTGTCTGTAGTCCATTATCAATAAAGTGGGTCATCACCTTTAAGGGGTATGTATAAAACTAAGTACAAACCTTCGAATATAATTATATACAACGTGTTTCGTGAAAGTTTGTTGACTGATGACTATAAAAGAACTGCTACATCTCGTCTCTTTTGCTACCGTCCCTTCACTCATCGATTGCCGATGTGCGCGCTTAAGCCTAGCTTCTGAGAAGCGAACTTGGCAATGGCACGCCCATGATCGTCCCAAGAGAAGTTAGTATTCCTATTTACTTCTACGACAGACAGATTGAATCCCATCGAGAAGATTTTACGTCCATTACTATGTTTGTTGCATTATTCCTTGATGTTTTTTTAGAGAAAACCGAGGCCTGAGCTTTTAAAGCATTGAAGTCGACCAAATTTTTCTTACCAAATTTCATGATAATTTCGAGATTCCGATTAATCATCTGTATCTGGTGTTCCTGGAGTCGATCTGAAGCAGCGACGGATAATAGTTTGTCGGAGAAAAAATGACACAAGGCTTTCTCCTTGGTTAAAGTGCTAGGTACCGTTTTTATGCGGGAGAGTACAACCCTTGGTGTCTGTAATACTTTCTCAATAAAGTGGGTCGTCACCTTTAAAGGGCATGTATATAAAACGTTCTCTTTTGTGGAAGTTTGTCGCCTGATGGTTACAAAAGAAGTGCTACACCTCGTCTCTTTTGCTACCGTCTCTTTAGTCATCGATTGCCGACGCGCGAGCGTAAACAGCGGTCATAGTGCCATGAAGACTCATAAGACAACCTGGCAACCATGCGGATGACAAATACAATTCCACCGGTTTTGACAAAAAAACGAAAGAAGCAAAACGTTCAGCGTTACTGAAAATGATAAAACTACGCAAATAGAATGCAACCTAGACTACAGTAATGCAGCCCTCTACTTATAGTGGATCGTAGGTAGCCGAACTACCAACGGTTACACCACAAATGCTTAGCAAAGCTGTTGCTCTCTAGGAAAGTCCCACAAAACTCGTAATGTACAGAGCAATAGGTTTGAACATTTATCAGATTCAGTTTTGTCATTCTGCATAGACCAATACATTTAAGCATTTATCAGATTCAGAGTTTTTTTTTTTAATTTAATCCACTCACAAAGGGTAACCCCATTATTCTTTCAAAGCACTGCGAGTAGGATGCGGAAACAAGGATAAATTGCGATGAACCGCCTTTTTAAACAAGGATAGGTTGTAATTTTTGGGGAAGATTCCTTTCGGTAACAAGTTCTTTCCTGTTGGGAAAATCGACTCCTGAAACTTTTAATGCTTAAGACTGCTTATGGATATGCTGCCCTAAGTAAAACCAAAGTCTGCGAGTGGTTTTCACTGTTTAAAAATTGAGAAATGTCAATTGAAGACCAACCTCGTGCAGGACGTCCCTCAAGGTCAAGAAGTGATGAAAACGTCGACAAAAATCGCTCTTCGTAAAGCAATTTTTGATCAAAAACGGCATGACGGTAATTCTTCACCCCCTCCCCTACTCACCGGATCTAGGCCCCCTGTGATTTCTTTTTGTTCCTCAGACTCAAAAGGGACATAAAAGAAAAGCGTTTTGCCCCCGTGGAAGAGGTAAAACAAAAATACTACACAAGTTCTATAACTTGGAAGTTCTATAGAAAAAAGAGTCTCCGTAGACAGAAGTCCTCACTGTGTCAAGCTGAACTGCACAGGGATTTGCTGTCTCCGATTGTCTTGTATGCCTCAAGAATCTTGTCCTTAGGGGGATCGATCATATTTGTTCCTGCGAGCATCTTCCATGATAGTACTTGTAAAGAAAGTGTAAAAAACAGTTATTTATCGGCGGACGGGGGAGCTTGCGCTAGACTTTCTTTCTCATTAGTTAATGTGCTAGGTACCTCTTTTATGCGGGAGAGTACAGCCCTTGGTGCCTGTAATATATTTTTAACAACTATCCGCCTGTGCTCTAGTGTTTCGAGAGAACCGCTCAAACTCTCGTCATCAATTAGGCGAATCGCTTCTCTTTGAATTGAATCCAAAAGAGCTTAAGTGTGCTTTGGGGCTGAAGTCCAAACATGAAAACAGTATTGGCTAGTGTTGGCCTAACTTGAACTTTGTATAGTGTGAGTAGCTGATGAGATGTGAAGTACTTTTTAACTCTAAAAAAAAGCTGAGTTTCTGAGAAGCGAACTTGGTAATGGCGCGCATATGATCGTCCCAAGAAAGGTTAGTGCTCGCATTTATTCCTAAGATAGACAGATTAGATCCCATCAGGAGGATAGGTTGTAATTTTTGGGGAAAATTCCTTTCGGTAACAAGTTCCATAACTTGGAAGTTCTATAAAAAAAAGAGTCTGCGTAGACAGAAGTCCTCACTGTGTCAAGCTGAGCTGCACAGGAATTTGCTGTCTCCGATTGTCTTGTATGCCTCAAGAATCTTGTCCTTGGGGGGATCGATCATATTTGTTCCTGCGAGCATCTACCATGATAGTACTTGTAAAGAAAGTGTAAAAAACAGTTATTTATCGGCGGACGGGGGAGCCGGCGGTAGACTTTCTTTCTCATTAGTTAATGTGCTAGGTACCTCTTTTATGCGGGAGAGTACAGCCCTTGGTGCCTGTAATATATTTTCAACAACCATTCGCCTGTGCTCTAGTGTTTCGAGAGAACCGCTCAAACTCTCGTCATCAATTAGGCGAATCGCTTTTCTTTGAATTGAATCCAAAAGAACTAAAGTGTGCTTTGGGGCTGAAACCCTAACATGAAAACAGTATTGACTAGTGTTGGCCTAACTTGAGCTTTGTATAGTGTTAATAGCTGGGATGTGAACTACTTTTTAGCTCTAAAAAGAAAGCCTAGTTTCTGAGAGGCGGATTTTGAAAGTCAAAGTTTCGGTCTTATTAGATCTCTTCAACCCGAATGCTAACAAATGGTCTTTGGTTTCCAAACTCTGAATCTGATAAATGTTAAAACCTGTGATTTGGGCATTAGAATGATAAAATTAACTACAGTACAGTTTTAAAGAGTTCATACAGATTGCAGAATGATGTTTTGTTCAAATTCGTTGATACGATCATGCTTATAGCTTAGTGAATCTCCAGTTATATATTGAGTAGCAAAACTGTGCCCTATAAACCTGGAACGTCAGATGATGCGATCAAACCGTTGCTGACGATCATGCAAGATGATCATCGTTGCTACGATCTAGACAAATTTGTCACGTTCCAAAATTGGAGTCATCTAAAAAACTCAATAAAGGATACGAACAAATAAAAATTATCAGATGCTGCGGCAGCATCGCGGTGTTGCCTCCACCGAAAAACATCTCATTTAAATACAATGGTCAATAACCAGCCCCAACAAATGACTTATCGGCGCTTAGATGATGCAAAAGGGGCACAATATCGATTATACATTTCGATTGTGACCTCGTAGGTTCCCAGTTGAAATATTTATGGTAATTTTATTGTTCGATTTCTACGAAAGTTAACTCCGAGGAGGAGATTGAGATCTCACTTGAAATTTGTCAATAGTGCGCTATTTATGGGAACGGGTTATGCTCAGAGATATCACGAATTTCTACCTTCGAAACGGGGCCGCAATAATTTTCGATTTTTTGTGTTTTGATGCGGATCTTCGCCAATGAAATATTTGTCTGGATTTTATCCAGAAAACTTACGTCCAACGAAAAGTATGTCGCTTTTGTTGTCTTTTATTTGTAACTACCTTAGTTCTTCGTATAGACAAAGTAAAATTCTTTAATGCTCTTGCAAGTTCGATTAGAATTAGATGAGCATTTTTTCATTATTAGAATAAAAAATTGAAATACAGTTCTTGTCCCCTGAAACCAAGAAAGATTAAAAAACACAACAAAGATTGCTCTAACGCGTTTCGACAGCCAAGCTATCATCTGCAGAGAGATACTGCATTAAGTATCTCTCTGAAGATGATAGCTTGGCTATCGAAACGCGTTAGAGCACCCCTTGTTTTCTTGGTTTCAGGGGACAAGATTTGTATTTTAGTATCTCTCTGAAGATGATAGCTTGGCTATCGACCCCTTTGTTGTGTTTTTTAATCTTTCTTGGTTTCAGGGGACAAGATTTGTATTCCAATTTTTGTACATAACCATGGACCAGTTCGTTCCACCAAAATTATTAGAATAGTTATAGAGAGAAACAGGGATCTGTTAAACGTTAATAATTTTTTATTATATTTTATTTCCAACCACCTTAGGTGCTATTAACGACGAAGTAAAATCCTTGAATGTTGTTGCAAATTTTGTGACAATTAGATGAGAATTTCCTCATTGTTAGAAGTTGGTATTCATGGGAAGAACTAGGATAGAAAGCTTTGCTAAACCTCTGACCTGTTGGTCGTTAAAAATTGTTTCCCCTGCACATGCTGGCAGCACATGTTCCGGAGAAGTAGATGCAAAGACAGGGTGTAACGCTTTGATAAAATGCAGGTTTGAAAACACGATACTTTTTTACCAAAGGGGCTGATTACCTAAAACAGTTGTGATCGTATAAATAGCACAGACCCTTCGTATTTTTCATTTTTTCTTTGTTTAAGAAATGAATATTTTCGTTACATCGCATATAACTTGATTGTAATTCTTAGTAATTATTTTTCATTTAGTATACAAAAGGTAAAACACAATACATTTAAATGTTAGTTACTCGCTTCTTGAGTACTTATGTATGTAACTAATTGCAACAAGTTGGAAAAGTTTACAGCAACCGTTCCATCAGGCTCGTAACCAGGGGTGCGGCTAGGGGGCTGCAGCCCCCCTCGAAATTTCTTGGCTTCACACTAGATAGAACTGAACTTTCCAGATGTGCGACCTTTTTAAAAACCATTTTTAATGGATCATTTTGTTTTCGTACTGAAATGCAAGGATGTTTTATTTTTCAAATTTGGCGCCATTTCTTATTATTAGAGACCGGATTTTAAGCGCAATCAAGTAAGGTAAAAAGGTGAGCAAAATGTTAAATTAGGCAGAAACGAAAAGCTAAAGAAGCCACCAAAAAGGTAAAATACTCTAAAAAAAAAGGCATTAACAGGCCAAAACGCACAATTAACAAAGAAAACATTTTGCTATCTCAGTCGAAATTTAAAAAAAAATAATACATTTTAGGTTTTACTCAGGATATTCAGGAGTATAATATTTTCAAATGAAGAAGTTCTTAAAATTTCGATTTCATTCTCAAATTTTCGCCCTAACTCTTGAAATTTTTACCTTAAACTAATTCGATTCTTTCCAATATTTTGACATTTAAATTTGAGATTTCGTTTATAGGAAAATTTAACTTTTCTTGAAATTTCTTGTTTTTATTTGAAATTTCAGTCTTACGTTTTGAATTTTATTAAAATAATGTTGAATTTGCAAGTTTTTCAAGCTTAAACTCCCTATTTTGAAAAAAATTCAAATTTTGGGAAGAACAAGAAATTTATACAAGCGATTTTTCGAGATTTAACCCTAAATTTTGAGAAAAACTTAAATTTTGTAATAATAGTTTTGCAGTTTTAGAATTTAAAAATTACGTTTTGAATTTTATTAAAATAATGTTGAATTTGCAAGTTTTTCAAGCTTAAACTCCCTATTTTGAAAAAAAATTCAAATTTTAAGAAGAATTGGTTTTTCGAGATTTATCACCCAATTTTGAAAAAAACTTGGATTTTGTAATAATAGCTTTACAGTTTTGGAATTTATAAATTTAAATTTTAAATTCGGTTTTTAAATAAAATTTTGAATGTTAGGCCCTTTACTAAAAAATCAAAATATCTTATAAGCCATTATTTTGAGTAGACATTTTTTAATAAGTTATTTTTATGAATTTCTTCTATAATTTTTCTAACATGGCGATTGAACTTTAAAAAAATGTCTAAAATGTCGATTCTTTTATAAATTTCGAGTTTTACAGAAAACTTAAGGATTTTTAGGTTGAAATATTTAGGAATTTTTTAATAACTTTAACCCATCAGCTTAATTCGAAATATTTAATATTTTCAAAAAGTTTTAACTTCATAATAAAAAATTTCGAAATTTTTTGTTATGAAGTTGATTTGTTTATATTTCGATTACGATTTCGACGCAAATTCGACTTTTTTGTCCAAAATTCGAAAACTTCCAAAAAAATATTGAAATTTCTATCTTAGTTATCAAATTTCAACTTTAATTAAGACTTTATTGTACTTTTAATCACATTTCTATCTTAGATATCAAATTTCAACTTTAATTAAGAATTTATTGTACTTTTAATCACTTTTAAATTCATATTGTTAGATAAACTTGATTTATAAAATTTTTACAACTTTTTACTACGAGTTTAAAAATGTCAAGATTTAAGTCGAAATTTTGAAAAAAAAATGAGCTTAATGACTTTAGTTTATTGCTGAGATAATAAGCCTTGTATATACGAATATATACAAGTTTATTATGATGCAATTGAAATCTAATTTTAAGCACGTTTAACTGTTTAATTGGTCGTTTGCAGTGGCGGCTCGTAGCCAAGACTAATGGGGGTGCTGCGACAATGTTTAGCGTTTTATATTTTATCCAAAATGGGGATTTCTTCAAAATTGTAACTTTTTAAAACTTCAACTAAAAATTTTGACATTTTCAAAATGTATGGTAACTTTTCGAGAATTTTAGATTTTTTAGAAAACTTGTCGAAATTTCGAGAAAAAATCGAAATTGAGAAAAAAGTCAAAATTTCGAGAAAAAATTGAAATATTTCGAGAAAAAATCAAAATTTGAGAAAAAAGTCGAAATTTCGAGAGAGGTCAAAATTTCGCGAAAAAAAGTCGAAATTTTCAGAAAAAAGTCGAAATTTCCCGAAAAGTTAAAATTTAAGGAAAAAGTCGAAATTTTGAGAAAAAAGTCTAAATTCTGAAATATTTTGAGAAAAAAATCGAAATTTCGCGAAAAAAAGTCGAAATTTTGAGAAAAAAAATTGAAGTTTAAGAAAAAAACGAAGTTTCGAGAAAAAGATCAAAATTTCGAAAAAAAAATCGAAATTTGAGAAAAAAAGTCAAACATTTGAGAAAAAAGTCGAAATTTTGAGAAAAAAGTCGAAATGGGGATTTCTTAAAAATTTTAACCTTTTAAAACTTCAACTAAAAATAAATTTCGACATTTTCAAAATGTATGGTAACTTTTCGACAATTTTAGATTTCCTAGAAAACTTGTCAATGAAAATTTTTGAATTATGGCGCGTTATTTCAAAGACTGGTTTTTTCAAATTTCGATTATATTCTAAAATTTAGACTCTTTTTTTTATAATTTCAACTTTATTTTATTTTTAAGTATCGACTTTGTCGAAAATCTGTGCATACTCTTTTAAACACATCTCCATTTTCGAAAATATTTTAACTTTTCGGTGGTTTGTTTTTTTGAATTTTTTTTGAAAATTAAGTACATTATTGTTTTACTTTTTTTGAAAACGTAAAATTTTTTAAAACTTGACTTTTGACGTTTTAAATTTTTTAT
The DNA here is from genome assembly GCA_028583605.1 of Dastarcus helophoroides. NCBI lineage: Eukaryota > Metazoa > Arthropoda > Insecta > Coleoptera > Bothrideridae > Dastarcus > Dastarcus helophoroides. The sequence continues at coordinate 39,377,250 of CM053328.1, forward strand.
CTTTTTTAAAATTTCAACATTTCATCATTTTTTTTTGAGAAATTATACTATTTTTATTGAAAATTTCGATTTTTAACAATTTTAACTGTTTTTTTAATGTCAACCATTTTTCAAAATTTCGATTTTTTTGCAAAGTTGAAATGGAGACATTCTATAAAATGTCGACTTTTTCACGTTTTCGACCGCTTTCGTTTTTTATTACTTTTTAATTTTCGAAATTCTTTTGAAATTTCGATTTTTTAAAGTCTTGACGTTCAGCATTTTTTCAAAATTTTGATTTTGTTGACCTGAAATTTCAATCTTTTTTAAAAAATCTTCAACTTTGGTTCAAAATTTTAACTAACACAAACTGAAACCCTCTTCAAACTTTTAACTTCTCAGTATTTCGACTTTTGGAAACCTCAATCTAGCTGATAATTTTCGATATGTTTTCAATATTCCGGCCTAAAATATTCTGGTTTTTATTGATAATTTGAGTGAAAATTTCCCAATTATTCAAAATTTAAACTTTTTTTTAAATTTCGCATTAGTTTGAAACCTCGATAATAATTCTTAGATCTAGATTCTTAGATTTTTCGAAGTTTTGATATTTTTTTTTTAATTTCGACTATAAAATTTCGACCTATTTGTTTGAAAATATCCTTATTTTCAAAATTTTTACTTCTTTTGGAAATTTGAAAGTTTTTGAAATTTTTTTTCTTATCCTTCAATTTTTTATATATTTCGTATATTTCTCAAAGTTTAGAAAGATCCAAGTGTTGAAAAATTTCTATTTTTTCCTGAAAATTTTAGCCCTTTCTTAAATCTGCGCTTTTTTAAAATTTTTAACTTTTTTTTAATTCCCACTTTATTAAATATTTCGGTTTTTTCAAATGATCGAAGTTTTTAAAGTTTAACCTATTTTTCAAAATTAAAAATGTTTGGATAACTTAAAAAGTTCAACTACTTTTTTAATTTAAACTATTTTCAAAATTTTGACATTCTTTGCAAACTATCGACCCTTTATTTAAAAATTTTGATTTTTCTTTTAAGTGAGACATTTCTTAAAAACTCATTTTGAAATTTCTAGCTAATTCGTAAAATTTCGAATTTTTCTAAAAATGTCGATTCCATTTCAGAAGGTCGACTTTTTCAAAATTTCTACTCTTTTTGAAAACTTGATTTTTTTTAAAAATCCAAACTTTTTCAAAATATTATTTATAATTTTTTTTCAACATTTCTATTTAAATCTTCAACTTAAAAAAAATGAGTTTTTATTTTAAATTTATACTACTCAAAAGTTGGACTTTTTCCAAAATTTTACCTCTTCAAAATTTCAGCCTTTTTGATAATCATGATTTTTTTTTGATTATTTTGAATTTTCTTCAATATTCAAAATTTCCTCTTTAAAAATTTAATTAAAACTTCTGCAATTTATTTTAAATGTCGAAATTTTTTCAAAATTTTGCCTTTTTCCATTCGCACAATTATTGAAAATGTCGATTATTTTAAAAATTTAAATTTTTTTTTCAAAATATAAACTTTTTTCGAAATCCTTATTTTCTTTTGAAAATGTTCATTCTAATGAGTTAACATAATTCTGAGGTGGTACGAAGTTCCAGAGGGCCAGCTAGTACTTAGTAATTTTCAGTTTCTTATCAAAATTACAAAATAAAAGGAACTTTAAAACATTAACATTTCGTGAAAAACTTTAATATTTTTAAAACAAATTAGAGAAATGAAAAATTTTTACAAGAAATAATATTTTAAAGAGAAATTCTAAAAAAATTTCTTTGTATAAAATGTTTAAAGAAAAACACAGATTTCATGGGAAAAAATCAAAATTTCTTTGAAAAAAAATTTGAAATATCTTTGCAAAAAGGTTGAAATTGAAATTTTACGAAAATAATCCAAGACTCGGTTGTTATTTTATTTAAAAAAAAATTACAAAATGCGAAAGGAGTTGAAAATTAAATTTTTTCTTAAAATTTCTTCGTTTTTTTTTTCAAAATGTTGACATTTTTATAGAAATTTTAGGGTTTTTTGCTAAATATTTTTATCAAAATTAGAAAATAAAATGAAATATCAAAAGTCATAGTCTAGTGAAAAAACTTGACACTTTTAAAACCAATTGGAGGAACATAAAAAAATCTGGAGAAGTTGAAATTTCCAGGAAAAAATTTAAGGATAATTGTCAGACAAAATGGGAATTTATAAAAAAAATCTTTTTATAAAATATTTAGGAAAAAATGGAAACTTCCCAGAAAATATTATAATTTTCTTAAATAAATCGAAATATCTAGAAGAAACTCAAAATGTTTATACAAAAAAGTTGAAATTGAGATATAAGGTAAAAACTCGAATATTCGCTATTATTTTTTTTAAATAAATATTAAAATGTGAGAAGAGTTGAATTTGGATTTTATTTTAAAATTTTAATTGTTTTCTCAAAACTTTTATAAAAATTAGAAAAGGAAGTTAAAATAGATTTTAAAATCCAGTAACTTCGTAAAAGATACTTGACATTTCTATAAAAAGAAATCAGAGAAAATTTAAAATCTCTACAAAAAATTGTTTAAGGAAAAGTTTTCGGAAAATTTTGAGAAAAAAACTCTTAAGCGAAATTGGGGGTGCTGCAGTTCCACAGTGCCTATACGCGAGCCGCCACTGGTCGTTTGTCAAAACTAGATGAAAGTAAAGTCACGCCGAGGACGTTTGTATCTATGGATGTTGCGATGCAACCCGTGATACAAGCTTTGCCTCATCTACGTGAACTTTGCAATTGCAGTCTAATTTTCATTAGATTCTAATGAAATTAGATTTCAATTGCATCGTAATAAACTTGTATATATTCGTATATACAAGGCTTATTATCTCAGCAGAGAGTAATGCTTCAATTAGCATGTGGCGAAAATGTTTGCGTAATAGAACAGTTAAAAGTCAGTTACAAGTCACCCAATGGAGGTTTGCTCTCTTGGATACTTATACGACTGACTAACGGCTTTAAATTGGAAGTGTATACAACCACTGTACCATGCTGACGAGGCCAAGGAAGGCCAAAACTAGTCTATGGTTGCGGTTGTACATATTTTCAATTTTAAGCACGTTTAACTGTTTAATTACAGAACATTTAATTGGTCATTTGTCAAATTTAGTGTATTGTTCAAAAATTTTACATTAGCACTAATTCAAATTTCAGGTTTCTTCAAAATATTTTGACTTTCTTTATAGACATTGAATTTATAGAAAATCTGCTGGCCATTTTGAGAAATCACTAAAAGTTTCAGGAAATATAAAAGTTTATTTTTTAAATTTTGTTTCAAGACAAAATGTTGAGTGTTATTAGTTTTTGTTAATAGATTTTATCTTTTGGAAATGAGAGATTTTTTTTTTAGAAAGTTTAGACTTCAAACCTTTTTTTTTCAAAAATTATCGCTTCTTTTTTTTCGGATTTAGAGAGTAATTCTAAATGTCAACTTATTTCTAAAATTTCGAATTTAAAAAACTAAAAATTTCGGAGTTCGAACAGGTCACATTAAGAATTAACATATCGTAATTTTGTTCGGAAATTCGAAATTTTTAAAAATGGTAATATTTTCTGAAATGTTTAATAATGAATTCTGGTCATTTTTAAGTATAAACACGATCGCAATTAGGCTTTTTCTAGAACGAGTTTGTCCACTCTAAATGTAGACTTTTCTAGACAAATTCCAAATTCAAAAAACTCAAGATTAAGTTCAGAATTTCGATATCAGATATTTTTCACAAAAATTTTGGCGAAATTTTCAAGTTTCTAGAAAGAATTGATGTTTAAAAAAATATTTGTGTGTTTGAAGTAAATACCAAGATTTTAAACTTTGAATTTTGAGAGAAAAAAAGTAAAAGTATTAACATACGTCGCATTTAGCAAAAAATCTAATTCAAATTGAAAATTTCCAAAAGAGGTCGAAATTTTGATATTAAAGGTAAAACTTAGAAAAAAAACCAATAAATAACTTTATAGCAAAAACTTTTTTCGAAATTCGGAGGAATCAAATGCACTTCGACATTGCAAATTCAAATAGCAACAATAATTCCCAAAATTGCCCAAAATAAAAAACGTAGGAATTGAAGTTGTTGCCAGTTAGAAAAAGAATTGGACGCTAAGAGGAAACTTGAACTTAAAAACATCTAATCTTCCATAATTTAGAAAGAATATCCAAATTCTAAATATTCGGGTGCAAACTTTAAATTTGAGATAAACGTTAACTTTATGAATTTAATCGAAATTTGAAAAAAATTTAAAAAAAAGAAGATTTTTCTCCAGCTGACTTCAAACTATGTCTTTAAATAGAGCACTTTCTGTAAGCATTTTTCATACACAAGTGCGGGTTATAGAAGACAATTTAAAGATAAATTTTAAGGAATATCTTTCGAGTAATTTTATCATCTTACCCACACATCTGTTTTTATTTAGAAATTAAATTAAGATAAATAGGCAATGTTGTTGTTAAATTACTTTGCAGTAGCGGCTCGTAGCCAAAACTAATGGGGGGGCTGCTTGACGTTTTAAAATTTTTAAGATTTCGACATTCTCAGAACATTACCTTTCGAAAATTTTAGATTTCTTTGAAAACTTGACAATGAAAACTTTTGATAATGTCGCGTTTTTTGAAAGGTTGGATTTTTTTTCCAAATTTCGACTGTATTGCAAAATTTAGATTTTTTTCTTATGATTTCGACCTTATTTTATTTTTAAGTATTGACTTTTCTGAAAAACTATGATATTCTTTTAAAAATTTCCGTATTTTCGTAAATATTTAGACTTTTCGGTATTCTGTTTTTTGTGTAATTTTTTTTTGAAAATTAATTATTATATTCTTTTTACCATTTGAAAATTCTTACTTTTTTTGAAAATGTAAATTTTTTCAAAACTGGACTTTTGATTTTTTAAGTTTTCGACTTTTTTCTAAATTTTATCCTCGTTTATAATTTTTTTTGGAAAATTAAAATTTTTTTATTGAAAACTTCGATTCTTAATAATTTCGACTGGTTTTTATTTAAATGTCAACTATTTTTCAAAATTTCGACTTTTTTGCAGTTTCGATTATTTTTTGATTTTTTGTTGTTGAAAATTTCGCTACTTTTTAATTTTCTAAATTCTTTCAAAATTTCGATATTTTTGAAAATTTTGAAATTTTACGAAATGTTTGACATTTTTTCAAAATTTTATTTTTTTTGACCTAAAATTTCAACTTTAAAAATGTTCCACTTTGATTCAAAATTTGAACTACCAAAAATTTAAACTTTTTTCAGAATTATAACTTCTCAATATTTCGAGTTTTGAAAATTTTGGTTTACATTAAAAAGTTAAGTGCAAATTTCCCAACTATTCAAAATTTAAACTTTTTTAAAATTTCGAACTATTTCGTAAATTCGATAAATATTCTCAAATCTTTTGCAAATTTTGATATTTTTTTAATTTCGACTATAAAATTTTGAACTTTTCTTTTTGAAAATTTCTATTTTGCAAACTTTCGACTACTTTTGGAAATTTGAAAAATTTTAAAAATGTTTGCCTTGTCAACAAATTTCGACTTTTTTTATTGAAAATTTTAACCTTTTCTTAAATCCGCACTTTTTTAAAATTTTCCACTTTTTAGATTTTAATTCCCACTTTGTTGAAAATTCCGGCCTTTTTCAAATGTTTGAATTTTTCAAAAGTTTGGTAATTTTCCGGAATTTAAAATTTATTTATTTAAAATTACATTTCAACTATTTTTAAAATGTTGACATTTTTTTTTTCAATTAAATCTTCAACTTAAAAGAAAAGATTCTTTTTAAACTTGAACTATTAATAATTTCCACTTTTTTCAAAATTTTACCTTTTCAGAATTTTAACATTTTTGATAATTACAAATTTTTCGATAATTTTCAGTTTTCTCCAATATTCCTTGAAAATTTAATTAAAAACTCTGCAATTTGTTTTAAATGTCGATATTTTTCCAAAAATTCGTCGTTTATTCACATTCCTAAAATTATTGAAAATGTCGACCATTTTAAAAAATGAAATTTTTTTTCGAAATCCTTATTTACTTTTGAAAATTTGACTTCCTATGAAAATTTCAAAAATTTGACTTTTATTTAAAAAAATCGACTTTTCTGATAACTTTAACTTTATTTTGTAATAGTGTTAATGTTTTTCTTTTTAAACTCACATTTTTTGAGAAAAATTTCAAAATAACACTCGAATTTAAAAAATTAATATCAAACATTTCTATTTTTAAAATTGTGCAAAGTTTTGAAATAAATTTTCGAAAAAAAACTTTAGGTACAAATAAATAAAATTTTAAATTTTAATCACAAGAAATTGGCTTCCAGCTGGAATATTTGACTTTTGAAATTTCCCTGGAACTTCAAAATTACTAGAAAAAAATTAAATTAGAGCAGTAAATTGTTAATGAATTTTTTTCAACATTTTGATTTATTTTAACTTCGAAATTTTGTGACTTCCAGAAATGTTGGCTCTTTTTCTTAACAATTTCAATAATTCCTACTTTAACGGTTGAAATTATAAGAATATTTTTGACAATTAATTTATATCAAAAAAATTTTTTTCTTTAATTCCGAAAATGTTATTTTTTTTGAAAATACTTACAAACAAGAAATTTAAACTTTTTCTAGCAATATGATCTGCTTTCTCTTGAAATTTTGAGTTTAATATTTAAATTACCATCTTTTTTGAATCGAAATTTGAATTTTGAATTCAAACTTTAGAATTTCAAGAATAAATTTAACATTTCTAGAAAAATTGAAAATTCCGATTCAGAATTTTCTTTGGTCCTACAGTAGCTGTAATTTTTTAGAGAAATATCAAATTGTAAGAAGGGTTGAAGTTTACAAGGTTCATTTTTTCTTGAAATTTCAATATTTTTCCCAAAGTTTTCTTATTTTTATGCAGATTTGAAGTTTATTTTTCCTAAATTTAAACTTAACAATGTTCAGTTTCTCATCAAAATTACAAAATAAAATGAACTTTAAAATATTAAAATTTCGTTAAAAACTTTTAAGGTTTCAAAACAAATTAGATAGACATCAAAATTTCGACAAAAAAAAACATTTTAAAGACAAAATCTCCAGAAAAAGTCAAAATTTCTAAAAAAAAATGTTGTATAAAATGTTTAAAGAAAAACAAATTTCATAGGAAAAAAAAGCAAAATTTCTTGGAGAAAAAAATTGAAATTTGAAAAAAAAAATTGATATATCTTTACAAATAAGTCGAAATTTTTTGTTTTTTCTAAAATGTTGAAATTTTTATAGAGCCTTTAGGGCTTCTTCCTAAAAATTTTTGTCACTACAAAATAAAACTTTACAAATGCAAATAAACTTTTAATTGTCAAAGTATCGTGAAAAAACTTGGCATTTTTAAAGCAAATTAGAGAAACATAAAGAAAAATCTGGAGAAGTTGGAATTTCTAGAATAAATTTTAAGAACAACACTTTTAGGAAACATGGAAATTTCGAGAAAAATTCTTTTTATAAAATATTTAGGAAAAATAGAGACTGCAGAAAAAATCAAAATTTCCTAAAAAAATGGAAATATCCGAAAAAAATTTAAAATTTTCGTACAGAATAAGATTTGAATTAAAAATTCGAAGATACCGTATTAACTTATTTTTTAGAGAAATAGTAAAATGCGAGATGGGTTGGATTTAGTTTTTTCTTGAAATTGTAATTATTTTCTTAAAATGTTGACATTTTCAAAGAAATTTGAGTTTTTTTCATAACATTTTAATTCCTGCTCGAAATATTGATTTCTTCCTCAATACTTTTACAAAAATTAGTTTTTAAAAATGTGATTTTGATCAAAATTAAAAATAAAATAAGTTTTTAAATGTCGTAACTGAAAGAAACCTAACATTTTTATAAAAAGAATTGAGAGAAAATTTAAGATTTTTACAAAAAATTGTGTAATGCAAAGTGTTCAAAAAATTTTGAGAAAAAACTCGTAAGCGAAATTGGGGGTGCTGCAGTTCCACAGTGCTTATGCGCCAGCCGCCACTGTTACTTTGTCAGAATATTAGAAGAGTTGGACTCTAGAAATGGTTTTAGTGTATTTTTTATATTTTAGTATACTTGTATACCATAATAATATTAATAATAAAGTAGTATTGGACCGTGGCTTCTTAGCTCTAACCTAGACGCAAACAAAGACTAGGTAGTTTTAGCAGAAGGATCCTAGCCCCCCCCTCCGAAAAAGAATCCTGGTTACGGGCCTGCGTTCCATACTGATGAGGCGAAACCGGTCACCGGTTGTTGACTGTAAACATTTTCAACTTTTAGCACGTTGCACTATTTCATTACAGAGCATTTATACTATTTTTACACACATGAAAATTTTTATCGAGATTAACTTACAAATCTAATCTTTCTTCACATAGCCATGGCTACCAGTGGTTCAGTGCACCCTTGATGGAACAATTCGTTGTCTGTTGATTTTAAATTTGGGTATTTAGATTTTCTCATGAGGGGCCCAAGCGATACTAAACTGTGCATTTTACGGCCCCCCAGCAATCATAAAATTTCACGTCGAAGTTAACCATCCTTTTGACATTCTCTAAAACAAAACGCGTCCACAGATCGTATGATATTGTAATTACTGGTCTTTATTGTGCCCCGTTTTAACACTTGTTTATAAAAAAAGTCCTCCGCCGCCGCCGTCGTCTTGCATTCGTCGGCCCTATCGCCAGATCTAAAGATATATAAAAGCCATACGCGACGATAATTTTTAAACAGGCAACCGCACTTTATGGTACGATTTCGAGAGATTCCTTTATTCGAGCCGCTATCACTAACGACCGTAATGTTAAGTTAAAGTTAGAGATAAAGTAAATATTTAAGACGAAGAGGAAGAAATATACAAGTGCTAGTTGAATCTGGCTTACTAATAAAGAGTGGCATTACATTATTTAATGGCTTGTTTTTGTTACTTTAGGAAATCGTTAAGTTTCGTTTTTTTTCTTCTGGCGTAAACGTCGTTTAAATTAGAATCTCGTGTTGTTTTCTATTGTAAAGCGTATAGACTTTTTTACGTTTACTTCTTGAAACTAATTAGCTATGGGTAGGTACAAAGGTAATTGGCTATTTAAAGCCATTTCAAGGGGGTACTGTGAATCAAAGTGAAAAAACATAAAAACGACAATTAAAAGGTGCTTTATACGTTATGACCGTATCTAGTTAGTCATGGCTACCGAGTTGACTGATTATTATTTATGAAAGTGATTTCGTCGTGTTGACTTTATGCCTGTCCTAAAGGAACAATCATATATGCTGAGGCACGTTTTCCATTTAGTTGTAACACCTCCAGACACGTTAAACAAGCCGAATGCACCCCAGCTGGACGATTACTTTATTCGTCGTTGATAAGGCTAACGAAAGGTTGATGAAGTTTTTATGATTGCATTAGGAACGATTTTTACACCCCGTAAGTTTTTTTGGCTATTTTACCACCATTTTGGTGGACTGGTCTTTGGTTATTATCAAAAATTGAAATACAAATCTTCTTCCCTGAAACCAAGAAGGATTAAAAACCTCAACAAAGGTTGCATTAACGATAGCCAAGCTATCATCTTCAGAAAGATACTGGGGGATGATAGCTGGGCTATCGAAACGCGTTAGCCAGTAACCTTTGTTGTGTTTTTTAATCTTTCTTGGTTTCAGGGAACAAGATCTGTATTTCAATTTTTGAAGGATAGCCTGTAATTCTTGGGGAAAATTTTATTTGGTAACGAGTTCCATAGCTTGGAAGTTCTACAGAAAAAAGAGTCTCCGTAAACAGAAGTCCTCACTGCGTCAAGTTGGACCACACAGGAATTGGTTGTCTCCGACACTGTCTTGTATGTCTCTTGGGGAGATCAATTCTATTAGTTTCTGCGAGCATCTTCCATGATAGTACTTGTAAGGAGAGTGTGTAAAGAACAATTATTTATTGGCGGTCGAGGTGTTGGGATGGTGGTGATCGAGATGGGGGAGCCGGCAGTCGACTTTCTTCCTCGTTAGTTATTGTGGCAGGTACCGCTTTTATGCGGGAGAGTACAGCCCTTGGTGCAATACGGTGCAATACCTTCTCAACATGATATAATATAAGACTCGTAATGTAACCCGCTATATCTCATCGCTATATCACTAAAACCGGAGACGACGATTAATAAGCGAAGGATAGACAGTAGAAGGGCTGCCTTGAGTAGATTAAGCAATGCTTTCTTATGCAAATATTGATACTTTATGCAATTGTTTTGCAATTTTTCGGTTTTATGTTTATATTTTAATTATAAAATGGGCAAGATTTGTTTTGTGTTTATGTGCAACAGTGATTATAAAAGCTGTCATGAAAAAGTGTCGTTGTTTCGAGTGCCTAAGGACAAAGTTTATGTATGGAGGTGAAAAATTGCGCAAAATGACCGGCTGTTGTATGCGAAAAACAGTTTAGTGCAGATTTTATTCTAAGAGAAATGTCGTATGCAAGTAGAATGCAACCTAGACTACAAATTCACGCAGTCCTCCACGCGTGTATAGGGAATCATAGGTAGCTGAACTACCAACAGTTGAAACACTGCCACCTAGCGAAGCGGTTGCTCTTTAGGAGAGTTCCCAGAAGACAAGGATTCTATAATGCACAGACCAATAGGTTTGAACATTTATTATATTCGAAGTTTGGAAACCAAATACCGGTTTCGATCTTGTTAGATCTCGTCAGTTTGGTATATCCAACTCGAATGCTAAGAAATGTTCCGAGAAGTAAGTACTAAAACATTCACAGGCGTCAAGCGAGTGACTCTTAGTACTACCAGCTATTGGTTCATAGAGAAACTATGGCCATCGCCAACAATGTCATATGAAAGTAGAATGCAACCTAGACTGCAGCCCTCCAGGCGGCGTGTATAGTGAATCATAGATAGCTGAACTACCAACAGTTGAAACACTGCCACCTAACAAAGCGGTTGCTCTCTAGGAAAGTTCCCAGAAGACAAGGATTCTAATGCACAGACCAATAGGTTTAAGAGAAATGAACAATCAGTTAATCAGTTTCTATTAAATGAATATCTTATGCCCAAAGTAACTTAAACATAAAATTCTTTTTGTGTATTTAAGAAAGAAAAATGATATTAATAGACAGACGAGTCGTTTGGTTTACCAGGGTCCGGCGTATGTATAGAAAATTAGCTATAACTTTTTAAAAAAATTTTATAGAAAAAATATGTCATAAAGTTTTTTGGTTAATTATTTGTCACTTTCCAGTGACTTTAGTTTCTTAGCTCTTATTTCGTTGCTTTGGTAACTAATTTTTGAGTTTTCAAATGACACCTGCGTTTTTTATTTGCTCTTTTGAAAAAAATCTTAATTTCCTGCATTCGGTAACATCACACTTATAGGGGTTAGATTCGAAAAATTTCAAGGAATCATAATTTTACTGATTTTTATCATTCATTATTTAATGTTATTTTTAAAGAAATCTAAGTACTAAAATGAAATCGTTACCAAAAACGAACACTGTCAAAACTGTCATTTTAATTACTAATACGTGTTTAAAAATAGTGTTAAATTATTTAATATGAGAATCGGTAAAATTATGAAATTATTATATTTTCTCGAACTTTTTCACTTCTAAACCCTGTAAGATTTGCGGTCACCAAATGCAGAAAGATATTCAAATTCTAAAAAAGCAAACAAAAAAATACGGATGTTATTTGAAATTTCAAAGTTCGTTAGCGTAGCAATGAAACAAAAGCAGGGAAAAAAAATTAAGGTTACAAAAATGTGGCAAATAATTAACCAAAGAAAGTTTATTTAAAATATTTTGTTCTAATTTTTTTTTTAAAGTTACAGCCAATATTCCAGACATACGTCGGACGGTGCCGTATACTTTGCATAGAATTACGACAGTTCTTAAACATCTTACTGCCTATCTCTCTCTAAGCCGCCAGTCTCCCGATTACGTGCCACATTTGGCCTCGCGTCGGATTACCTTACTTATATCATGCTTTTCAATAAAGTAAGTCGTCACCTTTAAGGGGTTTTCTTTTGTGGAAGTTTGTTGCCTGGGGGCTATAAAAGAACTGCCTCACCTCGTCTATTTTGCTGTACCAAGAGTACAGCCCTTGGTGTCTGTAATACCTTCTTAAAAAAGTGGGTCGTCATCTTTAAGAGGTATGTATATATAACGTTTTCTTTTGTGGAAGTTTGTTGCCTGAGGGCTATAAAAGAACTGCTACACCTTATCCCTTTTGCTGTACCGAGAGTACATCCCTTGGTGTCTGTCATACTTTCTTAATAAAGTGCGTCGTCATCTTTAAGGGGTATGTATATACGACGTTTTCTTTTGTGGAAGTTTGTTGCCTGATGGCTTTAAAAGAACTGCTACACCTCGTCTATTTTGCTGTACCAAGAGTACAGCCCTTGGTGTCTGCAATAGCTTCTTAACAAAGTGGGTCGTGATCTTTAAGAGGTATGTATATATATAACGTTTTCTTTTGCGGAAGTTTGTTGCCTGAGGGCTATAAAAGAACTGCTACATGTTGTCTCTTTTGTCGAGAGTACATCCCTTGGTGTTTGTAATAGCTTCTTGACAAAGTGGGTCGTAATCTTTAAGAGGTATGTATATATCAAGTTTTCTTTTGTGGAAGTTTGTTGCCTGAGGGCTATAAAAGAACTGCTACACCTCGTCTCTTTTGCTGTACCAAGGGGAACATCCCTTGGTGTCTGTAATAGCTTCTTAACAAGACGGGTCGTCATCTTTAAGAGGTATGTATATATAACGTTTTCTTTTGTGGAAGTTTGTTGCCTGAGGGCTATAAAAGAACTGCTACATGTTGTCTCTTTTGTCGAGAGTACATCCCTTGGTGTTTGTAATAGCTTCTTGACAAAGTGGGTCGTCATCTTTAAGAGGTATGTATATATAATGTTTTCTTTTGTGGAAGTTTGTTGCCTGAGGGCTATAAAAGAACTGCTACACCTTATCCCTTTTGCTGTACCGAGAGTACATCCCTTGGTGTCTGTCATACTTTCTTAATAAAGTGCGTCGTCATCTTTAAGGGGTATGTATATACGACGTTTTCTTTTGTGGAAGTTTGTTGCCTGATGGCTTTAAAAGAACTGCTACACCTCGTCTATTTTGCTGTACCAAGAGTACAGCCCTTGGTGTCTGCAATAGCTTCTTAACAAAGTGGGTCGTGATCTTTAAGAGGTATGTATATATATAACGTTTTCTTTTGCGGAAGTTTGTTGCCTGAGGGCTATAAAAGAACTGCTACATGTTGTCTCTTTTGTCGAGAGTACATCCCTTGGTGTTTGTAATAGCTTCTTGACAAAGTGGGTCGTAATCTTTAAGAGGTATGTATATATCAAGTTTTCTTTTGTGGAAGTTTGTTGCCTGAGGGCTATAAAAGAACTGCTACACCTCGTCTCTTTTGCTGTACCAAGGGGAACATCCCTTGGTGTCTGTAATAGCTTCTTAACAAGACGGGTCGTCATCTTTAAGAGGTATGTATATATAACGTTTTCTTTTGTGGAAGTTTGTTGCCTGAGGGCTATAAAAGAACTGCTACATGTTGTCTCTTTTGTCGAGAGTACATCCCTTGGTGTTTGTAATAGCTTCTTGACAAAGTGGGTCGTCATCTTTAAGAGGTATGTATATATAATGTTTTCTTTTGTGAAAGTTTGTTGCCTGAGGGCTATAAAAGAACTGCTACACCTCGTCTCTTTTGCTGTACCGAGAGTACATCCCTTGGTGTCTGCAATAGCTTCTTAGCAAAGTGGGTCGTCATCTTTAAGAGGTATGTATATATATAACGTTTTCTTTTGTGGAAGTTTGTTGCCTGAGAGCTATAAAAGAACTGCTACACGTTGTCTCTTTTGCTGTACCGAGAGTACATCCCTTGGTGTCTGTAATAGCTTCTTACAATGTGGGTCGTCATCTTTAAGAGGTATGTATATATAACGTTTTCTTTTGTGGAAGTTTGTTGCCTGAGAGCTTTAAAAGAACTGCTACACCTCGTCTCTTTTGCTGTACCGAGAGTACATCCCTTGGTGTCTGTAATAGCTTCTTAACAAAGTGGGTCGTCATCTTTAAAAGGTATGTATATATAACGTTTTCTTTTGTGGAAGTTTGTTGCCTGATGGCTATCAAAGAACTATTACAATTCGTCTATTTTGCTGTACCCAGAGTACAGCCCTTGGTGTCTGTAATAGTTTGTTAACAAAGTGGGTCGTCATCTTTAAAAGGTATGTATATACAACGTTTTCTTTTGTGGAAGTTTGTGGCCTGATGGCTATCAAAGAACTATTACAATTCGTCTATTTTGCTGTACCCAGAGTACAGCCCTTGGTGTCTGTAATAGCTTCTAAACAAAGTGGGTCGTCATCTTTAAGAGGTATGCATATACAACGTTTTCTTTTGTGGAAGTTTGTTGCCAAAGGGCTATAAAAGAACTGCTACACCTCGACTCTTTTGCTACCGTCCTTTTATTCATTGATTGCCGACGCGCGCGCGTAAACAGTGATCGTGGTGCCATGAAGATTCATGTGACAACTTGGCAACCTGTGACAACTTGGTAACCTGTGACAACCTGGCGAATGACAAATACAATTCCACCGATTTCGATAAAAAAAAACCAAGCAAAGAGTTCAGCGTAATACTCGACGTGGAACTGATGAAGCGATACGACAATAATTGTATCTTTCTTAGTAAAAACTTGGTAACTGCTTTTGCTATTAAACAAGTCACCAACGCGTGCCCGCGGACGTATATACGGTGCCATTATCTGCTTAATCATCCGGTCTGTGTTAGTGACTTTTGTGCCGGGGAAATGAAAAAAAGTTCATGAACGTCTAATATTTCCGTCTAGATCGGGAACTTCGATTGAAAAAGACCAAAATTAAAATTAAGAAGATGATGGTGCATATTGTCGGGCACGTTTTTACTTGTTATATGAGGTATATTTGACAAGGAACCACGACGTATACATGTCGAATATGACAAAGTTACATCATGTTGCATTGATCGCCTTTATGTTGGTAATTAACTTTTGTACACGTTCACGTCTTCAGGGAGCTTTCCCATAATATTCATAAGATATAGCAAAGAATTAGAGACCACTGAGGCAGTGAAATAATATTCTAAATTTTTAGCATAGCGGAAGAGTTTTGAAGAAAGTCAGATTTTGAGATAAATTATTGAATTTTGAAATAAACTAAAATTTTTTACAAATTATTGGGTTAAAATTTCTAAATTTAATACTTGGAAATGTCCAAGTTTAATACGTGGAAATGTCCAAGTTTAATACATGGAAATTTCAACCTACTTTGCCTCGAATTTTTTTCCTAATTTAATAAAATATTGACGATTTAAAAATTAAAAAAGAAAGTTGATATCTTCAACAAAAAAAAGGTTTGTAAAAATTTTCAAACATATAATTTTATTGCAGTCAAAATCATCTACATATTGCTTCTTGCATGATTAATATGGATGCTGAATTAGTAGCAACTAGTTTACCGGTTGCTTTAAATTTCGTCCCCGAAACGCTAACGTACTGCAATTCAATCGGATTACCTTAAGCCCCGACGTTGTTCTGCAGGAGAAACAAGAGGCAACAAAAGGGAAATTGTAGTGGCGACACGCGCCTTTCAGATGGGCCCTAATCCCCCCGGATACCAGACAGGGGCCACGCTAATTGTTGCCAAAATTGGAGTGGATCAGGGTAATACACCCTGTGCCTTGTATTACATCAAAGAATGCGTCATGCGTACATCGCGAAGGGTGAAATTCCTTAATGCGTGCAGTAACTATAGACACGAGTTATCTTTGAAGTCTTTCCTCTCGAACGCCCAAACGAAACGAAATTTGGACGAAAAACGAAAGTTCAGAGGAAAAATGTTTCGATTATGCTCCTTTGATTTCTTGCAAATATTATCTAACTTCTGACTTACAAGCACCTCTTGTAGCTTATTGGGAAGAATTTTCCTTCTTATTGAGTTGCACACTACAGCGAAAATCGAATTGAAAACCAGTGAGACGTAAGAATCTAAATGAATGAAAACTCTAACCAAAAAGTCGAAATAAATGTGAATAAGCTAATTTTTGTTGTTGTAAATATTTTCAACTTTTAGCATGTACAATGGTTTCATTACAGAATATGTAGTATGATTGTTGTTTTGTGAGGCATAATGTAAGAAAGTTACCTCACTGCTAGCGACCTTTGAAACTTTAGTTACATCCAGTGGCGGCTGGCGTGCTATGCTGTGCTATGCAAACCATAATACAAGACACTTACCTCGCTATGGTGACCTTTGTGACTTTGATTACATCGTACATCTGACTATGAATCTTGGGAATTCAATTAGTATATTACAATGTGCTATGCAAACCATAATACAAGACGCTTACCTCGCTATGGTGACCTTTGTGACTTTGGTTACATCGTACATCTGGCTATGATTCTTGGGAATTCGATTAGCATATTACAATGTGCTACGCAACCCTTAATACAAGACGATTACCTCGCTAGTGGTGACTTTTGTGACTTTGGTTACATCGTACATCTGGCTATGATTCTTGGGAATTCGATTAGCGTATTACAAGTGCTATGCAACCCTTAATGCAGTAAAATTACCTCACTACTGGTGACCTTCGTGACTTTGGTTACCTCGTACATCTGACCATGATTCTTGGCAATTCTATTGGCATACAGCAATGGATCTGGCTATGAATCCCATAAGACAAGGAATTTACCTCACTACTAGTGACCTTTGTGACTGTTACGTCGTAGGTCTGGCTATGATTCTTGACAAAACAATTAGCAATTATCTGGCTAATGACTATAAGGTGGAAGTGATGCAACGACCATATTATACTGATGAGGCCAACGAAGTTTGAAATAGTCTATGTATGGTTGTTGGTTGTGAATATTTTCAACTTTTAGTACGTTCGACTGTTTTATTACAGAACATTAAATTGACAACAGCAAAACGTTTGCTATAGAACTTCTCAATGATAAATAATTTCGTGCTTGTGGTGCATTACCGCTCAGCAATAAGCCCTCTTAAAGAGCTCTTAGAGTCATCATTTTTTAGAATCTGACATCGGGAAATATTGTCAGAAAGTTAACATTATGTTAACATAAAGATTTCTTATCTTAAAGACATCTATTAAAATCATTTTATAGATATCTGTTAGATGTCAGTAATCTGACGACTAAAAAAAGTTATCTAAATGTTAACATTTCTGTGTCTCTTAAAGATATCTAAAATGATATCTTTAAGATATCTTTCTGATTTAGGTGCTGTACGAGTGGGAGGACATAATGACTCAGCATGTCATTCAAAGGGAAAACTCTTAGATGTCAGTAATCTGACGAATAAAAAAAGTTATCTAAATGTTAACATTTCTGTGTCTCTTAAAGTTATCGCTAAAATGATATCTTTAAGATATCTTTCTGATTTAGGTGCTGTACGAGTGGGAGGACATAATGACTCAGCATGTCATTCAAAGGGAAAACTCTTAGATGTCAGTAATCTAACGACTAAAAAAAATTATCTAAATGTTAACATTTCTGTGTCTCTTAAAGATATCGCTAAAATGATATCTTTAAGATATCTTTCTGATTTAGGTGCTGTACGGGTTACAAAGTATACAAAGTCTTGGAAATACGTTTCTTTTACTATTTTACGATGCATCACAATATTTATTTCTGCCATATTCCATTTAACCGTAATGCGACTTTCTTTGATTAATGGTTGTGCATCAGATATAATCACACTACAATATAGATGCAGTTGACAATGACACACGACTGAGTCGAATTTTTACGCTCTGTTTGACGACATTAAATTACCTGAGAAGCTAATTACATCGCGTTTTTAACCAAAACATTAAATTATACCTTCGAAATTTATGTGACTCCTTAATTAAACAAATAATAGAGTAGAAATGAGGTATAGAAATAAAATAGTCATTATGGGGACCGTTCAGGATTTCTCCGTGTACATAAATTGTTGGCTTTTAAAATTGACGAACTGAAGAAGTACGCTTTGTGGATTTCAAGAAGATGCTTTGTCCTCCTACCACATGCTTGTCGATTGGTTACTTTGTCCAGATAATTCCCTTTGAATTATTCCCTGTTGGTTAGGATTAAATTCCATCCTGACAAAATTTAGGATTAAATTTTCATTAACAACTGCAAAAATAGTTGCAGCAATATTTACCTAGACGCCATGCATAGTATTCGTTGGTGATTCTAATCAATCGTTAAGCTTGAAGAACATAACCTCAAGGGATATCATTTCTCTACTATATAATCAAGTAGGTTGGACGCAGACGTCCTTGATCGGCTTGCGGTCCCACGGGCAAAGCTTCCTAGATCTACAAATCCCTTCTCGATCCTCGGACATGTGCAACGCTCTCTATATATTTAGAGGGTCCGTCTGTCTCTACATAACGTGAGATTATGGGTTTTATAGCGTGTCATTTGTACGAATGGATGAAACCAATCATCGATGAAATGAGCCACGATTAGAGAACCGAAAATAATTACTAAATCATTCGAGGACAACATAAAATTCACCAATTTGTAAAATTGTTCATCGCTTGGTCATCTTCCAAAGGATTTCTCTTGAAGCATTGGCAATTTAACCAAACACAATACTTTTTGAGGTAGTTTAGAACAGTTTTTTTAAGTTTAATTCACTCACAAAGGGCAACCCATTATGTCTTCAAAGCATTGCGAGTAGGATGCGGAAACAAGGATAGATGGCGACGAACCGCCCTCTTAAACAAGAATAGGTTGCACTTTTTGGGGAAAATTCAGTAACGACTTCCATAGCTTGGAAGTTCTATAGAAAAAAAAGAGTCTTCGTAGACAAACGTCCTCACCGTACATTTTGGGGAAAATTCCATTCAGCAACGACGTCTATAGCTTGGAAGTTCTATAGAAAAAAAGAGTTTTCGTAGACAAAAGTCCTCACTGTACTTTTTGGGCAAAAATCCATTCAGTAACGACTTCCATAGCTTGGAAGTTCTGTAGAAAAAGTCTGCGTAGACAGAAATCCTCACTGTATCTTTTGGGGAAAATTCCTTTCAGTAACGACTTCCATAGCTTGGAAGTTCTATAGAAAAAAGATTCTTCATAGACCGGAGTCCTCACTTTACTTTTTAGGGAAAATTCCATTCAGCAACGACTTCCATAGATTGGAAGTTCTATAGAAACAAGACTCTTCATAGACCGGAGTCCTCACTTTGCTTTTTGGGGAAAACCCCGTTCAGTAACGACTTCCATAGCTTGGGAGTTCTATAGAAAAAAGAGTCTTTGTAGACAAAAGTCCTCACTGTACTTTTTGGGAAAAATTCCATTCAGTAACGACTTCCATAGCTTGGAAGTTCTATAGAAAAAAAGAGTTTTCGTAGACAAAAGTCATCACTGTTCTTTTTGAGGAAAGTTCCATTTAGTAACGACTTCCATAGATTAGAAGTTCTATAGAAACAAGACTCTTCATAGACCGGAGTCCCCACTTTACTTTTTAGGGAAAATCCCGTTCAGTAACGACTTCCATAGATTGGAAGTTCTATAGAAGTAAGACTCTTTATAGACCGGAGTCCTCACTTTGCTTTTTGGGGAAAACCCCGTTCAGTAACGACTTCCACAGCTTGGGAGTTCTATAGAAAAAAGAGTCTTTGTAGACAAAAGTCCTCACTGTACTTTTTGGGAAAAATTCCATTCAGTAACGATATCCATAGCTTGTAAGTTCTATAGAAAAAAAGAGTTTTCGTAGACAAAAGTCCTCACTGTCTTTTTTGGGCAAAAATCCATTCAGTAACTACTTCCACTACTTGGAAGTTCTGTAGAAAAAGTATTCGTAGACAGAAATCCTCACTGTTCTTTTTGGGGAACATTCCATTTGGTAACGACTTCCATAGCTTGGAAGTTCTATAGAAAAAAGGTTCTTCATAGACCGGAGTCCTCACTTTACTTTTTAGGGAAAATTCCATTCAATAACGACTTCCATAGATTGGAAGTTCTATAGAAAAAAGACTCTTCGTAGACCGGAGTCCTCACTTTACTTTTTTGGGAAAATCCCGTTCAGTAACGACTTCCATAGCTTGGGAGTTCTATATAAAAAAAGAGTCTTCGTAGACAAAAGTCCTCACTGTACTTTTTGGGCAAAAATCCATTCAGTAACGATTTTCTTAGCTTGGAAGTTCTGTAGAAAAAGTCTTCGTAAACGGAAATCCTCACTGTACCTTTTAGGGAAAATTCCATTCAGTAACGACTTCCATAGCTTGGAAGTTCTATAGAAAACAAGAGTTTTCGTAGACAAAAGTCCTAACTGTACTTTTTGGGCAAAAATCCATTCAGTAACGACTTCCATAGCTTGGAAGTTCTGTAGAAAAAGTTTTCGTAGACAGAAATCTTCACTCTACTTTTTGGGGAAAATTCCATTCAGTAAGGACTTCCATAGCTTGGAAGTTCTATAGGAAAAAGAGTCTTCGTAGAGAGAAATCCTCACTGTACTCTTTGGGGAAAGTTCCATTGAGTAACGACTTCCATAGCTTAGAAGTTCTATAGAAAAAAGACTCTTCATAGACCGAAGTCCCCACTTTACTTTTTGTGGAAAGTTCCATTCAGTAACGACTTTTATAGCTTGGAAGTTCTGTAGAAAAAAAAATCTTCGTAGATAGAAGTCCTCACTGTGTCATGCACAGGAATTTGTTGTCTCCGACTGTCTTGTATGCCTCAAAAATTTTGCCCTTGGGGGTATCAATCTTATAAGTTCCTGCGAGCATCTCCCATGATAGTAGTTGTAGAAAAGAGACAAGTTACAAACCATCCACCTGTGCTCTAGTGTTTCGAGTGAATCGGTTAACCTCTCGTCATCAATTAGGGGAATCGCTCTTCTTTGAACTGAATCCAAAAGAGTTAAAGTGTGCTTTGGGGTTAAACTCCAAACATGAGAGCAATATTGGTTAGCGTTGGCTTAACTTGAGCTTTGTACAGTGTGAGGAGCTGATGAAATGTGAAGCACTTTTTAGCTCTAAAAAGAAAGCTGAGCTTCTGAGAGGCACACTTGGCAATGGCGCGCACATGATCGTCTCAAGAGAAGTTAGTGCTCGCATTCACTCCTAGAATAGACAGATGAGATCCCATCGGGAGCATTTTATGGTCCATTAGTATATTTGTTGCATTAGTCCTTGATGTTTTCTCAAAGAAAACCGTGGCCCGAGTTTTGGAAGCGTCGAAGTCGACCAGATTTTTCTTACCCCATTCCAGAATAATTTCGAGATCTCGATTAATCATCTGCAGCAGCTGTTTCCTTAGTCGATCTGAAGCAGCGACGGATAATGGTTTGAGTTTAATTAATAGAGTTGATAGACTCCTCGGAATCATCTGTAAATTTAGAATCCGTCAAACGTTCTGCATCATCTTAGTAACGATGGGCAAGTTCCTGAAGCCTGGAAATTGATGCAACAGAAGTAAAATTAGTAGAAGTCATTTTCGTAATCTGGATTTGGAATCCATAAAGAATCCATTAGAAGGGAATTTCCAATAATTTTTTCCCCATTGCTCCATTCTGCTTTTTGGTAGAACGAACTGTTCCTTGGTTATTTCAAAAACTGATACACGAATCTTGTCCCCTGAAACCAAGAAAGATTTAAAAACACAAGAGCAACTGAGTATCTCTCTGAAGATGATAGCTTGGCCATAATTTTGGTGGAACGAACTGTTCCTTGGTTATCTTCAAAAACTGATACACGAATCTTGTCCCCTGAAACCAAGAAAGATTTAAAAACACAAGAGCAACTGAGTATCTCTCTGAAGATGATAGCTTGGCCATAATTTTGGTTATCTTCAAAAATTTGAATACACACATCTTGGTTTCAGGAGACAAAGTTTGCATTAAAATTGTTCAAATAAGCAACCTAACTTTTTGCCCAGCTGCAACTGGAAGTATTTCACCTAATTTTTTTTTTGTGGAACGGACTAGTCCTTGGTTATTTTCAAAAATTGAAATCCAAATCTTGTTCCCGGAAACCAAGAAAGATTAAAAAACACAACAAAGGTTGCTCTAACGCGTTTCGATAATCAAGCTATCACCTCCAGAGAAATACCAATATATCTCTGAAGATGATAGCTTGGCTATCTTTCTTGGCTTCAAAGGACAAGATTTGTATTTCAAGCTTGGCTATCGAAACGCGTTAGAGCAACATCTGTTGTGTTTTTTAATCTTTCTTGGTTTCAGGGGACAAGATTCGTATTTCAATTTTCGAACATAACCAAGGACCAGTTCGTCCCATCAAGAGCAACCGTTGTTGTGTTTTTCAATCTTTCTTGGTTTCACGGAACAAGATTTGTGTATCAATTTCTACTTTGCTGATGATGCAAAAAGAATTCAAAGACCAACTTATTATCCAGATGAGTAATTGATGACTTTACACATTTTTATAATCTGTGTCCCACTGAAAAATCTGCTAGAAGGGGTTTCTAAGGATTGAACTATTGGTACTCAAATGATACAAAAGAGTCCAACTTGATAATACTCTAAGCTCCTTTTGTATTATCAGAGTTAAAAAGGAAAAATTCTTGGACATTTATTTTAAAACCTGGATTTGGAATCCATAAAGAATCCGTAAAGATTTAGAATCCATAAAGAATTTCGAAGAAATTTCTACAAAATTTGCCTCTTATGCTCTGCGCTAATGCTGATGGAAAAAATGATCAGAGTTCAATTCATTATCTAGATGGGTAACTGAGTTGGAGTCTTTCCATTTTTTATGGTCTGTGTAGTACTGAAAAAATCTGGCAGAAGGAATTTCCAAGGGTTTAGCCACTGCTATTCAGATAGAAAAGAGTCCAACTCTACGATAGTCCAAGATCTTTTTGTATCACCAGAGTGAGAGAGGAAAAATTCGTGCAGAATCTTTTTGGATTCTGGATTTTAAATCACTGGAGGATCCAGAATCTTGAAAGAATTTTCTTCTGTTGCTCTGCTTTGCTGATGATGCAAAAAGGGAGTCAGATTCATTATTTAGATGGGTAATGAGTTGGAATCTTTGCACGTTTCTAATGATGTATGTCGTACTGATAAAATCTGGTAAAAGAAATTTCTCTCTAACCCTCTTTTGTACCATCAGAGTAGAAGAAGTAAAATTCGTGAAAATTCTTTTTGTGTTGTGACCTTAGAATCCATAAAGACTCCGAAATTCAGAAAAGATTTGGTTAGGCTTTAGAATTCTAAAAAAATCATTCTGTTAGTCTTCTGAGGATGATGCCAAAGGGAGTCATACTTATTATTTAGATGGGTAATGAGTTGGATCTTTACAATTTTTTAATGAAGTGTGTCGCAGCACTGAAAAAATCTGGTAAAAGAAATTTCCAAAGCTTTATTCACTGGTTCTTAGATCATACAAAAGAATCTATGGTACTCTGATCCTCTTTTGTGTCATCAGAGTCGCAGGAGAGATAACATTCGCAGAAATTTTTTTTAGGTCATGGGGTTAGAACCCATTAAGGCTCATGAATCTAGAAAAGGTTTGGTTAGATTAGGTAAGGTTAGAATCCTGCAAAAAAATTCCTTCTGCTACTCTTTGCTGATGATGCAAAAGGGAGCCATACTAATTATTCGGGTGGGTAATGAGTTGGAATCTTTACATTTTTTAATGATCTGTGTAGCACTGAAAAATTCTGGTAAAAGAAATTTCCAGGTCTTTTCCACTGGTACTCAGATCATACAAAAGATTCGAATACTATGGTACTCTGATACTCTTTTGTACCATCAGAGTCGTAGAAGGGATATAATTCGTGGAAATTCTACTAAGGTCCTGGACTTTAAATCCAGAAAGACTCCAGAATCTAGAAAAGGCTTAGTCAGATTAAGTTAAATTCTTTAAAAAAAAATCTTTCTGCTGCTCTTCTGATGTGATGCAAAAGTAAGTCATGCTCGTTATTCGGATAGGTAAAGAGTTGGAATCCTTACATTTTTTTAGTGATGTGTGCGGCACTGAAAAATCTGGTAAAAGAAATTTCCAGGGCTTTATTCACTGATACTTAGATCCTACAAGAGTTCAATTCTGTGGTACTCTGACTCTCTTTTGTATCATCAAAGTTGGAGAGATAAAATTCGTGAAAATTCTTTTTAGATCATGGGGTTGAAATCCATAAAGACACCAGAATCCAGAAAAGGTTAAATTAGATTAGGTTAGGTTAGATTAGAATCTCGAAAAAAATTCCTTCTGCTCCTCTTCTGCTGATGATTCAAAAGAGAGCCATACTCATTATTCAGGTAGTTAATGAGTTGGAATCTTTACATTTTTTTAATGATCTGTGTTGCACTGGAAAATCTAGTAAACGAAATTTCTAAAGCTTTATTCACTGGTACTCATATGATACAAGAAAGTCCAATTCTCTGGTACTCTGACCCTCTTTTGTATCATCAGAGTCGTAGGAGAAGTAAAATTCGTGGAAACTCTTATTAGATCGTGATCCATAAACAGTGGCGGTTCTCGTATATGCACTGAGGAACTGCAGCACCCCCAATTCCGCTTACGAGTTTTTTCTCAAAATTTTGGTCTTTTCTGAAGATTTTTTTTCACTAAGCAATTTTTTATAGAAATTTTAAAATTTCTCTGATTTGTTTTTGTAGAAATATCAAGTTTCTTTTATGAAGTTACGACATTCGAAAATGTATTTTATTTCTAATTTTGATCAAAAACTCATTTATAAAATATAAATTTTGAGAAGAAAATGAATATTTTGATAGGAAATTGAAATTTTCAGAAGAAAGGTCAAATTTCTCTAAAAATGTCAAAATTTTCAGAAAATAAATAATTAGATTTTGAAGTAAAAATCTAAATCCAACTGTTCTTTCATTTTGATATTTCTTTAAAGAAAAATTAATACCTAATATCTTTGAGTTTTTATCTGAAAACTCAATTTCGACATTTTTGTATAAAAAATGTTCAGTTTTTTAATATTTCGATTTTTTTAGGAAATTTTTAATTTTTTCTGTCAAGTTTCCATTTATCCCAAATATTTTATGTAAAAAAATGTTCTTGAAATGTCTACTATTCCTGGAAATGTTATCCCTAGAAATTTCAATTTTTCCAGATTTTTTACGTTCCTTTAATTTGCTTTAAAAATGTGAGGTTTCTTCACGACATTTTAACATTTTAAAGTTTATTTTATTTTGTAATTTTCACAATTTTTAGAAAAACATTCCGAAATTTCTATAAAAATGTCAACATTTTAAAAAAAACGAATAAATTTGAAGAAAAAATTTCATTTTCAATTGCTTCCGCATTTTGATATTTTTTTAAAATAGAAATAACCACCGAGTCCTGAATTATTTTCACATAATTTCAATTTCAACTTTTTTTGCACAGATTTTTTCTGAAAATTTCGATTTTCTTTCTACGAAAATTCGAATCTTTTAAAATTTTGAGCTTTTCAGGATTTTGATTTCTTTTGAAAATTTCGAACTTTGTTTATATTTTCTTAGTGTTTCCATAGAAATTTTGACATTTTGGGAGAAGTTCGACTGTTATGACATTTTTGATTTAATTTTAAAAACTCAACCTAAAAAATTTCCTTAATTTCCTCTTTTTTGAAATTTTGACTGTTTTTCAAAAATTTGATTTGTGCTCTCTATTTTAACTTTTCTTTTGAAAATTTTGATATTTAACAAAGACTACTCTTTTGGAAATTTACGAGCATATTAAAATATTTTCTTTTTATGAAAATTTAAACTTTTTTAAATTTTCAACCGTTCAAAATTTTGACCTTTTGGAAAATTAGAATTTTATTCCAAAATGTGATTTTTTCACGAAATTTTGATTTTTTGGTTGTTAGTTTCGACTATTCTAAAGTTTCTTGTTTTTTTTTTCAAAATGTTGACTGAGAATTTTGATCTTTTTTATAATGTTTATTTTTATTATAATTTTCAATTATTTTAATGATTTTCAGTGATTACTCAATGTTTTGACTTTTTTTTTTTACAGAAAATTACAGCTTTTTATTTAAGTTTCAACTTGATTTGAAAAATTTGATTTTTTTTTCTGAAAATTTCGGTTTTTTTGAAAATCTGTACCTTTTTTAAAATTTTGCCTTGGTTTAAAAATGTGGACCTTTTTTTTAAAAATAAAGACTTTTTTTTAACATTTTGCCGATTCCAAAATTTTGACTATCAAAATTTAAATTTTTTTTTTAAATTTCGATTTTCACCATTTGGTCTTGTTGAATCGGAATTGTTTTTGAAAATCTAATTTTTAGCTTATAAAAGATAATGTTGCCATTTTTCAATATTCAATAATAATGTTTTCCACCCCCTAAGAATTAAAAAATGCATCTTGTTTTGAAAATACTTTCATTAAAATCTTCTGAGAATTTCAAGTTTTTAAAATTTTGTCTCGTTGGAACAAAATTGTTTTTGAAAACACAAATTTCAGTTTTTAAAAGAAAAGTTCAATATTCAATTAAATAGACTTTTTCATCCCGCTTGGGATTTTTAAAATCAATTAAGTACGTGTTTGGTAATTGCTTTCATATATTCTTCATATAGAAATTTTGACAAAAATTTTTTCGTAAATTTTCTGGACTCTGGTATCTTAGTCCAGAAAAGATTTCCACAAATTTTTGCACTACTGTTGTACTCTGCTGATGATTCGAAAGGGATCAGAGTTCAATTCATCATCCATATGAGTTGGAATTTTGAAAAATTTGGCCATAAAAAACGTTCACAAACACCAACACTAGAAAAATCTGGTAAATAGAGCTCTAAATCAACTGCTACTCAGCTGATACAAAAGAGTCCAACTCTATTAACTTGTGTCTGATTTGATCATCCCCTCAACAAGGCGTCAATTTATCATATCCCCATTATTAACCGAATCAGCGTTATCACAACCATATTACACCATACAACCATATTACACCAGAGATAATTCCCTCTAATAACAAAAAGGGGTGAATCTTTTGTATGTTGCGTCAAAAGGCACGCTTCGTCTCGCGTGAGAGTGTAACTTGGTCACAGATGGCCGATTTACCGATCGCAATTGTTCATCTGGAACATCGACTGTGTGAACGTAAAACTCATTCAAAGCTATTCTATTCTTTTAAGAACCATTCATGTTCGTTGCGACGATAAGATCTTGGACATCAAAATTACTTCGAAAGCGAGCCAACACGCACATTTTTGCGGAAGAAGCGAACGCCTACGGCTTATCTCAAATTGTTTAAATGACACCTCAATTGCTGATGAATTAGATTGGAATAATTTGGGCCAATTTATATGAGAATGTAACCAGTATTATTTTGTTGAAATAATGCATTGTTATAGAGTACAGTTTGTACGTCTTTCTGTATTGGATGTCGCATCAAGGAAGCTTGTCAGTAGTCAGACTTTTTTCTGTATTTTATGTATTTTTTTTAGTGCTTGATTATCTTCAAAAATTGAAATACAAATCTAGTATCTCTCTGAAGATGATAGCTTGGCTATCGAAACCCGTTAGCCAGTAACCTCTTTTGTGTTTTTTAATCTTTCTTGGTTTCAGGGGACAAGATTTGCATTTGAATTTTTTAAAAGGATGAATGTCGAGGAGAAAAACGAAGGTTGCTCTAACACGTTTCGATACACAAGCTTGAAATATAAATCTTGTCCCCTGAAACCAAGAAAGATTAGAAAACACAACAAAGTTTGCTCTAACACGTTTCGATACACAAGCTTGAAATACTCTGTCCTCTGAAACCAAGGAAGATAGCCAAGCTATCATTTTCAGAGAGATACTGGTATTTCTCTAAAGTTAATAAACACTCTAACGCGTTAGAGCAAAAAGTCGAAATTCGAGACTAAACAAATTTCGAAAAAACTGAATTCTAGTATCAGTATCTCTCTGAAGATGATAGCTTGGTTGTCAAAACGCGTTAGAGCAACCTTCGTTGTGTTTTTTAATCTTTCTTGGTTTCAGGGGACAAGATTTGTATTTCAATTTTTATGTAAATGATTCCTTATGTTTGTTGCACTTGAAGTGGGAACAAGATTTGAAAACTTATGCTCTTTAAATCTCATTTTAAATAACATTACAGTTTGCCCTTTATATGTTAAATAGGATATCTGAATTAAGGATGATCAGTGTTCAGCAATGTTCAACATTGATTTCCTGAACTTATTAATCATTGATGAAGGTGATTCCAAGAGATGGAAATAATGCACTGAAGTTAATCCCGTTTACTAGTTATTGTAAGGGGAACAGCGAAAGGAGCATACGACAGGAAAAACTTATTTTCAGTTTAATCATCAGCTGATTAGTATTTTAAACGTTTATTAAGCGCAATTATCCGTTTAGCTAGAGTTAGTAATCCGTAGCACTATTTTCGTTTTTTTTATGTAAAAGAAGTCGAGGATTGCTTAAGCATGAGCCGCCTTTTAGTCTTTTAAACGGATGAAGCTGCTAGATTTCTTATAAACATTAACATCCTGGTTAAAACTAGTCGACCGCTTCTAAATTATTCTGATTAAAGACGCTAAAACACAACACAGGTAATAAAACGAGCCACTTGACAACTTAAATTATAATACCATGCAACGGACTGTTTGCGATCCTGCGGAATCTGCATTATTATAGTTTGAGGAATTATCTAATGAGCAATTTTATTTTCTTACGTAGAAGCAGAACACCTGCTTAACTACACGATGCATTATGTTTTGTCGTTATTTCGATTATTTTTAAATTATGCCATAAAAGTACTTACAGCGCTTATTTTAATTATAATGTCATTTCTAATAAGTGTGGTTGAAGGATGTAAAAGTTCCAGCTCTCAACTTTCATGAGACTTTCACGGTGTTGGCTAATTTTTATTACGCAATACATATCAAGGAAAAAATATAGTGGCATCAATGCTTGTTAAAACATGAAATGGTAGCCGGGTTTTAGTGAAGGATTTCCAAGAAGTTCCCAGGATTAGAGCGTCATCAAAGCGCCTTAATGGCTCTTCAGAACACTTTGAATACTACCATATCCAACCGATTCATCTACTGAAGAAAAGTGTAAAGCAAAACTCACAAACCGACAAATTGTCTACTGAAAAAGAAGTCAGTGCAAAAATTGTTTAAAACTGATTAGTTCTAGGTTGAATAAAGCAACAAAGAATTATGTTTAATAGTTTAGTTCACCATTGAGAACGATTTAAAAGCAAAGGAATGCCACATATCAGCTCTAATTATTTGGTTTTTTGTTGAGAAGTCGTACAGAGAAAATAACCAACTTGAATTGGACATTTCTTTGGCGAAGACGAATTTAAAGCAAAGGAGTACAAAGAACTAACTCGAACTGATTAGTTGCCTCATGAAAAAAAGCAACAAAGTAAAAAACATATCAAGAACTTACTCTATCAGTCAAATGCAAAGGAGTAAGTTAGCTCTCTCTTGAGAAGTGCAAAGCAAAACTAAGAAATGAGATGAAGCAAATTAAAAACTGTCAACAAGTAACTATTATTGATAAAGTAGAGCTGAAAGCCAAAGTAAAACAAATACTAAAAAAATTA
Organism: Dastarcus helophoroides; assembly: GCA_028583605.1. Classification (NCBI taxonomy): domain Eukaryota; kingdom Metazoa; phylum Arthropoda; class Insecta; order Coleoptera; family Bothrideridae; genus Dastarcus; species Dastarcus helophoroides. The sequence goes on from CM053328.1 coordinate 39,406,790, forward strand.
GTTATTAGTTATTGGTTATTGGTTATTGGTTATTTGTTATTGGTTATTGGTTATTTGTTATTTGTTATTGGTTATTGGTTATTGGTTATTGGTTATTGGTTATTGGTTATTGGTTATTGGTTATTGGTTATTGGTTATTGATTATTGGTTATTTGTTATTTGTTATTTGTTATCGGTTATTGGTTATTGGTTATTGGTTATTGGTGATTGGTTATTGGTTATTGGTTATTTGTTATTGGTTATTGGTTATTGGTTATTGGTTATTGGTTATTGGTTATTGGTTATTTGTTATTTGTTATTGGTTATTGGTCATTGGTTATTGGTTATTGGTTATTGGTTATTGGTTATTGGTTATTGGTTATTGGTTATTGGTTATTTGTTATTGGTTATTGGTTATTGGTTATTGGTTATTGGTTAGTAGAAAGTAGAAATACAAATTACTAAGCCAGATGGTTTTCTTTTTTACCCATGAGTTTTTTAGAATGATTTTTGTTGACCGCGGGCCACCCACGTCTTCCTCATTCCTGATGTAAAGTATACGTTTTAGCTCGAAAACGAAAGCCCAACTGAGAGATGGATTTGGCCAAGAAATAACCACTTTTCTTGCCCAAATCCACCTCCCAGCTGGGTTTAGATAGATTGAGGGGGAGTTTAATCCGAAGATTTTGGCATATCGTACGTAATCTTGGAAATTCGCTTCTTAAAAATTGATTTCAGTTCGATTTCTGGTTTAATTATTGGCTTTTTTTGCGTCAATTACTTCGTTCACAATTCAAAATTTTCAGTAACCTTCTACCAAGGATTGTAAACGGAGTAATTGGTGAAGAAAAAACCAATAAAACATGAATAAAAATACTAATACTAAAGAAGATACACAGAATATCAGTTCTCTTTTTCAAAATTTCTTTAATGTTCAATATTGCTCTGGAACTGTTGTCCCTGAAATCGTTGTTGCAAGGACAGTGATCCAGAGGAAGTGACTTATGTCATTTTTTCTCTCGTTGGAGTTTAATAAGTGATTAAGTGGATTGAATCCCATCAGGCCCGTAACCAGGGGGGGCTAGGGGGCTTCACACTAGATAGAACTGAATTTTCCAGATGTGCGACCTTTTTAAAAATCATTTTTAATGGATCATTTTGTTTTCGTGTTGAAATGTAAGGATGTTTTTTTTTTTTTTGTTCAAATTTAGCGCTATTTCTTATTATTAGAGACCGGATTTTAAGCACAATCAAGCAATGTAAAACGGCGAACAAAATGTTAAATTAGACAACAACGAAAATCTAAAGAAGGCACCAAAAAGGTAAAATACTCAAAAAATAGCACTAACAGGCCAAAACCCACAATTAACAACAAAAAAAAAACATTTTGAAATCTCAGTCGAAATTTAAAAAAAAATAGATTTTAGGTCATTCTCAGAATATTCATAAGGAATATGACAGCACCCCCCCCCGAAATTTTTTGGGTTCACACTAGATAGAACTGAACTTTCCAGATGGGCGACCTTTTTAAAAACCATTTTTAATGGATCATTTTGTTTTCGTGTTGAAATGCAAGGATGTTTTTTTTTTGTTCAAACTTAGCGCTATTTCTTATTATTAGAGACCGGATTTTAAGCACAATCAAGCAATGTAAAAAGGTGAACAAAATGTTAAATTAGGCAACAACGAAAATCTAAAGAAGGCACCAAAAAGGTAAAATACTCAAAAAATGGCACTAACAGGCCAAAACTCACAATTAACAACAAAAAAAAAACATTTTAAAATCTCAGTCGAAATTTAAAAAAAATAGATTTTAGGTCATACTCAGAATATTCAGAAGAAGTATGATAGCCCCCCCCGAAATTTTTTGGGTTCACACTAGATAGAACTGAACTTTCCAGATGTGCGACCTTTTTAAAAACCATTTTTAATGGATCACTTTGTTTTCGTGTTGAAATGCAAGGATGTTTTTTTTTGTTCAAATTTGGCGCTATTTCTTATTATTAGAGACCGGATTTTAAGCACAATCAAGCAATGTAAAAAGGCGAACAAAATGTTAAATTAGACAACAACGAAAATCTAAAGAAGGCACCAAAAAGGTAAAATACTCAAAAAATGACACTGACAGGCCAAGAAGAATAACAGGCCAAAACTCACAATTAACAACAAAAAAAAAAAAAACATTTTGAAATCTCAGTCGAATGTTTTTTTTAATTTATTTAACATTTCTTTGGCTCAGTTTGGCAATATTTAAATTTCTGGTCTTCTATTTTTGATTATTCCTATTCTATGTAAAATAAACTAACCTCTTAATTTGTGAACTGTCATGAAGTGACGTTTTCAATAAATTTAAATATCACGTAGTCGCATTTCAAGAACTGTTTAGAAAATTGTCAACAAACCATAAAAAATTTAAATATTGCCAAACTGGGCCGAAGAAATGTTAAATAAATTGAAAAAAACATAATATTTCCGGTCAATAAGGGTCTACAATGAAGAATCTCAGTCGAAATAAAAAAAAAATAGATTTTAGGTTATACTCAGAATATTCAGGAGTATGACAGTTTCAAATAAAGAAGTTCTTGAAATTTCGAGTTCATTGTTGAATTTTCTTCCTAAATTTTAAAATTTTTGCCTTGAACTCGTTCGTATTTTTTTCAAAATTTTGACTTCTAAAAAAATTTTAAACTTCTTGAAATTTCCTTTTTTTATTATTTGAGATTTCAATCTTATCTTTTAAATTCTATTAAAATAATATTAAATTTTGCAAGTTTTTTAAGCTTAAACTGCCCATTTTGAGAAAGAAATTCAAAGTTTGAGAAGAACTGAAAAGTTATACAAGCAATTTTTCGAGATTTAACACCAAATTTTGAGAAAAACTTGGATGTTGTGATAAAAGTTTTGCAGTTTTGGAATTTAATAATTTATATTTTAAATTCGGTATTTGAATAAAATTTTGAATATTAGACCAAAATATCAAATAATCTTATAAGCCATTATTTTGAGAAGACATTTTTTAATAAGTTATTTTCATTAATTTCTTCTCTAATTTTTCTAGCATGGCGATTGAACTTTTAAAAAAATGAAAATTCAAATTTTGAGAAGAACTGAAAATTTATACAAACAATTTTTCGAGATTTAACACCAAATTTTGAGGAAACTTGGATCTTGTGATAAAAGTTCTACAGTTTTTGAATTTAAAAATTTATATTTTAAATTCGGTATTTGAATAAAATTTTGAATATTAGACCTTTTACTAAAATATCAAAATATCTTATAAGCCATTATTTTGAGAAGACATTTTTTAATAAGTTATTTTCATGAATTTCTCCTCTAATTTTTCTAGCATGGCGATTGAACTTTTAAATAAATGTCTAAAATGTAGATTCTTTTATAAATTTTAAGTTGTATACAAAACTTGAGCATTTTTAAGTTGGAAAATTCAGGATTTATTTAATAACTTTTCCCATCACTTTAATTCGAATTTTCAAATTTTTTAAAAAAGTTTTTACTTAATAAAAAATTTCGAAAATTTTTGTTATAAAGTTAATTTGTTTATATTTCGATTAAGATTTCAAATATTCGACTTTATCCTCCAAAATTCGACTTCCAAGTGAAAACTTTTAAAAAACCATTAAAATTTTTATCTTAGTTATCAAATCTCAACTTTAACTAAGAAATTTTTTACTTTTAATCACGACATTTCAACTAAATTCATATTTTCAGAAAATTTATAACATTTTTGCAACTTTTTACAAAGAGTATAAAAATGTCAAGATTAAAGCCGAAATTTAAAAAAAATATTAATGAATTTAGTTTTTCAAAATTTTTACATTAGCACTGATTCAAAATTCAGAGTTCTTTAAAATATTTTGACTTTCTTTCTAGACATTTAATTTAAAAGATCCCGTGGTTATTTTGAGAAAACATTAAAAGTTTCAGGAAATATCAAAGCTTATTTTTTGAATCTTGTTTCAAAACAAAATGTTGAGTGTGATTAGCTTTTGTTAATAGATTTTATCTTTTGGAAATTAGAGATATTTTTTAGAAAATTTTACCTTCAAACCTTTTTTTTTCAGAAATTATAGCTTCTTTTTTCTTCGGATTTAGAGAGCAATTGAATATGTCAACTTATTTCTAAAATTTAGGATTTAAAAAACTAAAAATTTCGAGTTCGAACAGTGTAAATTTGTTAAGAATTAACATATCCTACTATTTGTTTGGAAATTTAAAATTTCTAAAAAAGCAAATATTTAAAAAAATGTTAATTAATGAATTCTGGTTATTTTTAAGTATAAATACAGTCATAATTATTGTTTATTTACTCTAAATGTAGACTTTTCTAGACATTTCGAATTAAAATTCCAAATTCAAAAAATTCAAGATTTCAGATTTTCGATCTGACATTTTTCAGAAAAATTTTAGAAACATTTACAGGTTTCTAAAAAGAAGCAAAGTTTAAAAAAATATTTGTAGGTTTGAAGAAAATACCAAGATTTTAAGTTTTGAATCTTGAGAAAAAAAAATAAAAGTATTAACATAGTTCGCATTTAACAAAAAATCTAATTCAAATTAAAAAATGGTAGAAATTTCTAAATAAATAAAATTTTCGACAAAATTCGTTATTTCCAAAAAAAAAGTCCAAATCTTCAAAATGGTCAAACTATTAAAAAATTGTGAAAGCTATTAAAAAACTTAAAAAAAGAGTCGAAATTTTCAGAAAGGCTCGAAATTTTTAAAACAAAATCTCATCATCTCGTCATAAAATTCAATCTTTAAAAAAAAGTTGAATTCTTTAAAAAAAAAGTCGAAATGGCAAAAAAAACCATCTAAAATCAGTCTATTTTTCAAGATTTTCAGTTTAAACTATAGTTTTAACGTTTCTTCTAAAATGTGAACTTTTTCCGTAAATTTGGGGATTTTTCGTGAAATGTAGTCTTTTTTCTTCCAAATTCCTAATTTAAATCTGACGGTTCTACATTCGTTTTCCGAAAATATCGATTTTAAAATCTTCTCCTGAAATGTCTACTTTAGTCTCGAAATTTTCACCTTTGTCACGTAATTTCGCTATTTGCGGGGTTGCCAATTATGAAGTTGTCTCCCTAAATTTAGTGACAAAATTAGGGATCTTTTAGGGGCATCCACGTGTTGTAAAATGAATGTGCATGAGTTGAAAAGGTTTCTTTTTGAGTTTTTTTGATATTTTTTTATGCATCTAGTAAACCTTTGGTGGTTTAAATAAAATATCGAGTTTTTCTCCAAATTTGGTATTTTTAAGATTTTTAGTTCAAACTACAGTTTCAACCTTTTTCCTAAAATTTGGATTTTTTCCGTAAATTTCAGGATTTTCGTGAAATTTGGTCTTTTTTCTTCCAAATTCCCAATTTGAATCTGACGTTTCTACATTCGTTTTCCGAATGTTTCAAATTTAAAATCGAAATGTCTCACTTTTTTCTAAAATTTCTACTCCAATCTCGACAGTTTTATCTTTATCATGGAACTTCGCTATTTGCGGGGTTGCCAATTTTGAAGTTTGTCCCCAAATTTAGGGACAACATTGGGGATCTTTCAGGAGCATCCACGTGTTCTAAAATGAATGTGCATGAGTTGACACGTTTGTTTTCTAGTTTTCTTAACATTCTTTTATGTATCTAGGAAACCTTGGGCGCTTAAAATAAAATATCGATTTTTTCTCTGAATTTGCTAGTTTTTTCTCAAGATTTTTAGTTCAAACTTCAGTTTCAACGTTTTTCCTAAAATTTGGACTTTTCCCGTAAATTTCGCGATTTTCGTGAAATTTGGTCTTTTTTCGTCCAAATTTCCAATTTAAGTCTGACGGTTCTACATTCGTTTTCCGAAAATTTTCAAAAAAAAAAACGATATTTAACTTTATAGCAAAAATTATTTTCGAAATTCGGAAGAATCAAACGCATTTCGACATTACAAATTTAGATAACAACAATAATTCCCAAAATTGCCAAAAATAAAAACGTAGGAATTAAAGTTGTTGCCAGTTAGAAAAAGAGTTGGACGCTAAGAGGAAACTTGAACTTAAAATAAACTTTAAAAAGTTATGAACGAAATCGAAATTTGAAAAAAATTTAAAAAAAAGAGATTTTTCTGAGTGCTACTTTGTCAGAATGTTAGAAGAGTTAGACTGTAGAAATATTTTTAGTGTATTTTTTTATATTTTAGTATACTTGTATACAATAGTAATATTAATAGTAAAGTAGTATTGGACCGTGGCTTCTTAGCTCTAACCTAAACGCAAACAAAGACTAGGTAGTTTTAGCAGAAGGATCGCAGCCCCCCCTCCGAAAAAATATCCTGGTTACGGGCCTGGGTTATTGGTTATTGATGTCATTAGTTATTAGTCATTAGTTATTAGTTATTAGTTATTAGTTATTAGTTATTAGTTATTAGTTATTAGTTATTAGTTATTAGTTATTAGTTATTAGTTATTAGTTATTAGTTATTAGTTATTAGTTATTAGTTATTAGTTATTAGTTATTAGTTATTAGTTATTAGTTATTAGTTATTAGTTATTAGTTATTAGTTATTAGTTATTAGTTATTAGTTATTAGTTATTAGTTATTAGTTATTAGTTATTAGTTATTAGTTATTAGTTATTAGTTATTAGTTATTAGTTATTAGTTATTAGTTATTAGTTATTAGTTATTAGTTATTAGTTATTAGTTATTAGTTATTAGTTATTAGTTATTAGTTATTAGTTATTAGTTATTAGTTATTAGTTATTAGTTATTAGTTATTAGTTATTAGTTATTAGTTATTAGTTATTAGTTATTAGTTATTAGTTATTAGTTATTAGTTATTAGTTATTAGTTATTAGTTATTAGTTATTAGTTATTAGTTATTAGTTATTAGTTATTAGTTATTAGTTATTAGTTATTAGTTATTAGTTATTAGTTATTAGTTATTAGTTATTAGTTATTAGTTATTAGTTATTAGTTATTAGTTATTAGTTATTAGTTATTAGTTATTAGTTATTAGTTATTAGTTATTAGTTATTAGTTATTAGTTATTAGTTATTAGTTATTAGTTATTAGTTATTAGTTATTAGTTATTAGTTATTAGTTATTAGTTATTAGTTATTAGTTATTAGTTAAGAAGAATAGAAGTAAGTCTAATTTTTCATAAAAATTCTTCATAAAAGCAGCTTCAAAAAATCATAACCCCAAACATTGTAAAAACAGCTAACTCCGTATTACTGATATTTGTAAGAAAATAAATCCAAAAAGTTACTTAGAGGCAATAATTGATACAAATCTTGTCTCCTGAAACCAAGAAAAATGAAAAAAATAACAATAGTTGCTCTAACGCGTTTCGATAGCCAAACTAATGTCTTCAGATAGATACTGATAGCTTGGCTATCGAAACGCATTAGAGTAATTCTTGTTGTGTTTTTTAATTTTTTTTGGTCAATGTATTTCAATTTTTGAAGATAACTAAGGACCAGTCCGTTCCACCAAAACTAATGGTGTGGTTATACTAGACACTTTACCTCGTACATTTCTCTCTGACATAAAATATATTTTCTCTCCGACATAAGTGACAACTCTTCTGAGAAAAGCTATCTCCTTGCTCCAGCTGTGCAGATAAGTTTCAGATAGCCGTTCTCAGGATAATTGACATTTATGTCAGAGAGAAATGTACGAAATAAAAATGCTCAGTTTTAAGGGTGCGTTAAGATTCGACACTTTATTCCATACATTTCCCTCTGACATAAAATTTATTTTCTCTCTGACAAAAAATTTATTTTCTCTCTGACATAAATGTCAACTATCCTGCGAGAAGCTATCTCCTCCCAACTGTGTAGATTAGTCCTGGATAGCTTCTCTCAGGATAGTTGACACTTATGTCAAAAAGAAATGTACGTAATTAAGTGTCCAATCTAAACGCACCCTTAGATGTAATACGATATTTTACTACCATATGTAAAGCTGTATGACATATTTAGAACAACCGGACGCATATTTTTACTCATTTGGCGAAAAAGATCCATATTGTGTTTTTTTTCTCATATATTATATCCGCTTCCTTCAAGCAAAACAGCACCCTCGTCTTAGAACACGTGATTCCAAATCAATTCATTTCGAACAGGTGAGATTTTCGGTTTTAGGTGCACTTAGTTCGGTGGCACTACCACAGACATAATCCCACAAATGGACTGTAACCAACAAAAGTTGAACCCTCCAAGCTGAATTTTACGAATAAATTAGAAAAAAAAATAAAAATGGCCACAAAATCTCAAATTCTGGAACTATCCTAGTTTGAAATGAAAATAAAACTATTCTCAAAATGTGGAGTCAACTTTCCATTTTAATTTTTTTATTCAAATTTCGAATTTAGGAACTCGAAATTTCCAAATTCGCTTCAGTTCAATTTTTGGACAGTGATTTCGAAATTTGCATTTGTTTCTTACAACGAATTGTGTTCTATTTTTAAATCAATTCCATTGTCTCATTTGGACTAATTGCTCATAATTCTAAGCTCATGCTTTACTCAAATTTTGACTTTAAATTCGAAATTCTAATCTCAGAATATCAAATTTAAATGACAGACAAATGTACAAAATTTTATTTTATTTTTTGTAAACGTTTACGAAGTTTTTCTTCGAAAGTTGAAACTCGAAATAATTTAAAGTTAACTAAAATTTTGAAAACAAAAATCTTTCTCGTTTTCAACTATTTTGTTAGGTACACTTCCAGTTTTCACTTGCCTTCCAAAAAGTTTGACTTTCTAATTCAAAATTTTGCCCGGGATCAGAAAACGTCACTTTTTTGGTAATTTGATAGAAGTTCAAACTGGAAATAATTTAAAGTCAAACTAAAACTTTGAAAAAAAATTCTTTCTCGTCGTCAACTCTTTTGTTAGGTGCACTTCCAGTTTTCACCTTCTTTCCTAAAAGTGTGACTTTCTAAATTCAAAAATTGGGATCAGAAAACGTCACTTTTTTTGGAATTTTGAGTCAAGTGTTTCTAGTTGTTTTAAGAAAATTCGACACGAAATTTCTAAGTTTTTCTGGAAATAAGAAATTTAAATTCGAAATTGATTAAAATTCTTTTTCGTTTTCAACTATTTTGTTAGGTACACTTCCAGTTTTCACTTTCCTTCCTAAAAATACGACTTTCTAAATTCAAAATTTTGTCTGGGATCAGAAAACCTCACTTTTTTGGTAATTTGAGAGAAGTTCAAACTGGAAATAGTTTAAAGTCAAACTAAAACTTTGAAAAAAATTCTTTCTCGTCTTCAACTCTTTTCTTAGGTACACTTCCAGTTTTCACCTTCTTTCCTAAAAGTGTGACTTTCTAAATTCAAAAATTGGGATCAGAAAACGTCACTTTTTTTAGAAATTTGAGTCAAGTGTTTCTAGTTGTCTTAAGAAAATTCGACACGAAATTTCTAAGTTTTTCTGGAAATAAGAAATTTAAATTCGTAATTGATTAAAATTCTTTTTCGTTTTGAACTATTTTGCTAGATAAACTTCCAGTTTTCACCTTCCTTCCTAAAATAGGACTTTCTAAATTCAAAATTTTATCTGGGATCAGAAAACGTTATTTTTTGTTAATTGGAGAAAAGTTCAAACTGGAAATAGTTTTAAGTCAAACTAAAACTTTGAAAAAAAATTCTTTCTTGTCTTCAACTCTTTTCTTAGGTACACTTCCAGTTTTTACTTTCTTTCCTAAAAGTACGACTTTCCAAATTCAAAAATTGGGATCAGAAAACGTCACTTTTTTGAAAATTTGAGTCAAGTGTTTCCAGTTGTTTTAAGAAAATTCGACACGAAATTTCTAAGTTTTTCTAGAAATAAGCAATTTAAATTCGAAATTGATTAAAATTCTTTTTCGTTTTCAACTATTTTGTTAGGTACACTTCCAGTTTTCACTTTCCTTCCTAAAAGTACGACTTTCTAAATTCAAAATTTTGTCTGGGATCAGAAAATGTCACTTTTTTGTCAATTGGAGAGAAGTTTAAACTGGAAATAATTTAAAGTTAAACTAAAACTTTGGAAAAAAAATTCTTTCTCGTCCTCAACTCTTTTGTTAGGTACACTTCCAGTTTTCACTATCTTTTCTAAAAGTACGACTTTTTAAATTCAAAATTTTGCCTGGGATCAAAAAACGTCACTTTTTTGGAAATTTGAGTCAAGTGTTTAAATTTCCAGTTCTTTTTAGAAAATTCAGCACGAAATTTCTAAGTTTTCCTGGAAATGTGGAATTTAAATTCGAAATTGATTAAATTTCGGAATTGAAAGATGTTTCAAACAGAAAGAATAACTCGGCATAAAATGTAATATTTTTTTTCTAAAAGTTTAAAGCTAATTTCGAAGTTGGAAGTGGAACTTGAAGTGGAAGTGGAAATGGAAACGTTGATTCTTTAATGAGTTTCTCGTATATTTTCTACATTTTCATTTCAATATAAAATGTTTAACATTTTTGGAAACTTCGTTTAAATTCAAATAAAATTTCTCAAAATTTTAAGTTTTTTGACTTAAAAGTTAAAGACGTAACATTACTTTTTTTTCTATAACATTTCGATTGTAATTAAATTTCGTGATTTTTTATTTCACATTTATTAGTTCCTAATTAAAGCTTGACATTTTTATTTTTTCTCAAATTTTTAGTTTAATCTGAACAATTTGACTTTAAACTCGAACGTCGTCGATCTTTTTTGCTTCAGCTATCAGACAGGATTCTATGAATTTCAGTATTTTTTACATTTAAGTTTGAAATTGATTATGTATATATAACTTTGAAATTTCGACTTATCCTTGTTCAAGTTTATCACGAAAACTTTTTTTTTGTGAATTTTTCACTCCAAAATTTCCTGTCTTTTTCCAAGACATCAACGACCTAAAATTTCAATTTCTAATTTCGTAATTTTAGTGTAACGAAGTGTAATTATAAAAATTAGTTAAGAATTTTCCACAAAATTTGATAGCCGCGATAATGAATCACACGGCAGATAAACGCTCCGAAATTTCGGTACTCAATAAGCCTTATCTGCTCGTTCCTTCTAGAAACCGAAACGGGATCTATAACTAAGACGGTCCGGTCGGCTTTCTGATAGTCAAGAAGTCAGTGAATAAGTTAGTCAATTAAACAGTGGCATCGAATTACGATTGTTTCGAGTTCAGTTTTGAAATAAAGTGGTTACAATTCACCAAGTGTTAATCATTCGAACCAATAATGCGCGACAGTATTTTTTAATTTCAAGTTTTTGTATGTTCAAGTTTCTCGAAATTTCCAGCTTTAACTTCAGATTTCAATTTTCTTTAAAATTTAAACCACAATCTGGAAAGTTTGATTTCTAAACCTTGATATATTTTTCTATTTTAGGGGAAAAATCTCCACATTGCGAATTTTTTTATGTTTCAACTCAAAACTGTTCAACTTATTTTTCGAAAACTTGAACTCGAAACCTTCGAGTTTTGGAAAACTTGAACTCGAAACCTTTGAGTTTTCAAAGTTGGAAGTTTCGAGAAACTTGAATTTACAAAAACTTGAAATTAAAAAATACTGTTGCGTATTATCGGTTCGAATGATTAACACTTGGTGAATTGTAACCACTTTATTTTAAAACTGAACTCGAAACAATACAATCGTGGGTTTTTAAAAAGGTGAATTCGCTGAAGTCTTCTATATGACTGTAGGGTAAGGTTCCATTTATTTTATAATTTGTTAGAGCACCCTCGCACTATTCAAAAGACCTTTTTGTCCGGTTGTTTTACTTCCAAGCTCCATTCTCGAATTAAAATTTGGGTTACGAGCGTTTCCTGTGTACGTTTTTTTGCGCTTTTTTTAACGCGGGTGTTTATAAAAAGAAAACATCTGCACTCAAAATTTCATATTTCCTGTAATACATCTCGCACGCTGGGGTGATTCTCCTTGAGATATTGGGGCTAATTTTTAAAGTGTTTTTTTATGCGTCTTCTAGATGTACCGCCGCATCTGAAAAAAAAATGCACTCTGTGGATTATTGAGTTTATAATTGGAAAACTTTTTACCCTACATGGTTACAGAAACATGTGTTTCGGACTTTACATCAAAACGTAACAATGTAACGACTGCAGACGTAGGTGACGTTATGCATTGGTTATGTTCCCCTAGGCGTTTACCCCCGATGTTGCGAGGGTTGCGACCCTTTCGAAACTTGGCTTACTCGAAATGAAACTATTAAATATAAATTGAAACAAATATTATGCCCGATTGGCTGGTTAATAATGGATGAGAGAGGAAATATGGATTTAGTGCTTGTGCAGGTTGATTTCCAGGTTGGGGAACTGAAATTTCATTTTAAATATACAATCGTTTGTCGTACACTTTAAAGAATGAATTGACCAAGCGAAAATAAAACAAAAAGATGAAAAAGTAAACGAATATTATGTTATAATGTTAGATTAAAATTCAAGATTTTTTAAATATTTATTTTATTTCTATTATTATTATTATTATTCTCGCATAGAATAACCCCATTATGCCTTCAAAGCACCGCGAGTAGAATGCGGAAACAAGGATAGATGGCGATGAACCGCCGTCTTAAACAAGGATAGGTTGTAATACTTCTTCAGGGATTTGATGTCAAAGAATTATTAAGTAAAAGACATGTTTCAAATTGAGAACAGTTTTCAGCTGCAACTGACATTGTATCCTTTTTTGGATGCATCACTCAAATAACTTTCCTCACTTCAGCCATCGCACATTATTGAACATCGGTAGAGTTTATTGTTCTTCGGCGATGACAGTTCATAAATCTGAAGTGTCTAGCGAAATATCTTGGCGTTTCAGCTTTAGCACGTACTACAAATTCGCCATTAGTGTAGATTACTCTACTGCAGATGATTTGCACAAAAGCACAAAATAATTTTCGTGAAATGAAAAGAAAAACAGTTCCTTCAATAAGGATTCCTCAAAAATGAAAGCGATTTTTATTTTTATTAAAAGATATTAATGTTAATAACATAATTAATATTGTTGAAAGAAACCCAACGTATAATTTATACAAAAATTATAAAAATCTTTGATTCCCAAGTTTGATGATACCCTAATAATTTACCTTAACTTGGAATAACCATTTTTTTTAAAATCAATTCACTTGCAAAGGGCAGCTTTGACCAATTATTTTCAAAATCAAGTTTCTATTTTAATTAGCTATCAATTGAACAAATAAGGACCGTTTTTTATTCTTCTGATACCCTTGAAAATCTGCAGTGCAAGTAAATTGCTTGCTGGTTTCTATAAATTGTAACCTTCGTTGTTCGCTGTCCCCATGATATTTAATTAGAATTCGTCAAGTGTTTTAGCTTCACAATGAGCATTTATCGCGAAATTTCAAACCAATTTCTGCTTAACAATAATTAATAGCCGATTGTTTTATCAATAAGTATGAAAATGATTCATACAATGGCTTTTGTTTGTAGTTAAACACTCAGGTAAAACGTTCACAACACCAATCGGTTTTTATAGACGATTTCAAATATGATTTATTTACGTTACGTACCGAAAATGAGATTAAGTTCAGCGATGATTTGTAAGAAGATTGGTCAAACCGATTGTTCGTCATTTACTCCGGTACTGCCTTGATATTTACGATTCCGGAGTGGTTCCAAGAGTTTTAACAAAGCCTGAGTCACCCCCATTACTCCTCGTAAAACGTAACATGGAATTTTCGAGTTGTAAAAGCAAAAGAGTTTCATAAGTTTTCAAGATTTTATGTTTTGTAATTATACGTTTCACATGCTAAATAGATGACTGAAACTAATGACTTATTGCAGGCTTAGTAGCATTTAAAATGCATCCTGAAACCTGGAGCAAGAACACATTGAAATTATCACCTAACTTAATTTTATCTACTTCTATTATTATTTATATAGTTATAACTGTATAGATCTTTCCTAATTATTCTTTTATACTTTCCCATGTTATCAACTGTGTTTTATTTGGTTATTTTTCAGCGTGAGCCTTTGCTAAATTACACACCAAGTCCTTTGCGAGGCTGCACTCCAGATCTTTTGCTAAATTTTTTTCTGTTTTGTAAGTTAAGTCTTTGATTTTTTTAAAATCACCGCATTAAAGTAGAAGAGTTTCTTGAAAATTTCCAATTTTTTTCTAGTAGCTACTGCACTTTCCCTGTCCTTTCCTTTCCTTTCTTGTCCATCCTATCTTCTCCCTTCTTTCCCTTTCCTTTCCTTCCCTTCCTTTCCCCACCCTTTCCTTCCCTTCCCATCCCTTCTCTTCTCTTCTGTTCTCTTCCCTTCCCATCTCTTCTCTTCTCTTCTCTTCTCTTCTCTTCTCTTCTCTTCTCTTCTCTTCTCTTCTCTTCTCTTCTCTTCTCTTCTCTTCTCTTCTCTTCTCTTCTCTTCTCTTCTCTTCTCTTCTCTTCTCTTCTCTTCTCTTCTCTTCTCTTCTCTTCTCTTCTCTTCTCTTCTCTTCTCTTCTCTTCTCTTCTCTTCTCTTCTCTTCTCTTCTCTTCTCTTCTCTTCTCTTCTCTTCTCTTCTCTTCTCTTCTCTTCTCTTCTCTTCTCTTCTCTTCTCTTCTCTTCTCTTCTCTTCTCTTCTCTTCTCTTTCTCTTCTCTTCTCTTCTCTTCTCTTCTCTTCTCTTCTCTTCTCTTCTCTTCTCTTCTCTTCTCTTCTTCTTCTCTTTCTTCTCTTCCCTTCTCTTCTCTTCTCTTCCCTTCTCTTCTCTTCTCTTCTCTTCTTTCTCTTCTCTTTCTTCTCTTCTCATCTCATCTCATCTGTTCCCTTCCCTTCTCTTCTCTTCTCTTCTCTTCTTTCTCTTCTCTTTTCTTCTCTTCCCTTCTCTTCTCTTCTCTTCTCTTCTCTTCTCTTCTCTTCTCTTCTCTTCCCTTCTCTTCTCTTCTCTTCTCTTCTTTCTCTTCTCTTTTCTTCTCTTCCCTTCTCTTCCCTTCTCCTCTCTCTCCCTTCTCTTCTTTCTCTTCTCTTTTCTTCTCTTCCCTTCTCTTCTCTTCTCTTCTCTTCTCTTCTCATCTCATCTCTATCTCTTCCTTCTCTTCTCTTCTCTTCTCTTCTCTTCTCTTCTCTTCTCTTCTCTTTCTTCTCTTCTCTTCTCTTCTCCTTCTCTTCTTTCTCTTCTCTTCTCTTCTCTTCTCTTCTCTTCTCTTCTCTTCTCTTCTCTTCTCTTCTCTTCTCTTCTCTTCTCTTCTCTTCTCTTCTCTTCTCTTCTCTTCTCTTCTCTTCTCTTCTCTTCTTCTCTTCCCTTCTCTTCTCTTCTCTTCTCTTCTCTTCTCTTCTCTTCTCTTCTCTTCTCTTCTCTTCTCTTCTCTTCTCTTCTCTTCTCTTCTCTTCTCTTCTCTTCTCTTCTCTTCTCTTCTCTTCTCTTCTCTTCTCTTCTCTTCTCTTCTCTTCTCTTCTCTTCTCTTCTCTTCCCTTCTCTTCTTCTCTTCTCTTCTCTTCTCTTCCCTTCTCTTCTCTTCTCTTCTCTTCTCTTCTCTTCTCTTCTCTTCTCTTCTCTTCTCTTCTCTTCTCTTCTCTTCTCTTCTCTTCTCTTCTCTTCTCTTCTCTTCTCTTCCTTCTCTTCTCTTCTCTTCTCTTCCTTTCTCTTCTCTTCTCTTCTCTTCTCTTCTCTTCCTTCTCTTCTCTTCTCTTCTCTTCTCTTCTCTTCTCTTCTCTTCTCTTCTCTTCTCTTCTCTTCTTTCTCTTCTCTTTTCTTCTCTTCTCTTCCCTTCTCTTCTTTCTCTTCTCTTCTCTTCTCTTCTCTTCCCTTCTCTTCTCTTCTCTTCTCTTCTCTTCTCTTCTCTTCTCTTCTCTTCTCTTCTCTTCTCTTCTCTTCTCTTCTCTTCTCTTCTCTTCTCTTCTCTTCTCTTCTCTTCTCTTCTCTTCTCTTCTCTTCTCTTCTCTTCTCTTCTCTTCTCTTCTCTTCTCTTCTCTTCTCTTCTCTTCTCTTCTCTTCTCTTCTCTTCTCTTCTCTTCTCTTCTCTTCTCTTCTCTTCTCTTCTCTTCTCTTCTCTTCTCATCTCATCTCATCTCATCTCTTCCCTTCCTTCCTTCCCTTCCCTTCCCTTCCCTTCTCTTCTCTTCTCTTCTCTTCTCTTCTCTTCTCTTCTCATCTCATCTCATCTCCTCCCTTCCCTTTTCTTCTCTTCTCTTCTCTTCTTTCTCTTCTCTTTTCTTCTCTTCCCTTCTCTTCTCTTCTCTTCTCTTCTCTTCTCTTCCCTTCTCTTCTCTTCTCTTCTCTTCTTTCTCTTCTCTTTTCTTCTCTTCCCTTCTCTTCCCTTCTCTTCTTTCTCTTCTCTTTTTTTCTCTTCCCTTCTCTTCTCTTCTCTTCTCGTCTCTTCCCTTCTCTTCTCTTCTCTTCTCTTCTCTTCTCTTCTCTTCTCTTCTCTTCTTTCTCTTCTCTTTTCTTCTCTTCCCTTCTCTTCCCTTCTCTTCTCTTCCCTTCTGTTCTCTTCTCTTCTCTTCTCTTCTCTTCTCTTCTCTTCTCTTCTCTTCTCTTCTCTTCTCTTCTTTCTCTTCTCTTTTCTTCTCTTCCCTTCTCTTCACTTCTCTTCTCTTCCCTTCTCTTCTTTCTCTTCTCTTCTCTTCTCTTCCCTTCTCTTCTCTTCCTTCTCTTCTCTTCTCTTCTCTTCTCTTCTCTTCTCTTCTCTTCTCTTCTCTTCTCTCTTCTCTTCTCTTCTCTTCTCTTCTCTCTTCTCTTCTCTTCTCTTCTCCTTTCTCTTCTCTTCTCTTCTCTTCTCTTCTCTTCTCTTCTCTCTTCTCTTCTTCTCTCTCTTCTCTTCTCTTCTCTTCTCTTCTCTTCTCTTCTCTTCTCTCTCTTCTCTTCTCTTCTCTTCTCTTCTCTTCTCTTCTCTTCTCTTCTCTTCTCTTCTTCTTTCTCTTCTCTTTTCTTCTCTTCCCTTCTCTTCCCTTCTCTTCTCTTCTTCTCTTTCTTCTCTTCTCTTTCTCTTCCTTCTCTTCTTTCTCTTCTCTTCTCTTCTCTTCTCCTTCTCTTCTCTTCTCTTCTCTTCTCTTCCTTCTCTTCTCTTCTCTTCTCTTCTCTTCCTTCCCTTCTCTTTCCTTCCCTTCCCTTCCCTTCCCTTCGTTTCCTTCCCTTCCGTTTCCTCCTTCCCTTCCCTTCCCTTCCCTTCCCTTCCCTTCCTTCCCTTCCCTTCCCTTCCCTTCCCTTCCCTTCCCTTCCCTTCCCTTCCCTTCCCTTCCCTCCTTCCCTTCTCTTCTCTTCTCTTCTCTTCTCTTCTCTTCTCTTCTCTTCTCTTCTCTTCTCTTCTCTTCTCTTCTCTTCTCTTCTCTTCTCTTCTCTTCTCTTCTCTTCCCTTCCCTTCCCTTCCCTTCCCTTCCCTTCCCTTCCCTACCCTTCCCTTCCCTTCCCGAAATTTAGAGTTTAACCTCGTTTTAAACACACTCAAACCTCCCTATAACGAACCTCCATATACCGAATTCCTCTATATAACGAACTTTTTCACGAAACGCAGCATTTTACGCAAATTTACACATAAACTTACCTGCATTAACGAACGCAATACCTCCATATAGCGAATTTTTTAATCAAGATTTTTCAAAGCTTAATTGGTTTTTGTAAATGCTTCTGTTCATAAAAATTTCTTAATTTTTGGGATATCCATACTAATGACTTCAGTTTTTAATTGCCTTCGGTTCAGAGAAAGTTCCTAATTTTTGAGATACTCCATGTTAATGACTTTGTTTGCCTGTTAACATAAAAAAGATTTTCTTTTTCAGTTTATTTATTTCGTCAAAAGGATTAGAAGAGTAAAGTTGCAAAAAAAATGTCTAAATGTCGCTCAGCGAAAAAGTTCAATTGATCAATAATGTTTATAATTACGATTTAAAAATAAGAACATTTCCAACAAGTCTGAAATTCCTGACTTCTAGAGAGGTCCGAAATGGATACCCATTACATTCAACTGCCGGACAACTTTATCCTACGACGTCTAGTCGTCTATAAATTCCATAATTAGAACAAATTCCAGAATTAGAACACTTAAAGGAGTCCATACACGTTACGATTACTAATACCTAATTCAACATTACACATTTTGTTTCAGTGTACTAAAGAGTGCTTAATAATAGCTTGAAATAATTAAATTGTAGGATTAAAAGGAAGTGCAAATCGTACAAAAAAATTCTAAATTGGGCAACTTACAACATCGTTTTAATTAATTTGTTGCCAAAGCTTTAAATTTTTACATAACGAGATTGCCGCTGCCGCTATTGTAATTCGATCGGCGTATCCATTGGAGCCGATCCTATTAATTTTTTCAAAAAAATCGACGACCGCTCGCTTGCGTATAAATTTTCAATAACAATATAAGCTATTGCATCCGCGTATCTAATGAAGAATGAATAAAGGCATTATAGAATGTACAGGAGCCGGTTTTTGTGAAAGGCACATGCTTACAGTTTATTAATGTTACTTCATACGTGTACCACTTGCAATTTCTACTTGACTGGCTCGAATCTTCTTTATTCCCAACGGCATTCAAGAAGTTCCACGAGTTTTTACGCTGGACGGCACAACCGTTAATCGAATACGATAACCTGCTTTTCATCGAAGCCAATTAAAGACTTTCGTTGTAGAATCTTTCGCGAAGTGATTTGTTAAATTGCGCATCTTTGGTCTGGAAGCACCCAATGGTTTTGATTTTTTTTTAAGTTTAATCTACACGCAAGGGGTAACCCCATTATGCCTTCAAAGTACTGCGAGTAGGATGCGGAAACAAAGATAAATGGGGAAGAACCGCCTTCTTAAACAAGGATAGGTTTTAATTTTGGGGAAAAATTCCTTTCGGTAACGAGTTCCATAGCTTGGAAGTTCTGTAGAAAAGAGCCTCCGTAGGCAGAAGTCCTCACTGTGTTAAGCTAGACCGCACAGAAATTTGCTGTCTCCGACTGTCTTATATGCCTCAAGAATCTTGCCCTTGAGGGGATCAATCCTATTTGTTCCTGCGAGCATCTTTCAAAGAAGTGTAAAGAACAATAATTTATCGGCGATCGACATATTCGGATGGTGGTTATCGAGATGGGGGAGCTGGCGGTCGACTTTCTTTCTCATTAGTTAATGTGCTAGGTACCGCTTTTATGCGGGAGAGTACAGCCCTTGGTGTCTGTAGTACATTTTTAATAAAGTGGGTTGTCACCTTTAAGGGGTATGTATATACAACGTTTTCTTTTGTGGAAGTTTGTTTCTGATGACTATAAAAGAACTGTGCCGTGGCTCAATGGTTAGAGAGCTAACGGGCCCCAGGTTCGATCCTCGATCACTCCGATCACTTTTTGATGGTACTACAATCGCAAGATTGAATTGAGTTCTCATTTTCTTAGTCGAGTCAGAAGAATTTAATGCTTTGAAAGAAGAATTAACATAGATTGATTTAAAATTTTATGCTGAGCGTAATATGGCTTTCATAACTCCAAAATTACTCATAAATGTAATCCTAAAAACTCATCAGGTATCAAACGCTTCACATACGCCATTAAGGTGGTTTGAAAAAATGTCCAAATTTTCAGTGATTTGGAAGCTTCACAATTTTTGAACAGTTTGGTCTTGAATTAGAACGTTTTACTTGACAAGTATAGACTCTGCAAGGTTGAAATACAAATCTTGTCCCCTGAAACAAGAAAGATTAAAAAACACAACAGAGGTTGCTGTAACGCGTTTCGATAGCCAAGCTATCATCTTCAGAGAGATACACTATCTCTCTGAAGGTGACAGCTTGGCTATCTAAACGCGTTGTGTTTTTTAATCTTTTTTGTTTTCAGGGGACAAGCATTTGTATTTCAATTTTTGAAGATAACCAAGGACCAGTACGTTCCACCAAAAAAAAAATCTGCAAGGTTGATTTGATACATACAATTAAGGGGTTACCCTTTGCGAGTGGATTAAACTTAAAAAAAGGGGATCGCAATAACTAAAATAATTCTTCTGTATTTAGACAGACAGTTTATTCATAGAAATGATTCTAGAAATTCTCTTTATATCAGTCGCTAGTAGTTATCAGTGCGTTTAAACAACCCTGAAGTAGTGATAAGTTCCACGTTCACTCTAAGGTTTGATTTGTTGGAACACGATGTATTTTGAGCCCTCAAGCCGTGTGTAAGCCATGCACCGGCAAAAATTTTAATAAATATTAAATGCCATGCTGATTACTCCCCGTGTTTACATCCGAGGGATGTAAAAAAAGGAACTGCCGGTGTCTAAGGGAACTTTCATTTCCCAGAGGGTTTCGAATAAAATGGGAGAGTTAACGACCCTCGGTGGAAAGTTGCAGAAATCTCTACACTATTTAGAGAGCCCTGAGCAAACTAATTACGTGATAGAGGAGTTTTTCCCGATTTGCTAAACTGCAGGGAACTCTTGATTATGTTTGTTAACAAATGACTGCTGCATCAGCCCGATAAAAACTAGGGATAATTCTCGAGTTTGGTGGAGTGTTTAACGAGAATTTCCAAGTGGTTTAGTATTTACAATTTCATCATCGAAACCTTTCACATGGTCATGATCTACAGTTCGAATTCAGAACAAGAAGAAGAAAGAAAGGAAGGAGATGGAAGGGGTGGATTAGTAGGAGGCGAAGGAGAAGAAGAAGGAGACGGAGAAGGAGAAGGAGAAGGAGAAGAAGAAGAAGAAGGAGAAGGAGAAGGAGAAGAAGAAGGAGAAGGAGAAGGAGAAGGAGAAGGAGAAGGAGAAGGAGAAGGAGAAGGAGAAGGAGAAGGAGAAGGAGAAGGAGAAGGAGAAGGAGAAGGAGAAGGAGAAGGAGAAGGAGAAGGAGAAGGAGAAGGAGAAGGAGAAGGAGAAGGAGAAGGAGAAGGAGAAGGAGAAGAAGAAGGAGAAGGAGAAGGAGAAGGAGAAGGAGAAGGAGAAGGAGAAGGAGAAGGAGAAGGAGAAGAAGAAGGAGAAGGAGAAGAAGAAGGAGAAGGAGAAGGAGAAGGAGAAGGAGAAGGAGAAGGAGAAGGAGAAGGAGAAGGAGAAGGAGAAGGAGAAGGAGAAGGAGAAGGAGAAGGAGAAGAAGAAGGAGAAGGAGAAGAAGAAGGAGAAGGAGAAGGAGAAGGAGAAGGAGAAGGAGAAGGAGAAGGAGAAGGAGAAGGAGAAGGAGAAGGAGAAGGAGAAGGAGAAGGAGAAGGAGAAGGAGAAGGAGAAGGAGAAGGAGAAGGAGAAGGAGAAGGAGAAGGAGAAGGAGAAGGAGAAGGAGAAGGAGAAGGAGAAGGAGAAGGAGAAGCAGAAGCAGAAGCAGAAGCAGAAGGAAAAGGAGATAAAGAAAGAGAAGGAGGAAGTGAAGGAGAAGGAGACGGTGAAGGAGAAGGAGAAGGAAAAGGAGAAGGAGAAGGAGAAGAAAAAGAAAAAGGAGAAGGAGAAGGAGAAAGAGACTGAGAAGAAGAAGGAGGAGGAGGAGAAGGAGAAGGAGAAAAAGAAGAAGAAGGAGAAGGAGAAGGAAAAGAAGAAGGAGAAGAAGAAAGAGAAGGAGAAAGAGAAGGAGAAAGAGAAGGAGAAGGAGAAAGAGAAAGAGAAGGAGAAGGAGACGGAGAAGGAAAAGGGGAAGAAGAAGGAGAAGGAGACCGAGAAGGAAAAGGAGAAGGAAAATGAGAAGGAGGAGAAGGAGGAGAAGGAGGAGAAGGAGGAGAAGGAGGAGAAGGAGGAGAAGGAGGAGAAGGAGGAGAAGGAGAAGAGGAAGGAGAAGGAGAATGGGAAGGAGAAGAAGAAGGAGAAGGAGAAGAAAAAAGAGGAGGAGAAGAAGGAAAAGGAGGAGATATAGAAGGGGATGAAGATGGAGATGGGGAAGAAGGAGGAGGAGGGGAAGAAAGAGAAGAAGAAGGAGGAAAAGGAAGGGAAGGAGAAGGAGAAGGAGAAAGGGAAGGAGAAGGAGAAGGAGAAGAAGAAGGAGAAGGAGAAGGAGAAGGAGAAGGAAAAGGAGAACGAGAAGAAGAACAAGAAGCAGAAGGAAAAGGAGATAAAAAAAGAGAAGGAGAAAGAGAAGGAGAAGAAGACGGTGAAGGAGAAGGAGAAGGAGAAGGAGAAGGGGAAGGAGAAGGAGAAGTAGAAGGAGAAGGAGAAGGAAAAGGGGAAGGGGAAGGAGAAGTAGAAGGAGAAGGAGAAGGAGACGGAGAAGGAAAAGGAGAAGGAGAACGAGAAGGAGAAGGAGGAGGAGAAGGAGAAGGGGAAGGAGAAGGCGAAGAAGGAGAAGAAGAAGAAAAAGGAGGAGGAGAAGAAGGAGAAGGAGAAGGAGGAGATATAGAAAGGGATGAAGATGGAGAATAAGGAGGAGGAGGGGGAGAAAGAGGAGAAGAAGGAGGAGAAGGAAGGGAAGGAGGATAAGAAGGAGATGAGAAAGAAGAAGAAGAAAAATAAAGAGGGAGAAGGAAAAGAAGGAGAACAAGAACAAAAAGGAGAAGAATAATAAGGGGAAGGAGGGGAAGAAGAAGAAAAAGAAGAAGAAGAACAAGAACAAGAACAAGAACAAGAATAAGAAGAAGACGACGAAGAAGAAGACGAAAAAGAAGAAGATGACTAGTGACGAAGGAGTAGAAGAACCAAAGTTCTATCATTAACTGACTTGAGTTTTAATGGAGTTATTCATTGGCAGCAGTTTGAGTTCCAACACAAAATATTTTCGACATTTTAATAAATGTCGACACTTTGAAAAAACGGCAACACTGGGGCAAAATTTTGCAAAAAAGTCTAAACTGTAATTTTGATTGTTGTTTCAAATTTTGAGCAACAAGATTATTAAATCAACTAACTCAACTAATTAGTCATCATTGCTACAGATTCCTAGCCAACTTATTGTTAGTTAAATGATACGTAAAGACAAAAGCAGCTGCTTAATTTTGCTGATTTTGACTCAGCACCCCAACCAAATTTTGGTGGATGTTAGTGGTAAGTCAGAATCAGCTTAGCTACTATTTTAGCGGCGATCAATGAGACAGAACAATATTATTTAAGCTACTTTTGCTGACGGTCACTAAGTTACTACTTTGGTGGAGGTTGGTGGTGAGCCAGAACCGTAGGTGTCGCTAGAATAGGGCAGAGTAGGCTCATACAACTTCTTTCTTAAAATTCGTGTTTTTTCACAAATTTCTTTTCAAAATTCAAATTCATGCCTAAAACTCAATTTCCTTCATCAGGATCCGACTTTCTCAATAACTGAATTTTTATCCCAAAATTAATGGTTTCGTTTTTCGAAAATTTGCTCTTTCGCAAAATTTGTTTTTTCCGAAAATTTTCGCTTTTCGTTAAGTTTGGTTTTTTGTAAATTTCGTCTTGTTTATCAAGATTTACTTTTTCCTCAAAATTTGATCTTTTTTTGACTTAATGTGGGGCAGATCGGGGCCTCTGATTCAAGCAGTCAACAAAAAATTCGAGAAATCTAATTTTCTTCAAATTTCGTCCATTTTTCAAAATTTCGATAAAACTTGACTCTTGGATTCGGAATTCGTTTTTGTTTTTTAAATCGAATATTAGAAAAACGAATTTGAAAGCATTGAAATTTCGTTATTTTTCTCAAAATTTGTCCTTTTTTTTTTCGCAAATTTGAAGTTTATCCCAAAATCTAATCCTTTATGTTTCCAGAAATCTGAATATTTTTCCTCGAAATTCGTCTTTTTAAAATTTTGACATTTTTTCAAATATCGTTTTTTGATAAAATACTATTTTCAAAATGGTACCTCTTTCTTAAAATTTGACTTTGTCCAAAAAATGTTGATCTTTTGCTTCATTTGGTAGTTTTTTTTTTAGAAATTTCGACTGTTTTTCTGAGATTTCGTATTTTTTCCAAATTCCGTTATTGTTATTAATATCAAATTCTTTGAAGATTTTGATCTTTTTGAATTTGATTTTTTCAAAAATTTCGACTTTTTTTGATGTTTCGATGGTGTTTTTCAAACATTTTTTTCGAAGTCAATTTTTTAATATTCGTTTTTTTCTGATTTTTAATCATTTTAAATTTTCGAAAATTTTATTTTTCTCATGTAATTCAAAAGGCGATATTTTGTTTCTGAAAATCTCTACTGACAGTAAAAAAATTTCTCAAAATTTCAAATTTTTCTGAAAACTGTGCCTTTTTTTTAATTCGACCTTTGAACATGTAAATTTTTCGTATTTTCAATATTTTTTAAGACTTTCTAAAAGATTAGGTTTATATTTTAAATATGATCTTCGAATTCCAACTTTGTGTCAAAATTGGTTTTTTTCTCGAATTTCGCCTCTTTCGAAATTATTCTTAAAAATTCTTCTTTTGCCCTCAAAATTGAACTTTCTCTTAATAAGTTTGACTTATCTTCAAGTTTTCAACTTTTTTCTCGACATTTCGACGGTATTTTTTAAATATTGTTATGTGTTTCGAAATTTACTTTTTTAATATCCGAACTTTTCTAAAAATTTCTTTTGTTTTAATTTGATTTTCCAAAATTTAATGTAGGTAAGAGAAAAGGAGAGAAGAGGAGAGTAGGGAAGAGAAGAGAAGAGAAGAGAAGAGAAGAGAAGAGAAGAGAAGAGAAGAAAAGAGAAGAGAAGAGAAGAGGAAAGAAGAGAAGAGAAGAGAAGAGAAGAGAAGAGAAGAAAAGAGAAGAGTACAAAAGAGAAGAGAAGAGAAGGTAAGAGAAGGTAAGAGAAGGAAAGAGAAGGAAAGAGAAGAGGAGAGAAGAGGAGAGAAGAGTTGAGAAGAGTATAGAAGAGTAGAGAAGAGAAGGTAAGAGAAGGGAAGAGAATAGGAGAGAAGAGTAGAGAAGAGTATAGAAGAGGAGAGAAGAGAGAAGAGAAGAGAGAAGAGAAGAGAAGAAAGAGAAAAGAAGAGAAGAGAAGAGAAGAGAAGAGAAGAGAAGAGAAGAGAAGAGAAGAGAAGGTAAGAGAAGAGGAGAGAATAGGAGAGAAGAGAAGAGAAGAGAAGTGAAGAGAAGAGAAGAGAAGAGAAGAGAAGAGAAGAGAAGAGAAGAGAAGAGAAGAGAAAAGAAGGGAAGAGAAGAGTTCAAAAGAGAAGAGAAGAGAAGAGAAGGTAAGAGAAGGAAAGAGAATAGGAGAGAAGAGTAGAGAAGAGTATAGAAGAGGAGAGAAGGAGAAGAGAAGAGAAGAGAAGAGAAGAGAAGAGAAGAGAAGAGAAAAGAAGGGAAGAGAAGAGTTCAAAAGAGAAGAGAAGAGGAGAGAAGAGAAGGTAAGAGAAGGGAAGAGAATAGGAGAGAAGAGTAGAGAAGAGTATAGAAGAGGAGAGAAGGAGAAGAAGAGAAGAGAAGAGAAGAGAAGAAAAGAGAAGAGAAGAGGAAAGAAGAGAAGAGAAGAGAAGAGAAGAGGAGAGAAGAGAAGAGAAGAGAAGAGAAGAGAAGAGAAGAGAAGAGAGAAGAGAAGAGAAGAAAGAGAAGAGAAGAGAAGAGGAAAGAAGAGAAGAGAAGAGAAGAGAAGAGAAGAGAAGAAAAGAGAAGAGTACAAAAGAGAAGAGAAGAGAAGGTAAGAGAAGGTAAGAGAAGGAAAGAGAAGGAAAGAGAAGAGGAGAGAAGAGGAGAGAAGAGTTGAGAAGAGTATAGAAGAGTAGAGAAGAGAAGGTAAGAGAAGGGAAGAGAATAGGAGAGAAGAGTAGAGAAGAGTATAGAAGAGGAGAGAAGAGAGAAGAAGAGAAGAGAAGAGAAGAAAAGAGAAAAGAAGAGAAGAGAAGAGAAGAGAAGAGAAGAGAAGAGAAGAGAAGAGAAGAGAAGAGAAGGTAAGAGAAGAGGAGAGAATAGGAGAGAAGAGAAGAGAAGAGAAGTGAAGAGAAGAGAAGAGAAGAGAAGAGAAGAGAAGAGAAGAGAAGAGAAGAGAAGAGAAGAGAAGAGAAGAGAAAAGAAGGGAAGAGAAGAGTTCAAAAGAGAAGAGAAGAGAAGAGAAGGTAAGAGAAGGAAAGAGAATAGGAGAGAAGAGTAGAGAAGAGTATAGAAGAGGAGAGAAGGAGAAGAGAAGAGAAGAGAAGAGATAGAGAAGTTAGAGAAGAAGAAGAGAAGGTAAGAGAATGGAAGAGAATAGAGAGAAGAGTAGAGAAGAGTATAGAAGAGGAGAGAGAGAGAAGAAGAGAAGAGAAGAGAAAGAAAAGAGAAAAGAAGAGAAGAGAAGAGACGAGAAGAGAAGAGAAGAGAAGAGAGAGAAGAGAAGAGAAGGTAAGAGAAGAGGAGAGAATAGGAGAGAAGAGAAGAGAAGAGAAGTGAAGAGAAGAGAAGAGAGAGAATGAGAAGAGAGAGAAGAAGAGAAGAGAAGAGAAGAGAAGAGAAGAGAAGAGAAAAGAAGGGAAGAGAAGAGTTCAAAAGAGAAGAGAAGAGAAGAGAAGGTAAGAGAAGGAAAGAGAATAGGAGAGAAGAGTAGAGAAGAGTATAGAAGAGGAGAGAAGGAGAAGAGAAGAGAAGAGAAGAGAAGAGAAGAGAAGAGAAGAGCAAAAGAAGGTAGAGAAGAGTTCAAAAGAGAAGAGAAGAGGAGAGAAGAGAAGGTAAGAGAAGGGAAGAGAATAGGATGAGAAGAGTAGAGAAGAGTATAGAAGAGGAGAGAAGGAGAAGAAGAGAAGAGAAGAGAAGGAGAAGAAAAGAGAAGAGAAGAGGAAAGAAGAGAAGAGAAGAGAAGAGAAGAGGAGAGAAGAGAAGAGAAGAGAAGAGAAGAGAAGAGAAGAGAAGAGAAGAGAAGAGAAGAGAAGAGAAGAGAAGAAAAGAAAAGAAAAGAAAGAAAAGAAAAGAGAAGAGAAGAGAAGAGTAAGAGAAGAGAAGAGAAGAGAAGAGAAGAGAAGAGAAGAGAAGAGAAGAGAAAGAGAAGAGAAGAGAAGAGAAGAGAAGAGAAGAGAAGAGAAGAGAAGAGAAGAGAAGAGAAGAGAAGAGAAGAGAAGAGGAAGAGAAGAGAAGAGAAGAGAAGAGAAGAGATAGAGAGAAAGAAGAACGAAGAGAAGAGAAGAGAAGAGACGAGAAGAGTTCAAAAAAGAAGAGAAAAGAAAAGAAGAGAAGAGAAGAGTTCAAAAGAGAAGAGAAGAGAAGAGAAGGTAAGAGAAGGTAAGAGAAGGAAAGAGAAGGAAAGAGAAGAGGAGAGAAGAGAAGAGAAGAGTAGAGAAGAGTATAGAAGAGTAGAGAAGAGAAGGTAAGAGAAGGGAAGAGAATAGGAGAGAAGAGTAGAGAAGAGTATAGAAGAGTAGAGAAGAGAAGGTAAGAGAAGGGAAGAGAATAGGAGAGAAGAGTAGAGAAGAGTATAGAAGAGGAGAGAAGAGAGAAGAAGAGAAGAGAAGAGAAGAGAAGAGAAGAGAAGAGAAGAGAAGAGAAGAGAAGAGAAGAGAAGAGAAGAGAAGAGAAGAGAAGAGAAGAGAAGAGAAGAGAAGAGAAGAGAAGAGAAGAGAAGAGAAGAGAAGAGAAGAGAAG
Organism: Dastarcus helophoroides; assembly: GCA_028583605.1. NCBI lineage: Eukaryota > Metazoa > Arthropoda > Insecta > Coleoptera > Bothrideridae > Dastarcus > Dastarcus helophoroides. The sequence continues at coordinate 39,434,102 of CM053328.1, forward strand.
AGAAGAGGAAAGAAGAGAAGAGAAGAGAAGAGAAGAGAAGAAAAGAGAAGAGAAGAGAAGAGAAGAGAAGAGAAGAGATGAGAAGAGAAGAGAAGAGAAGAGAAGAGAAGAGAGAATATTCTGAGAATAACATTTATAAGAAACTTCGAGAAAAAGATTTTTTTGTGAATCTCAAGTTTATGGCAAAATTGAAATAAAGTAAAAAATCCAAGGGACATATTTTTGTGGATTTTTTTTGCTCCAAATTCGACTTACAATTAGTATGGCAGTTGTAACTTTTTTACAAAATTCGACTTGTTAAAACTTTTATTTTTCTTCGAAATTTCGACAGTTTTCGAGGTTTTCCGAAATGTTAGGTTTTTAATTTTGAGTGAATTTTCTTACTGTTTCCCCAAAGTTCGGCTTTATTTTCAAATATCAAGTTTAATTTAAAAATTCAATCCACCAGTTCATGTAGCTCAGCCGGAACGTTTTCCAATTTTGTTATTTCTTGATTAATATTTCAAAATGATTCCTACTACTCCCCGAACGAAATCCTGTCTGCGCCCATGACCAGAACCAGCCTAACTAAGCTAAGAACTAAAAAATAAATAATTTTCGTCCTTTTATTTTTCTTTTTGACTTTTTCGTCGCGTATCTCTTTATGATGAAGCTACAAAAGATTGAATTTAATGAACTGTACTCATTTGTATGAAGTTTTCATCCCAAATGTTTTCCAGAAGTCCAAATTTTTGAAATGCATTTTGGAGACCCGAATTTCAGAAAAAAACTACGTAAATTCCATGGAAAATCAATTTGACTGAAATTTGCCTTTTTTTCGCCTTCTACCGGGGCTCCAGCTCTTTGAAGTTATTATTTTTTCTGTTAGGTGTTTGTTTCTTTTGTACGAAATTTTCGTCCCAAATATTACCCAGAACTTCAAATATTTAGAAAGCAAATTCCATAGAAAATCAATTTGACTGAGATTTGCCCTTTTTTCGCCTTCTACCGAGGCTCTAACTCTTTGAAGTTACTATTTTTTCTGTTAGGTGTTTGTTTCTTTTGTACGAAATTTTCGTCCTAAATATTACCCAGAACTTCAAATATTTAGAAAGCAAATTCCACAGAAAATCAATTTGACTGAGATTTGCCTTTTTTTCGCCTTCTACCGAGGCTCTAACTCTTTGAAGTTACTATTTTTCCTGTTAGGTGTTTGTTTTATTTGTACGAAGTTTTCGTCCCAAATATTACCCAGAACTTCAAATTTTTAAAATGCAAATTTTATGGAAAATCAATTTGACTGAGATTTTCCTGTTCTTCGCCCTCTACCGAAGCTCCAGCTCTTTCAAATTAGTTTTTTTCTATTTTTTGTTGCATTTGCACGAAATTTTTATCCTAAAGGTTACTCGGAACTCTAGATTTTCAAAATGTATTGTTTGAAGAGCTGAAATTTTGAAGAAATTTCATGAAAAATTAATTTGACTAAGATTTTTGTTTTCATCACCTTCTACTAAGACTGATCCTTTCAAGTTACTTTTCCACTATTAAGTGATAATTGTGTCCAAACTTGTTCCACATAGTAAAGTAGATCTGAAAAGCTGATGTGAAGAGAAGGACTCTTGCCCAAAAATTTTAGGAAGACGTAAAAACTGCCCAAAAGTGATCTAGATGCCAGATAAACAGAAAAAGTTTGATGCTTTGGTAGGGAAATCTTAATGATCGAAGATGATGGAAAATTTGGAGTTTTGGCAAGCGTCAAATGATGATTAAAGATTACGTTCATTCGCCTCATCCACAGTTTTATCATCGAGGGTACGTGTTGTAATTCTATAGCGGGGCCCCTTTTACAACATACAGACATGTAACATGGGAGTGAAGCTATAATTTGGGCCATATCGTCCTTTTGTCCGTTTCGAACCGTTCTCGTGGGCGTAACTGTGCCTTAAAAGCGTTTCCTGTACCAGGTCCACTTGAAAGAAACACGTGTAGAGGTTTATTTCCAATGGGTTGCCAGATTAAATTGCCACAGATTAAGGGATTTATGGGAGACGTTCCACACTTAATGTTAGACAAAAGGTCCGCCGCTATCGGTAGTAGATAAAGCAGGATCATCACGAAATGAGAGCGCTTATGATTAAGATACCATCACGATTTTCAGTTTTTCAGTGGATTGGTATATGTAGGTTAAAATCATTTTTAATTTTAATTGTAAGCGAGTCGAATTTTAGGCAACTTATGCTTCGTTTCTATCTCCCAAATAACCATTTCACAAAAAAATTGACTACAGAACACACTCCACATGAATATATTATTCATATAAAAATAATACATAATTCTCTGAAGATGAACTTTATCTATTTCATTTATTAATATATTTTTGGGGTTTGGAACGACCCTGAAACTTCTTACTTTCGCTACTGGTACATGACTGATTAAAAATAAAATAATTAAAATAATCTAAAGCATGCAACAAAAGGTAACTTTAAAATTGCTAAATTAATCAATGGGGGGATTCAAAAGCGACCGAAAAATAAAAAATCTTGTTTCATTACGCAACCATGGAAAAAATTTAATTCAATAATCTCCTGCGAGTACCCCTCAAATTTATTAAATTTTATCTCAGTCTCAGCCCGCACACGAGCATCCTAATGCCGGAAGGTAACCCCTGCTTGTTTTTTAATTAAAAAACAACAAAGCGTAATGAGACGAAATTGCAGATTCAAACGCAATTAGATGCGAACAAGTGAATTAAATTCGACCCAGCAAATTCAATTAACATGTCTAAAGCAAGGAAACGGTAGGTTGAACCTCGTGGTCGGGCTTCTGTCGAACGAAAGGGGTCCAGTAAGAGTCCACCATGAAGAACAAAAAGGAGTCCAATTGCAAGCTCTTAAATTATGTGTGACAGACGCATGTGTTTTAATTAGTTGTTGAACAGGATTTTCAGATTCATAACTATTAAACTCTGTTAATGATAAATACAACAAAAGGTATTTAAAATTCCACGATCTTTCTATAAATATTTGCTATGACCTATGATTTTCAGAATTTAAATGGTACTGATAGCAAAAATTGAAATATAAAACTTGTCCTCTGAAACCATTATGTGTCTACACTCGACAGAGATACTGAAACGCAAATCTTGTCTCCTGAAACCAAGAAAGATTAAAAAACACAACAAAGGTTGCTTTTACGCATTTCGACAGCCAAGCTATCATCTTCAGAGAGATAATCTCGTTAGAGCAACCTTCGTTGTGTTTTTAATATCTCTTGGTTCCAGGGGACAAGTTTTATATTTCAATTTTTGAAGATAACCAAGGACTAGTCCATTCCACCAATTAAAAAACTGATAGCAAATTTTTGAATTGGTGGTAATAAAAAAAGGTTCACGATTGTCTGGTAGAATCTGAACCTATGTTAACTATTTTGTTCTAAAAATGGGAAAACTTTAATCTACGTTTTATTAATCCTGATACAAAAAAGTGGTTCAATTCGCCATGAGAAGTTTTCGCTTCGACAAAAATCAATAATTTACGTATATTCCGGAAGAATTATCTCAACAATTACAAGGAATTCCCAATTGAGTCGTTTTTTTTTAACATTTTCACCAAAGCTAAACATTAAATCCAAACGACTTAATACTCCAGCTTACGTATCGTTGAACGTTTGCCGTAAATATTTACAAAATGTTAAGCAATGCGTTAGGGTAACCTCAAAATAGTTTGAGCTTAAAATAATTGCTGCGAGAAATGTATAAATTAGAGCACAGACAGTTTTAATCACGATTACATGCTAGGGTTGACAGTTTAAATACACCAGAGCCTCCCTTTCGAGTCGTCTGTTAAAATATAAATTACTTCAAGACACTTAGGCTGTATAGCACAAAGGGTTAAGGTTGTCACTCTTGTTCCTTCAGGAACACGTGCTACTTATTAGAGCGTTTTAATTTGCTTCTAATCCGTTTTATTTTGGGGTGGCATCAAGAGAGTTCAAGATATTTAGATCGACAAACAAAATACTCTTGAATAATTAAAAAATATCTCAGGGCATCAACAAAACTCTTTTTTGTTTCTAATATAACATAAAAAAATCAACTTGGTTTTATCTGAGAAAGAGGGAGTTTTTTTTACCTTGAAATATCCCTTTTCTGCGATAGAGTACTTCGTTGTTATGTGGGACAAACATAGGCGTAACTAGAATAGGGTTAGGTAGGGTAGTTGGCCCTCTTCTGGCTCATGGAGCTAAACAAAAATCTATATTCAACTGACGAGACTTTTTCTAAAAAATATTCATTTCTTTTTCAGAATTGCTTTCCTCGAGTTAACGCTATTTTATCGAAATTTTGACTTATTTCTCAAAATTCGTCTTTCTTCACAAAATTTGTCTTTTTTTTTTGAGTTTAATTCACTCGCAAAGGGTAACCCCATTATACCTTCAAAGTACTGCGAATAGGATGCGGAAACAAGGATAGATGGCGATGAACTACCTTCTCAAACAAAGAAAGGTTGTAATTTTTGAGGAAAATTGCTTTTTTTTTGAAAAATCAAATTTAATTCGACTTCTTTTATCAGAATCCGACTTTCTCAAAATTTCGTATTTTTATCCCAAAATTCATTGTTTTTTTTACAAATTGCCAATTTCTCAAAATTCGTTTTTTCCGGAAATTTCGACCTTTTCCAAATTTTGGTTTTCTGCAAATTTCGATTTTTTTTCATTTTTTTTCTCTAAATTTAGTGGATCTTTCGATAAAAATCTTAAAATATTTATTTGGAAATGTTCCTTAGTTATTTTCAAAAATTGACAGGGGACAAGGAGACAAGGTTTGTATTTCAATTTTTGAAAATGTTGATAATAACTTTTCCGAAATTTTGTAAAAAGACAAAAATTCCGAGAGAATTTTCTCTGAAATTGTAACTGTTTATAATTGAAATACAACTTTCTAGAAATTTTAACTCGTTTCGCAAAATTTCAACGTTCATCTCAATATTGGACATTTTCTGATTCGAGCAGTCAAGAGGAAATTCTGGAAATTCCATTTTTTTTTCAAAATGAGCCCTTTTTAAAAAATTTTAATGAGATTTGTTTAATCTGGAAAATTGCCAGTGTTTTCTAAATTCCAACCTTTTTCTCGAAATTTCAAACTTAGCTTAACATTTTAAATTTTTTTACTCCTTTTGGTTTCCGAAAATTCTAAGGAAACAATCGAAATTTCCAGAAATAAGAATGAATTAAAAAATCGAAATTTCGATATTTTAATGTTCTGTTTTCGAAAATTTGACTTTTATCTGAAAATGCCATCCATGTACGTTCCTGGAAATCTAAATATTTTTTGTCAAAATTCATCTTTTTCGTAAAATTCGTCTTTTTCGTAAAATTCGTCTTTTTCTTAAAATTCGAATTTTTAACAAAATTCGTTTTTTCTGAGATAAACATCGAAATTTCCAGAAATAAAAACGCATTAAAAAATCGAAGTTTCGATATTTTAATGTTCTGTTTTGGAGAATTTGACTTTTATTTGAAAATCCGATCCTGTATGTTCCTAGAAATCTGAATATTTTTCTTCGAAACTCGTCTTTTTCTTAAAAGTCGATTTTTTTTTCAAAATTCGTTTTCTTCATAAACGACTGTTCTAAAAATTGTATTTTTTTTAATTTGACTTTCTCAGAAAAATTTCGATCTTTTCCTAATTTTTCTCGAAATTTCGACCGTTTTCCCTAAATATAGTTTTTCTTTCAAAATTTCGTTAATTTTGTTAACATCAGATTTGTTTTGAAGATTTTGATCTTTTAGAGGGTGACTTTTCAAAGGTTTTGACTAGTTTTTTATAATTTGCCTTGTTTTCGAAAATTTCATTTTTATCTCGAAATTCAATATTTAAGTTTTTTGGAAATTTCTACTTTTTCCATTAAAACTGATCAAAATTCGTCTTTTTCGAAATTTCAACTTGATTCTTAAAACTTTTTGGACCTTTTTTTTTCAAAAATCATTTTTTCTTTCAAAATTCCGTCACTTTTCTCAATATTGTCTTTTTTTAAAATCAATTTTTCTAAATTTTCCTCCGGATATTTGAACTTTTATCTCAAAATTCGCAGTATTTTCCAAATTTCGATCTTCGTCTCCAAGTTATCACTTTTAATTTTTGGAAATGTCGACTTTTTCCTCAAAATTGACTTTTTCTTGAAATTTTGGTTTACTGGAATTTTCTGGAAAGTCCGACCTTTGGCTCGATATTTCGAACTTCTCCTAAAATTATGAATTTTTTTATTCGCTTTTGTGTCTCAAAATTCTAAGATAAAAATCGAAATTTCCAGAAATAAAAACGAATTAAAAAAATCGAAATTTCGATATTTTAATGTTCTGTTTTGGAAAATTTGACTTTTATCTGAAAATCCGTTTCTGTGTGTTCCTAGAAATCTGAATATTTTTCCTGGAAATTCGTCTTTTTCTTAGAAGCCGCTTTTTTCCAAAATTCGTTTTCTTTATAAACGAATGTTCCAAAAATTGAATTTTTTTTAAAGTTGACTTTCTCAAAAAAAGTTCGATCTTTTCCTAATTTTTCTCGAAATTTCGACCGTTTTCCCAAAATATGGTTTTTCTTTCTAGCTTTCTTTAATATTCTCGGGTTTTTCTAAAAATTTTTATATTTAAAAGTTTGTCTTGTTCTCGAAATTTTAATTTTCATCTCGAAATTTTGATATTTAACTTTTCCGGAAATTTCTAGTTTTTCTTTTGAAACTGATCTAAATTCGGTTGGTTTTTCTTTCGAAAATTCGTTAATTTTCTTAACATCGGGTTTTTATAAAAATTTTGATATTTTCGAGTTTGATTTTTCAGAAATTTTGAGTGGTTTGATGTTTTGGAAATTTCCAGTTTTTCTTATAAAACTGATCTAAATTCGCCTCTTCCGAAATTTTAACTTTATTCTCAAGATACGACAATTCTTTCAAAAATTACTGTTTCTAATAAAATTCCGCCACTTTTCTTGTCTTTCTTTTTAAAAATCGACTTTTTTAAATTTGACCTCGGAAATTTCGAGTTGTATCTCAAAATTTGGCGTATTTTCCAAATTTCGACCTTTATCTCAAAATGCTATGTTTTAGTTTTTAGAAAGGTCGATTTCTTCCTTGAAATTGGCTTTTCCTTGACATTTTCATTTTCTCGAAATTTCCATTTTCTCGAAATTTATATTTTCTCGAAATTTCCATTTTCCTGAAATTTCGATTTTCTCGAAAATCGTCTGTTTTCTCTAAATTAGTTCGGTACGTTATCAAAAAGTCAAAGTGAAGAGAAATGAAGAGAAACATTTTTGTAAATTTAATTTCTTTACTGATTTCTAAATATTATGTCAAAATTGGAATGAAGAAGTAAATCGAGAAAAATGTTTTTGGAAACTAAGATTATTTTTTAAATTCGACAACTTTCTGAAAATTGCGACTATTTTCTAATTCGATCTTCGAAAATATTTTGGCATTTTTCGAATTTTTAACATTTTTCGAGTTTCTTATTTTAAATTTGGTTTTCGAAAAATTCCGGCTTTCCCAAAAATTGGATACTTTTTTCGAAAATAATAGCTTTCGAAATTACGACTTTATTCGTAAAAATTCTACTTTTCTGTTTCAAAATTAAACTTTCCCTTGGAAATTCTGATTTTTTTTAGAAATTTCGAACTTTTTTCATTTTTTTAAATATTTGACTTTTTTTGATTTGGATTTGATTTGATGTAACTTTCCGAAAGTTGCATGATTCTCAAAATACAATGTTTTATATTTCCGGAAATCTCCACTTACAGAGGAACATCTTCTGAAAATTTCTATTCTTTTTGGAAAATGTCTACTTTTTTTTCACAAAATTCGACTTTTGAGATATATTTTTTTCGAATTTTTAACATTTTTAGAGGTATTTTGAGAGGCTAGATTTTTATTTTAAGTTGAATTTACTAAAAATTCTGTTTCCCCAAAATTGTTTTTCTTTTTCGAAATTCGTATCTTCCGAAATTATTTTTAAAAATTTTATTTTCTCCTTTCAAAATTGAACTTTCTCTTCAAAATTTTGAATTTTCTTCCAGAAGATCCGACCTTTTTTTCGATATTTTGAGAAACATATTTTTGGAAATTAAGATTTTTTTTTCAAAATTCGATGCCTTTCTGAATATTACGACTTTTTTGAATTCAATCATTTGAAATATTTTGGCATTTTTCGAATTTTTAACATTCTTCGAGTTTTCTTATTTTAAATGCGGTTTTCCAAAAATTCCGGCTTTCCCAAAAATTGGATACTTTTCTCGAAAATAATCGCTTTTCAAATTAGGACTTTATTCGTAAAAAATCTACTTTTTTGTTTTTAAATTAATCTTTCCTTTGAAAATTCTGATCTTTTTCCAAAACTTAGAGCTCTTTGAATTTTTTTTAATATTCGGCTTTTTTTTTATTTTGATTTGATTTGCTTTAATACAATTTTCAGAAAATTGCAAAATTTTCAAAATACAATGTTTCCAAAAATCTCCACTTACGGAGAAACATCTCAAAATTTTGACTCTTTTTGAAAATTTCTACTTTTTTTCAGAAAATTCGACTCTTCGAAATATTCTTTTTTCAAATTTTCAACATTTTTCGAGGTATTTCGAGAGGCAAGGTTTTTATTTTAAGTTGGATTTACTAAAAATTCTGTTTTCCCCAAAATTGTTTTTTTTCTAAATTCGTACCTTTCAAAATTATTTTTTAAAATTCTACTTTCTTTCCTCAAAATTGGACTTTATCTTGGAAATTTTGAATTTTCTTCGAGCAATTTGGACCTTTTTTTCGACATTTCGAGAATGTTTTTTTAAATTCGATAACTTTCTAAAAATTGAGACTATTTTCTAATTGAATCTTTGAAAATATTTTGGTATTTTTCAAATTTTTTTATTTTAAATTTGGTTTTTCAAATATTCCGTCTTTCTCCACATACAGACGAACATCTCAAAATTTTTTTAAAAAATTTCCAGTTTTTTCAGAAAATTCGACCTTTCAAAATATAATTTTTTTGAATTTTCTACATTTTTGGAGTTTTTTATTTTAAATTTGGTTTTTCAAATATTCCGGCTTTTGCAAAAATTGGATACTTTTTTCGAAAATAATTGTTTTCGAAATTACGACTTTATTCGTAAAAATTCTACCTTTTTGTTTCAAAATTAAACTTTCCCTTGGAAATTCTAATTTTTTTTAGAAATTTCGAGCTTTTTCATTTTTTTGTTTTAGTATTCGGCTTTTTTGATTTGATGTAACTTTCCGAAAGTTGCATGATTCTCAAAATGCAATGTTTTATGTTTTTGGAAATCTCCACATACAAACGAACATCTCAAAATTTCTATTCTTTTTAAAAATTTCTAGTTTTTTTCAGAAACGACCTTTCAAAATACAATTTTTGTGAATTTTCAACATTTTTCGAGGTATTTCAAGAAGCAAGGTTTTTATTTTAAGTTGGATTTACTAAAAATTCTGTTTCCCCAAAATGGTTTTTTTTTTCTAAATTCGTACCTTTCGAAATTATTTTTTAAAATTCTACTTTCTTTCCTCAAAATTGAACTTTATCTTGGAAATTTTGAATTTTCTTCGAGCAATTCGGACCTTTTTTTTGACATTTCGAGAATGTTTTTTAAAATTCGATAACTTTCTAAAAATTGAGACTATTTTCTAATTGAATCTTTGAAAATATTTTGGTATTTTTCAAATTTTTTTATTTTAAATTTGGTTTTTTAAATATTTCCGCTTTCTCCACATACAGAACATCTCAAATTTTTTTTTAAATTTTTAGTTTTTCCAGAAAATTCGACCTTTCAAAATATAATTTTTTTGAATTTTCTACATTTTTGGAGTTTTTTATTTTAAATTTGGTTTTTCAAATATTCCGGCTTTCCCAAAAACTGGATACTTTTTTCGAAAATAGTCGTCTTCGAAATTACGACTTTATTCGTAAAAATTCTACCATTTCATTTCAAAATTAAACTTTCCCTTGAAAATTCTAATTTTTTTTAGAAATTCCGAGCTTTTTTCATTTTTTTTAGTATTCGGCTTTTTTGGTTTTAAATTGATTTGATGTAACTTACCGAAAGTTGCATGATTCTCAAAATGCAATGTTTTATGTATTTGGAAATCTCCACATACAAAGGAACATCTCAAAATTTCTATTCTTTTTAAAAATTTCTAGTTTTTTTCAGAAACGACCTTTCAAAATATAATTTTTGTGAATTTCTCAACATTTTTCGAGGTATTTTGAAAAATTAGGTTTTTATTTTAAATTGGTTTTAGTAAAAATTCTAACTTTTTGCCAAAATTGTTTTTTTTAGAAATTCGTATCTTCCAAAATTATTTTAAAAAATTCCATTTTCTCTTTTCAAAACTGAACTGGAAATTTTGAATTAGAATTGAATTGGAAATTCTGAATTTTGTTTGAGAAAATCCGTCCTTTTTTTCGACATTTTGGCAGAATCTTTGATATTTTTTTGAAATATATCTTTTTTCATATTTGGGTTTTTCTAAATAAATCTTTTTTAATTGACTTTACGAGAATTTAATGTTTTTCAAAATTTGTCTTAAGCTCGAAATTTTGACTTAAACTTTAAAATGCGATGCGAATTAAATTGGAAATTCTGAATTTTGTTTGAGAAAATCCGTCCTTTTTTTCGACATTTTGGCAGAATCTTTGATATTTTTTTGAAATATATCTTTTTTCATATTTGGGTTTTTCTAAATAAATCTTTTTTTAATTGACTTTACGAGAATTTAATATTTTTCAAAATTTGTCTTAAGCTCGAAATATTGACTTAAACTTTAAAATGCGATGCGAATTAAATTGGAAATTCTGAATTTTGTTTGAGAACATCTGTCCTTTTTTTCGACATTTTGACAGAATCTTTCATATTTTTTTGAAATATATCTTTTTTCATATTTGGGTTTTTCTAAATAAATCTTTTTTTAATTGACTTTCCGAGAATTTAATGTTTTTCAAAATTTGTCTTAAGCTCGAAATTTTGACTTAAACTTTAAAATGCGATGTTTTTGGAGTTTCTACTTACAGTAGAACATTTTCTCAAAATTTCCACTCTTTTCAAAATTCTTTATTATTATTATTACATTAACATCGAGAAAAAGGTTTCCTGTTAACTTCAAGATCATGACAAAATAAAGTAAGAATTCTGAGGGGAATATTTTAAGGGTTGAATTTTTTTTCTGTAAATTCGATTTATAATTAGTTTGAAAGTTGCTACTTTTTTCACAATATTCGACTTTTGAAAAATTCAACTTTTTTTCTTCGAAAATTTATATATTTTTCGAAGTTTTTTGAAAAATTTGGTTTTTATTTTAGATTTGATTTGTTAACAGTTTTCCCAAAGTTTGGTTGCATTTCCAAATTTCTAATTTAATTTTGGTGGAATGGACTGGTCCTTGGTTATCTTCAAAAAATGGAATTCAAATTTCACCTTCTGAAACTAAGAAAGATTAAAAAACCCAAGAGCAACCCCTCTCTCTGAAGATGATAGCTTGGATATCGAAACGCGTTAGAGCAACCTTTGTTGTGATTTTAATCTTTTTTGGTTTCAGGGGACAAGATTTGTATTTCAATTTTTGACTTAAACTTTAAAATGTGATGTTTTTGGACATTTCTACTTACAATAGAACATTTTCTCAAAATTTCGACTCTTCAAAATTCTTTATTATTATTATTACATAACATCGAGAAAAAGGTTTCTTGTTAACTTCAAGATCATGACAAAATAAGGTAAGAATTCTGAGGGGAATATTTTAAGGGTTGGATTTTTTTTCTGTAAATTCGATTTATAATTAGTCTGAAAAATGCTACTTTTTTTCACAAAATTCGACTTTTGAAAAATTCAACTTTTTTTCTTCGAAATTTATATATTTTTCGAAGTTTTTTGAAAAATTTGGTTTTTATTTTAGATTTGATTTGTTAACAGTTTTCCCAAAGTTTGGTTGCATTTCCAAATTTCTAATTTAATTTTGGTGGAATGGACTGGTCCTTGGTTATTTTCAAAAAATGGAATTCAAATTTTACCTTCTGAAACTAAGAAAGATTAAAAAACACAAGAGCAACTTCTCTCTCTGAAGATGATAGCTTGGGTATCGAAACGCGTTAGAGCAACCTTTGTTATGATTTTAATCTTTCTTGGTTTCAGGGGCCAAGATTTGTATTTCAATTTTTGACTTAAACTTTAAAATGCGATGTTTTTGGACGTTTCTACTTACAATAGAACATTTTCTCAAAATTTCCACTCTTTTCAAAATTCTATATTATTATTATTACACTAACATCGAGAAAAAGGTTTCTTGTTAACTTCAAGATCATGACAAAATAAAGTAAGAATTCTGAGGGGAATATTTTAAGGGTTGAATTTTTTTTCTGTAAATTCGATTTATAATTAGTCTGAAAGTTGCTACTTTTTTTCCCAAAATTCGACGTTTGAAAAATTCAAGTTTTTTTCTTCGAAATTTAGATATCTTTCGAAATTTGTTGAAAAACTGGGTTATTATTTTGGATTTGATTTGCTAAGAGTTTTTCCAAAGTTTGGTTGTATTTCCAAATTGCTAATTTAATTTTGGTGGAATGGACTGGTCCTTGGTTATCTTCAAAAAATTTAATACAAATCTTACCTCCTGAAACTAAGAAAAAATAAAAAAACCCAAGAGCAACCTTTGTTGCTCTTAGAATCGTATCTCTCTGAAGATGATAGCTTGGCTATCAAAACGCGTTAGAGCAACATATGTTATGTTTTTTAACGTTTCTTGGTTTCAGGGGACAAGATTTGTATTTCAATTTTTGAACATAACCAAGGACCAGTCAGTTGCACCAAAACCATTGTTGTATTTTTTAATCTTTCTTGGTTTTAGGGGACAAGATTTGTATTTTAGTTTCATCCTAGTAAAAAACTTCGTCCCGTTTCATCCTAACTTCTTCATTTTCTAATTTAATCTGAAGGGCTGCATGAATTTGTAGTCTAGGTTGCCTTCTTCTTGCATAATCTGAAATTCGTTCCCTCAGTTTATAAGAGAAACTATACGTATACTTAGCCGGAAGGTTTAGCATTTTTCTTTATTTTTCCATCAATTTTTCTAAATGGTTGTTGCCCCCCTACTATACTATACGTATACTTAGCCGGAAGGTTTAGCATTTTTCTTTATTTTTCCATCAATTTTTCAAAATGGTTGTTGCCCCCCCCCCCATAAACGAAATCCTGACTAAGCCCATAAGGACAAATGTTTCGACAAATCCTACAACAAGAAGAACTCTGGGTCAATTGATCCAGAATATTTAAAAAATTTCTCAGTATTTTTTTTTTTGATGGAACGGATTAATCCTTGGTTATCTTCAAAAATCGATATGGAAGCATTTCAAGAGCAAGTGTTGTTGTGGTTATTAATCTTTCTTGGTTTCAGGGGACAAAATTTGTATAGATTTGTATTTTTTTTTTGTGGAACTAACTGGTCCTTGATTATGTTCAAAAATTGAACCAATTTTAGATTTCTATAATAAATCTTAGCCAATTTGTATAACAAATCGTAAACGCAGATGAAATCATGAATTTTCCTAATCTTCAAAGTGTATTTCAACATTTTCGCCAATTTTTCGTAACAGCGATGTTTGCTTAACTAATTCCGCGGTCAATGAAATTCTCGTTACTTAAAATGCATGCTATAATTCGTTTCTGATAATTACCTTGCCACACATTTTCAACAAATGATTCAAACACCATTAAAATTTAGGTTGCGTAAGCATTGTTATTTAGGTAAATTAGACGTTCTAATGAATATGTAAAACACGATTACTAATGTTAGTGCCAGCCGTTCTTCGCGATAACATCAGCCACAGAGGAATTTAATTTAGTAATCCACGGGTTGCCAAAATATTAATAAGTCAATACAAATGGGCCATATATCATCTTTCAGCGACATAAAGAACTACAAATTAAAATATCCATAAAAAAATCGAAAGCGCAACTGGATCTTTCACGCTACGACGATGTATCACTTCGGAACCAGTCTTACTATTATTATTTAAAATCCCCGGAATTCGACCAAGTTGTACAATAATAGAAACAAGTTCTATCTTTCATGTGCTATTTGAGCGGTTGGCTGGGAACAACCAAACGTGACCAAACATCCAAGCGAGGGATGAAGTTAACAGGGTACGACATTCGCGAGGCACGTCATACATTTTGTGTTTTTGTGGGAGTTTGGAGTTAGGTAGATAAAAGCGTGAATGATTTGTTGGCTTATTATACTCAATTTTGAAAGCATAACTGCCTGGATTTTTAAAGTAAATGATTTTTTTGTTAAACCGACACTACCTAGTTAAACTCGTTTGAAATTGAAATACATTGTTCCCTGAAACCAAGAAAGATTAAAAAACAAAGCTCTGTCGCTAATCACGGTTACGCTGAAAGGTAACCTTGTCAACAACTGGGTAACCCTTTCAACTGTTGTAAAACGCTAAGCTAGGTTTCAAGCTTTAAGTAATCAGGTAATCAGAGCAAGTAGAATTGAATATTGAATGTTGAGTTGAGCATGATTGAAGAATCTAAGCATCTCGACTGCACTCGATTGCTAAATCGACTTCGGTGTCAATCAAACATGGATCGCTGATTCTAGGTCGAGCGATGTCTTCAGTCGCTATCACGAACTGGGAATTGTATCGTTGATCGAATTTTAATTTAGCAGAAATTCGGCTGCCCACAATGTGACACAAAACTACGACAAAGTAATAATAATGGGGATTTTGTTGGAACGGAATGGTCCTTGGTCCCCAAAAATTGATATACAAATCTCATCCCTTGAAACCAAGAGATACTGAGCGAGTATCTCTGTGAAGATGATAGCTTGGCTATCTTTCTTAGTTTCAGGGGACAAGATTTGTATTTTAATGTTTAATGGAGATTTTGATGACTCTATTCTAGTTTTGCAAGAAATTTCCTCCCCTCTATTCTAGTGTTTGGGTGGTTGTGAAATTTGGGCCCCTTCAGCAACTGAATAATTTGCAAAAGTGCCAAGATGGTTTTTCAAATGGGCACACGCCATGTGATTAGCTGCCACACTTGACCGATACTTCCTCCGGAAACCATTAACATACAGAGTCCCGAGATGATATCTTCGATACCAACAGCTAGTTGGGCATATACAGTTAAGGATAAAACTGTAACCATCAGAATAACTGGGGCGTACATGATATACTTCGTTATTGAGAGAAAATCAAGGGCGAAAACAATCCAATGGTCAAATTAAATCTGCTCGTTATGGAGCATTGTAGTTGGTCGGGTAAATAAAATAATAACTGCTCGATATGCTTCCTGTCCGCCGGTGCAATTAAATTATAATTTAAAATATATCACGTCACATAAAACTGAGTTGTATCTCATTTTCGATTCGGTTGACAAAATTGCTAGCTACTGAAAGGTTGAGTAAATAAATAGCTAATAAACTCATAGACCACTGAATGCAGGTATGGAATGGTGGTGCCCTTCAAAGAGCTTATATCCGGTCATCGGGCGACTTCCTTTCCGCACCGGATACAGCATTGCATGCACTTTTGAATAAATACAAAATTAATACTCGGAATCCTCTGATTTAATACTTAAACATGTGGTCAGTGCAACCTCAAGAGCTACAGCTAAACTGACCCCTGAGTTAGCATTGATCGCACAATTTATTTATGATTATGACTATTATTTAGCCTCATTAAACAATCAAAATAACTTTTTTTTTGTGGAACGGACTTATCCTTGGTTATCTTCAAAAATTGAAATACAAATTTTGTCCCCGAAACCAATAAAGAATAAAAAACACAACAGAAGTTGTCTAAAGACAAAGAAGAGTAACTGTTGTGTTTTTTAACCTTTTTTGGTTTCAGGGAACAAGATTTGTATTTCAATAAAAAATAACAATCAAACTAAAACAAAAATTAAATAATGCATGGTTTACGCGCCCAATAAACACACTGAATTTACCATCTCGACCCTTCAAAAATCACTAAATCCAGAACAAGCTAATGAATATGTCACATTCAAAATAAAAAAAATTAAATGAAAATAAATCTATATTAGAATGAAGACATGCTCTTGACGTTTCTTGGGAATATAGTCTCTGAAAATATAAAGTAGAAAAAATGTCCAGTTCCAGTGGCGGCTCGTAGCCAAAACTAATGGGGGTGCTGCGACAATATTTAGCGTTTTAAAATGATTAATATTTCGACTGAACATTTCGACATTTTTAAAACGTTACTTTTCGAAAACTAGATTTCCTAACAATGAAAACTTTTGATAATGTCGCGTTGGATTTTTTTCCAAATTTCCACTGTATTGCAAAATTAAATTTTTATCGTTTGATTATTCCTACTTTTCCTAAAATTGTAAATTTTCAAATTCAAATTTTTAAATTTGGACTTTTGACTTTTTAAATTTTCGACTTTTTACTAAATTTTATCTTCGTTTATGATTTTTTTTGGAAAATTATAATTTTTTTATTCAAAATTTCGATTCTTAATAATTTCGTCTGGTTTATATTTAAACTTCAACTATTTTTCAAAATTTCGACTTTTTTTGCAGTTTCGATCATTTTTTTGATTTTTTTTGTTGAAAATTCTCAATTTTCAAAATTTCAATTTTTTTAAAAATTTTGATGTTTTATGAAATGTTTGACATTTTTTCAAATAGTTTTTTGACTTAAAATTTCAACTTTTTAAAAAATTGATTCAAAATTTTAACTACCAAAAATTTAAACTTTTTCCAAAATTTTAACTTCTCAATATTTTGACTTTTAAAAACCTTGATCTATCTGATTGTTTTCAATGTTTTGATTTTTATTGAAAAGTTGAGCGCAAATTTCCCAACAATTCAAAATTTAAACTTTTTAAAAATTTAGAATTATTTCGTAAATTCGAGAAAAATTCTCAAATCTTTTGCAAATTTTGATATTTTTTTTTAATTTCGACTATATATTACGACCTTTTCTTTTTGAAAATTTCTTCATTTTCAACATTTTTACGTCTTTTGGACATTTGAAAGATTTTGAAAATTTTTGCCTTGTCAACAAATTTCGACTTTTTTTATTGAAAATTTTAACCTTTTCTTAAATCTGCACTTTGAAATTTTCGGCTCTTTATTTTAATTTCCACTTTTTTGAAAATTACGGCCTTTTTCAAATGTTCGAATTTTTCAAAATTTTAGTCATTTTCCAGAATTTAAAATTTTTGTAGAATTTAAAAATGTTTATTATTTTTTTTAATTTAAACTATTTTCAAAATGTTGACATTTTTTGCAAACTGTCGATCCTTTATTTAAAAATTGTGTTTTTTTTTAAGTCAGACATTTCCTAAAAGCTTTTATTTTGTAAAATTTCGACTCCATTTCATCTCTTTGACTTTTTTTTCAAAATTTCGACTCTTTTTGAAAACTTAATTTTTGTTGTTGAAAAGATCGACCTTTTTAAAAATGTTACTTATACATTTCTTAAACATTTCCAATTAAATCTTCGACTTAAAAGAAAAGATTCTTTTTAAACTTGAACTATTGAAAATTTCGACTTTTTTCAAAAATTTCACCTTTTCAAAATTTTAACTTTTTTAATAATTAGGAATTATTCAATAATTTTGAGTTTTCTCCAATATTTAAAATATTCAGCTATTTTGAAAATTTAATTAAAAAGTCTGCAATTTATTTTAAATGTCGATATTTTTCCAAAAATTCGTCTTTTATTCACATTCCCAAAATTATTAAAAATATCGAGGATTTTAAAAATTGAAATTTGTTTTTAAAAAAATTCGACTTTTTTGATAATTTTAGCTTCATTTTTTAAAAGTGGTATTGTTTTTCTTTTTAAATTTATATTTTTTGAGACAAATTTCGAAATAGCACTCGAATTAAAATAAATTAAAATTTCTATTTTTAAAATTGAGCAAAACTTTGAAACAAATTTCCAAAAAAAAGCTTGCATTTTATGTACAAATAAATTGCCAAAATTTGAATTTTAATCACAAAAAATTGGCTTCAAGCTGGAATATTTGATTTTTGAAATTTCTGTGGAACTAAAAAATTAAATTAGAATAGTAAATTGTTAATGAATTTTTTTCAACATTCTGATTAATTTTAATTTCAAAATTTTGAGACTCTTCTAGAAATATTCTTCTGCTGACGAGCTCAAATGAGAGCGAAACATCGATGTCCAGTGCTGCAACCTTTTTTTTGTATTTTTTTATATTTTCCTAATTTATCAAAAAAACAAATTTTTATTTTTTTTCCATATCTAATTTTTGGTCTCCTATTTTTCATTATTCCTATTCTATGTAAAATATTCTAACCTCTTAATTTGTGAACTGTCATGAAGTGACGTTTTCAATAAATTTAAATATCACGTAGTCGCATTTCAAAAACTGTTTAGAAAAATGGTCAACAAACCACAAAAATTTAAATATTTCCAAACTGGGCCGAAGAAATGTTAAATAAATTGAAAAAAACATCTTCTAGAAATGTTGACTCTTGTCCTCAAAAATTTCAGTAGTTCCCATTTTAAAAGTCGAATTTATGAGAATATTTTTGACAATTTATTTCAAAAAAAAATTTTCTTTCGTTAATTCTAAAAATGTTATTTTTTTTTGAAAAAGGTTGTTTATTAATGAGAAATTTCAACTTTTTCTAGAAATATGATCTGCTTTCGCTTGAAATTTTGAGTTTAATTTTTAAATTTCGATCTTTTTTTTTATCGAAATTTAAATTTTAAATTCGACCTTGAGAACTTTAACAATAAATTTAACCTTTCTAGAAAAATTAGAAATTCCGATTCAAAATTTCCTTTGGTCCTACAGTAGTAGTAATTTTTTAGAGAAATATCAAATTATAAAAAAGGTTGAAATTTGCAAGGTTCCTTTTCTTGAAATTTCAATATTTTTCTGAAAGTTTTCTTATTTTTATGCAGATTTGAAGTTGTATTTTCTCTAAACTTATACGTAATAATTTTCAGATTTTTATAAAAATTACAAAATAGAATGAACTTTAAAATATTAAAATTTCGATAGAAAACTTAAATTTCCAAAACAAATTAAAGTGAAATCAAAATTTCTACAAGAAAAAATATGTTAAAGACAAAATATCCAGGTAAAGTCGAAATTTCAAATAATTCTTTGTACAAAATGTTTACAGATAAAAACAAATATCATAGGGAAAAAAAGCGAATTCGTTTAAAGAAAAAAATCGAAATTTGAAACAAAATTTGAAATACCTTTACAAAAAAGTCGAAATTTTTTGTTTTTCCCAAAATGTTAAAATTTTTACAGACCTTTCAGATTTTTTTCCAAACATTTTATTTTTTAAAACTACAAGATAAAACGAACTTTAAGATGTCAAAGTGTCCAGAAAAAACTTGACATTTTTAAAGCAAATTAGAGGAACCCAAAAAAATAATCTGGAGAAGTTGGAATTTCTAGAAGAAATTTTAAGAATAACACTTTCAAGAAAAATGGAGATTTCGAGAAAATTTCTTTTTATAAAATATCTAGAAAAAATGGAAACTTTGCAGAAAAAATTAAAATTAAAAATGAAATAGGTTTTTAAACGTCGTAACTTCGTGAAAGAAAACTAAAATTTCTGTGAAAAGAAATGGGAGAAAATTAAAAATTTCTGCAAAAAATTGTGAAATGCAATGTTCAGAAAATTTTAAGAAAAAACATTTAAGCGAAGTTAGGGGTGCTGCAGTTCCACAGTGCCTAACGCCAGCCGCCACTGTCCAGTTTACTCTCTGGTCCAGTTGGATGATTAAAACTTGAACATCGTTCAATCGATCGATGCTCGTAAATGCATCGAACCGATTGTTACGTAAAATTAACAGTATCCGGATAACTCAAAGGCTAAATTTATCTAAGCAAGCAAAACACAAATAACTTCTATTGTATAAATTTGTGGTTTATAAAACTGTTTACCATTAATACCGTGTTGTAATTGTGAATTAGGTTAATAATGTTGTGTGGATTAAAGAGTCAGCTATTTTTGTTCGAGATTTGGTCAATAGCTGAAATTTTAAATAAACTTTCATTGCATGTTTTATCGAGTTAAATAAACATCTACTGTTGTGGATTTGACCACTTTTTATGTTGTATTGAACGAGATTTTGAATAAAAGATGTTTGGGTTATTCAACAAGTTCGCTCTGTTGAAGAGTGAACTGTTGAAGAACGATCCTGATTGAAGGTAACAGTACATTTTTATTTATGGTCGTCTATTATACGCGTAATATTATTGTGCAACGTTAATCAATAGGACATAATACATTTCTTCTGATGATGTTAGAGCAACCACCTTTTATTTATTTACTAACTGTTATGGCGACATATTTACCACTCTAATCCCCCTAGAGCAAATATATCATGACAACTGTTTGCAAATCCAACAACTCTATCATTCATTTCAGTTTCACCAATTGGTGACATCGAATAACAAATACGAGAGGGAGCAACTGGAGTAGATATGTATTTTTTTTGCTGGAAAATGACACGTGTCACTCGCAGATACGTTAAACTTTGTACTACATATACTACGTAATAATGATACGTTTTATTCTCTTTGGCTAAAATCGATTTTACCCCAAAGTTGACAGTCTCAATGACACTCTAAATCATATTTTAAACAATCCAATAGAAGCGATGGAGACTTTATGTTACTTTTTTTTAAGAAAGATAAGGATACCACCAATTTCTGCACATTTCCAGTATGGTAGACAGTATAAGTTTTCATCTTTACCAGAAGAGGGATTTTAATTTATGATTTGTATGCTTCCTGGGGGAGAAGTAGAAATTTGATGCTTTTGTGTCTCATTAGAAATATTGGAAGCCTTTACACTTTTTACTATTTATATCTAGTAGATTCTATCTGTGTCTACTAGACTCTATTTGTATCTACTACTACTTTATATCTACTGGATATTATTTATATCTACTTGATACTACAGAAACTTTTCGTTTTATAGAGATACATTTCATTTTAAGAAAAAACACCTCATACTATAAGGAAAAGACTTTGTTTTAAGAAAAGACTTTTTCCTAAAACAACTGTGTTGTAAAAAAAGATTAAAGAAGAATTTTTCCTAGAAAAATATGTCTTGGAAAAACTTTGACCTAAAAAATTCGCCCTAAAAAAATTCGTCGTAAAAAAAATCGCCCTAAAAAAAATTCCTCTTAAATAACTTCGCCCTAAAAAAATTTCCTTGTAAAAAGCCCTTCGTCTTATAAAAATAAATTTTATTTTATAAAAAAAGATTTTATCTTTCCAAAAACAGACTTTATTTTAGGAAAAGACTTTTTCCTAAAAATACTTTATTGTAAAAATGACTGATGAAGAATTTTTCTTAGAAAAAAAATGTCTTGATAAAACTTCGACCTACAAAAATCGTCCTAAAAAGACTTCATCGTAAAAACTTCAACCTAAAAAAAAGTTCCTTGTAAAAACCACTTCGTTTTATAAAAATACATTTCATTTTATGAAAAAAGATTTTATCCTATCAAGAACAGACTTAAGTTTTATGAAAAGACTTCTTCCTAAAAAGACTTTATCCTAAATAAGATTGAAGAAGAATTTGTCCTAGAAAAAAAATGTCTTGATAAAACTTCGACCTAAAAAACTGTCGACCTAAAAAACTGTCGACCTAAAAAACTTCGTCGTAAAAAACCTCGTCGTAAAAAAACATCGTTCTAAAAAAATTTTGTCCTAAAAAAAATTTATCCCAAAAAACCTTCGTCCTAAAAAACCTTCTTCCTGAAAAAGCTACGCCCTAAAAAAAACTTTGTCCTATGAAAATGAGTTCATTTTAAAAAAGTCTTCACATTATAACTTTGTTCTACAACAAACCTATAAAGAATAGACTTCATTCTATAAAAAAACTTTATCTTATCCAAAAAAAAACCTCGCTCTATAAAGAGAATTTCATCTTCAAAAACGACTTCGTTGCATAAAAGACTTCATGCTAAAAGAGGGATAGTTTTACATGAAATAGAAAAAACTTTTGTCGGAATAATTCCAAAATACTGATGACGTGCAAAAGTCAACTGTCATCATCGGATTCGAACAACTGTCATCATCAGATTCGAACAACTGTCATTATCAAATTCGAACAACTGTCATCATCAGATTCGACCTAGAAAACTTCGTCCTAAAAAAAATCTAGTCGTAAAAAACTTCCTTCTAAAAAAACTTTGTCCTAAAGGAAACTTCGTCCCAAAAAAAACTTCACCCTAAAAAAACTTCTTCCTGAAAAAGCTACGCCCTAAAAAAACTTTGTCCTATGAAAATGGGTTCATTTTAAAAAAGTCGTCACCTTATAACTTTGTTGTATAACAAACCTATAAAGAATTGACTTCGTTCTATAAAAAAAACTTTATCTTATCAAAAAAAACTCGCCCTATAAAGAGGACTTCATCTTCAAAAACGACTTCGTTGCATAAAAGACTTCATGCTAAAAGAGGGATAGTTTTACAAGAAATAGAAAAAACTTTTGTCGGAATAATTCCAAAATACTGATGACGTGCAAAAGCCAACTGTCATCATCGGATTCGAACAACTGTCATCATCAGATTCCAACAACTGTCATTATCAAATTCGAACAACTGTCATCATCAGATTCGACCTAGAAAACTTCGTCCTAAAAAAAATCTCGTCGTAAAAAAACTTCCTTCTAAAAAAACTTTGTCCTAAAAAAAACTTCGTCCCAAAAAAAACTTCACCCTAAAAAAACTTCTTCCTGAAAAAGTTACGCCCTAAAAAAAACTTTGTCCTATGAAAATGAGTTCATTTTAAAAAAGTCTTCACCTTATAACTTTGTTCTATAACAAACCTATAAAAAAATAGACTTCGTTCTATAAAAAAAACTTTATCTTATCAAAAAACAACTCGCCCTATAAAGAGGATTTCATCTTCAAAAACGACTTCGTTGCATAAAAGACTTCGTGCTAAAAGAGGGATAGTTTTACAAGAAATAGAAAAAACTTTTGTCGGAATAAATCCAAAATACTGATGACGTGCAAAAGCCAACTGTCATCATCGGATTCGAACAACTGTCATCATCAGATTCGAACAACTGTCATTATCAAATTCGAACAACTGTTATCATTAGATTCGACCTAGAAAACTTCGTCCTAAAAAAAAATCTCGTCGTAAAAAAACTTCCTTCTAAAAAAACTTTGTCCTAAAAAAAACTTCGTCCCAAAAAAAACTTCACCCTAAAAAAACTTCTTCCTGAAAAAGTTACGCCCTAAAAAAAAACTTTGTCCTATGAAAATGAGTTCATTTTAAAAAAGTCTTCACCTTATAACTTTGTTCTATAACAAACCTATAAAAAAATAGACTTCATTCTATAAAAAAAAACTTCATCTTATCAAAAAAAAAACTCGCCCTATAAAGAGGATTTCATCTTCAAAAACGACTTCGTTGCATAAAAGACCTCATGCTAAAAGAGGGATAGTTTTACAAGAAATAGAAAAAACTTTTGTCGGAATAATTCCAAAATACTGATGACGTGCAAAAGCCAACTGTCATCATCGGATTCGAACAACTGTCACCATCAGATTCGAACAACTGTCATTATCAAATTCGAACAACTGTTATCATTAGATTCGACCTAGAAAACTTCGTCCTAAAAAAAAATCTAGTCGTAAAAAAACTTCCTTCTAAAAAAACTTTGTCCTAAAAAAAACTTCGTCCCAAAAAAAACTTCACCCTAAAAAAACTTCTTCCTGAAAAAGTGACGCCCTAAAAAAAACTTTGTCCTATGAAAATGAGTTCATTTTAAAAAAGTCTTCACCTTATAACTTTGTTGTATAACAAACCTATAAAGAATTGACTTCGTTCTATAAAAAAAACTTTATCTTATCAAAAAAAAACTCGCCCTATAAAGAGGATTTCATCTTCAAAAACGACTTCGTTGCATAAAAGACTTCATGCTAAAAGAGGGATAGTTTTACAAGAAATAGAAAAAACTTTTGTCGGAATAATTCCAAAATACTGATGACGTGCAAAAGCCAACTGTCATCATCGGATTCGAACAACTGTCATCATCAGATTCGAACAACTGTCATTATCAAATTCGAACAACTGTTATCATTAGATTCGACCTAGAAAACTTCGTCCTAAAAAAAAATCTAGTCGTAAAAAAACTTCCTTCTGAAAAAACTTTGTCCTAAAAAAAACTTCGTCCCAAAAAAACTTCACCCTAAAAAAACTTCTTCCTGAAAAAGTTACGCCCTAAAAAA
The DNA here is from genome assembly GCA_028583605.1 of Dastarcus helophoroides. NCBI lineage: Eukaryota > Metazoa > Arthropoda > Insecta > Coleoptera > Bothrideridae > Dastarcus > Dastarcus helophoroides. Next base: position 39,458,353 of record CM053328.1, read on the forward strand.
AACTTTGTCCTATGAAAATGAGTTCATTTTAAAAAAGTCTTCACCTTATAACTTTGTTGTATAACAAACCTATAAAGAATTGACTTCGTTCTATAAAAAAAACTTTATCTTATCAAAAAAAAACTCGCCCTATAAAGAGGATTTCATCTTCAAAAACGACTTCGTTGCATAAAAGACTTCATGCTAAAAGAGGGATAGTTTTACAAGAAATAGAAAAAACTTTTGTCGGAATAATTCCAAAATACTGATGACGTGCAAAAGCCAACTGTCATCATCGGATTCGAACAACTGTCATCATCAGATTCGAACAACTGTCATTATCAAATTCGAACAACTGTTATCATTAGATTCGACCTAGAAAACTTCGTCCTAAAAAAAAATCTCGTCGTAAAAAAACTTCCTTCTAAAAAAACTTTGTCCTAAAAAAAACTTCGTCCCAAAAAAACTTCACCCTAAAAAAACTTCTTCCTGAAAAAGTTACGCCCTAAAAAAAAACTTTGTCCTATGAAAATGAGTTCATTTTAAAAAAGTCTTCACCTTATAACTTTGTTCTATAACAAACCTATAAAAAAATAGACTTCATTCTATAAAAAAAAACTTCATCTTATCAAAAAAAAAACTCGCCCTATAAAGAGGATTTCATCTTCAAAAACGACTTCGTTGCATAAAAGACCTCATGCTAAAAGAGGGATAGTTTTACAAGAAATAGAAAAAACTTTTGTCGGAATAATTCCAAAATACTGATGACGTGCAAAAGCCAACTGTCATCATCGGATTCGAACAACTGTCATCATCAGATTCGAACAACTGTCATTATCAAATTCGAACAACTGTCATCAGATAAGACCTAGAAAAATTCGTCCTAAAAAAAAATCTAGTCGTAAAAAAACTTTCTTCTAAAAAAACTTTGTCCTAAAAAAAACTTCGTCCCAAAAAAAACTTCACCCTAAAAAAACTTCTTCCTGAAAAAGCTACGCCCGAAAAAAAACTTTGTCCTATGAAAATGAGTTCATTTTAAAAAAGTCTTCATCTTATTACTTTGTTGTATAACAAACCTATAAAGAATTGACTTCGTTCTATAACAAAAACCTTATCTTATCAAAAAAAAACTCGCCCTATAAAGAGGATTTCATCTTCAAAAACGACTTCGTTGCATAAAAGACTTCATGCTAAAAGAGGGATAGTTTTACAAGAAATAGAAAAAACTTTTGTCGGAATAATTCCAAAATACTGATGACGTGCAAAAGCCAACTGTCATCATCGGATTCGAACAACTGTCATCATCAGATTCGAACAACTGTCATTATCAAATTCGAACAACTGTTACCATCAGATTCGACCTAGAAAAATTCGTCCTAAAAAAAAAATCTCGTCGTAAAAAAACTTCCTTCTAAAAAAACTTTGTCCTAAAAAAAACTTCGTCCCAAAAAAAACTTCACCCTAAAAAAACTTCTTCCTGAAAAAGCTACGCCCGAAAAAAAACTTTGTCCTATGAAAATGAGTTCATTTTAAAAAAGTCTTCATCTTATTACTTTGTTGTATAACAAACCTATAAAGAATTGACTTCGTTCTATAACAAAAACCTTATCTTATCAAAAAAAAACTCGCCCTATAAAGAGGATTTCATCTTCAAAAACGACTTCGTTGCATAAAAGACTTCATGCTAAAAGAGGGATAGTTTTACAAGAAATAGAAAAAACTTTTGTCGGAATAATTCCAAAATACTGATGACGTGCAAAAGCCAACTGTCATCATCGGATTCGAACAACTGTCATCATCAGATTCGAACAACTGTCATTATCAAATTCGAACAACTGTTATCATTAGATTCGACCTAGAAAACTTCGTCCTAAAAAAAATCTAGTCGTAAAAAAACTTCCTTCTAAAAAAACTTTGTCCTAAAAAAAACTTCGTCCCAAAAAAAACTTCACCCTAAAAAAACTTCTTCCTGAAAAAGTGACGCCCTAAAAAAAACTTTGTCCCATGAAAATGAGTTCATTTTAAAAAAGTCTTCACCTTATAACTTTGTTGTATAACAAACCTATAAAGAATTGACTTCGTTCTATAAAAAAAAAACTTTATCTTGTCAAAAAAAAAACTCGCCCTATAAAGAGGATTTCATCTTCAAAAACGACTTCGTTGCATAAAAGACCTCATGCTAAAAGAGGCATGGTTTTACAAGAAATAGAAAAAACTTTTGTCGGAATAATTCCAAAATATTGATGACGTGCAAAAGCCAACTGTCACCATCGGATGCGAACAACTGTCATCATCAGATTCGAACAACTGTCATTATCAAATTCGAACAGCTGTTATCATTAGATTCGACCTAGAAAACTTCGTCCTAAAAAAAATCCAGTCGTAAAAAAACTTCCTTCTAAAAAAACTTTGTCCTAAAACAAACTTCGTCCCAAAAAAAACTTCACCCTAAAAAAACTTCTTCCTGAAAAAGCTACGCCCTAAAAAAAACGTTGTCCTATGAAAATGAGTTCATTTTAAAAAAGTCTTCACCTTATAACTTTGTTGTATAACAAACCTATAAAGAATTGACTTCGTTCTATAAAAATAAACTTTATCTTATCAAAAAAAATCTCGCCCTATAAAGAGGATCTTCAAAAACGACTTCCGAATCGAAGGATCTTTGACAGTCACCATTTCGATAATTAAAATCTTTAGAAAATGAGTCGTTTTTACGTTTACTACTCATAACTATCTCTAATTGTTTTATATGCGCATTTTTCTAATTCTCAGGGCGTTGTAAAACAAAAACGGGCGTTTATCACTTTGTGAAAATTTAATAACAGCCTTGTAAAGTTTAATGACTGGTTTTATTTCAGGGGGTACAATATAAAATGATAGATAACGGACAAAGGTGCTCCGGGGCATTACCATAAACCCTAGAACGCCGACAGGATAATTCTCCTTCTTTAAAAGTAAATAACAGAAATTTATGCAAGGAAACGTCTCAACCAGGTGCATCTGTTTTGATAAATGGTCAGGCGGGTTCTAGCTGAATATTTGTCCATCTTATGACCCGTCAATGTCTTTAGAAGAGGGCATATTTACCTCAGTGTCTTTAGAAGGGAGCATATTTACCTATGTTCTCATAGCTCTTTGTAGGCTGCAACTTTTTTTTTTAATTTCAAGTTATTTTTAAATATTTCGATTTTTAAAAATTTAGATACTTCAAAATTTTCACTCTTTTCCATTTGTCTTCAAAATAATGTTGGATCTTTTTCAAAATTTCTAGTAGTAGCGAAATTAGAAGAAAAAATATATTATTCTTAGGTTCCACTTTACGATTAAAATTTTTGGATGTTTTCAACATGAATTTTGAGTTTTTTCTTGAATTTTGACTTCTCTCAAAATTACGAGTTATATTGGAAATTTTATTTTATTTTAAAGTTTTTATTCGTTTTTATTCGAAGTTTTGAGAAGATCCAAACTGAGAGGAAAAACATTCAAAAATTGTTGAAAAAGCCTAAACCCCCAGTCGATGAAAACTTGGAAAAAACCGATTTGAAATTTTGGATTTCTTTAAAATTTGAACTGCACATGGTTTACTTAAGCCTCAAGGTTTCAACTTAAAATTTAAAATGATTTCCAACATTTTGGTTTTTCCAGAAACTTGGTTTCGAAATTGAGAGTTTAAGTCAAAATTTTGATTAGTCCAAATATCGAAAAAAAGACTTTTTGAATGCATTACAGTTGAACGCAAAATTGTACCAGTTATTTGATGTTGCCATCTGAAACAAAATGCATCTTCTGAACAGCGCCCTATTCATAAAAGTCATGACACATCACTGCTTGAAGGTTTCGTTCAAATCTTCGGTCCTCTGGCATACCCAAGCAATGATGTACAACTTGGAGGATTATGTATAATATGAAAATAAAATTTTTAGGGAAAAAGAAAACATTACTGATAAACTTTCGTTTTTCATTGAAATGTTGACGATCAAAGGATTATTAAGAAGGATCGATGTTATCTGAATACGTGAGATGATGAGGGCCATATACTGTTTAGTGTTTAGCTTCTGATTAGTTTCTAGGTTCTCAAGAATAACCAATCTAAAGGGCGCAGCTTTAAAGATCGTACTGCATGAATTTCTATGTACTATATCAAGACTATATTATAGTGGAAAAAGAATATATTTTTGATGAACTTTCGCTTTTCATTGAAATTTTGACCATCAAACCATTAAGATGTGTCCGGATAATTAAAGTTATGATGGCGATATTGTGGTTACTTTCAAATAAAACTTCTGATTCGTTTCTAGGTTCTCTAACATAACCATTCGATAAGCTACAGCTTGGAAAAATGTATTACATGAAGACGAAGTTATAGTGGAAAAAGAAAATATTAATGATGAACTTTCGTTTTTCATTGAAATTTTGACCACCAAATGATTATTAAGTACGATCCATCAATCCAGCTTTGAAAAATGTATTACAGGAAGACAATATTATGGTGGAAAAAGAAAGTCTCACTGATAAACTTTCGTTTTGCATTGAAATTTTGACCACCAAATGATTATTAAGTAGGATCCATCAGATCCAGCTTAGAAACATGTATCACAGGAAGACAATCTTATGGTGGAAAAAGAAAGTTTTACTAATGAACTTTCGTTTTGCATTGAAATTTTGACCACCAAATAATTATTAAGTACGATCCATCAGATCCAGCTTTGAAAAATGTATTACAGGAAGACAATATTATGGTGGAAAAAGAAAGTCTCACTGATAAACTTTCGTTTTGCATTGAAATTTTGACCACCAAATGATTATTAAGTAGGATCCATCAGATCCAGCTTAGAAACATGTATCACAGGAAAACAATCTTATGGTGGAAAAAGAAAGTCTTACTAATGAACTTTCGTTTTGCATTGAAATTTTGACCACCAAATAATTATTAAGTACGATCCATCAGATCCAGCTTTGAAAAATGTATTACAGGAAGACAACATTACTGTTTTTGAAAAGATAAAATCTTTTTTTATAAAATAAAATGTATTTTTATAAGACGAAGGGCTTTTTACAAGGAAATTATTTTAGAAGTTTTTTAAGACGAATTTTTTTTAGGGCGATTTTTTTTAGGACGAAGTTTTTTAGGGCGAAGTTTTTAGGTCAAAGTTTTTCTAAGACATTTTTTTCTAGGAAAAATTCTTCCTTAATCTTTTTTTACAACACAGTTGTTTTAGGAAAAAGTCTTTTCTTAAAACAAAGTCTTTTCTTTATAGTGTGAGGTGTTTTTTCTTAAAATGAAATATATCTCTATAAAACGAAAAGTTTTTTAGAACGAAGTATTTTTTTAGAATGAAATCTTTTTTACAATGTTTTTTATTTAGAATGAAGTCTTTTTTTAGAATGAAGTCTTTTTTAGAATGAAGTCTTTATTGTATGACGAAAACTAATTTAGGACTTACCATTCTTTTAAGACAAGGTCTTTTTCCGGCCAAAGTTTTTCAGTTAGGATGAAATGAAATAAAGTGTTTTACTGGAATTAATTCTTTTTTAAAATGAAGTCTTCTTTTTGAATAAAGTCTATTTTAGAATAAAGTCTTTATTGTAGGACGAAAACTACTTTAAGACTTACCATTCTTATAGGACAAAGTTGTTTTCAGGCCAAAGTTTTTCAGTTAGGAGGAAATGGAACGAAGTTTTTGCTTTAATGAAGTCTTCTTTAGAATGAAGTCTTTTTTTAGCAGGAAGTCTTTATTATAAGACTAAAACTACTTTAGAACTTACCATTCTTTTAGGACAAGGTCTTTTTCCGGCCAAAGGTGTTCAGTTAGGATGAAATGAAACGAAGTTTTTTACTGAAATTAATTCTTTTTTAGAATGAAGTCTTTTTTAGAATGGTCTTTTTTTAAAATAATGTCGTTATTATAGGACGAAAACTACTTTAAGACTTACCATTTTTATAGGACAAGGTCGTTTTCAGGCCAAAGTTTTTCAGTTAGGATGAAATGGAACGAAGTTTTTTGATGGAATGAAGTTTTTTTTAGAATGAAGTCATTTTTTAGCATGAAGTCATTTTTTAGCATGAAGTCTTTATTGTAGGCCGAAAACTACTTTAGGACTTACCATTCTTATAGGACAAGGTCGTTTTCAGGCCAAAGTCTTTCAGTTAGGATGAAGTGGAACGAGGTTCTTTACTGAAATGAAGTCTTCTTTAGAATGAAGTTGTTTTTTAACATGAAGTCTTCATTATAAGACTAAAACTACCTTAGGACTTACCATTCTTTTAGGATAAGGTCTTTTTCCGGCCAAAGTTTTTCAGTTAGGATGAAATGAGACGAAGTTTTTTACTGGAATTAGTTCTTTTTTAGAATGAAGTCTTTTTTTAGAATGAAGTCTTTGTTAGAATAAAGTCTTTATTATAGGACGAAAACTACTTTAAGACTTACCATTCTTATAGGACAAGGTCGTTTTCAGGCCAAAGTCTTTCAGTTAGGATGAAGTGGAACGAGGTTCTTTACTGAAATGGAGTCTTCTTTAGAATGAAGTCGTTTTTTAACATGAAGTCTTTATTATAAGACTAAAACTACCTTAGGACTTACCATTCTTTTAGGATAAGTTCTTTTTCCGGCCAAAGTTTTTCAGTTAGAATGAAATGAGACGAAGTTTTTTACTGGAATTAGTTCTTTTTTAGAATGAAGTCTTTTTTTAGAATGAAGTCTTTGTTAGAATAAAGTCTTTATTATAGGACGAAAACTACTTTAAGACTTACCATTCCTATAGGACAGGATCGTGTTCAGGCCAAAGTCTTTCAGTTAGGATGAAATGGAACGAGGTTCTTTACTGAAATGAAGTCTTCTTTAGGATGAAGTCTTTTTTTAGCATGAAGTCTTTATTATAAGACTAAAACTACTTTAGGAATTATCATTCTTTTAGGACAAGGTCTTTTTCCGGCCAAAGTGTTTCAGTTAGGATGAAATGAAACGAAGTTTTTTACTGGAATTAATTCTTTTTCAGAATGAAGTCATTTTTTAGAATGAAGTCATTTTTTAGAATGAAGTCATTTTTTAGAATGAAGTCATTTTTTAGAATGAAGTCTTTTTTAGAATAAAGTCTTTATTATGGGACGAAAACTACTTTAAGACTTACCATTCTTATAGGACAAGGTCGTTTTCATTCCAAAGTTTTTCAGTTAGGATAAAATGGAACGAAGTTTTTTGCTGAAATGAAGTCTTTTTTAGAATTAAGTTTTTTTTTAGCATGAAGTTTGTATTATAGGCCGAAAACTACTTTAGGACTTACCATTCTTAGAGGACAAGATCGTGTGCAGGCCAAAGTCTTTCAGTTAGGATGAAATGGAACGAGGTTCTTTACTGAAATGAAGTCTTTCTTAGAATGAAGTTTTTTTTGGCATGAAGTCTTTATTATAAGATTAAAACTACTTTACCATTTTTTTAGGACAAGGTCTTTTTGCGGCCAAAGTGTTTCAGTTGGGACGAAATGAAACGAGGTATTTTACTGGAATTAATTCTTTTTTAGAATGATGTCTTTTTTTAGAATGAAGTCTTTTTTAGAATAAAGTCTTTATTATGGGACGAAAACTACTTTAAGACTTACCATTCTTATAGGACAAGGTCGTTTTCAGGCCAAAGTTTTTCAGTTAGGATAAAATGGAACAAAGTTTTTTTCTGGAATGAAGTCTTTTTTAGAATGAAGTCTTTTTTTAGCATGAAGTTTTTATTATAGGCCAAAAACTACTTTAGGACTTACCATTCTTATAGGACAAGATCGTGCTCAGGCCAAAGTCTTTCAGTTAGGATGAAATGGAACGAGGTTCTTTACTAAAATGAAGTCTTCCTTAGAATGAAGTCTTTTTTTAGCATGAAGTCTTTATTATAAGACCAAAACTACTTTAGGACTTACCATTCTTTTAGGACAAGGTCTTTTTCCTGCCAAAGTTTTTCAGTTAGGATGAAATGAAACAAAGTTTTTTACTGGAATCAATTCTTTTTCAGAATGAAGTCATTTTTTAGAATGAAGTCATTTTTTAGAATGAAGTCTTTTTTAGAATAAAGTCTTTATTATGGGACGAAAACTACTTTAAGACTTACCATTCTTATAGGACAAGGTCGTTTTCATTCCAAAGTTTTTCAGTTAGGATAAAATGGAACGAAGTTTTTTACTGAAATGAAGTCTTTTTTAGAATTAAGTTTTTTTTTTAGCATGAAGTTTGTATTATAGGCCGAAAACTACTTTAGGACTTACCATTCTTATAGGACAAGATCGTGTGCAGGCCAAAGTCTTTCAGTTAGGATGAAATGGAAAGAGGTTCTTTACTGAAATGAAGTCTTCCTTAGAATGAAGTCTTTTTTTAGCCCAAAGTCTTTATTATAAGACTAAAACTACTTTAGGACTTACCATTCTTTTAGGACAAGGTCTTTTTCCGGCCAAAGTTTTTCAGTTAGGATGAAATGAAACGAAGTTTTTTACTGGAATTAATTCTGTTTTAGAATGAAGTCATTTTTTAGAATAAAGTCTTTTTTAGAATTAAGTCTTTATTATAGGACGAAAACTACTTTAAGACTTACCATTCTTATAGGACAAGATCGTGTTCAGGCCAAAGTATTTCAGTTACGCTGAAATGGAACGAGGTTCTTTACTTACTTACTTACTTACTTACTTCTTTAGAATGAAGTCTTTTTTTAGCATGAAGTCTTTAGTATAAGACTAAAACTACTTTAGGACTTACTATTCTTATAGGACAAGATCGTTTTCAGGCCAAGTCTTTAAGCTAGGTTGAAATGGGATGAAGTTTTTTGCTGGGATGAGGTCGGTTCTTTAGAATGAAGACTTTTTTAGGACAAAGACTCATTCTATAGGACGAAATCTTCTTTTAGGGAGAAGCCTTTTTTTATAAGACTAGGCCTTCTTTAGGGCCAATTCATTTTTTAGGACGAAGTCTTTTATTTAAGGTGAAATATTGTTTATAGGACAAAGTTTTTTAGGACGAAGTCTTTATGTGAACATAACGTTTTTTACAGGACGAGTACTTTTTTAGGACGTACTGATTTTAGAAATGGAAATAAACAATCAAATAGCGTCAAAATTTCAAATTTGAATCGAATTTTTACGAAAATTTTGGGAGATTCAAACACTAATGATTTGTACGAAAAAAATGTAAATTTTTGAAATGTATACATTTCGAGGTTCTTAAAGAAAAACCAATGTAAACAAAATTTAAAGTAAACAGGTTCAAGAAAAAGGTAACGTGTTCAAAATTTCGAAAAAATTCAAAATTTATTAAAAAAAAATCGAGATATCCAGACACTCTAGATGAAATTTGAAATGTCAAAAACAGGCTTATTTCCTAGAAGAATCGAAATTTTGGATTTAGAAAATTTTAGGAAAAACGGCGTAAAATATAAAACGTGTAAAGTCGAAATTGATTTGAAGACGATAATAATGATAATAATCAGAATGATGAACGCTAATCCAGCGTGCGATCTAATGAAACGATCACTTCGCAAACTGCGATATCAGCGGCCCGAAAGCGGTACAATTTCCAATCGAAATCGCTACCGGTTTACACATGCGCCTCGGAACTGGTCCTGCCGGTGCTTTACCGTCCTGATGCACCATGCACCAGGCACCCATAATACCAGCGACTGCACAGAATTTAATACCATCACGAAATAGTGGGAGTAGGCGTCGTAGCGCTTCTTCTGCACTTCTGCGGGCTCACAACCCGTCACACGAGGACTCGTCGATCGCCGAACTCGTCAGTTAAAGCCAAGTTAGCGTTGCGTACGGCAGGGCCGCCTCCGATAAGACAGACTTCCGGTAGTAGCGTAACCCACCAAGCGAAACATCGAAACTCCGATAACTTCGTGTTGTTATTGTTTAGTTGTGTTACCTAGTAACGACAATCGATAGCGATATACGTGATTTTTTACAACAATAAGTGTGCATTAGTGCGGAACTCGATTAAAAACTACATCAGACTGGTAAAAACGGTGATCGACAGTGAAAATACTCTTCGGATCGAGATCCAAATTGAGTGATGGTGACAGTATGATTTTTTGTTGTTGATCGGTTTCTGGATTTTGCGTTAAAAATGGCGAAGTTCGTGGTTTTTTGCGCTCTTGTTTTATCCTTTGGACAATCTAAGACGTTGGAACTCAGGAATCGTGCCTACGAAGATCTGGTGGTTAAAATAGCTGAAAATGTGCCCAGCCACGATTGTCGCAAAATCCTCGACAACCTCCAGGTGAGTCGCCAAAATTTATCGTTAACTTTAGGATAATAGAACTCTAGAAAATTTAAAGTCTATTGAAGGACTTTTTCTGACTTGGAGCCTTTGGAAGTACTTTGAAAAAAGAAGGAAGAACAGATTGACATTTTTAGGAGTTAATAGAGTTTATTCGTCTTAAAGAAAAGGGAAGCAAGTAAGTTTCCAAAATAGTTTTCAAAATTTTTACATTACGTTTAGGTCGGTCTGTCAAAAGAGAACAGTTCCCAATCAGCTTCCAAAATTAGGACAACCTGACTCTCTTGTCGAGATTTTTTTTCATTTGATTATCAAATCTTCTAAGTCACCTAATGGGCCATTGACGTATGAGCACAGGTTTCCAACCTTAATGACACTTTTGAGAATAATTTAACTGATGTGGTGATCGAAGGAAGGCAACCAAATCAAATGAAAGTAAAAAATAATAGCCCAGATGAGGTCTTGATCCCCAGACTTATTTGTGGAGGCTCAAAGCCTGAATTAGGTTACAAAAAAGGACTCGTAGCAGATCTTTAGCTGCTTTACATGATTGGTTTTTCCAATCTTTGTTGTCTGTCTCTTCTTTAGTATCTGTAAATATTTCAGTTTGTCCTGAAGACCAACTTGGGCATTCTGTAGACCATTTCAGGACATGTTCTTCCTTGGCAACTTCGTACCTTCAAAAATCTAATCTAGATGATGTTTAAGGAAATATTTACCGCCAAAGTCTTTGAAAACTTCAGATCTGAAAGGATTGGGCATTGGAAGAGAAGGCGAGCAAACAACTAAACAAACTTTGAAATTTAAAAGAACTTTTTTTGTTTAGACTGTCTCATCTTATCGAATTTTCAAAGAATTGTGTATTGGAAGTCGTAGTTTTTTTTGGAGGACTGATCCTTTGCTATCTTCAAAAATTGATACACGAGTCTTGTTCCCTGAAACCAGGAAAGATCTTTCCTGGTTTCAGGACAAGATTGACAAGAAATTTTTTTTTTTAGAATGTCTCATCTTCGCGAATTTCCAAAGAATTGTGTATTGGAAGTCGTAGTTTTTTTGGAGGATTGGTCCTTAGCTATCTTCAAAAATTGATACACGAGTCTTGTTCCCTGAAACCAGGAAAGATCTTTTCTAGTTTCGGGACAAGATTGACAAGAACTTTTTTTGTTTAGACTGTCTCATCTTCTCGAATTTCCAAAGAATTGTGTATTGGAAGTCGTAGTTTTTTTTTGGAAGACTGGTCCTTAGCTATCTTCAAAAATTGATAGACGAGTCTTGTTCCCTGAAACCAGAAAAGATCTTTCCTGGTTTCAGGACAAGATTGAAAAGATTTCTTGGACAAGATTTGTGTATCATTTATTTTAGAAGTCATAGGATATATTTTTTCGAGCGATCTATGGATCTTATAGAAAGAATACCATTTACCATAAAATTTATTTATTAATAGTTTCTATTTAAAATAGGAACTTGAAAGCTCAATTAATTTTGTTTTTCTCCTGCCTGCCTCAGCGATGTTTTTCTCTGAATTTCTACATGAATTCCCCTAAACAGTATGTTAATAGATCCAGATTTTTTATCGACTATACTCATGATACAGTAACATTGTCATGGACTATACAATTGTATCATGTATCATTTTTTAAATCCTGTTTTACTTACTTTTTTACTACTTTATATTATCAAATCGAAGCTAAACTCAGCAAGTAGATAAAAGTAAATTTGTAACAAAAATGTATAACGAAAAAGACCAATAACCCTTCGTTTGCCTAGCCATTATTACAATTATTAAAATCATTTTATACATTCGATTAGGGTTTTATACTCTTCGGTGGTTGGCCCTGCTGAGGTTCCCCTTTCCCCTGCAATAAAAAATAATGACATTCACATAGGACCTCAATAAACTAATCGAGATAATTAGACCCCGCTTTTTAGCATTTAATATTAATTAATTAAGCTCGTAAATCAATTATTATTTAGAGCTTTTATAATAGACCCCCATTGTTGCCCAGGATCTGTTAGATTAATAAGTTTCCAATTTAAATCATATAATCTACATCTTTTATAAGTCAAGAACCATATACATGAGTAATTCCACAAGCGAGCGAAGATAATGAAGCTAATTTGACATTTTTTGCGCATAAAGGACCTAAAAAGTAGTTCAGGTTCAAGCTTGGACAATTTTTCTAGCTGGACAAAGCCTAGTAGTTAAAGAAATTAAAAAAGAAATAATTTTACGACCATTAAAAAAGTGACTCAGCCTCCTGGTTAAAGAAATTTAAAAAAAAAGAGTTTTAAGACCTCTAAAAAAATGTGAGCAGGAGACTGAGATTAGGAATTCAGACCCCTGGTCACATTTTTTAATGGTCGTAACATTCTTTTTTGATTTCTTTAACTGTTCGGCTTTGTCCAGACAGAGACTCTGAGATACTGATATTAGGAATTCAGTCTCTTGGTCACCAGGGGACTGAATTTCTAGTGTCAGTCTCCTGGGCTTAGGGAACTGCTGAAGACAAGACTTATTCATAATTCATAAACTTTATTTAACAATAAATACAACAATGCAAAATTTTCGTACTTCTTTGGGTTGTTTGTTGTTGAATTTTTGAATTACTATCAAACAGTTTCTCGAAGTAAGTGTTAAAAATATTAATTATTCCTTAAATCGTTGTTTTTTATTAAAATAATAAAGTAGCCTTTATTTTTAATATTTTTTTACCTAAATATGGGACCTTTTTGAACACACGTAATATCACCTTTTCGCAAACAGTATTCTTTTAGACTTCATTTTATTCGACATTTATATGTTTTAATATCTCGCCCTAAAGTTTAAAATTATTCTGGATAGTTCTTCGTTCTCCACTTTTCAGTTTGCAAAACAGTTAGATCAAAAGATCAAAGAGATCAAATTATCACACCAAAAAACTAAAAGTTGAAAACGGAGCCAGAGAATGACACCACGAACCTGAAGTCAGTTGACTGAGACCAGGATACTGATTGTGAGGTCAGGAGACTGCAACAAGAAGTCTAAGATCAGGACCTGAAATCAGTAGACTGAGACCAGGACCTGAAGTTAGTAAACTGAGACCAGCACCTGAAATTAGTAAACTGAGACCAGGACCTGAAAATAGTAGACTAAGACCAGGACATTGATTGTGACATCAGGAGACTGAAACAAAAGGTCTAAGACCAGGAGACTGACGAACCTGAAGTCAGTTGACTGAGATCAGGATACTGATTGTGAGGTCAGGAGACTGCAAAAAGAAGTCTAAGATCAGGACCTGAGATTAATAGACTGAGACCAGGACCTAAAATCAGTGGACTGAGACCAGGACCTGAAATTAGTAAACTGAGACCAGGACCTGAAAACAGTAGACTGAGACCAGGACATCAGGAGGCTGAAACAAAAGGTCTAAGACCAGGAGACTGATGGTCAAAAAATATAAATTTCCTGGAATTATCGTGCTTAGATAAAGTTGAAATAAAAAAAGTTTAACTTTAGTAAAAATATGAAAATTTTAAGAACATATCGATATTAATTAGTAAAATGACTCGAAATTTCGAAAAAACTCGACAGTTTTCAGTAGAGTTGTTAAATTTGCAAAATTGCAAAAAAAAAATTAACGTACACCAATAAAAAGGCCTCAAAAACAACTAATTACAGTTTCTGAATTTTTTCAATCATACTTCAAATAAACCAGTTACTGCTGATTTTTAAAAATGGTGACTTTCAGTTTTTTCTAAACAAAACTAAGAAGAATTGAAATTCAATTGTTTTCTCAGCGGAATAATATTAGGAATTAAGTTCTGTACTACTTTGTCTATTTAAGTTTCCTTGTATCTCTAATAGTATACGAGATCCCTATAGTGGAAATCAAATTTGGTTCAACCTGTATATAAAAATTTATATAAATGTACATGTATAAAAATCTTAATTTTTCGAAAAAAAACCTCAACACTTCTAAAAAATCTTCAATCTCTATTAAAACTCGAAATTTTGATTTAATTTTTCAAAATGTTCATGATCAACTCCATTTTAATTTCAAATTTTCAGCTTTAGGCTCGAAGTTTCAATATTTTGTTAAAAACTTCGAGCTTTTGTTAAAACTTTTCAAAGGAAAGTAAAAATTCTGACATTTTTCCCGTTACTCCAATTTAAACTCTCAATTTTGAGTAAAAAAATCGAAGTTTGGAGATCCTAACGATAAGTTTAGGACACTGACTGTGAGATCAGGAGACTGAGATCAAGGGATTGGGATCGGAAGACTGCGATTAGGGAACTGAGATCGGGAGGCTGAGATCAGGAGACTTGAAGCCAGGGGACTGAGATTTCTTCTTTCTCAAAAAATATAAGTTTCCTAGATATTTAGTGTTTAACTGAAGCCGAAATAAAAAAGAATAGCATTTTAATTTTAAGAATTTAAGAAAAATGTAGAAATTTCAAAAATTTATCAAAATTGATTAATAAAATTTAAACTTTTACTCGAAAGTCCAAATTCAAGATATCAGTAGAAATAACAAAATTGCATCTTTTGAGTTAAAATTTTGTTATGAAAGTCGCAGATGAAGATCGACATTTCGAAAAAACAAAAGAAAAAAATCGACATTTTCAAAAATCTTCAAATTGTAATTGAAACTGGAAATTTAAACTTTGTGGTCGAAAAATTCAAAATTTAACTCGACTTTAATCTCGAATTTTCGAGATTTCAATTTGAAATCTAAAATTTCGAGATTTTGTTTCAAATTTTGAAATTTAACTTAGTATTATAATATTTTCATTTTAAACTAGCAATTAGGGACATTAATTGTGAAATCAGAAGACCAAAATCAGGAGATTGAGATTAGAACATTGAGATCAGAAGACTGAAACCAAGAACAGACTAAGATTAAAACACTGAGACAAGGGGACTGAGATTAGTACACTAAGACCAGAGTACTGATATTAGAAGACTGAGACCAGGAGACAAAACTAGTAATTTTGAATAGAAAAATTAAAATTCAAAGATCAGAAGGATACTGATTTTGAGATTAGGGGACTAAAAGTAAGAAATTGAGATCAGGAGACTAAAAACAGGGAATTAAGATCGGGAGACTTAGACCTGGAGACTGAGACCAGGAGAATGAAGCCAGGAGACTGAGACCAGGGGAATGAAGCCAGGAGACTGAAACCAGGAGACTAAATATCAAATAAATTCCAAATTCCTGAATTCGATCAAAAAAGAATTGACATTTCTAAAGATTTTCAAATTGCAATTCTAATCTAGAAATGTCAATTCCATTTTTCAAAATTTTAAGGTATAACTCGGCTTTCTCTCGAATGGTCACGATTTCAAATTTAAAATTTCGACATTTTATTAGAAATTTTAAATTGAAACTAAAAGTTTCGACATTTTCACTTTAAACTAATAATTTTGAATAGAAACATTGAAATTTAAAAATCAGAAGGAAACTGATTTTGAGATCAGATGCCTAAAATCAGGAGACTGAGATCCGGAGACAAAAACCAGGGAAGTGAGATCAGGAGACTGAAACCTGGAGACTGAGGCCAGGAGGATGAAGCCAGGAGAATGAAGCCAAGAGACTGAGACCAGGAAACTGAGACCAGGAGACTGAGACCAGGAGACTGAGGCCAGGATACTGATACCGGGAAACTGAGGCCAGGAGACTGAGGCCAAGAAACTGGAATCAGGAGACTAAAACTAGGAAATTGAGATCAGACATGAAACTGCAAATTCAACATTGTCATTTTAAACTAGCAATTTTGAACAAAAAATTAAAATTTAAACATTAGGACACTGTGAAATCAGAAGACTAAAATTATAAGACTGAGACCAAGCGAATGAGATCAGAAGACTGAGAAAATTAGATTGAGATCGGGAGACTAAGGCCGGGAGGCTAAGACCAGGAGACTGAGGAGACTAAGACCAGGAGACTGAGACCAGGGTACTGAGACTAGAACACTGAGACAAGGAAACTGAGATTAGAACACTGAGAACATGAGATTGAGATTGGGAGACTAAGACCAGGAGACTGAGACCAGGGTACTGAGACTAGAACACTGAGACCAGGAAACTGAGATTAGAACATTGAGAACATGAGATTGAGATCGGGAGACTAAGACCAGGAGACTGAGACCAGGGTACTGAGACTAGAACACTGAGACCAGGAGACTGAGATTAGAACACTGAGATCATGAGATTGAGATCAGGGAGACTAAGACCGAGATCGGGAGGCTAACACCAGGAGACTGAGACCAGGAGATTGAGATCAGGGTGCTGAGACTAGAACACTGAGACCAGGAGACTGAGATTAGAACACTAAGAACATGAGATTGAGTTCAGGAGACTAAGACCAGGAGGTTGAGATGGGGAGGCTAAGACCAGGAAACTGAGACCAGGAGACTGGTTGTTTCTTAAAAACCTAAATATTTTTGAGAATGCCGTGTTTAATTAAAGCCGAAATAAGAAAAGAAAAAAATTGATTTAAAAATAAATAGAATTTCTAAAATTTATCAAAAATATTAAGTTTTAATTTAATATTCTGAAAAAAAACTCTAAATTCGAAATTTTAGTAGATTCTTTGACTTAAATTCTGTTATCAATTTTGAGCGAACACTGAAAGTTTATGAAAACCTCGATTTTTCTAGAAAAAAACTCTACATCTAGAAAATATTTAATTTCAATTCAAACTGGAAATTTTGGTTTTAGTTTTCAAAAATTTGATAATTGACTCCATTTTGGTGTCGAATTTGAAATTTTAAACTCTAAATTTGAAGATTTTGTTAGCAATTTTGAACAAAAACTAAAAATCCTGACATTTTTCTTGATACTCCAATTTCAATTCGTAATTTTAAGCAAAAAAATTGAAATGTAGAGACCATAAAACTGGGACCAAAACACCGATCCTGAGATCAGGAAACTGAAATTTGTTATTCTTTAAAGTTAATCAATAAAATGTAAATTATAACTCGAAATTAAAAAAAAAAAACTTGAAATTCGAAATCTCAGTCGAAATATCGAAACTACAACTAAACATTAAAATTTAGTTGCGAAAATTGAAGGTGGTTAAGGTCCATATTTCAAAAAGAAAAAATCCAAATTTGGATTTTATTCTTCCAAATGTTAAAGTTAAACTCGACTTTAATCTTAAATTTTCGACATCTCAATGTTAGATCTTTTTTTGAGATTTTGTTAAAAATTTCGATTTAATTTTCCAAAATTTAAAGGTTTAACTTGACTATAATCTCAAATTTTCGAAATTTCAATTTTAAATCTAAAACGTTGAGATTTTGTTAGAAATTTTGACATGAAGCTGAAAATTCGATATTTTTATGATTTTGAGATCAGAAGACCAGGAAACTGAGATCAGGAGACTAAAACCAGGAAATGGAGATCAGACCTGAAACTGAAAATTCGACATTGTCATTTTAAACTAGCAATTTTGAACAAAAAATTAAAATTTAGGAGACTAAATTTAGGAGACTGAGAATATGAAATTGGGATCGGAAGGCTAAGACCAGGAGACTGAGACCAGGAGACTGAGACCAGGGTACTGAGACTAGAACACTGAGACCAAGAGACTAAGATTAGAACACTGAGAAAATGAGATTGAGATCGGGAGACTAAGACCAGGAGACTGATACCAGGCTACTGAGACTAGAACACTGATACCAGGGTACTGAAACTAGAACACTGAGACCAAGAGACTAAGATTAGAACACTGAGAACATGAGATTGAGATCGGGAAACTAAAACTAGGGTTCTGAGGCTAGAACACTGAGACGAGGAGACTGAGATTAGAACACTGAGAACATGAGATTGAGATCGGGGAGATTAAGGCCAGGAGACTGAAACTAGAACACTGAGACCAGGAGACTGAGATTAAAACACTGAGAACATAAGATTGAGATCGGAAGACTAAGACCAGGAGACTGAGATCGGGAGGCTAAAATCAGGAGACTGAGACCAGGAGACTGATATCGGGAGACTACGACCAGGAGACTGAGACCAGGGTACTGAGATTAGAACACTGACACCAGGAGACTGAGATTAGAACACTGAAACCAGGAGACTGAGATTTTTTATTCTTTAAAAACTATAAATTTTCTGGAAATGTCGCGTTTAATTAAAGTTGTAATAAAAACAACTTCGATAATTTTCATTAAAAAGTCGAAGTTTCGAGAGTAATAAGTAGGAAAATTCAAGAAAAGAGTTTGAATTTTTGGCCTAAACCATGAATTTTTTCGTGTTTCCACTTCAAGTCTTGAAGTTAGCAAAAAAATATCAAAATTCTTTGAAAAATGTTGACTCTGAAAAAATTTCCTAGAAAAACCTGAAGTTTTTTTTCTTTTAAGTTTAAGTTAAGTTTTAAGTCTGGAGGAATTTAGAATTTATCCAAAAATTTTGTCTTCAAAGAAGCTTAAAAAGACGACAGGCACCTTAAAATATGTAATAATAAGGCGTAGTAATTTAAATTTTTTAACTTCACTCACGTTTTCTTATATCTTCATAATAGCATCAGCATAAAAAAATTACACCTCATTATGCATTCGAATAATTTTCTCGCGCTCGAGGCGTCTCATATAAAAATGCCGTTTCCCAACGAAGATTTATAAGATCTAGGAAGAAGCTTTTACTGCGCAATCTTATCATAAATTGACCATAAAAGCATCGTCGAGAGCGATGGAAATTTCGACCAAATCGTGGAATTTCACTTTCGACTTTTCGAAAGCTTTTTGGTGCGGATAATGGGACCCTGTCATTACCCGATTGAAGGCCCATTAGCCGGTTCCGTATAAATTTATAATCGTCCCCGTTTATTATTATCTCGACTACTTAGAAAATAATCGTGCACACATAGTAACGCTTCAAGGTTACCTCGAGCATCATGAATTTAAAATGATTGGGAAATATCGTCGACAGGTATTTCTTCATGCATCTTTATCGTAACGTGGTGGTTAGTCATAGGAAAAATGACGGTCACTTCGGAGAAATAATGGTGATGCAGAAAATCGAATCGAGTATTCATAAACGAGTTGGTATGTTAGGGAAAATTTAGGAATATTTCAGGAATACAACTGCTGTGCCCATTGGAGGTAATTTGTTTGACTTTTAAGATCCAACAGAACAAAAATTAAATAGTAGCAGAAGGTTCCAAACTGGGGAACCTTGACCACCCAATCCAGGTGCAGATGCAGAGTTTTTCAGGTTTCCTGAAACGGTGTTTGGGCTAATTCCTGCTCTGTGTTTGGCCCTCAAAGTCTAATTTTTTGTAAGTATAACAATCGTAAAAGCAAAAGTCTACAAAATTGGATGTAGTGCAAATTTAAGCACCAAAGAAGCTTATCAGCTGATCTAGATCAACTGAGCTAAGTCATTAAAATCTGGGCTTCATTCAGTCTCTGTTTTCAGTTCGGGGCTATCTTCATTTAGCTAGCAACCTAACCCACGTACTCTGAAGATTGTGTGGTTTTTCGAAAAAGTGTTAATTCCAGTTTTGGCTTTCGTCTCTAAAGCCTAATTTTCTTTTGGAACTGCAAAAAATGTATCAAGTACTCCTGAACGAGTTGGTATGTTAATTGAGATCAAGGAATATTTCAGGATTACAACTTCTGTGTCCAATTGAGGTAACTAGTTTGACTTTTAAGGTGCAACAGAACAAAAGAATCATTAGCAGAAGGTTCCAAATTAGGGAACCTAGAGCACCAGGTGAAGATGAAGAGTTTTTTAGGTTTCCTGATTTTTGGGCCAATTCCACTTTTGCGTTTGGCCCTAAAGTCTAAATTTCTGTAGTTACCACAATCGAGAAGGAAAAAGTCTACAAAATTGGATGTGGCACAAATTTAAAACACCAAAGAAGCTTATGAACTGATCTGGGTCAACTGAGCTAAGCCATTAAAATCTGGGCTCCATTCAGTTTCTGATTTCAGTTCTGGGCTTTCTTCAGTTATCTCGCCATCTAAGCCACTTAATCTGAAGATTGATTGAAAAGGTGTTAATTCTTGGCTTCGTCTTTAAGAGCTAAACGATATTTAAATCTGAAGTCCACCAAATGATCTTCTTTTCAGCTTACATGGTTATCTAATCTAGTTAAGCTGAACGTTTATCTGGTTTCCTGGAGTAGTTTTTGAACTAATTCCAGTATTTTGTTTGGCTTCTTTATTCTAGTTTTCTTTAGCTATTGCAATGGAGACGCAATCCAGGTGAGGCTGAAGCGTTTTTTAGGTTTCCTGGAAAGCTTTTTGGGTTGGTTCCAGTTCTGAGTTTGGCCCTAAAGTCTCATTTTCCGTAGGTACCACAATCAAGAAGGAAAAAGTCTACAAAATTGATGTGGCACTTTAAACGCCAAAGAAGCTTATGAGCTGGCCTGGGTCAACTGAGCTAAGCCATGAAAATCTGGGCTCCATTCCGTCTCTACTTTCAGTGCTGGGCCATTTTCAGTTACCTGGCAATCTAAGCCACTTAATCAGAAGATTTTGTGGTTTCTTGAAAGGATGTTAATTCCAGTTTTGGCTTTCGTCTTCAAGGTCTAATTTTCAATTGCAATTGCTGAAAATCCTATCAGGTACTCCTGAACGAGTTGGTATGTTAATTGAAATCAAGGAATATTTCGGGACTGCAACTTCTGTGTCCAATCGAGGCAATTAGTATGACTTTTAAGGTGCAACAGAACAATAGAATCATTAGCAGAAGGTTCCAAACTAGGGAACCTAGAGCACCTAATCCAGGTGAAGGTGAAGCGTTTTTTTTTTGGGTTTCCTGATTTTGGAGCTTATTTCAGTTTTGTGTTTGGCCTTAAAGTGTACATTTCTGTAGGTACCAGAATCGAGAAGGAAAAAGTCTACAAAATTGGATGTGGCACAAATTTAAACACCAAAGAAGCTTATGAGCTGGCCTGGGTCAACTGAGCTAAGCCATTAAAATCTGGGCTCCATTCAGTTTCTGTTTTTAGTTCTGGGCTATATTCAGGTATCTGGCCATCTAAGCCTCTTAATCTGAAGATTTTGTGGTTTCTTGAAAAGGTGTTAATTCTAGTTTCGGCTTCGTCTCTAAGAGCTAAACGATATTGAAATCTGGATTCCGCCAAATTATCTTCTTTTTAGCTTACATGGTTATCTTATCTAGTTAAGCTGAACGTTTCTCTGGTTTCCTGGAGTAGTTTTTGGACTACTTCCAGTATTTTGTTTGGCTTCTTCATTCTAGTTTTCTTTAGCTATTGCAATTGAGACCTAATACAGCTGAAGCTGAAGCGTTTTTTAGGTTTCCTGAAAAGCTTTTTGGGCTGGTTTCAGTTCTGAGTTTGGCCCTAAAGTCTAATTTTCTGCAGGTACCACAATCGAGAAGGAAAAAGTCTACAAAATTGGATGTGGCACAAATTTAAACACCAAAGAAGCTTATGAGCTGGCCTGGGTCAACTGAGCTAAGCCAATAAAATCTGGGCTCCATTCAGTTTCTGTTTTCAGTTCTGGGTTTTCTTTAGTTATCTCGCCATCTAAGCCACTTAATCTGAAGATTTTGTGGTTTCTTGAAAAGGTGTTAATTCTAGTTTTAGCTTTGTCTCCAAAAGCTAAACGATATTGAAATCTGGATTCCACCAAATTATCTTCTTTTTAGCTTACATGGTTATCTAATCTAGTTAAGCTGAAGCTGAACGTTTCTCCGGTTTCCTGGAGTAGTTTTTGGACTAATTCCAGTATTTTGATTGGCTTCTTCATTCTAGTTTTCTTTAGCTATTGCAATGAAGACCTAATTCAGGTGAAGCTGAAGTGTTTTTTAGGTTTCCTGAAAAGCTTTTTGAGCTGTTCCTAAAAAAAAGCTTTTTGAGCTGGAGCTAAAGTCAAATTTTCTGCAGGTACCACAATCGAGAAGGAAAAAGTCTGCAAAATTGATGTGGCACTTAAAACACCAAACAAGCTTATGAGGTGCCCTGGGTCAACTGAGCTAAGCCATCAAAATCTGGGCTCCATTCAGTCTCTGTTTTCAGTTCTGGGCTATCTTCAGTTATCTGGCAATCTAAGCCACTTAATCTGAAGATTTTGTGGTTTCTTGAAAAGGTGTTAATTCTAGTTTTGACTTTGTCTCCAAGAGCTAAACGATATTGAAATCTGGATTTCACCAAATTATCTTCTTTTCAGCTTACATGGTTATCTAATCTAGTTAAGCTGAACGTTTCTCCGGTTTCCTGGAGTAGTTTTTGAACTAATTCCAGTATTTTGTTTGGCTTCTTTATTCTAGTTTTCTTTAGCTATTGTATTGGGGACGTAATCCAGGCGAAGCTGAAGCGTTTTTTAGGTTTCCTGAAAAGCTTTTTGGGCTGGTTCCAGTTCTGAGTTTGGCCCTAAAGTCTAATTTTCTGCAGGTACCACAATCGAGATGGAAAAAGTCTACAAAATTGATGTGGCGCTTTAAACGCCAAAGAAGCTTATGAGGTGGTTTGGGTCAACTGAGCTAAGCCATTAAAATCTGGGCTCCATTCAGTCTCTGTTTTCAGTGCTGGGCTATCTTCAGTTACCTGGCAGTCTAAGCCACTTAATCAGAAGATTTTGTGGTTTCTTGAAAAAGTGTTAATTCTAGTTTTGGCTTTGTCTCCAAGAGCTAAACGATATTGAAATCTGGATTCCATCAAACATCAAATTATCTTCTTTTCAGCTTACAGGTTATCTAATCGAGTTAAGCTGAACGTTTCTCTGGTTTCCTGGAGTAGTTTTTGAATTAATTCCAGTATTTTGTTTGGCTTCCTCGATCTAACTTTCCTTAGCTACTCCAATGGAGCGCTTCAGTGCAGCTCTTCAGAATTGGACGTAGTGCAGCTCTTCAGAATTGGATGTAGCCCAAATTCCAGAACTAAGAAAGTTTTCACTTTGTCTATATTAGGCAAGCTGGATGATGTTGTAGTGCACTATATCCAAATCCTTGTTTGGGTCCAACATCCATTTTTATTTGGGTATCACTAAGGTAAAAGTAAAAACACTAGAATTGGACATAGACGTAAGGAAATCTTTATTTTTTTTCCAGCTGTTTATTTTGCATCTTCAATTAAATTTTCCCCAGTTGACGACCAACGAAAAATTGTGAACTGCTGTTTTTTGCTAGCAAACTGTAGATAACAAGGGTCAGAGGTTACCACGATGTCATTTCATGACTATAACAAGAAAAAAACTTTTGTTCACTTAAATATTCCTGCTGTACGTGTTATTTATGCCTCGAATGAAAACATCAACTAGATGTTTTGTATATTTACATATTAAAATTTCACACTACTTTGTTTAATCACATACCAACGAGGAACCTCGACCCACTTCAAACAACGAATTAATAACAAGAAGAGCGCTCGATCCATCAATCTAATTTCGAGGTACCATTACTTAATAATCACACACGTACGAGCGTACTTTTCGATTGGTTTCCTTTCAAAAACGCACAAAATTCCTATTTATCTTCCATCTTTAATTTAGAAAACGAGAGCAGACACCGTTTTCGCTTTTATAATAACGCCTATAACGAGAGGAAACCATATTCCATTGTTCGAGAGTGAACGAGATTTTATCTTCTAGATTAGCTGCGATGAAATGAAACGGAACATTTTTATTGTTATGTAAATGATGATCCATAGAAAATTAATAAACTTGGAATTTTTTTGCTAAAGAATGCACGAAATTTTATGTGTTATTGACCTTTTGGTGTTTACAAATTGGTTTTATAATATGTCGTACACATCTGCATTGTGCAACGTTTTCTCTATATTGACCATGACAAATTTGCTGTCATCCCAAGAATTAAGTCATTTATTTCGGATAAACCGTATAGTACATGAATAATTTAGATAATGTGCCAGATTAAAAGGTCACTAACCGTCCTGGACATTTCTCGTAATTACCGAAGAGATAGCTTAACGCTGCTTGGTTATCACGAGAATTTTAATGCCTTTAATGAATGTTTTTTTTTCTGTTCTATTCCTAAAACTAACAATAAAACAGTTTTATGGCATTTTTTCGTATTTTATTACAGGAGAATAAGCAAAATTCTATGATGAAGACAGTATTTATTATTTTTCATTTTTGAATCATTGAGTCGTCTTGAATTATTTCAAAAATGTTACTTTAGTTGGGCTCAGGAAGCTAAAATAAAATTTTTAAAACAACACGTATTACGTGAAAATGGAAAAAGTTTTCTTGAAATGTTCTAGTTATGTTCGTTTTTCTGAAAATTTCAAGATTAGTCTCAAAATTTCGACGTAAGTTTCAAAATTTCGACGTAAGTTTCAAAATTTCGAATTGTTATCAAAGAGAGATTTCGTAGCAAAATTCGTGGTTATTTTACAAATTCCAAAGTCCTACAAAAGTTTGGATTTTTTTGATACAATTTCGAGTTTGAATTTGAGGTAAATTCCAGAAATTATTTTATAAATCCACACTTTTTAAACGACATCCTTAAGAAGCTTTCCAATTCTAACTTGAGATTGTTTCTGTATTTCCGAAGTTTTGACTTGAAACTCGAAATCCAGTCTCCAAAACAGTCGAAATTTCAACTCTTATTTCGAAAAGTTTGGACTTTTTGTGCTAAAATTTCGAGTTTGAATTTGAGGTAAATTCCAGAAATTATTTTATAAATCCTCACTTTTTAAACGACCTTCTTCAGAAGCTTTCCAATTCCAATTTGAGATTGTTTCTGTATTTCCGAAGTTTTGACTTAAGACTCGAAATCCAGTCTCCAATTTCATTTTGATTGTTTTCGAAAACAGTCGAAATTCCAACTCTAATTTCGAAATTTCGACTCTAATCTCAAATTTTCTCAAATCCTCAAAATTTCTAGTTTAAGTTCGAGACATCGACCTTTTTATTGAAATTTCGATTTTAACTCGAATATCGGCTTTAATCTTGAATTTCAACTTCAGTCTACACAGAATTTTTGGTCTCGAAATATCGATTTTTCGGGAAAATTCGAGTTTTGGATCAACATTTTGGGTTCTTTTTCAAAATTTTGTCTTTTCGAAATTTTATCTTTTCGAAATTTTGCCTTTTCGACCATTTTGACTTTCGTAATTACGCTGTTCTTTTGAAATTTCGACCATTTTTTCGATTGTGATTTTAGACACCATAAAAAGTTTCTAATTTTTCTCGAAACTTCCGTTTTTCTCAAAATTTTACTTACAATTATTTAAATCG
This sequence comes from Dastarcus helophoroides, assembly GCA_028583605.1. Taxonomy (NCBI): domain Eukaryota; kingdom Metazoa; phylum Arthropoda; class Insecta; order Coleoptera; family Bothrideridae; genus Dastarcus; species Dastarcus helophoroides. The sequence continues at coordinate 39,483,735 of CM053328.1, forward strand.
TATATTCTGGTATGTTGTAATACATTTTAAATCATTTACACAAATCGATTTTTTCGCGTTTCAATTTTTTTCTCATGATTTCGTCTTGTCTACCAAAATATCGACTTTTTTAAAATCTGGAAAACAATCGAAATTTTAACTCGTGTAGAAATTTTTTCTTCAAATCACCGGTTTTGGGTCTAAATTTCGGCACTTATTTTTGTACATTTTGACTCTTTTTCGCTTTTTCTCGAAGATCCGGTTGTAGGTCAAAATTTCGTTTTATTTTTTTGAAATTTTACTTTTCAAACTGTCTTTTTAATTCTAGTGTCTTTTTTCTTAAAATTTCTGGTTTTGGGTTAAAATTTTGGCAGTTTTTTTCTGCATTTTGACTGTTTTTCGATTTTTCTCGAAGATTCAGCTTTAGGTCAAAATTTCGTTTTGTTTTTGGAAATTAAGCTTTCCAAATTTCCTTCTCGTAATTTTGACTGTTTTTTTGGAAGTTCTACTGTTCTTTCGAAAGTTTGCCTACTTCTTCAAATTTAAGTCTTTTCGAACTATTTTTTTTTCGAAATTTGGACGTTTTTTTAACTTTCGTCAATTTTATTTGAAATATTAACTTTTTCCAAAATCTAATTGTTTTTTGGAATTTTGGCTTGTTTACCAAAATATCGACTTTTATCTCAAAATCTATCCATCTCAAAATTTAGAAAACAATCGAAATTTTAACTCTAGTGTCGAAATTTTTTCTCCAAATTTCTGGTTTTGGGTCAAAGTTTCGACAATTTTTTTTTCTGCATTTTGACTGTTTTTCGATTTTTCTCGAAGATTCAGCTTTAGGTCAAAATTTCGTTTTGTTTTTGGAAATAAGCTTTCCAAATTTCCTTCTCGTAATTTTGACTGTTTTTGGAAGTTCTATTGTTTTTTCGAAAGTTTGCCTATTTCTTCAAATTTAAGTCTTTTCGAACTATTTTTTTTTTTTTCGAAATTTGGACGTTTTTCTAACTTTCGTCAATTTTTTTTTGAAATGTTAACTTTTTCCAAAATCTAATTGTTTTTTGGAATTTCGGCTTGTTTACCAAAATATCGACTTTTATCTCAAAATCTATCCATCTCAAAATCTAGAAAACAATCGAAATTTTAACTCTAGTGTCGAAATTTTTTCTCCAAATTTTTGGTTTTGAATCAAAATTTCGCCAGTTTTTTTTTCTGCATTTTGACTGTTTTTCGATTTTTCTCGAAGATTCAATTTTAGATCAAAATTTCGTTTTATTTTTTGGAAATTTCACTTTTCAAACTGTCTTTCTCTAGTGTCCAAATTTTTTCTTCAAATTTCTGGTTTTGGGTCAAAGTTTCGACAATTTTTTTTTTCTGCATTTTGACTGTTTTTCGATATTTCTCGAAGGATTCAGCTTTAGGTCAAAATTTCGTTTTGTTTTTGGAAATTAAGCTTTCCAAATTTACTTCTCGTAATTTTGACTGTTTTTTTGGAAGTTCTACTGTTTTCTCGAAAGTTTGCCTACTTCTTCAAATTTAAGTCTTTTCGAACTATTTTTTTTTCTCGAAATTTGGACGTTTTTTTAACTTTCGTCAATTTTTTTTGAAATGTTGACTTTTTCCAAAATCTGATTGTTTTTTGGAATTTCGGCTTGTTTACCAAAATATCGACTTTTATCTCAAAATCTATCCATCTCAAAATCTAGAAAACAATCGAAATTTTAACTCTACTGTCGAAATTTTTTCCCAAAATTTTTGGTTTTGGGTCAAAGTTTCGACAATTTTTTTTCTGCATTTTGACTGTTTTTCGATTTTTCTCGAAGATTCAGCTTTAGGTCAAAATTTCGTTTTATTTTTTGGAAATTTTACTTTTCAAACTGTCTTTCTCTAGTGTCCAAATTTTTTCTCCAAATTTCTGGTTTTGGGTCAAAGTTTCGACAATTTTTTTTTCTGCATTTTGACTGTTTTTCGATTTTTCTCGAAGATTCAGCTTTAGGTCAAAATTTCGTTTTGTTTTTTGAAATTAAGCCTTTCAAACTGCCTTCTCGTATTTTGACTGTTTTTTGGAATTTCTACTGTTTTCTTGAAAGTTTGCTTACTTCTTCAAATTTAAGTCTTTTGGAATTATTTTTTTTCGCAATTTGGACTGTTTTTTAAATTTCGACAATTTTTATTGAAATGTTAAATTTTTCGAAAGTCTAATTGGTTTTTCGAATTTCGACTTATTCAACTGTTTTTTCGCAAATTTAATTTCGAAAATATGCCTATTTTTCTCAAAATGTTGACTTTTCGAACTGTTATGACTGTTTTTGACTGTTTTTTCGAATTCTCGTGTTTCCAAATCATTTTTTTGTAATTTTTACTGTTTTTTTTTCCAGAATTTCCACAATATTTTTGACCTTTACCGAAAGACTAATTGTTTTCTTTTTCATTTCAACTTTTCAAATTTCTCGAAATTTTAAGTGGTTTTTTAAATTTCGACAATTTTTTTTTGAAATTTTGACTTTTCGAACTGTTTTTTCCAAATTCTGACTGTTTTCTCGAAATTTCTGTTTTTTAAGATTCCGATTGATTTTTCTAATTCTAGTCTTTTCGAACCGTTTTGTTTGAAATTTTGACCATTTGAAAGCTTTCGAAAGCTTAACAGTTTTTTTTAAATCCCGACTTATTGATCTCTTTTTTTTTAAGTTTTGCTCTTTTTTCGAAATTTTAACTTTTTGAACTTTCGAAATGTGTATTTTTTTTTATTTTGACTGTTTTTCGAAGCCTGTTTATTTTTCGAAATTTTAAGTGGAATTTATAAAACTTCGGAAATTTTTTTTAACTTTGGCTTCCAAAAAAATAACTGTTTCTTCAAAATTACTATTTTTCGAATTGCTTTATAAAAATTTAGGTTTTTTTCAAAACTTTGACTTTTCAAACTGTTTTTTTGAAATTTCCACTGTTTTTTTGAAATTTCCACTGTTTTTTTGAAATTTTGACGTTTTTTTTTGAAATTTTTTGACTTTTTTTGAAAGTCAAACTGTTTTTTTTTAAATTTTGACTGTTTTTTTAAATTCCGATTTCTTGGAACTTTTTTCTCGAAAATTTGGGCGTTTTTTTTCCAAAATTTCTGCAACTTTTTTGAAAGTTTCACTTTATTTGAAAATCTAACCGTATTTTTGGAAACTCGGATTTTTCGGAACTATAACTATTTTTTAGAAATCTTGACCTTTTGACCGTTTTAATTTTGAATGTTTATTCGAAGTTTGTACTGCTTTGTGAAAATTTTTTCAAAATGTTGGCAATTTTTTTGAAATTTTGTCTTTTTTATAAATTTGAACTGTTTTTTCGTAATTACGACTTTTTGAACTGTTTTTTTCGAAACTACGACTTTTTGAACTGCTTTTTCGAAATTTTGGCTGTTTTTTTCAAAATTTTAACTATATTCTTAAAAGACAAATTGTTTTTCCGGAATTCTAAGTGTTTTTTCGAATCCTAATATTTTTGAACTGTTTTTTCAAAATTTTGACTGTTTTTTTTTAAAAGCTCTGCTGTTTTCTTGAAAATGTAACATTTCCTGAAAATCTGTTTTTTAGAAACATCGATTTTTTGAACTCTTTTTTTGAAATTTTGGCTGTTTTTTTTTTCATAATTTTGGCTGTTTTTTTAAATTTTGGCAGTTTTTTTTTTCAAAATTTTGACGTTTCAAACCGTTTTTTTTAACATTTTTTTGTTATTCGAAGTTTCTACTATTTTGTGGAAATTTTGACACTTGTTCGAATTTTCGTCGTTCCAAACTTTTTTTTTCGAAAATTTGATTATTTTTTTCAAAATTTACTCATTTTTTTTGAGATTTTAACTTTTCTCAAAGGTCCAAGTGTATTTTGGAAATTCAAACTCATTTAACAATTTTATCGAAATATTTGCTGTTTTTTTCTAGTTTTTTACTATTTTTTCGACATTTTGACTCCTTTTCGACATTTTAACTCTCTATTCAAAATTTTAATTGTATCATTGTGGTTTGAAATTCTGACTATTTGTCGAAATTTTGACTTTTCGAAATTTCGTCAGTTTTTTAGCGATTTTAACTGTTTTTTCGAATCTTAATATTTTTGAACTGTTTTTTCAAAATTTTGACTGTTTTTCTTAAAAGTTCGGTAACTTTTTTGAAAGTGTAACATTTTCTGAAAATCTGTTTTTTAGAAAAACCGATTTTTCACTCTTTCTTTCGAAATTTTGGCTGTTTTTTTAAAAATTTTGGATGTTTTTTCAAGATCTTGGCTGTTTTTTTTTTAATTTTGGCTGTTTTTTTTAAATTTTGACTTTTAAACCGTTTTTTTAAATTATTTTGTTAACTCGATGTTTCTACTATTTTGTGGAAATTTTGACACTTGTTCGAATTTTCGTCGTTCCAAACTTTTTTTTTCGAAAATTTGATTATTTTTTTCAAAATTTCCTCATTTTTTTGAGATTTTATGTTTTCTCAAAGGTCCAAGTGTATTTTGGAAATTCAAACCCTTTCAACAATTTTATCGAAATATTTGCTGTTTTTTTCTAGTTTTTTACTATTTTTTCGACATTTCGACTCCTTTTCGACATTTTGACTCTTTGTTCAAAATTTTAATTGTATCATTGTGGTTTGAAATTCTGACTATTTGTCGAAATCTTGACTTTTCGAAATTTCGTCAGTTTTTTCGAGATTTTAACTGTTTTTTCGAATCTTAATATTTTTGAACTGTTTTTTCAAAATTTTGAGTGTTTTTTTTTTAAAGTTCGGCAACTTTTTGAAAGTGTAGCATTTTCTGAAAATATGGTTTTTAGAAAAACCGATTTTTCAAACTCTTTTTTTTCGAAATTTTGGGTGTTTTTTTTTTCAAAATTTTGGATGTTTTTTTTCAAGATCTTGGCTGTTTTTTTAAAATGTTGGCTGTTTTTTTTCAAAATTTTGACTTTTAAACCGTTTTTTTTTAATTATTTTGTTAACTCGATGTTTCTACTATTTTGTGGAAATTTTGACAGTTGTTCGAATTTTAGTCGTTCCAAACTGTTTTTTTCAAAAATTTAATTATTTTTTCAAAATTTCGTAACTATTTTTGGAAATTTTAACTGTTTTCATAAGTATTTTAGAAATTTAAACTTTTTGAACCGTTTTATCAAAATAGTTGCTGGTTTTTTTCGGGTTCTTTACTGTTTTTTTGACATTTCGGCTACCTTATCGAAATTTTGACTGTTTGTTCAAAATTTTAATTGTATTATTGTGTTTTGAAATTCTGACTTTTATCGAAATTTTGACTTTTCGAAATGTTGTCAGTTCTTTCGAAATTTTGACTGTTTTTTTGAAATATAAGCTGTTTTTTCGAAATATAAGCTATTTTTTCGAAATATCGACTATTTTCTCGACATTTTGACTATTTATTCTTCTTCTTCTTCTTCTTCTTCTTCTTCTTCTTCTTCTTCTTCTTCTTCTTCTTCTTCTTCTTCTTCTTCTTCTTCTTCTTCTTCTTCTTCTTCTTCTTCTTCTTCTTCCTCTTCCTCTTCCTCTTCCTCTTCCTCTTCCTCTTCCTCTTCCTCTTCCTCTTCCTCTTCCTCTTCCTCTTTCTCTTTCTCTTTCTCTTCCTCTTCCTCTTCCTCTTCCTCTTCCTCTTCCTCTTCCTCTTCCTCTTCCTCTTCCTCTTCCTCTTCCTCTTCTTCTTCTTCTTCTTCTTTTTCTTCTTCTTCTTCTTCTTCTTCTTCTTCTTCTTCTTCTTCTTCTTTTCGTTACCGAACGGAAATTTCCATAGAAATTACAACCTATAACAACCTTGTTTAAGAAGGCGGTTTATCGCCATCTATTCTTGTTTCCGCATCCTACTCGCTGTACTTTGAAAGCATAATGGGGTTACCCTTTGCGAGTGGATTGAGCATAAAAAAATTCTTTGCGAGTGAATTAAATATAAAAAAAAATTTGGATTAACACCTCAAAATTCGATTTGGATATCGAAATTTCGAGAAAAAACAAGATTTAGACTTTCACCTAGAAATCTCGATTTTTTGGCAATTTCTAGATGTGGGGTCACAATTTAGCAAAGAAAAGTTGCGTTTTAAATTGAAAAAGTCTTGGTAGAACGTGGAAACCAAAGTGTTTGTTGTGAATTGTTCCAGCACCAATTATCGGTTTCGATAATTCGATAACGGTCTCTAGCTATGGTGGTTCTCGCCCTCGAAGCTTCCTTTCAAAGAGCGAGTGGGAAAAAGACGTCGAATTCGTTAGGAAAGGAAGACTAGCTATGAAGTGCCGTGGGATTGTTTAATAATTCCTTCCCAACCTTGTAATGCCTCGCCTACTTCGATGCAGGTGCTAAAAGATGAACAAACACTATGCTTGTTTGTTTTCGATTGTTTTCGACGAGGTAGCCATGGATTTGCCGCGTTTTAATAATCGTACGCTTTTCTCTCACGTTTGGGGTCAATAAGTTTGTTCGTGGCATGGAGATATCGACGATGGGTCGATGGAGATATCGACGCTAGGTCGATGGAGATATCGACGCTAGGTCGATGGAGACATCAACGATGCGTCAAGCGCTTAGGCAACATTTAATAATTCATACAAATGAAAAATGGTGTTATTTAACAAAATGCAAATGAGTTAATTTCGATTGCATCACCCAAACGCATAAGATTATCACGACTGGCCGAATTTCCCATTAATAACCTAAAATTGAAGATGATTTTACGACAGTTTGACACTCGACCTCGGATTGTGCCAATCTTACGGAACCTGTTTGCTCACTTACATACTTTCAGCTATTAACACACTTATGGGTCTTCAACGGTGAACGTTTAATTGCCTTTTTCAGCTTAAGTGATGTTCGTTTTAATCCCAAGAGGTATGTTGTACAAACGCATGTTTGACGTGAAAAATGCGTACTTTATGGAAGTAGCGGTAGCAGATTAACTACTTCTCTGCACAAGAAAATTAAAAAAAGCACATTTCGCTACGGCTGTAACATTTACAACGGCGGATACGTCAACTTGAGCTTGGCTCAAGCTTTAGGAATGACAATTATTTATTGAAAAAATGGCAATTATTGATTGAAAACAATTGATTACTTGTAAGTTATGAAGAATTTCAAAGATTTGGCGCTTTTCAAGTAATAGTAAACATGAAAATTTGTAGAAATGGACTTTTGAAGTAGCTCAACAAAAATGCACTTCACTTATTTAAAATAGATCGAAACCTGAAATGGGCTGAAAATTTGAAAGAAGCCAAATAGCAAAATACCTGAATGCATTAGGCCCAGAAATTAATGGATTTAGGGAAGGTCCTAAATATCTAAGCGATTTTCAAAAGACTACAATAACTCAAAAGAATTCTTACGCAGAAAAATAAAAAAAACAACAAATTAGAGCTGCAAGTTTCTAGTTTTCAGATCTTATTGTGGCAAAATATCTGAGTCCACTAGGCTCAGAAATTAAGGAATTTAAGAAAGATCCCAGTGATTTTCAAATAACTATTATAACTCAAAAAGGATTCTCACGGAGAAAAATAAAAAAAAAACAGCAAATTAGAGCTGCAAGTTTCTAGTTTTCAGATATTATTGAGGCAGCAGTTTTTTGATTAATATAGAACCAAAAACGCAAAAAATGTTTCCAAATGTTTGTTTATCTTGAAAAATATCTACAGATTGTAATTTTTTTTTATTGGTTCAATCATGAATGAAACGTGAAAGTGAAATTTCAGACTAACAACTTTTCATTAAAAAAATAATTTCGCAAAATTAAATTTCATGCATGGGGGCGATTTAGAAACTTCAATTTCCAACTCTTTGGGCTCGCCGAGTTGGAATTTCATTTTGTTAACCGCACAACGACCGCAAAACATTAGTAAAAGACAATCAGATGCCTATGTAAGACATAATTCAATATCATTGCTGTTTAATAATAAAGGTAACAAAGATAGCCGACTGAAATGGCCTCGGGTTGTGTTCAAACCACAGTAGCGAGCTCGGATGGGCATAAAGGCGCTGTCATAACTTAATATATGAAATATCTTTGAGGTCCAATTAAGCAAAATGCTTCTGTTTCAACTCATCGAAACGCATGTGGCCCCGAAAGTTGATTTCGTCCTAATTTTGTTGAATTTAATACAAAACTTGGAAACAACAGAACGCTTTTATTTTCAAATTTTGAAAAAGCCAAAATGAATTCGCAGAACATGTTTAAGTAAGAATTTAAAACTGATTTTTTGTTCCAATCTGGAGTCAGAAATTTTTAGGAAAAAAGAAATTTCGATTCAAAGTTGACATTTCGATAAAAAATAACATCGAGTTGAAACTGGAAAGTTTGAGGAATTGAATAGACTATAATTTTAATCGACTTTATCTCAGACTTTTTCCATGAAATTTAATCTCAAAAAATCGAATTTAATTTGAAAACAATAAAACAGAAAAAAATAAAATAGAAAAAATGACAATTTCACGTTTATGTTTAAAATGTAGCCAAAAAGAACTCTACAACAAGAAAACTAAGAAAAATGTAAAGAGATAGAGTCCGTGATATTAATAAGAAGGATAAGAGTGGTAACGTGCAGTAGCTCAGTGGTTGGAGAGCCAGCTGCCACGTGAAAGACCCAGGTTCGATTCCCGCTCGCGCCGACCGGTCATTTCCAATTTTATTACAAAATTTTGAAGTGACATTTAATATTGACCCAAAAATTGATAATTTGGGGGCTAAAAATACAATTTTAGAAACTGTTGAGGGACAAAGATGAAATTAAATTAGCTAATGTCGAAAGTGGTGAGACAAGGGTTCCAAAAATCAATCTGAGAGTTAGAGGGACGACTTCCTTGATCTTTAAAAGGTTAATCTTTGAATCTATTATGGTTTGAGCCCTCGATTCGAGTCTCAAGCGACCAATTTGGAAGCCCTCATTTTAGGGAAGGTAAGAAGAAGCGTTTAATTTTAATGTCAAACGTTTAAATATCACTTTACCCAATTTCTTGAAAGTAGAACGAAGTATTTTCAATCTAATACGTGGAATGTCATTACAAGAATGACACATGAATACGAAAGATAATTTTTATTTTTCCTGCACATAATAACGAGATAGGGGCTCGTTAAATACATACTTCAAATACTCATCATTTATTTATTAATAATTTATAACCCGTCGTAGATTTATAACGAATACTCGGTTTGTTTTTACAAATGAACTGAAACATCGTCCTGTTGAATATTCAAATTGAAATTTGCAAATAATGGCCGCCGCATTCGTGTTTCTTTTCAGCTTCTTACACGAATCGAATACAAACTGCGAGGATATAAATAACGATTACCAACGCATAAATATCAAACAATGAATTCATCTTCGGGCTCAACAACAAAATTAAATGCAGTTATTTGGCCTTGGCGAGCTAATTGCATCGAAGTCCTTTCTATCATCTTCATCAGGAATAATTTGCCACACGTTATTGCATTGTAAATTCATAAAATTGCGCAATATCGATATGAAGCCTTCGAGTGCGTTCATTTACGACTTTGGCGAATACCACAAAGTCTTTGAAAAAAATTTTGTATTGGCAAATTGACGTCTAACGTTATGCGTGAAAATTGACGTCTAACGTTATGCGTGAAGCCTGAAAAATTTCAGCAAATCGCCCATTGTCGATAAAATGGTTCGGGTGAATTCCTGCGACTTTAAGGAAATATGCAGAGATTCTTCGACTGTTAATTATTTTATTTTTAATAGTTTCTGTTTAATTGAATGTTTACTGTTTAAACTACGTAAGTCATTAACCGAAGTTGTAGAGAATTCAATTTCCTACAAAAGAGCTTATTGCCACATTCTTGTAAGACTTGGGGTTATGGGGTTAAAGCCAAAAAAAAAACTTATCCATTCAATTGAAGAAAATGTCTGAATGACGCGGGGGCAACCCCAAAGATCATAAAAAAAAAACATACTTTTAGAATCTTTAGAGGTAGCTCTTTAAGATAAGACCCCACATGATATATTAATTAAAACTTTATATTTCTTGGGGCCAACTAATCCCCCCATTTTAATCTAAAATATACTTTTAATTGATTACTGACAATATATGCGCCCGGTATTAAAACCCAACCCTGTGCCAAATTTCGGATCCCTACGATAAATAGTTATCGAGAAACACTCTCTATGACAAAAGAACAGAAGACAGAAGAGAACTCTATGACAGACAGACGGACATGATAGCTCTATGACACATGAGCGGACACGAAACCTCTATCACAGACAGATGGACACTAGAAGTCTATTGAAATACAAATCTTGTTGGGGGCCCTGAAACAAGGGACAAGATTTGTATTTCAATTTTTGAAGATAACCAAGGACTAGTCCGTTCCACCAAAATTAGAGCTCTATGACACACGAACGGACATGAAAGCTCTATGACAGGCGAACGGACTCGAGAGCTCTATAACAAACGGACGAACACGGGAGCCTATGACAGACGACGAACACGGCACTCTGACAGACGAACGGACACGAGAGCTCTATTGAAATACAAATCTTGTTGGGGGCCCTGAAACAAGGGACAAGATTTGTATTTCAATTTTTGAAGATAACCAAGGACAAGTCCCTTCCACAAAAATTAGAGCTCTATAATACACGAACGGACATGAAAGCTCTATGACAGGCGGACGGACTCGAGAGCTCTATAACAAACGGACGAACACGGGAGATTATGACAGACGACGAACACGGGCACTCTGACAAACGAACGGACACGAGAGCTCTATGACAGATAGATGGACACTAAAGCTCTATTGAAATACAAATCTTCTCCTCTGTTTCAGTGGACATAATTTTAAAGATAATTAAGGACCAGTCCATTCCACCAAAATTAGAGCTCTTGACACACGAACGGACATGAAAGCTTCATGACACACGAATGGACATGAAAGCTCCATGACAGATGGACGGACTCGAGAACTCTATGACAGACGGACGAACACGGGAGCCTATGACAGACGACGAACACGGGGGCTCTGACAGACGAACGGACACGAGAGCTCTATGACAGATGGATGCACACTAAAGCTTTTTTGAAATGCAAATCTTGTCCTCTGTTTCAGAAGATGATTTTAAAGATAATCAAGGACCAGTCCGTTCCACGAAAATTAGAGCTCTATGACACACGAACGGACATAAAAGCTCCATGACAGACGGTCGGACATGAAAGCTGCATGACAGACGGTCGGACATGAAAGCTCCATGACAGACAGGCGGACACGAGAGCCCTATGATAAACGGACGGACACGAGATCTCTATGACAGACAGACGAATACGGGAGCTCTGATAGATGGACGAACACAGCAGCTCTGACAAACGAACGGACACGAAAGGTCTATGACGGACAAACGGATACGAAAGCTCTATGACAGACAAACGGACACGATAGCTCTATGACAGAAGACGGACACGAGAGTACGATCGCAATGGTTCTGCTTTTTAAGCTACGAAACCCTAAAAGCGAGCTCTTTTTCAGTTGAACTTCAACTTAAATAAACCGTTAATTTTGGGAACAAGAACGACAAAGACCCCGTTCTCTTAACGCTCGCTTTTTCTGACGTATCTTATTAAAATTCGTGATTAAAAAGAAACGAGTAATCGATTACGAAAGATGATGAATACAACGTGTGATAATCACCGTGAAATAACCTAATTACATGAGTTCGTTTCTCGTAAACGTCAAGCCAATTATAAACCTGAAAGGTGTCCGAAATGTATCAAAAGGAACCTTAAAGCATGCAAGATAAAATATCAAACAGTTTAGTTGAGTGGGCTCACGAAGATGCAAATGTTGAACGATGGTGGTTCTCGAGTAACAAAGAAGATGTGCAATTTCGTGACAGTGGGTCACGCTCGAAGATCGAAGAGGACAGCAGTTACCTAAGAGTTAAACCAAGTTAAACCTTTTAAATAAATTGAAATAGTCACCTTTAAGATCACTCCCTCGGATGGGAACAGCTTGAATCACTTGACATTTTCACGTAAGCGAAACCTAAGTCTTTGTTCTTGGTCTTATTTTCAAATTCATCTTAACTCAGATTTCAGCAAATTCAACGTAATTCAGATTTCAGCAAATTCATTTTAAATCAGATTTCAGCAAATTCATCTTAATTCAGATTTCAGCAAATTCATCTTAATTCAGATTTCAGCAAATTCATCTTAATTCAGACTTCAGCAAATTCATTGAAAATCGGATTTCAGCAAATTCATTTAAAATCGAATTTCAGCAAATTCATTTAAAATCGGATTTCAGTAAATTCATCTTAATTCAGATTTCAGCAAATTCATCTTTATTCAGATTTCAGCAAATTCATCTTAATTCAGATTTCAGCAAATTCATCTTAATTCAGATTTCAGCAAATTCATTTTAATTCAGATTTCAGCAAATTCATTTTAAATCAGATTTCAGCGAATTCATCTTAATTCAGATTTCAGCAAATTCATTTTAAATCAGATTTCAGCAAATTTATCTTGATTCAGATTTCAGCAACTTCATTCTAATTCAGATTTAAGCAAATTCGTCTTAATTCAGATTTCAGCAAATTCATTTTAAATCAGATTTCAGCAAATTCATCTTAATTCAGATTTCAGCAAATTTATCTTGATTCAGATTTCAGCAAATTCATCTTGATTCAGATTTGAGCAAATCAACAAATTAATTTTAAATCAGACTTCAGCAAATTCATCTTCATTCAGATTTCAGCAAATTCATTTTAAATCAGATTTTAGCAAATTCGTCTTAATTCAGATTTAAGCAAATTCATCTTAATTCAGATTTCAGCAAATTCATTTTAATTCAGACTTCAGCAAATTCATCTTAATTCAGATTTCAGCAAATTCATCTTAATTCAGATTTCAGCAAATTCATTTTAAATCAGATTTCAGCAAATTTATCTTCATTCAGATTTCAGTAAATTCATTTTAATTCAGATTTCAGCAAATTCATTTTAAACCAGATTTCAGCAAATTCATTTTAAATCAGATTCAGCAAATTCATCTTAATTCAGATTTCAGCAAATTCATTGAAAATTGGATTTCAGCAAATTCATTTAAAATCGGATTTCAGCAAATTCGTCTTAATTCAGATTTCAGCAAATTCATTTTAAATCAGATTTCAGCAAATTCATCTTAATTCAGATTTCAGCAAATTTATCTTGATTCAGATTTCAGCAAATTCATCTTGATTCAGATTTGAGCAAATCAACAAATTAATTTTAAATCAGACTTCAGCAAATTCATCTTCATTCAGATTTCAGCAAATTCATTTTATATCAGATTTTAGCAAATTCGTCTTAATTCAGATTTAAGCAAATTCATCTTAATTCAGATTTCAGCAAATTCATTTTAATTCAGACTTCAGCAAATTCATCTTAATTCAGATTTCAGCAAATTCATCTTAATTCAGATTTCAGCAAATTCATTTTAAATCAGATTTCAGCAAATTTATCTTCATTCAGATTTCAGTAAATTCGTTTTAATTCAGATTTCAGCAAATTCATTTTAAACCAGATTTCAGCAAATTCATTTTAAATCAGATTCAGCAAATTTATCTTAATTCAGATTTCAGCAAATTCATTTTAAATCAGATCTCAGCAAATTCATCTTAATTCAGATTTCAGCAAATTCATTGAAAATTGGATTTCAGCAAATTCATTTAAAATCGGATTTCAGCAAATTCATCTTAATTCAGATTTCAGCAAATTCATCTTAATTCAGATTTCAGCAAATTCATTTTAATTCAGATTTCAGCAAATTCGTTTTAAACCAGATTTCAGCAAATTCATTTTAAATCAGATTCAGCAAATTCATCTTAATTCAGATTTCAGCAAATTCATTGAAAATTGGATTTCAGCAAATTCATTTAAAATCGGATTTCAGCAAATTCATCTTAATTCAGATTTCAGCAAATTCATCTTAATTCAGATTTCAGCAAATTCATTTTAATTCAGATTTCAGCAAATTCATTTTAAACCAGATTTCAGCAAATTCATCTTAATTCAGATTTCAGCAACTTCATTCTTATTCAGATTTCAGCAAATCTATCTTAATTCGGATTTCAGCAAATTCATTTTTAATTAGATTTCAGCAAATTTATCTTGATTCAGATTTCAGCAAATTCATCTTGATCCAGATTTCAGCAAATTCATCTTAATTCAGATTTCAGCAAATTTATCCTACTAACCATCCACATCAAATGTGTCCCATGAATACCCTCCATTTTGAATTTAGCGCCATAGATAATTACATGGACGCACAACGTATAGAGGTTGTAAAAAACCATTATATTGTGAAAGTTTTGCGATCACCATAAGGCACTTGTTTGCCCTCCAGTGGTCCCAGTTTACTTAATAAGACACTAAAGATTGCTGACAGGCACAGCCTAAACCACTTGGCCTATCCTAGAGATATGGAATTTCGCACATAAGTTTCCCATAAGACGTAGGTGAGCACTAAGATTTTTGAAATTCAATCTCCAAGCAGCTTAAATAGGGGATGAAAATTTGCACCCAAGATCGCCCATTTTTGAGTAAGAAATATGAACATTGGTGTTTAGGTTTCAGCATCATTGCATTCATTCGTTGTATTTACGTATAAGCTCTTCTCGTAGAAGGTATAGCTTAGGGACCGCCACCTCTCGCCCCCTCACTTCCCAAAATGTGAGACTGAAGACCTTCTTTTTTAGGCAACAAAACTCCGTCAAAACCTGACAGTGCTGTGATGACTTTCTTGTTTTGCTCGCTAAAAAGTTCCCGAAAACATTTAATATTAACTTGGCAACGCTTGGTCCCGTATTTCAAATTGTTAAGGGCCTCATCAGGTCTAAATTCGGTCCTGGTTGCACTGAAGACATATAAGTAGTGTGACGTAGCTGTCGCATTATCTAACGATGTTTTCGACGTTAATGAGACGTTTCAAATGGAAGAAACATTTTTGTACAAACTTGTCGATCTGCATAAGTGAAACGGACTGGTCCTTGGTTATCTTCGGAAATTGGTTTCAGAGGACAAGATTTGTGTTTCAATTTTTGCATAATAGATGTTGATTAAATGAAGATATTTTGCCCTGAGGAGCATGGAGGGGGTCGCTGGACGATTTGCTTTATCATATGGGCAATACCGATAACGAATTCCAGGAGAGAATTAATCTTAAATTGTGAACAGTGCGGAATATTCTGAAAAAAGATATACGTAAACGTTACAAAATAGCCTATACTCGAGACATTGTTTGATGATGGTTAATCATTACAGTTTTTTAAGTTTTGTGAATCGATGTGAGCGACAGGTAATGCGCCGGAAAGGTCAAAATTTGGGAAATTAGCCGACGAAATTTTGAAACACAATAAAACTGTCTTAAAAGCTGACATTTTGAAAAATGTTGAAATGTTGGGAAAAAACGAAATTTTCAAAAAAAAAGTCATAATTTTAGAATTGCAATTTTCAAAACTTAGAATTAAAAAAAAAACCATCCATATTTTTATAGAAAGTGGAAATTTCCAATAAGTTAAGATTTGGAAAAAGTCAAAATTTGAAAGAAATGTCAAAAAATTCGAGAATTCAACAAATTGGCGACATTTTCTACAAAAAACTCGAAAATTATAGAATAGCAATTTACCAAAATATTGGAATTTTAAAAAAATCGAAATTTCTATTAAAGATTAACATTTCCAAAAAGTTTGGATTTTGAAAAGAGTCAAAATTTGAAAGAAGTGGCAAAAGATTGGATAATTTAAAAAATTGGCGATATTTTCTACAAAAAAACTCGAAATTTTAGAATCGCAATTTTCAAAAAGTTGAGCTGTTAAGAAAGTTGCAATTTTTATAAAAGGTTTTAATTTCCAAAAATGTAAGCTTTTGAAAAATTTAAAATTTGGAAGAAATGTCAAAATATTCGAAAATTCAACAAATTGGCGATATTTTCTACAAAAAACTCGAAATTTTAAAATCGAAATTTTCAAAAAATTGGAATTTTAAAAGAGTTGCAATTTTTATAGAAGGTTAAAAATTTCCAAAAAGTTACAGATATTTGAAAAAGTCAAAATTTGAAAGAAATGTCAAAAGATTCGAAAATTATAAAAAATTGGCGATATTTTCTACAAAAAAACTCGAAATTATAGAATAGCATTTACCAAAAATTTGGAATTTTAAAAAAATCGAAATTTCTATTAAAGATTAACATTTCCAAAAAGTTTGGATTTTGAAAGAGTCAAAATTTGAAAGAAGTGTCAAAAGATTGGAAAAATTTAAAAAATTGGCGATATTTTCTACAAAAAAACTCGAAATTTTAGAATCGCAATTCTCAAAAAGTTGAGCTTTTAAGGAAGTTGCAATTTTTATAAAAGGTTTTAATTTCCAAAAATGTAAGCTTTTGAAAAATTTAAAATTTGAAAGAAATGTCAAAAAATTCGAAAATTCAACAAATTGGCGATATTTTCCACAAAAAACTCGAAATTTTAAAATCGAAATTTTCAAAAAATTGGAATTTTAAAAGAGTTGCAATTTTTATAAAAGATTTTAATTTCCGAAAAGTTAAGCTTTTGAAAAATTCAAAATTTGAAAGAAATGTCGAAAAATTCGAAAATTTGACAAATTGACCATATTTTCTACAAAAAACTCGAAATTTTAGATTCTAAATTTTTCAAATATTGAAATTTTGAAAAAGTTGAAATTTTTATTAAAGATTAACATTTTCAAATAGTTAAAATTTTGAATCAAGTCCAAATTTGAAAGAAATGTCAAAAAATTTGAGAATTTGAAAAATTCGCGATATTTTCTACAAAAAACTCGAAATTTTAGAATCACAATTTTTACAACTTGGGATTTTAAAAAATTCGAAATTTTTATTAAAAATTAACATTTCCAAAAGTTAAGATTTTGAAAAAGTCAAAATTTGAAGGAAATGTCAAAAAATTCGAGAATTTAACAAATTGGCGATATTTTCTACAAAAAACTCGAAATTATAGAATCGTATTCTCCAAAAATTTGGAATTTTAAAAAATCGAAATTTTTGTTGAAGATTAACATCTTCAAAAAGTTTGGATTTTGAAAGGGTCAAAATTTGAAAGAAGTGTCAAAAGATTGGAAAATTTAAAAAATTGGCGATATTTTCTACAAAAAACTCGAAATTTTAGAATCGCAATTTTCAAAAAGTTGTGATTTTAAGAAAGTTGCAATTTTTATAAAAGGTTAAGCTTTTGAAAAATTCAAAATTTAAAAGAAATGTCGAAAAATTCGAAAATTTGACAAATTGGCCATATTTTCTACAAAAAACTCGAAACTTTAGATTCGAAATTGTCAAAAAATTGATATTTTGAAAAAGTTAAAATTGTTATTAAAGATTAACATTTTCAAATAGTTAAAATTTGAAAGAAATGTTAAAAAATTTAAGAATTTGAAAAATTGCCGATATTTTCTACAAAAAATTCGAAATTTTAGAATCACAATTTCCAAAAAATTGGGACTTTAAAGGAGTTACAATTTTTATAGAAGGTCAAAATTTCCAAAAAGTTAAGATTTTGAAAAAGGCAACATTTGAAAGAAATGTCAAAAAATTCGAAAATTCAACAAATTGGCGATATTTTCTACAAAAAACTCGAAATTTTAGAATCGAAATTTTCAAAAAATTGAAATTTTAAAAAAAGTTAAAATTTTTATAAGAGGAAAAATTAACACCAAAATTTCGAGTTTAAAACTTACCTGCTCACCTACAAACATTTGGATAAATTCGTGTGGACGTAATCTCTCAACGCATGTAGGCAGCTTTAAATACAATCGCGTTTGTTATTCATTGTATACATTTGAAATGGTTTTTAATGACTATTTTTACCACCTTAGAGGCTGAATTTTGAAAAATCATCTTTGCTCACCTACGTATTATGGGAAACAACCTATGCGAAATTTCATGCTCCTACACTTACATTTCGAGCTTAAAACCTAAATATTTAGAAGTTTATCCCCTGAAACCGTTTTTTTTAATCTTTCTCGGTTTCATGGGAATTTGTATTTTAATTTTTGAAGATAACCAGCAAAACAATAGAAGTTTATATCAAGAAGGATTTGTTTTTCAATTTTCGTATTCGTGTATTTGGACGAAAGACGTTAATAAATTGGCATTACTTCAAACATTACTCGACTCTGCTCACAATGTTCAAAGTTGTTAGTTCCATTAAACGTACCTCGTTTGCATTTGGTTATTTTATTATTCAACGTTCGACACTACGTAGGTGTGGTATTTCCTTAAAAGAATTACGTTCATGTTTGGAGAAGCGCACATAAAATGTTTATTTAGCGGCCTCGACAACGGAAAAAATAGTCAAACATAAGCTTCCTGCGCGCCATTTTCACAATTCCACCTTAAATAAAATCATCACCTTTATTGGGTGTCAATTCGACTTTTATTGACGACCGTCGCTGAAAACGGCGCCATCTGCCGATTTTAACGTCTGGTATGGGCAATACGGCGGTGTTTTATTGAAATCGTCAACACATATTTATTCGTCCTACGCTGTTATTATCCTTCCACTCACGTAATTTTGTTAAATAAAACCACGCTACTTGGTCGGAATAAACAAGACAAGATGTTTAACAAAACGGTGAATTTCACCTAAAAAGAGAAGCGATCAATTTTTAGTAATCAATGATAATAAACGTTAAAAAAACTTTAAAAGTTCGAAGAAGTTCGATGGAATGCGAACGTACACCTCACTGATAAAAATCTGACGAGATATTTAATGTTATTTCTGTCTTTAGCTCGAATGGTAGTTACAAAGTTGCCTTCGTAGGTTGACTAGATGTCCATTTTACTAATCTAGTCGAATAAGTGACATCCTGAAAATGTGACGTAACTTTCGGTCCGGAATACCCCCATTTAACTACTTCAGCAACTTGCAGGTTGACCATGGACCTTATGAAAAACTCTTTTTAGGGGTTAATCCACTAACAAAAATGTCAGCTGTCGCTTCCATTCCAGACGTAACTTTCGGTCCAGAATACCCCCGTTTAACTACAACAGCAACTTGCAAATTGACCATGGTCCTTATGAAAAACTTTTTAGGGGTTAATCCACTAAGAAAAGGTCAGCTGTGCGCTTCCATTTCACTCTTGAGTTGATAAACCCCCAAGTAATATGCTGAAGGTGTGACGTAACTTTCCATCCAGAATTCCCTCGTATCTACCTCGGCAAGATTATTTTTCCAGCTAATATGCTCCGAAAAACAGCTTTTTAGAGTTGATTCGCTGACGTAAATTTCATTCTTCAGTCAAGGTATGCTACACATTGATTGAGGCAAAGACCCAGTTGAGCTCATATACTTCATGTTGAAAAATTACTCTCTTCTTTACCACCAAAGTGGAAGTTATTACCTATTGACTAATAACTCGAGCGATTGTTTCATCGAATATTAAACTGTACATCCTGTTATACGTGTAGAAGGTGAATTTCTTAGTTAATTTCACAGTTCCAATGCAATCTTGTAACCAATTCTCTTTAGAAAACCGATTGTTTTGTTATTTTGTAAAAAAAAAGCGTTATTAACAATACACAATAGTTTATTGTGTGCTCCACGCATTGGACAGAAATTTAATAATCGCAAATAATACTTCAGTAATACATCTGTAACCCACTTTCTAAGGACTCGATAATACAAAAGGTTCGAAGTGAAATCATCTTCAACATTGTTCAAATACCGATGCACGTTAGGAGGATGTTGTTAACCTCACCTACGTGGTGCTTAAAAATTATACATCGACGTAATAGTTTACAAACGCTGATAAAACAATTATATGATTAATTGCTGTTTTATTTGTTCTAAGGATTATGTTTCATCCATTGTGAAATTGTTGTTATAGTGAAAGTAAGCGATCGTTTAATTTAAAGAGCTGGCTGAAGATGATATCTTCGAACCAGAGACTATTTCGAACGAACTATGATTCTTACAACACTATTACATAACGTTTGCAAGCTCGTAACTTTGGAACTTCAACAACAGTGGCGGCTGGCGTATAGGCACTGTGGAACTGCAGCACCCCCAATTTCGCTTACGAGTTTTTTCTCAAGATTTTCTGAACACTTTTCATTAAACAATTTTTTGTAGAAATTTTAAATCTTCTCCGATTTCATTTTATAGAAATTTTAGGTTTCTTTCACGAAGCAGCAGAACGACTTTAAGATCACTCTGAAGAAATGCGAAGATAATTTATTGTATAAGTTGTCGTCGGCCACCGGTAATGTCCTGGGAGACGTCGAGCTGGTGACGACATTTAAAAACCTATTTTATTTTTAATTTTGATCAAATTTAATTTTTAAAAACTAATTTTTGTTAAACTATTGAAGAAGAAATCAATATTTCGAACAGGAATTAAAATTTGGTGGAACGAACTGGTCCTTGGTTATCTTCAAAAACTGAAATACAGAACTTGTCCCCTGAAACCAAGAAAGGTTAAAAAACACAACAAAGGTTGCTCTGAGTTTCTCTCTGAAGATGGCGCTATTGTTTCTCTCTGAAGATGACGCTATTGTTTCTCCCTGAAGATGTCGAAACGCGTTAGAGCAACCTTTGTTGTGTTTTTTAATCTTTCTTGGTTTCAGGGGAGAACTTCTGCATTTCAGTTTTAGGAATTAAAATGTTAAGAAAGAACTTGAAATTTCTTTATAATTGTCAACATTTTGAAAAAATAATTACAATTTCAAGAAAAAATCTAAATCCAACTCATCTTGCATTTTACAATTTCTCTAAAAAATAAGTTAATGTGGTATATTCATCATGGTAGACCCTTATTGACCGGAAATATTATGTTTTTTTCAATTTATTTAACATTTCTTTGGCCCAGTTTGGAAATATTTAAATTTTTATGGTTTGTTGACAATTTTCTAAACAATTTTTGAAATGCAACTACGTGATATTTAAATTTATTTTTTAAACTGTCATGAAGTGACGTTTTCAATAAATTTAAGTATCACGTAGTTGCATTTCAAAAATTGTTTAGAAAATTGTCAACAAACCATAAAAATTTAAATATTTCCAAACTGGGCCAAAGAAATGTTAAATAAATTAAAAAAACCTTAATGAGGTATGTCCGAATTTTTACCTCAAATCTCATTTTGTATAAAAATGTTGATCTTTTTTCAGATATTTCGATTTTTTTTTAGGAAATTTCGATTTTTTTCCTAAATATTTTATACAAAAATTGTTTTCGAAATTTCCATTTTTCCTAAAAGTGTTGTTCTTAAAATTTCTTTTAGAAATTCCAACTTCTCCAGATTTTTCTTTATGTTCCTCTAACTTGCTCTAAAAATGTCAAGTTTTTTTACGACACTTTGACAATTTAAAGTTTATTTTATTTTGTAGTTTTGACAAAAAATGTTTGGAAAAAAGCCTGAAGGTTCTATAAAAATTTCAACATTTTGGGAAAAAAAGTTCGACTTTTTTGTGAAAATATATTTATATTTTTTATTTTTTTTATATTATATATATATTTATATTTTTTTCAAATTTCGATTTTTTTTCCAAGAAATATTGCTTGTTTTTTCCTGTGAAATTTGTGTTTTTCTCTAAATATTTTATACAAAGAATTTTTTTAGAAATTTTGACTTTTTCTGGAGATTTTGTCTTTAAAATATTTTTTCTTGTAGACATTTTGATTTCTCTCTAATTCGTTTTGGAAATTTAAAAATTATTTAACAAAATTTTAATATTTTATAGTTCATTTTATTTTGTAATTTTGTTAAGAAACTGAAAGTTATTAATTATAAATTAAGGGGAAAATAAACTTCTTCGTTTTGGAAATTTAAAAATTTTTTAACGAAATTTTAATATTTTATAGTTCATTTTTTTGTAATTTTGATAAGAAACTGAAAGTTATTAAGTATAAATTTAGGGAAAATAAACTTCAAATCTGCATAAAAATAAGAAAACTTTGGGAAAAATATTGAAATTTCAAGAAAAAATGAACCTTGTACATTTCAACCCTTTTTACAATTTGATATTTCTTTAAAAATTTGCTACTACTACAGGACCAAAGAAAATTCTGAATCCGAATTTCCAATTTTTCTAGAAATGTTAAATTTATTCTTAAAATTCTCAAGTTCGAATTTAAAATTTCGATGAAAAAAGAGATCAAAATTTAAAGATTAAACTCAAAATTTTAAGAGAAAGCAGAACATATTTTTAGAAAAAGTTGAAATTTCTTTCTTGTAGACATTTTGATTTCTCTCTAATTCGTTTTGGAAATTTAAAAATTTTTTAACGAAATTTTAATATTTTATAGTTCATTTTATTTTGTAATTTTGATAAGAAACTGAAAGTTATTAAGTATAAATTTAGGGAAAATAAGCTTCAAATCTGCATAAAAATAAGAAAACTTTGGGAAAAATATCAAAATTTCAAGAAAAAATGAACCTTGTAAATTTCAAGCCTTTTTACAATTTGATATTTCTTTAAAAATTTGCTACTTCTGTAGGACCAAAGAAAATTCTGAATCCGAATGTCCAATTTTTCTAGAAATGTTAAATTTATTCTTAAAATTCTCAAGTTCGAATTTAAAGTTTCGATGAAAAAAAAGATTGAAATTTAAAGATTAAACTTAAAATTTTAAGAGAAAGCAGAAAAAGTTGAAATTGCTTTCTTGTAGACATTTTGATTTCTCTCTATTCGTTTTGGAAATTTAAAAATTTTTTAACGAAATTTTAATATTTTATAGTTCATTTTATTTTGTAATTTTGATAAGAAACTGAAAGTTATTAATTATAAATTCAAGGTAAATAAACTTCAAATCTGCATAAAAATAAGAAAACTTTGGGAAAAATATTGAAATTTCAAGAAAAAATGAACCTTGTAAATGTCAACCCTTTTTACAATTTGATATTTCTTTAAAAAATTACTACTACTATAGGACCAAAGAAAATTCTGAATTGGAATT
Organism: Dastarcus helophoroides; assembly: GCA_028583605.1. NCBI lineage: Eukaryota > Metazoa > Arthropoda > Insecta > Coleoptera > Bothrideridae > Dastarcus > Dastarcus helophoroides. The sequence continues at coordinate 39,506,632 of CM053328.1, forward strand.
TCCAATTTTTCTAGAAATGTTAAATTTATTTTTAAAATTCTCAAGTTCGAATTTAAAATTTCGATGAAAAAGAGATCGAAATTTAAAGATTAAACTAAAAATTTTAAGAAAAAGCAGTATATATTTCTAGACAAAGGTGAAATTTCTTATTTGTAAACATTTTTCAAAAAAAATAACATTTTCGGAATTAAAGAAAAAAAATTGTTTTTGAAATAAATTACTTGTAAAAAATTGTCTTATAATTTCGACTTTTAAAATGGAAATTATTGAAATTTTTGAGAAAAAGAGTAAACATTTCTAGAAGAGTCTCAAAATTTCGAAATTAAAATGAATCAAAATGTTGAAAAAATTTCATTCACAATTTACTGTTCTAATCTAATTTTTCAAAGTAATTTTGAAGTTCCAGAAAAATTTCAAAAATCAAATGTTCCAGCTTGAAGCCAATTTTTTGTGATTAAAATTCAAATTTTGACAATTGATTTGTACATAAAGTGCAATTTTTTTGGAAATTTGTTTCAAAACTTAAAAACTGAAATTTTTTATATTAATTTTTTAAATTCGAGTGTTATTTCGAAATTTTTCTCAAAATATGTAAATTTAAAAAAAAAATATTACCTTTTTTAAAAAATAAAGCTAAAGTTGTCAGAAACGTCGAATTTAAAAAAAAAGTCAAATTTTAGAAAACGTTGAAATTTTCATAAAAGATCAAATTTTTAAATGAAAATAAGGATTTTGAAAAAAGTTTAATATACATACATATATAAATTTGAACCTGAACTCGAAGTTAGAAATTTTTACTAACTACGAGTCGATGTTTTTGGAACAAAGCTCGAGATTTCGAGTAACATTTTTAAAAAATGTAAAAGTTTTTTTTCGAAATTTGATCCGATTTTAATCTTCAACTGCAAATTCAGATTTTCTTTTGGGAACCATGTATCACCATTTTGGGAACAAGCTCGATACTTCGAATAACATGGTTAACAATTTTTGAAGCTTTTTCCTGGTATACGATTCAATTTTGTCCTTGAACTAGAAATTTAAAATCTTTTTTAGGAATTGCGAGTCGATATTTTGTTGAGCTCGAAATTTCGACCAACATTTTTTAGAATTTTTCATACTTTCTATCAAAATTCGATTCAATTTAGGCCTCGAATTGGACATTTGGTTTGTTTTTGGGAAGTACTGGTGAACATTTTGGAAACAGATTCAAAATTTCACCTAACATTATTCAAGAATTTCTTTTTTTTTATATTAGATTCAATTTTGACCTTGAATTTGAAAATTTTTTTGGGGGAACTATGGGTCGATATTTTGGGAGAACTATGGGTCGATATTTTGGGGGAACTATGGGTCGATATTTTGGGGGAATAAATACAAAATTTCGAGTAACATTTTTTAAAACTTTTAAAGCTTTTTTTCGATATTTGATTCATTTGTTACATTGAATTCGAAATTTAGAATCTTTTTTTAGAAATTGTTAGTCGATATTTTCGAACAAAGCTCGAAATTTTGACATTTTTTAAAATTCTTGATACTTTTTTCGAAATTTGATTTAGATTTGACCCTCAACTCAAAATTTAGTAATTTTTGCCAACTACGAGTCGATGTTTTTGGAACAAAGCTCGAGAGTTCGAGTAACATTTTAAAAATTAGTAAAAGTATTTTCGAAATTCGATTCGATTTTAATCTTCAAATGGAAATTTAGAATTTTTTTTTGGGGGAACCATGTATCGACATTTTGGAAACAAACTCGAAATTTCGAATAACATTGTTAAAACTTTTTGAAGCTTTTTCTTAATATACGATTCAATTTTGACCTTGAAATCTTTTTTTTTGACCTTAAAATTTTTTTTGACCTTAAAATCTTTTTTAGGAATTGCGAGTCGATATTTTGTAAACAAAGCTCGAAATTTCGACCAACATTTTTTAGAATTTCTCATACTTTTTATCGAAATTCTATTCAATTTGGGCCTCGAACTCGATATTTGGATTTTTTTGGGAACTATTGGTCATCATTTTGAGGACATACTCGAAATTTCAAGTAACATTTTTTAATATTTCCTTTTTTTTTTGATATTAGATTCAATTTTGACCTTGAATTCGAAAGTTAAAATTTTGTTGGGAAACTACGGGTCGATATTTTGGGAATAAATTCAAAATTTCGAGTAGCATTTTTTAAAACTTTTAAAACTTTTTTTCGAGATTTGATTCAATTGTGACATTGAATTTGAAATTTAGAATCTTTTTTAGAAACCGTGAGTCGATATTTTCGAGCAAAGATCGAAATTTCGTCAACCATTTTTTTAAATTCATGATACTTTTTTAATTTAGAAATTCAAATACAGAACTTGTCCCCTGAAACCAAGAAAGATTAAAAAACACAACAAACGTTGCTCTAACGCGTTTCGACAACCAAGCTGTCATCTTCCTCTTCTTCCTTTTCCTTCTCTTCCTCATCTTTTCCTCTTCCTCTTCTTCCTCTTCTTCTTCCTCTTTCTCTACCTCTTCTTTTCTCCTTCCTCATCTTCTTCTTCCTATTGCTCTTTCTATTCTGTTTCTTCTTCTTCCTGTTTCTTTTTCTCTTCTTCTTTTTCTTCCTCCTCTTCTTCTTCCTCTATTTTTTTTCTTCTTCCTCCTGTTGCTTTTTCTCTTCCTCTCCTTCTTCTTCTCTTCCTCTCCTTCTTCTTCTTCTTTCTCCTCCTTCTCTTCTTTCTTCTCTTCCTCTTCTTCCTCCTTTTTCTCTTCCTCTTCTTCTTCTTCCTATTTCTTTTTCTCTTCCTCTTCTTCTCCTTCTTCTTCCTTTTCCTCCTATTCTTCCTCTTTCTATTCTTTTTCTTATTCTTCCTGTTCCTTTTTCTCTTCCTCTTCTTCTTCTTCTTCTTCTTCTTCTTCTTCCTCCTTTTCTTCTTCCTCTTTCTCTTCTTCCTTCTCTTTCTCTTCCTCTTCCTTTTTCTCTTCCTCTTCTTTCACATCCTCTTCTTTTTCTTCTTTTTCTTCTTTCCCTTCTTCTTCTTCCCCTTCCTCTTCCTCTTCTTTTTTCGTCTTTCTCTTCTTCTTCCTCTTCTTCTTTTTTCATTCGTCGTCTTCTTTTTCTTCCTCCTTTTTCTCTTCCTGTTTTTCTCCTTTCTCTTCCTCTTCTTTCTCTACTGTTTCCTTTCATTCCCTTTTTTCCTTCTTCTCTTCTCTCTCTTCCTCCTTCTTCTTCTTCCTTCTTTCTCTTCTTCTTTCTCTTCCTCTTTCTTCTCTTTTTCTCTTCTTCTCTTCCCCTTCCCATTTCTCTACCTCTTCTTTCTCTCCTTCCTCATCTTCTTCTTCCTATTGCTCTTTCTATTCTGTTTCTTCTTCTTCCTGTTTCTTTTTCTCTTCTTCTTCTTTTTCTTCCCTTTCTTTTTCCTCTTTCTATTCTTTTTCTTCTTCTTTCTATTCTTTTTCTTCTTCCTCTTTCTTTTTCCTCTTCCTCTCCTTCTTTTCTTTCTCTTCTCTCTCCCCTTTCTCTCTGTTTCTTCTCTTCCCTTCTTCCTCTTTTTCTCTTCCTCTTCTTCTTCTTCCTTTTCTCTTTTTTCTTCTTCTTTTTCTTCTCCTTCTTTTCTTCTTTCTTCCTCTTCTCTTCCTTTCCTCTTTCTATCTTTCTTCTTCTTCTTCTCTGTTCCTTTTTCTCTTCCTCTTCTTCTTCTTCTTCTTCTTCTTCTTCTTTCTTCTTCCTCTCTCTTTTCTTCTTCTTTCTCTTCCTTTCTTCTTTCCTCTTCCTCTTCTTTCTTCTTCTTCCTTTTCTCTCTTCTTTCTCTTCTCTTTTCTCTTCTTCTTCCTTTTTTTCTTTCCTCTTCTCTTTCCATCCTTCTTCTTCTTTCTCTTCTTTTTTCTTCTTTCTTCTTCTCTCTTCCCTTCCTTTCCTCTTATTTTTTCCTCTTCTCTTTTTTCTCTCCTTTTTCTTTTCTTCTTCTTCTTCTTTTCTTCCTCTTTTTCTCTTCCTCTTTTCTCTTCTTTCTCTTCCTCTCCTTCTTCTCTCCTTTTCTTTTCCTTCTTCTCTCTTCTTTCCTCTTCTTTTCTCTTCTTCTTTCCTTCTTCTTTCCTCTCTCTTCCTTTCTTTCTTTCTTCTTTCCTCTTTCCTTTTTTCCTTCCTCTTTTCCTCTTCTTCCCCTTCTTTTTCTTCTTTCTCTCTCTCTTCCTCTTCTTCTTTTTCTTCCTCTTTTCTTTCTCTTCCTCTTCCTTTTTCTCTTCCTCTTCTTCCTCTTTTTCTTTCTCTTCCTCTTCCTTTTCTCTTCCTCTTCTTCCTCTTCTTCTTTATTTCTTTTTTTCTTCTTCCCCTTCTTCTTCTTCCTCTTCTTCTTTTTCTTTTCTCTTCCTCTTCCTTTTTCTCTTCCTCTTCTTCCTCTTCTTCTTTTATTTCTTTTTTTTCTTCTTCCCCTTCTTCTTCTTCCTCTTCTTCTTTTTTCTTTCTCTTCTCCTTCCTCTTCCTCTTTTTCTTCTTTCTCTCTCTCTTCCTCTTCTTCTTTTTCTTCCTTTTTTTTCTCTTCCGCTTCCTTTTTCTCTTCCTCTTCTTCCTCTTTTTCTTTCTCTTCCTCTTCCTATTTCTCTTCCTCTTCTTCCTCTTCTTCCTCTTCTTCTTCTATTTCTTCTTTTTCTTCTTCCCCTTCTTCTTCCTCTTCTTCTTCTTTTTCTTCCTCTTCTCCTTCCTCTTCCTCTTTTCCTTCCTCTTCCTCTTTTTTTCCTTCGTCGTCTTCTTGTTCTTCCCATTCCTCTTTTTCCTCTTCCTTCTTTTACTCTTCCTTTCCCTTCTTTCTCTTCCTCTTCTGCTTCCTCTTATTATTCTTCTCCTTCCTCTTTTTCTTCTTCTTCTTCTTCTTAGGTAGATTTCTCTGAGGTTGGAAGGTAGAAAACTTCAATTTTCTTAAAAAATCCAATGTTTATTTAGAAAATTTAAATGTATTTTAAAAATTGCGCTAGTTTAGATATTTTTGAAAATTTTCACTTTTTCAAAATTTCAACATTTGAATGGAAAATTAAACTTGCAAAAACTTTGAAATTTTTAAAAAAATTAAAGTTTTTAAGTCGTAATTTTGAGAAAAGAAAAATTTTGAAATAATGTCGAAATTTTTAGGAGTAGAAAATTTTTCAAACTCATAACTTTTTTTTGAAAATAAAATGAACGAAAAAATTCTTGAAAATTTCGACATTTGTTCAAAATTATTTTTTTTTCAAAATTGCGCTTAAAATTTTTACTTTATAGGAAGTTTAATTTCCCATTTACATGGTAAAATTTTGAAAAAGTGGAAACTTTTAAAAAATCGAAAATTTGTTAAACCAGCGAAATTTTCTAAATAAATTTGAACATTTTTAACAATTTCGACTTTGGAATTATCGCGTTTTTTTTTTGTGGTTTGATTTTTTTGCTACTTTATAGTGTTAGAGACACAATTAGTCAAATTTGGTTTTATTTTTCTATATTTCTGGCTACGGCGGTAAATATTAACAGCAGAATGCAGCAAAGACAACAACAAAACAAATAGGCCAAAATAAGCTTCACTAACAAATTCAAGTACGAACAAAGCTCGAAATTTCGACCAACATTTTTTAAAATGTTTCATGCTTTTCACCGAAATTCGATTTGGACCTCGAACTCGACATTTGGATTTTTTTGAAAACTACTGGTGAACATTTTGGGGCAAATTCGAAATTTCAAATAACATTTTTAAATCTTTTTTTGACATTAGATTCAATTCTGACCTTTGAACTCGAAATTGATTTTTTTCAAAATTACGAATCAACAGTTTGGCAAACAGAGCTCTAGATTTCCAGTAATATTTTTTTTAATTGTTGAATTTGATTCAGTTTTGATCTTGAAATCGAAATTAGAAATTTTTACTAATTACTGGAATATTAAAAAAAAACACTCGCTCACAGCGGGGTTTGATCCCTTGAGCAGTTGCATAACAGCATAACAATTACATAATGCTGATGCACTGAAATCAGCTTACCAATCCCATACCGATAGGAGCTTGCGAGCGCCGTGAGAACTCGAAGATATTCGTGACTGAAGGAGTGAAAAAAAGGTCTAGAAAGGTACAACGCGAACACATACGCTTCAAGCGCGCATCTTCGATGCGACTTAAATGCCCCCAGTAATTACAAGAACCTGCTGCAAGCTAACCTTTCGACCGGCGTCAGTTTTTTTTTCTATTAAATTAAAAGGTCGTTGAGAGCTTTCTGATTTCACTGCCCACGTTAAAGACAAACAAACGGGGGACGATATAGCGAATTAAAAAAAGCGAGAGATCCGTGGGTTAGGCAAGAGGTAACTCGAGAAGAAGAATCTTAATAATGAGCCCATATCGTTTTGTAAGCGATACTTTTCAAGACTGCATTTCCTGTTGATGAATTTATTGTGCTTGTGTCAACAGAGGTTTTACATTACCGTACAAACACGGTAATAACATTTAGTTTTTACTGCGGTTTTTTAAATTTTATTACGAAAACATCCACGAGCTTCATCGTTTTATTACCAAATTTTGTCTGACACATTTATAGTCACGAAGAAAAACTGAAAAAAATTTCTATATTATTTTTAATTAGTATTTGGAATCACGTTTTCAAGTATATTTTTTTATTCTTCATGGTAGACCCTTATTGACCGGAAATATTATGTTTTTTTCAATTTCTTCGGCCCAGTTTGGAAATATTTAAATTTTTATGGTTTGTTGACAACTTTTCTAAACATTTTTTGAAATGCGACTACGTGATATTTAAATTTATTGGAAACGTTTAAATTTTTATGGTTTGTTGTCAATTTTCTAAACATTTTTTGAAATGCGACTACGTGATATTTAAATTTATTGAAAATTGTCAACAAACCATAAAAATTTAAATACTTTCAAACTGGGCCGAAGAAATGTTAAATAAATTGAATAAAAACATATATTTTTTTATGTTGAAACTGGCGAAATAGCTCAGAAAATGTCTCCGTAATCGCGACAGCGTTTTGCAAATAATCCGCGGTATTTAGAAGCGATTTAAACTTCTCAGAATCATTACAGCGAGGAGAGTGGTTGAGCTTAGAAAAACGACATTCACGGTAATAATTAAGAGGAGATTCTTTCGGTGTTATCTGGCTTTGAAGGAATTTTAAAAGGGCAAGAACATCGGACTTGCGTTTGGCGAGAGATAAGACGTTTATTTTATTATAAAGTAGACATATTTGTTGTAGAGCGAATGAGGTTGGCATTGTTTAAACGTTAAGATAACGAACGCAATTAATGTTTTAATACGTTTTGTTTGGAGAATTCGAGATAAAAAAACCTGTTCATGAGTTAAATGTGGAAATATCTGGTGGTGAAACATTTTTCTGAATAACTCTGATTAACTGCATCGAGTCAGGTCCATTTTTATTAACAACAAATTGACCCTCTGCACAAGATGCTATCATCCTCAAATTAGCACCTTTTAGAAGTAAACTGGTCGAATTTTACTGAATTAACAATAGCCTAAAAGGTACCCCCGAAGATACTCCCGCATTTCTGTAAAAAATTCATTGAAATCGATTTAGCAGTTTCCGAAATTAGTCTGGACAAAAAATCAAGCGACAGACGGACAGAGAGTTAGGACTCTTCAATTTTAAATATAGATTAAAGAGATGAATCGGATCGAGCTATAAAAAAACTTTTTTTTTTAAATACTTTGATCGTTTAATTTTATATTGATTAAAAAAGATTGAATAATTGAAAGCAAAGTTCTACAGTTTTGATTATTTTTTTACACCGTGTTTGCCGTCTTCTAATTTTTATTTTATTGATGCAACGGAAAATATTGTTAATTAAAGTTGTAGATGATTGTTAATTAAAGTTGTAGATGATTAAATTCTCTATAAAATAAATTCCTGAGAAATTTTTGCGCCACTCAGCGGTTACAGGACACGCACAATTTTGTCTTCGTCATTTAAAAAGAACAGTAGCTTAAACGATTGAATTATTGGTGACCCAAAGCAGAAGATTATAAAGTATTTAATTTATACGTCTCGTACTGAAGAAATTAACAATAAATAAGACTTTAAATGATCTTAAACGAATTTATTAATAGTCCTAGTTTTTACAAACCTTTAATTTACTGGAAATGTTTATATAATTAGTATCAAAATATATATCATTAACTACTTTTCAGGCGTTTACCAAGTATTCCAAATTTCATGTATCGAATATTCATGCGAAAAACCCGTTTTTTTTTATTTAAATTTAAATACTGATTAACATCTCATCATGTGGTATACTTATTTATTAATATGTGGACCTTTATTGGATAACTATTCATTTTGAAATATTATTTATATGAAATATTTTTAAGTGTACGGTTAAACCTGTAACATTCACTTCCTTTTTAGATGATAGACCGCGAAGGCTAAGATTGATGGTTGGTTATAATACACGGAAAGAGCCCAAGCAGGCTTAATTTATTTAAAGAAGCACCATAATTTCCCATCAAAGACGTGAAAGTTTATATGCTTTTAATTCAAACAATAATTATGTTCACTATATTGAAGAAATTGTAGGTCGCCTACCAACTCGATTCATCAAATTTAAAAAAAATGCATTATGCAGCACAATTAATCCTATAATCTTAATACCTAACCAGTAAGGTTTCATCAATCGATAAGTTGAACTAAAAAAATTGCTCGATCCAATTAAAATCTCATTAAACTGTAATAATCGCGATAGTTCTGCAAAAATGGAACAAAACAATTGCATAATCTTAAATCACAGAAACAGAAACGTAATTATAATTGGTAATAGACCGAAATTTCAGCCTTCTTAATTAAACAATTTAAAAATTTTAAATTGCCCAGACTAATTCACATAATTTAGTTGTTATGTTTTCTGTTCTTCACACAGCTCATACAAAAGTCTTACAAAAATTATAAATTTCATGCCTCTGCGAGCATTTCATTCCGCTGACCTCCGCTTTCAGTCACCAATTTCACGAAATAACCGCGCCATTAATGAAGTAAAGTGCACCTGAAATAGCTTTTTAATGTTGCAAAATCCATCGATGTGGTCCAATACGAAGTCTTCCAATGGGAGGAATGACGGAGACAGGGATTCACTTAAAAATTAAATTACGGTGCCTGACTAGGCACTTCTTTTGTTAACCTTAAAAGGTGACCACCATGATGGGCGACACAATGGGACTAAGAAAAAAACCGTGCGCGCTTTAATCCAATTATAATCAAAGAAGATCCGTGAAGGTGTTCTTTGGGGAAATATTTGAAATTTAGCATATGCTGATCAACTATATTTGTCTGTTCACTAATTTTATTTCATTTACGTGAAAAAAAAAACGAAATAAAATAAAATAAACAAACCAATAAAAATAAGTTTCGGTATTTGTCTGAAGATGATAGCTTGGCTATCGAAACGCGTTAGTTGTGATAGAATTCTATCCGAAGTGACTCTTTCTGATCAGCCCCATATAATTTCATTCCAATTGTTGAATATGTTAAAAGATAGACTAGGTTATTTCGTCACATTTAAAACTCCGTAGACACAGATTTTTAATAAACGCCTCAAATGAGTCATAAATGTAACAATTTTAACGTTTTCAATGAATAATTCATCCTGACAGTCCTCTATCTGGCTAATAACGTCCCCTATCATGATTTAAACTTCTAATTAAATTCCTGCCCCATCGGGACCATTGATAACGGCGCCAAATAATAAATTTGCATTCTCTATTGCACCTCTCCGCCTCGGAAACGCTCAAGTCATTTTCATATCAAAGGAATAGTTAAGAACATTATTTCTGGTTACCCCTCCGGCATTTACCCTGACAAAGAACGCAATTCAATAAGCATTATCTAAAACGACCCCTACCTTGAATATGACTTTCTCTTTGATGTCTTTGGGCACCCTTAGAACAAGGAACTGGTTAAGCTTTTGTTTAATAAATGTTTATTTCCCGCAGTTCCAACATCTGAATTCGAGCTATGCGATCTAGTGTTTTGTGTGTAGGTAGAAGTGGAGTAACTGCGTCGGTATCACAAAAGGCGGGGTGCGTGAGAATTTTACGTTTTGGGGCAATAGAGACACCTGTTTACGTGACAGGTAGAACTGCCGATACATATGTTGCTTACTCCGCTTGTAAATGAATTACGAGATTTATCATTGCAAAGCAGATGGAAAAAATATCATGTATCCATGGAAAAGTAACCCTTGTTTAAAATTAGGGTCGTTTAGGGGTCCTCCAGCATCGATAACTAACAACTTTAAACGTAAATTAATTGGCTAATCTTCGCACACCAATCATTTGAAGTTTGGATACTGAAATCGTTTCCAATTTCACTTTCTTCTTCGCATATTTTCCATAGAAAAGTGACCCTATTTAAAATTAGGGTCATTAGCATCCGACAAATAAAGACTCGAAACGAAAAATTTCGAGAAAAAGGCGAAGTTCGATCAACAAGTTGAAATTTGTATAAAGACGAATTTTTGAGAAAGTCAAAATGGGGAGATAGCTATGGAAAAACTGAGAATCTAGAAATGTTCAATGAGCTTCTTATAAAATTTTTGAAAAAATTCGATGTAAAGTGGTTTTATTTTGTAAACTACTTTAATAGTGACGTCTTAGCCTAGAAATAAGAGGGAATATGTCGATTCATTGCATTAATTTGTCTCGTGGATAAGCAACTAAAGCGAAGGATAACATGATAAGGATTCACTGTGTCCCCCTTTTTTTTATTCATTTTACAATTTGTGAAACTTCATATCCTTTGGGTGATTGGCCAAACGTCTTATGGCGATACCTTTAAACAGCCTACATCCGTTCTGCTCGATTTGAGCGACTAGTGTTACCATCTAAAGACCTTAATCAAACATGGATGGTTTCATGTAAATCGATAAGTGCCATTTGGCCAACACGAAGTTTAATTAGCCAAATTAAAAATTTACAAGCTTCCCAACATTAACTAGACTAAATAAAAACGCGAGAATTATTGGAAAAATGTCTGAAATCGATTGAAAATGCCCGATTTTTAGGCTCAATTTCTGGCGTCAAAATACATTAGTACAGTATTTTACTCGTTGCTAGAGAATCATCACAAAACAATCCGAGAAATTTTCTTCCGTCCCTGACCGACTTTCTCATACCGCAAGAAACAAATAATGATTGTCACGGTAACAATTTCATAGAAAATTAACAATGAAAAATATCTTGAATTTATTAAAATTCTTAATTTAAATTAAACTGATTCCGATTTTAGAAAAAATCGTAGTAGAAGCCCATTCCCCGACTTTGATGTTTGTTAGCCATCATCGTCGTTTTGCTTTCACTACTAAATACACAATATACTATTACATTTAAAAATTGTGTTTATCCTGAAAATTGTTTTGATACATTCAGGCAGGCTTCAATCAACGTAATATGGGGTAGAAATAAGGGATCAGACACGAAAACAAGAACCAGGAGGTTCCCGCTGTAATCTTTGTGCGGATCTGGTATCTTATTGATCCTTTCTGGTCAATATAAAGTGAAGTATCTCTCTGAAGATGATAGCTTGGCTGTCGAAACGCGTTAGAGCAATCTTTGTGTCCCCTGAAACCAAGAAAGATTAAAAAACACAACAAAGGTGTTTTTTAATCTTTCTTGGTTTCAGGGGACAACATTTGTATTTCAATAACTAAAGTCATTCCCAGACAATTTTGGATTATTCTGATAGGTTTTCTACACATCTCGTTAGGATTTTTTAACCTCACAGATTAGTATGCCACACCTGCAAAATTAAATCACCCAACAGATTCACGAACAATTAAAGTTTTACTGGAAGTAACCTACTAATTAAAATTTAGTAGCGCACGTTACACTAGTGGACATTCTTGGACCCATAAGGTTACAAGTTTATATGGCGTACGTCGTTTTGACCCGGGCATTTCTTTTCTAACGGTACCAGATGCCATATGCATAAACAAACATGACGTTTCGTCGAAACACGAGGATTCTACAACAATTTTTATCGTACCTAAATCGCCGGACACGACATTAGTAATTATTCAAAACGTCAGAACAATTTACCATATTTTAACAGCGTTGAATGCCATTATCTGCTTTAATCGTCTTCTGCTAGGCGCGACAGGTGGGTTTTAATTTATAGTAATTGGTGGCTTTAGAGCGAAAACTGCAAAGTATTATGTTTCGTCTCCGCAGGAGATGTCATCGAGTTGTTGTTGACGGAATAAAGATGACTAAACCAACAATTAATATCCAAGGAGTATTTTTTGGGGGTTTCTCTCTCTTCATCAAAGCCCCAATTGATTTGACTTTGTATTTAAGAAATAATCAATGAAACAAATATTTATTGCATGCACTCTATCTACAACATAAATTTTATATTTAAATTGGTGTCTAGTCATCATAAAGACAATGATAAACGAATAAATTATTACTTGGCGAGATAACGCATTTGTTATCTCCTGGGGAGTTGATAGCACTTCTTATTCTACGGCAATTAACGTTGACAGAAGTATTCCTGAGATTTATTAAGTCTGAGGGCTACAGTTCGTACAAAATTGTCCCTTAAAACATAAAACCCAAATCAATTTGGACCCTGGAGATCAATCAGCGTAAGAATTCGTGTTCACGCTTTAAAATTAGATTTTTTACTGTCATACTTGTCTGTAATAACGATGGTGGTGTCCAACTGCGCCATCTTTTACTTCTAAAGCAGTGAGAGAGAAAATAAGGATTTAGTCCTTAACGGTATCGATAATTTGAGTAACTACACTTGGGTGTAACACGTATCATAAGAATTTTGACAATATTTAATAAAATTAGAAATTATATGCAAAAAAGAATTCGTAGCACAGAAGCTTAGCATTAATTACATTTGCTACAATTTTACCTATGATAAAGGGTAGTTATTACAGCTAGACATCATCATGAAATGACCTCTTTGCAAACAATCACTTCAAAAAATCCAACGAATTTAAAATCGAAATACTATTTCCCTCGAATTTTATCCAGAGATTACCATTTAAATTTGAAATGTTTAAAAAATTCTGACAACTTCGAGAAAAATCGAATTTTTTTTTAATAAAAGTAAAATTTAAACAAAACTTCGTAAAAAATGAGAAGAATTTAAAAATGATCGAATTTACAAAAAAAGAAGTCGAGATATCGAAAAAGAGGTCGAGATATCGAAAAAAAAAGATTGAAATTTTGAAAAAATGTAGTAACTTTAAAAAAAGGGCCATATTTAAACGTCAGTTTCAAGAAAAATCTAAATTTGGATAATAACAGTTTGATATTTTCAAAACATTTGGAAATTTTGGACAAAAGTCGAAAATTTCAAAAAATCAAAATTTTGAAAAATCCCAATTTACTAAGAAAGTCGAAGATTTATCGATTTTTTTTAATAAAAATAAAATTTATACAAAACTTCGAAAAAAATGAGAAAAATTTGAAAATGATCGAATTTACAAAAAAGAAGTCGAGATATCGAAAAAAAAAAAATTGAAATTTTGAAAAAATGTAGCAACTTTTAAAAAAGATTCATATTTAAACGTCAGCTTCAAGAAAAATCTAAATTTTGATAATAACAGCTCGATATTTTCAAAAAATTTGGAAAATTTGGACAAAAGTCGAAAATTTCAAAAAATCAAAATTTTGAAAAATCCCAATTGACTAAGAAAGTCCAAGATTTATCGATTTTTCTTAAATAAAAATAAAGTGTACACAAAACTTCGAAAAAAATGAGAAGAATTTAAAAATGATCGAATTTACAAGAAAGAAGTCGAGATATCAAAAAATAAGTCGAGATATCTAAAAATAAAAGATTGAAATTTTGAAAAAATGTAGCAACTTTAAAAAAGATCCATATTTAAACGTCAGTTTCAAGAAAAATCTAAATTTTGATAATAACAGCTCGATATTTTCAAAAAATTTGGAAATTTTGGACAAAGGTCGAAAATTTCAAAAAATCAAAATTTTGAAAAATCCCAATTTACTAAAAAGTCGAAGATTTATCGATTTTTTTAATAAAAGTAAAATGTATACAAAACTTCGAAAAAAATGAGAAGAATTTGAAAATGATCGAATTTACAAGAAAGAAGTCGAGATATCAAAAGATAAGTCGAGATATCGAAAAAAAAAAAGATTGAAATTTTGAAAAAATGTAGCAACTTTAAAAAAGATCCATATTTAAACGTCAGTTTCAAGAAGAATCTAAATTTTGATAATAACAGCTCGATATTTTCAAAAAATTTGGAAATTTTGGACAAAAGTCGAAAATTTCAAAAAACCAAAATTTTGAAAAACCCCAATTTACTAAGAAAGTCGAAGATTTATCGATTTTTTTTAATAAAAGTAAAATTTATACAAAACTTCGAAAAAATGAGAAGAATTTAAAAATGATCGAATTTACGAAAAAGAAGACGAGATATCGAAAAAAAAAGACTGAAATTTTGAAAAAATGTAGCAACTTTAAAAAAAGATACATATTTAAACGTCAGTTTCAAGAAAAATCTAAATTTTGATAATAACAGGTCGATATTTTCAAAACAATTGGAAATTTTGGAAAAAGTCGAAAATTTCAAAAAAATCAAAATTTTGAAAAATCCCAATTTACTAAGAAAGTCGATTTTTTTTACAAATAATAGTAAAATTTATATAAAACTTCGAAAAAAAATGAAAAATATTAGAAATTGATTGAATTTAAAAAAAATAAAATATTAAAAAAAACTGAAATTTTGAAAAATTAAGCTCAAATTTTAAGAAAAGAAGTAAAAGATTTGAAATTCGAAGTTTCTAAAGTATGTCGAAATATTCAAAAATTTCAAAATGTTTAAAAACGTCCTTTACGAATGGGTTAAAAAAAATATAGAAATTTTTTATGGAATCAAAAATTTCAGGTAAGTTTTAAAATTAATTGCTATCTTAAAAAAAGATAAATTTTAAGTGAGATTTACAAAAAAGTTAAAATGTTAAAGTCGAAATTTCAAGTCCAAAAGTTTTCAACAATAAATCGAAAAGTTTAAAAAAGTCAAAATTTTTCAAAAAATTCAAGACTTCACGACAAATCTCACGTTTAACTGTTAATTACACAACAGTTAATTGGTCCTTCAAGATAAAATCAAAATATTCAAAAAAATCCGAAATTTGAAAAAGGAATCGAAATTTCCAAACAATTAAAATTTCCAAAAACGAAAATTTTTACAGACGAGATCTTAAAAACCAGTCGGATTTTTCAGAAAAATCGAAATAGAAAAAGACCAAAATTAAGTCAAAAGAAGTAAGAGTTTTCAAAAAAGCCAAAATTAGATCAAAATTTAGAGAAAAAGTTGACATTTTGGGGATATTTCGAGAAACGATCGAAAGATTGAAAATCGTGAATATTTTATAAATGTCTTATTTTGAATAATCGAGTTGTTTAAAAAAAAAAGTCGGCATTTCTAAAATTTTGAGTAAATTCGAAGTATTGAAAAGACTACAAAAATTTAAATTTTCCACAGAGTGTACCTGCCAATAAAAATCGAATTCGTCAAAATTTCGAAAAAAATCACATTTATTAGCAGTTTTCAGAAGATTGCAAAAAATTTCAATAATGTCGAAAATTTTGAAAGACGTCGATATTTTCAAAATATGGTGTAATTTTCAAAAAACATCGCAATTTTCAAAAAAGGTCAAAATTTTCAAAAAACGTCAAAATTTTCAGAAAACGTCGAAATTTTCAAAAAATATTCGAAATTTTCAAAAAACGTTGAAATTCTTGGAATAGGTCGAAATTTTGAAAATATGTCGAAATTTTTTAAAGTAGTCTCAATTTTCAATAAAAATCGAATTCTTCAAAGAAAGATCGAAATTTTCAAACCTTCGAAATTTTCAATAATCGCGAAATTTCAAAAAACGTCGAAATATTCAAAACACGTCGAATTTTGAAAATAGATCGAAATTTTAAAAATAGTTCAAAATTTTTTAAAAAGGTCCAAATTTTCAATAAAAATTGAATTCTTTAAAAAAAAACATCGAAATTCCCAAAATTTCGAGAAAAGTCTCAGTTTTGAAAAGATTACAAAAATTTTTAATAATCGCGGAAATTTCAAAAAACGTCGAAACTGTGAAAATGAGTTAAAATTTTCAAAGAGGTCTAAATTTTCCTTAAAAATATAATTCTTCTTCTTCTTCAAAATTGTGCAAAAGTTCGAAAAAATTTATAGTTATTCGCAGTTTTGAAAAGATGGCAAAAATTGTCAAGAATGTAGAAATGTTCAAAAAACGTCGAAATTCTGAAAATAGATCGAAATTTTTCAAAAAGTGTAAATTTCCAATAAAAATCGAATTCGTCTACTTTTTGGAAAAAATCGCATTTATTCAGTTTTCAAAAGATTGCTAATATTTTCAATAATGTCAACAATTTCAAAAAACGTCGAAATTTTCAAAAAACGTTGATATTTTCGAAAAAGGTCGAAATTTTCAAACAACATCGAAATTTTCAAAAAACGTCGAAATTTTCCAAAAACGTCGACATTTTTAAAAAATCTTCAAAATTGAAATATAAATCTTGTCCTCTGAAACCAAGACAGATTAAAAAGCACAACAAAGGTTTGAAATACAAATCTTGTCCCCTAAAATCAAAAAAGATTAAAAAACGCAACATAGGTTGCTTTAATGCGTTTCGATAGCCATCATCTTCAGAGAGATACTAATACCAGTATATCTCTGAAGGTGATAGCTTGGCTATCGAAACGTGTTAAAGCAACCTCTGTTTCATTTTTTAATCTTTCTTTGTTTCACAGGACAAAAATTGTTTTTCAATTTTTGAAGATAACCAAGGACCAGTCCGTTCCTTTCGAAAACGTCGCACTACACACAATCACTTCAAGAAAAAATCCAAAATAAGTACTTTATGGAAAACTAGGACCATAGTCATTAGTTCGTTTACCAACATCAAGTAAGTGTCTGATTTTTGAGTTTGAACATGATTGATGAACGAAGTGAAACACATTTATTATTAGTACCACTATCGACGCGATCGAAAGTGAATTCAATCTTTATTCGACCTTCATTTAACGCATCTTTCCTTGACAGATAAACAACTGTCAAAGGAACTATTCCAGATTTTGATTAATTTCTTAAGTCGGAACTCTATCCTTTGCTACCTCCTGGCAATATTTAATAACAAAAAGAAGAACTCGATGAGAAGTCAATTTAAAATAATATTCTTTTACAGGCAAGCCTCATAAGTGCATCCCAGTACTTTGTTTTCCGCCCTCGACAGCAGAGTCTACTTGCGTAGCGCAACTGTCCTGCTTCCTTCGACTTGGCACGATTCTTGCGCCCCATCAGCTGTCATTTCCGCATCCGGAGAAACGTCCGACGTCAGCGTGGTACCACAAGGGCCATCCAGAGGTCACATGTGGACACAGCAATCGTTAGGATGTGGACAACCTGGGGACCAAATCTACATGAGCTATGAAAGCCTATTGAAAAAAGATAACACTTTAGGTAAGTACTCACCCCACTTGGGATTAGTACTATCTAGTCTCTGGTACTACCAGATTGTTGGGATATAAATCCCGAAAATATCTGACTCTTTATGAACAGATATTTAGAGAATTGTGACTAAATACAAAAAATGAAAATGACCCTGTCGTACCCCACTTGGGATTAGTACTACCAGATTGTTGGGATATAAATCCCTAAAATATCTGCCTCTTTATGAACAGATATTTAGAGAATTGTGACTAGATACAAAAAATGAAAATGAGCCTGTCGTATGCGTGCGAAGTACCTAGTACTAATTTAACTAAAATGTATAAATATCACGTCTTTTTCAGGTCGAACCTTCGTCAAAGAGTTCGCCATGTACCGATACGGCGTGTTCGAAGAGCAAGGTTACTTTAACGATCCCATATATCCCATGTGCTACTACGACGACGTCAAGAAGCAGGCCAAAGTGACCGGTTGTTCCGACTCGGAGATAAACGATTACGGGTACGTCCCAGCTTTGACATACTTTTTTAACGGTACCCAACACCACAGATTAATCGTACTCATACATATCTCGAAAGCGTCCGAGAGTAACGTGAATCCGGACGTAAACTAATTCGTTTTTAAAAGCAACGCACATCAAGAATTTTTTCGAGAATTTAAAACGACGGGAAAGATGACGCGCCGCTAGAATTCATTAGTTCGTCCATTAATAACGCTAAAAGGCAGAGTACCAATTGGTGCCTTTTTGGACGGTAATTTAGGACCGTGTAAATGATAGAAATGACTTTAATGACACATCATGTAAGTGGCAGACTAAAGTGTTGCTGCTTAATAACCGTGAACATTTTTTGAAACGAAACAATTTGACCTGACTTTCCTACAACTCTGCGGTAGTACCGAATATATTGTTAAAATTTAGCTTGTTAAAAAACTTATAACTAAAAAATATCTCTGTGGTCAACGCGTTAGAATCTTTCCGATTCTTTAAAAACACGCAATAAGGTAGTACCGAACTGATTTACCTTTAGAGTTATGCGCAAAGTACTCCAGCCACCAATGTTCATCAAATTAGGGCGCCTACGCTGCCAATCTTCTTTCAAAATGTACCCGCGGAGCACTTCAACTGTGTAATACCTAAGTACCACGTTTAATATTTAGTAATTCTCGCCTCAAAAAAAAAAAAAAACTGAGGCCCTTCAGCTGCCTAATCTAAATTATAGTTTCCCAAAATATTTTAGAAACATTCTCGAGGTAACTTTCCTGGGTAGTACCGAACCGATTCGATATTTAACAAGTTTCCTTTTAGAGTTAGTCGTAAAGTACTGTAAGCTGCCCAGTTTTATTAATTTAAAGCGCTTGAAATGCCCATTCTAAGACAACTTATTTGGGTAGTACCGAACTAAGTCGTTAATATTTAACAAATTTACTTTCAGAGTTATTCGTAAAGTATTGTAACATGTTAAATTTTATTAATTTGAAACGCATACCTTGCCGATTCCTGCCGGTTCTGAGACAAATTACTTGGGTGGTACCGAACTGATTGGTTAATATTTAACACATTTACTTTCAGAGTTATTCGTAAAGTATTGTAAATTGGCAATTTTTATTAATTTGAGGCGCATGCGTTGCCGATTTTTGCCGATTCTGAGACAAATTACTTGGGTAGTACCGAACTGATATGTTAATATTTAACAAATTTACTTTCAGAAGTATTCGCAAAGTACTATGAGCTGACAATTTTTATTAATTTAAAGCGCTTACGTTGCCGATTTTAAGACAACTAATTTGGGTAGTACCGAACTGAATTGTTAATATTTAACCATTCAGTTCGGTACTATTCGTAAAGTATTGGAAACTGCCAATTTTTATTAATTTGAAGCGCATGCGTTGCCGATTGTTGCCGATTCTGAGACAAATTACTTGGGTAGTACCGAACTGATATGTTAATATTTAACAAATTTACTTCTAGAAGTATTCGCGAAGTACTATCAGCTGCCAATTTTTATTAATTTAAAGCGCTTATGTTGCCGATTCTAAGACAACTAATTAGGGTAGTACCGAGCTGATTGGTTAATATTTAACAAATTTACGTTCAAAGTTATTCATAAAGTAGTCTAAACGGCCAATTTTTATTAATTTGAAGCGCAAACGTTGCCGATTCCGAGACAAATTACTTGGGTAGTACCGAACTCATTGGTTAATATTTAACAAATTTACTTTCAGAAGTATTCGCAAAGTTCTATTAGCTGCCAATTTTTATTAATTTAAAGCGCTTACGTTGCCGATTCTAGGACAACTAATTTAGGTAGTACCAAACTGAATCGTTAATATTTAACAAATTTACTTACAGAGTTATTCGTAAAGTATTGCCAATTTTTATTAATTTGAAGCGCTTACGTTGTCGATTCCTGCCGATTATGAGACAAATTACTTGGGTAGTACCGAACTATTATTATAATATTTAACAAATTTACTTTCAGAAGTATTCGCAAAGTGCTATCAGCTGCTAATTTTTATTAATTTGAAGTGCTTACGTTGCCGATTCTAAGACAACTAATTTGGGTAGTACCGAACTTAATCATTAATATTTAACAAATTTATTTTCAGAGTTATTCGTAAAGTATTGTAAACTACCAATTTTTATTAATTTGAAGCGCATACGTTGCCGATTCTGAAACAAATTACTTAGGTAGTACCGAACTGATTGGTTAACATTTAATAAATTTACTTTCAGAGTTATTCATAAAGTATTGTAAATTGATAATTTTTATTAATTTGAAGCGCATGCGTTGCTAATTCTTGCCGATTCTAAGACAAATTACTTGGGTAGTACCGAACTAATATGTTAGTATTTAACAAATTTACTTTCAGAAGTATTTGCAAAGTACTATCAGCTGCCAAGTTTTATTAAGTTAAAGCGCTTACGTTGCCCATTTTAAGACAACTTATTTGGGTAGTACCGAACTATATCGTTATTATTTAACAAATTTACGTTCAGAGTTTTTCATAAAGTACTCTAAACTGCCAATTTTTATTAATTTGAAGCGCATACGTTGCCGATTCCTGCCGGTCCTGAGACAAATTACTTGGGTAGTACCGAACTGATATGTTAATATTTAACAAATTAACTTTCAGAAGTATTCGCAAAGTACTATCAGCTGCCAATTTTTATTAATTTAAAGCTCTTACGTGGCCGATTCTAGGACGGCTAATTTAGATAGTACCAAACTGAATCGTTAATATTTAACAAATTTACTTACAGAGTTATTCGTAAAGTATTGCCAATTTTTATTAATTTGAAGTGCTTACGTTGCCCATTCTAAGACAACTTATTTGGGTACTACTGAACTAAATCGTTAATATTTAACAAGTTTACTTTCAGGGTTATTCATAAAGAATTCTAAACTGCCAATTTTTTATTAATTTAAAGAGCATACGTTGACGATTCCTGCCGATTCTGAGACAAATTACTTGGGTAGTACCGAACTCATTGGTTAATATTTAACAAATTTACTTTCAGAAGTATTCGCAAAGTGCTATCAGCTGCCAATTTTTATTAATTTAAAGCACTTACGTTGCCGATTCTAAGACAACTAATTTGGGTAGTACCGAACTGAATTGTTAATATTTAACAAATTTACTTTCAGAAGTATTCGCAAAGTACTGTCAGCTGCCAATTTTTATTAATTTAAAGCGCTTACGTTGCCCATTCTAAGACAACTTATTTGGGTAGTACCGAACTAAATCGTTAATATTTAACAAGTTTACTTTCAGGGTTATTCATAAAGCATTCTAAACTGCCAATTTTTATTAATTTGAAGCACATACGTTGCCGATTCCTGCCGATTCTGAGACAAATTACTTGGGTAGTACCGAACTCATTGGTTAATATTTAACAAATTTATTTTTAGAAGTATTCACAAAGTACTATCAGCTGCCAATTTTTATTAATTTAAACCGCTTATGTTGCTTATTCTAAGACAACTTATTTGGGTGGTACCGAACTAGATCGTTAAAATTTAACAAATTTACGTTCAGAGTTATTCATAAAGTATTCTAAACTGCCAATTTTTATTAATTTGAAGCGCATACGTTGCCGATTCCTGCCGATTCTGAGACAAATTACTTGGGTAGTACTGAACTCATTGGTTAATATTTAACAAATTTACTTTCAGAAGTATTTGCAAAATGACAAAGTACTATCAGCTGCCAATTTTTATTAATTTAAAACGCTTACGCTGCCGATTCTAAGACTACTAATTTGGGTAGTACCGAACTGAATTGTTAATATTTAACAAATTTTCTTTCAGAGTTATTCGTAAAGTATTGTAAACTGCCAATTGTCATTAATTGGAAGCACTTACGTTGCCGATTCCTGAAGATTCTAAGACAAATTACTTGGATAGTACCGAACTGATTCGTTAATTAAAATTTACTTTCAAAATTATTCGTGAAGTATTTTAAGCTGTCAATTTTCCAATTTATATTAATTTAGAGCGTTTACGTTGCCAATTCCTATGTCAAAACATCCTCGAAGAACTTCGGTAGTACTGAAGTAACACGTTCAACATTGCCTTGATTGCTTTTCAATTAAAACAGTTTCTAGAGTCCTTCGCTGATCAGTACCGAACTAGACGTTGCAATTTGAATGATTTTTGTTGAATGAAGTACTGCAGATCTATATCTCGGTGGTACCGTCACTGATTGGTATTCATTTGAAACCTTATAACGAACTGTAGATACCGTTTGGAACTACGACAAATCAATGTTGAATCATGCAAATTCCTAAAGCGTTCGAGGTACCACCAAAGTTAATCGTAGAATTAAATTTATTTTGGTTTAAATTACTTCCTAAATTATTTTAGTTGTTTATCACCGAAATAGTGCCTTAATATTTGAGTAGTTCACATATAAAAAAGTTCAGCAGCTGCAAAGTTTCAGCAGTACTTTGCTGCAGTACCGATTCAAACTTGAAGGATTGTTGTTGAAGAAACATTCTAAAGCAGTACAATTAAAAATCATTTATGTTAATGTTAATATTTTAATAATTTTCACTAATTTTCACATATATCTTAAAATGAGTGAGTAGTACCGAGCTATTGGCTTAAGATTTTACTAACCCGAACTATTTCCAATTTTGATGGCTGATTTATTAGAAGATTTCTATTACATTTCCTGAAACGAATACCAAATTCGGTTGCGTAAAATGACTAACAGTACAATTAAAAATCATTTATGTTAATGTTAATATTTTAATAATTTTCACTAATTTTCACATATATCCTAAAATGAGTGAGTAGTACCGAGCTATTGGCTTAAGATTTTACTAAATCGAACCATTTCCCATTTTGATGGCTGATTTATTAGAAAATTTCTATTACATTTCCTGAAACGAATACCAAATTCGGTTGCGTAAAATGACTAATAAGTACCCAGTAACATTCAGTTGACTAATTGGAAAGCACCAAGTAACATAATTGGCTCTTTTTTTAGGTTATGCAGCGGAGAATCCGGCGCAATCTACAACACCACCAAAATGGTGAGCGAAAACGCCAGAAGTTCGATAATGTTCGCCCCCGAAGCCCCCTCTGTCTCCCTCTTCTGCGACGATGGAATCCACGACAAAATCGCCCCCACCAAGCACAACTTAATATGCCAACGAAGCAGCGTCCTCGACGTGATACTCCGCCACAGCGATTTCGATTCCAAAAACGTCGCCAACAACGCTGGTACCAATCAGATCACCGATACGACCCCCAAGATCACCTACAAGCGCCAGAAGCTTACTAGATACGTATTTGTTATTGAAAACACCAAGAATATGCTCCAGAGGGAGTCTTGGAGTTTAATGAGGTTGGCCATCAGGCAATGGTCGATTAACGTTCTGACGAACAACACGGAAGTGGGGTTGGTTTTGACCGATGATGTCGCTTCGACGAAAGCTTTGGAGATGATTTCCATGAGGTACAGAGATGGAAGTATCGAGAAGTTCTACTCGGCGATTCCGTATACTCCTGGGGAGTCGATGAAGAGCGGTTGTTTGAGGTGTGGACTCAAAGACGCTATGAGTATGCTGAACCAAAGGACGAAGACCGATGGGGCTGCTAATAACGTGATTGTGGTCATAGCAGCTGGTATGAACGAGGACCAACAGTTGATGGGGGTACTCGGCGAAATAAAGAAGTCAAAGATTAAAATCGCCGCCATCACTTACCCCACAATCGTCCGAAATAACACTCTGGATATACTCGCCACTGAAACCGATGGAGTTTCCTACACAATCTTCGAAAAGAAGCTGAACGTGGAAACGACTCTTCTGAGCACTTATTTTGAACTGCACAACGTTTTTTATGATATGTTTACGAAGTATTACTCGGGGAGTCAAGCTGATTTACTCATGGAGGTAACGTAGAAGTATAAGTTTGTATTCCGGGGTTAATTCGAGGTTTATTCAGATTCACAGGAGGGAGATCGTCGATGATGGTCGAACGTCTGTAACTGGGAGTTTCATGCTGGATCCAAATATGGGCGAACCCGCCAAATTCATTCTGTTTACGCACAACAGCATCGCCCCTTTGATCAAGAGCATCAAGTTGATCAGTCCGAGTCATCAGGTTTTCACCACCAGGAGCGATCGGGATCTGGATTTCAAAATGATATCGCTCATCGCCAATATATCAGAGGTGAGCAAAATAATTTATTTATCTTGTGCCTTTTGGGGAGTCGGTTTTTCTCTCTTCCTTTTTACTTCCTTTGTTTTTCTTTCCTTTCTTCTTTGCTTTCTTTCTTATATCCTTCCTTCATTCCTTCGTTTTTCTTTCCCTTCCTTCTTCTTCCGTCCATTTCCTTTCTTTTCGTTTTTCTTCCTCCCTGTTCCCTTTTCTTCCTTCCTCTTTCTTCATTGTTCTTCCTCTTCCTTTTCCCTCCCTCCTCTTTCTTCCTCTTCCTTTCCTCTTGCCTTAATCTTCCTTCCCCTTTTCTCTTCTTCAATCTTCTCGTCTATTCTTCTTCCTTCTTTTCTATTCCTTCCTTTTTCTTTCTATTCTCCTTCTTTCTTCCTCTTCCTGCCTTCTTCATCCTTCCCTCATCGTTCTTCATTTATCTTTCTTCCTCCCTCTTTATTTTTTCATCTTTATTTCTTCCTTTCTTTTTTCCTTCCTTTCTTTCTTCCCCTTCCTTAGTCCGTCTTCCTTGATTCCCATTCTATTCTGTTCGTTCTTCTTTTTTTCTCTTCCTTATCCTTCTTTCTTCTTCGTAGCTTCCTTCTTCTTCCTCCCTCTTTCTGTCTTCCGCATTCTTCCTTTCCTTTCTTTCTACTTTCCTTTCTTTCTTCTATCCTTCCTTCATTCCTTCGTTTTTCTTTCCCTTCCTTCTTCTTCCGTCCTTTTCCGTTCTTTTCGATTTTCTTCCTCCCTATTCCCTTTTCTTCCTTCGTCCATCTTCCTTGTTCTTCTTCTTCCTCTTTTTTTCTTTCCCCCCTCCTCTTTGTTCCTCTTCTTTTCCTCCGTCCGTCTTCCTTGATTCCCATTCTATTCTATTCGTTCTTTTTTTTTCGCTTCCTTATCATTCTTTCTTCTTCCTAGCCTCCTTCTTCTTTCTCTCTTCTGCCTTCCGCATTCTTCCTTCTTTTCTCCTTCTTCCTTCTTCTTCAGGTCCTCCTCATCTTTTCTTTTTCATTCTTCTTTGATTTTTCTGCTTTTCTCGTTCTTTCCTTCTCTTTATTTCTTCCCTTCTTCCTTCTGCTTCCTGTTTCTTTCTTTCTCTTTCTTAATCCTTCTTCCTATGCCATTCTGCATTATTCTTCCCACCTCCTCCCTTCTTCTTATCTTCCTCTTTCTTATTCTTCTTTTCCCTTATTTCTTCTTTCTCCTTCCTTCTTCTTCCATCTTTAGTCTTCCTTCTCCTTCTATTTTCTTCCTTCTTTCCTCCTTCTTCCTACTTTCCTCCTTTTTTTTCCTCTCCCTTCTTTCATCATCCTTCCTTCTTTCCTTCTTCTTCCTTTATCCTTCTTCCTTTTTCCTTCTTCTTCCTTCTGTCCTTCTTCTTTTCTTCTTCTTTCTACTTTTCTCCTTCTTTTCTCTTCCTGCCTTCCTCATCCTTCCTTCTTTCCTTCCTCTTCCTGCCTTCTCCATTCTTCCTTCCTCGTTCTTCTTTCATCTTTCTTCCTTCCTCATTTTTTGTCAACTTTCTTCTCCTTTATTTCTTCCCTCCTTTCACTTTCTTCCTCTTTATTTTTTCCCTCCTTTCACTTTCTTCCGCTTCTTTCATCTTTCTTCTCCCCCTTTAGTCCTTCTTTTTTGCTTCCCATTCCATTCTGCTTCTTCTTTTTCCATTCTTCTTTTCATTTCTCTTTTCCTTCCTCTTCTTGTCATTCTTTTCCATCTTTCTTTCTCTCCCTTCCTTCTTTCCTCTCAAGTCTCTTCCGTAGTGTAGAAATTTAAATCACTTTTGCTTTTTTTCAACATTTTCAGCAATTTTTCGACTTTTTGACAACC
Source organism: Dastarcus helophoroides (assembly GCA_028583605.1). Classification (NCBI taxonomy): domain Eukaryota; kingdom Metazoa; phylum Arthropoda; class Insecta; order Coleoptera; family Bothrideridae; genus Dastarcus; species Dastarcus helophoroides. The sequence goes on from CM053328.1 coordinate 39,532,590, forward strand.
TTAATCTCTAAAATATTAATAAGTACTGACAACTTTGTGTCAAATTTTGATAATCAAGAACGAATCGATTTTTTTTCAGCCTGGTACCTGGACGTATACGGTCGAACCTTACTCTGGCAACCCCCAGCCTCACTTTTTGCAAATAATGGCCACGCCGAAATCGCCGATGGTTCCTGTGCTTAGAGCGAAATTTTGGATGCACCGCAACCAACCAGGAGATCCGCTCGTACTCCTCACCGAAGTTAAAATAGGAGAGATGCCTGTGTTAGGGGCGAAAGTCGAAGTTTCGGTGACGAAAACCAACGAAAACGAATCGCTGACACATCGACACAAATTCGAACTGTTAGACACCGGAAGCGGCGATCCGGACATTACCAGAGGAGACGGGGTCTACACGAGGTACTATAGTGCCGCCGCTTGGGGCCCGGGACTCTATACTTTCGAAGTAACTGTCACTGATAATGGAAATACAGCTTATAGTTGGACTGAATCTTCCAGAATAAGCGGTAAGTTAATAAATCCTTTATTTTTAAAATTTATTTTATCTGAATGAAGTAAATGGTTCCTCTTCAGCTTTCTCAGAGTGTTAGAGTCTTTCTGATGCATCTCTAATTCTCTTTTTGTTTAAAGAAGAGGAAACTGATTTCTTTTTAGAGAAGATGAAAAGAGCTTCCTCTTTCTTCTTCCTTAACCTTCTTCTTTCCTCTTCTTTAGCCTTCTTCTTTCCTCTTCGTTATCGTTCTTCTTCAGTCCATACTTTTTTCTTCTTTTCTTCCTCCTGGAATTCTACTTCTTTGTTTCTCTTTTTGTTACTCCCATTTATTCTTTTGTTACGCTTTCATTTTTTCCTTCTTTATTTTCCTTTTCATTTATTTTCTCTTTCGCCTCACAGTAATTCCCCCTTTTCTATCTTATTATTCTTTCCATCTCTTCTGTTTCTTCTCACCTCTTCCACTTTCTTTTTTATTCTTATTCTTTCTCTGCTTCTACTTTATTTCTCTCTTCTTCTTACTCTGAGTTTTTTCCCTTTCTCTTTCTCAATAATGTATGAGCTTTAATCAAATTACGTAAAGAGAGTTATGTTGAAATATTAACGCGTTCGTAAAACTGAAACTGAATCAAAATTAAATTTGATTTCTTTCTCCTTGTTGCAGATGACAAACCGTGCTGCGGCAGTATCATACCATCGAACGGAGTTCAACCCATAGCCCCCTTCCAGCGAGTTCTCCCCAAGCGAACCATCCAGATATCATCCGATGAAATCGTATCCGCCAGCCAAGTGACCGCCGGCCGAATCGGAGACCTCAAAGTCGAAATAATGCCCGACGATATGAAAGCTAGACTGAGCTGGACAGCTCCCGATATGGGGGGCCACAACGTCGCCCGCTACGAAGTTAAATATGCCACGTCGGCTGTAGAAATCATGGAACAATTCGAGACGAGCGCGAAAGTTTGGAATAACGGTCAACCGTTCCCTCTAGCACCTGGTTCTGAAACTACGTTCACGTTGGATATGTCGGCGAATAAGGAAATGTTGGATAAAGTTTGGTATTTCGCGGTGAAAGCGTACCCGAAGATGTCATCGGATAGTACCGCCACTATTTCCAATTGGGTGCGAGTTTTGGTACCATCGCCGCCACCACCCCCAACTGTAGCGCCTTCGTACACAGATCACGACCCGGGTTATTGGCCTAATAATCCGAATTATGGAACTGATGATATTAATGGTAACCCTAGTGTTAGCAAAGCTATGGGTATTGGGCTAGAATTGATTCTACCGATTGCGATCGGTTTTATCCTCTTGGTCATTCTCCTGGTTCTCTATTGTTATTTCTGCGTTGTTAAACGGCGTGAGCATCCTCATGGTAAACCAACGAAGACAATAAACGGTGATAAGATTAATAGTACCATCACGATCGTGCCAAGCAGTCCCCAAAATACTCCCACTCCTACTTACACGACGGAAGTAGCCGATCCTCACGTCGTTGGTGTACCAATTAACAATTACGCTTACGAAGAAGAGACCAAGAAACGCTACTCTTTAGTGAATCAACAAGAACAACAGTTAATTGAAGAATTAAAACAGCAGCAACAGATGGCGCAACGCGAGAACCACTACGGAGGCATCAGCGTCATCTCCAACAGCTTGACCCGCAACGGCGGCCACACGCTGAGCCCTTACAACTCCTGGAGCGCCTCACAGCTTCTCCACGAGCACGAGCGGCGTCATAGTCCTTTGGATAACATGATCCCCGAAGATCCACATGATCTTAAACGGTTCCCAAATCGACCACATGTCGATTAACGGGCAAAGCATGGACCACATGAGCATCAACGAGCACCACTATCCCACAGAACCATCTACCGCCGCCGGTACCACCTCTACCGACGATCAACCCCAATGGGTATCCTGTGAACTATCAGATATACGGGGTGCATCATGCGCCGCCGCAGGGGCACCCGATTTATCAGTCGATGCAGCGGAGTGAACCCTTGGTTCCGTTCAATCCGAGTTTGCAAGGGTCTATGAGTTCGGTGAATAGTGGGGAGAAGAAAAGGAGGAATGTGACTATGGTGTAACGATACGTTATCACGGACACTGTGACTGTTGAATCTTATGAAAGTTTGGCGTCGTATGTGTGACAGAGAAAGACGATGCCCTTGTGCTTTATTGGATGTGTACGAGTCCAGTATATGTTACAAGCGTTGCGTGTATGACGCCTCATAGAAACGTGTACAGCGCCTATTAGAAACGTGTACAGCGCCATCTATAATGATTATGGGCGCCACAAAGCAAAGTACTTGGCCATTTTTACCGCCAAAGCGCATCATACTATACCTATATATAGGAAAAGACGTCATACATTTTTGTATAGTGGTGGCGCTGCTTGTACATTACTGTATAGTTAGTTGTAACGCATCGTATCGCCTAGTCATGTTAAATCATAGGATAGTTTCAAAGCCAGTACTTGTAGTTGTAAGTGATCTAAATTTCTGTATATATAGTTTTATAAAATTTTGACTGATAGATTGTTGTAAATGTACCTTTTGTAAGTATTTTTTATCACTTAAACAGCGTAATATAGTTTTGTGTAATTTTATACTTGCAATAAACAGTAAATTTGTACGTTTGTGTCTCATTTGTTTCCTTTCACCATTAAAATAATTCGAATTAAGGGATTATTCCCTTTATTACACTCTGTCGTAAGTTCATTGATCCCCTTCAAAATGTAATGGTTGTCAGAAATATATAACTTGAACAGCAACTTACCTTATAAGAAGGTAATTGTTGAGGTTAGAACATTTTTATCCATTTCTTTTCAAAATATTTCGCACTGTTTGCTATTTTTCATATACCTACGAAATTGGCTGTGCGTATTCAAATTAGTGTTAAGCAAAAACGCGAATCCCCCAACAACTCTGTAATTTAGGAGGCTATGTACCTTAGTCGCAGACGCGATTACCATGCAGAAGTGGGCACAGCCTTGTTGTGCACGTTACTAAGGTGATGCAACTTATTAAATTAAAAGCAGTTCAGCATCTATGCTATGCGCCATAAAAGTTACTTTGACAACAAAAAATAATTATAATTCTTGACGATTAAAGTCAATGTTCCTCCATACATTTTTCAAACAATCAATTTTTGTCGATTACCAAAAAAAGTTCGAGATATGGACGGCCCTAACTTTACGTACTTTATTTCACGTTTCTTTAGATTGTAATATCTTCTATTAATAGTAAACGTTTCATAGATTTCCGTTTTAAGCACACACAGCAAAAAAATTATCCTAGTGTAAGTAAACGTCTTAAATAATAAAAAAAAAACATTAATTGTTCAAATTTCTGTTTGTCTTACAAGTTAGAAGGTAAAGAATATAAAAGAATTGTTTAAAATTATGCTATCTATATAGTATATATGTTACGACTAAAATGGATACTTAGTGAGTTTTAAAAATAACAGTTTGTTTTCAAAATAATTAACGAAGCTGCTATTTTGAAGGAATCAGCCGTTTCCAGCAAAATAGTAGATAATCAGTTAATAGTTTAGAAACCAGCTAGTCAATATGCAAACAACTTATTATGGTTAAAATGGGGATTTTGTGTAAGTTTAATATAACAGCGGCTAGTTTTGATACTAACTGAAAATTTACAAAATTTATTTCAGTCTCTATTAATATGAGTATTTCGGTTTGATGGAACGGACTGGTCCTTGGTTATCTTCAAAAATTGAAATACAGAACTTGTTCCATGAAACCAAGAAAGATTAAAAAACACAACAAAGGTTGCTCTAACGCGTTTCGACAGCCAAGCTGTCATCTTCAGAGAGAAAGAAAAAAAAATCTCTGAAGATGACAGCTTGGCTGTCGAAATGCGTTAGAGCAACCTTTGTTGTGTTTTTTTATCTTTCTTGGTTTCAGGGGACAAGTTCTGTGTTTCAGTACTTCGGTGTTTTAAATAGGCGGATGCAAGAGCTAATTTTATTCCATTATAAATGTAAAACAAATCCTTATTCTAAATCTTCTAACTTATCATAAAAACAACAAATAATTAATTGTATTCTTTACTTTGGGGGCATTTACCATTTGTTGTATTTTAATGTCGAATAGAATTGTCGAGTTTCCATAATAAAGCAAGGGGCACACTAATAAAGAACTCTTAGCCACTGAAAAAAATGCCGCACGATTATCATCGTCCATAAAACCGGAAACTTAAAATTTGTAAATTTAGTTCCGCTACCGCCCGCTACCCAACACAGAAAGGGTAGAGAATTTGACAAAAAACTTGACCTTGAAGGATAAAATTCAAATTTTGACCACCAAACGACTATTATCCGAATACGTAGGATTATGACCAGATACGCTCTTCAGTTTCAGATGAAACTTCTGATTAGGTTTCTAGCGTAACCAATCGATCAGTTATAGCTTGGAAAAATGTGCCATATGAAGACAAAATTGTAGTGAAAAAATAAAATACTACTGACGAACTTGCGTTTTTCATTAAAATTTTCACCACCAAAAGCATCGTCGAGTACTAAGATTGATGGATTGTGCCTGAATACGTAAGATTATGAAGGCGATCCAAGATTTAATTTTAAAAGAAGCTTCTGATTAGTTTCCAGTGTCCCTAGCATAACTATTCGATAACGTACAATTTAGAAAAGTGCCCCACATGAAGGCAAAATTATAGTGGAAAAAGAAAATATTACTGATGAACTTTCCCTTTTCATTGAAATTTTGACCACCAAAAGCACCGTTAAGTACTGAGATGGATTGATTTTACCCAAATACGTAAGATTACGAAGGCGATCTGAGGTTTACTTTAAAATGAAGCTTCTGATTAGTTTCCAGTGTCTCTAGCACAACCTTTCGATAACCTACAGCTTAGAAAAGTGTCCCGTATGAAGACAAAATTATAGTGGAAAAATAAACTATTACTGATGAACTTTCCTTTTTCGTTGAAATTTTGACCACCAAAAGCACCGCTAAGTACTGAGATTGATTGATTTCACCCAAATACCTAAGATTATGAAAGCGATCCGAGGTTTACTTTAAAATGAAGTTTCTGATTAGTTTCCAGTATCTCTAGGACAATCTTCCGATAACCTACAGCTTAGAAAAGTGTCCCATATGAAGACAAAATTATAGTGGAAAAATAAACTATTACTGATGAACTTTCCTTTTTCGTTGAAATTTTGACCACCAAAAGCACCGTTAAGTACTGAGATTGATTGATTTCACCCAAATACCTAAGATTATGAAGGCGATCCGAGATTTACTTTGAAACGAAGTTTCTGATTAGTTTCCAGTATCTCTAGCACAATCTTCCGATATTCTACAACTTAGAAAAGTGTCCCATATGAAGACAAAATTATAGTGGAAAAATAAACTATTACTGATGAACTTTCCTTTTTCGTTGAAATTTTGACCACCAAAAGCACCGTTAAGTACTGAGATTGATTGATTTCACCCAAATACCTAATATTATGAAGGCGATCCAAGGTTTACTTTAAAATGAAGTTTCTGATTAGTTTCAAGTGTCTCTAGCACAATCTTCCGATAACCTACAGCTTAGAAAAGTGTCCCATATAAAGACAAAATTATAGTGGAAAAATAAACTATTGCTGATGAACTTTCCTTTTTCGTTGAAATTTTGAACACCAAAAACATCGTTGACTACTGAGGTGGATTGATTGTATCCGAATACGTACGATTATGGAGGCGATCTGAGGTTTACTTTAAAATGAAGCTTCTGATTAGTTTCTAGGGTCTTTAGTATAAGCTTTCGATAACGTATAGCTTAGAAAACTATTCCATGTAAAGGCGAAATTATAATGGAAAAATAAACTATTACTGATGAATTTTCCTTTTTCGTTGAAATTTTGTCCACCAAAAGCATCGTCGAGTACTTATTAAAAATGATCAAAGGCAAAAAATTACCGATTCAATTTCAGATGAAACGTCTCATCTGTTTTTAGGATCCGTAGTATATTCAATGGATTAGGTATACATTTCCAAGCTAGAAGATAAAATTATGGTGGAAAAATAAAACATTATTGATCTTACCGAAATTTTAATCTCCAAGTCCACCACTGACTATTAAGATAGATCTAAATTAAATACACAAAATCTTGACAACATAATACACTCAAGAGTGGAGTGTTCGATATTTAATCAAAATTCCGAATTTAAACAATTTTCTGCTACAAGAGGTTATAATTTTTATAAACTTCAAGTTTTTCTAGAAATTTAAACCTATTTTTAATTCAATGATCAGGATACTCGAAAATTCTAGAATTATTTTTGTTTAAATTTTACTTCAGAATTTGACATTTTCAATAATAAAATAAAATTTCGAAAAAGGCTTAATTTATTTAGAAATAAAAACAAATTCTCAAAGTTTTGGGTTTAATTTTGAAGTGCTGACTTCCAACCTGAAATTGTGAAAAAAAATCATCTTAAAATTCGAAATTTTTGGGCAATTCCAAAATTTTAACTCTAATATGGAATTTAGAAAAATATTTAAGTTCCAAATTATTTTTTATTTTAATATGCTGATTTCGATTTTAAACTGGTTTGGCTGCAATTTAGAAATTAATATATAAGTAAACTGGGGGAAATTCAAAGTTTTTTCTCGAAATTTCGGCTTTAAACTCAAATTTTCGAGAAACATGTTTGTAGAAATGTGGTAACTTTTTTTTGACTTAATCTGTAAATGTTTATTTAACCAGGAATCTTACCTTGAAGAAAAATTGGAACTCCCAAACTTAAATAACAAGTTTTTTAAAATCCTTAAATTTTTCTTCAGTTTTAATTCCAAATTATCGATCTTATTAGTCCTAATTACAATAAAATTCTGATAAAAAATCAAAATTTAGAATCTTACAGTTTTCACTAGATCTAAGTTTTTGATTTTAAATTAAAAAAATCATATATCCAGTTTAAATCTGACATGAGAGTCGACATTTTTCTTTCGCACACTTTAAAAAATTGGAAATTTCTTTAAACTTTGTTCACCTTTGTTTCGAAATTTCCACTTTTCTCTAAACTGAATATACGTTTTTCACAATTTATTGACATTTAGACATTAAAATCGAAATTAAAAAAAAAGAAGTTAAAACATTTTGAGATCAAACATGAAATTTTAACTTTTTCCTCAACTGTCAACTTTACGATCTCGAAATTTTGACGTTAAACCCTTCTTTTATCTCAATATTTTGAGTTAATGTGTTGAATTCCATCCGAAATTTTTGAACCTGTTTCTTGAAACTTCAGCTCTTTTTAAATATTTCGACTTTGTGCTCAACTTGCTAATCGAAATTTCTGCTTTTTTTGAACTAGAAAAAATTACGACTTTTCGAAACATTTCTAAAAAGCCTCGAATTTTTTAAAAATTTGGGCTTTTGATCTACAGCTTAATTTCTAAATTTAAACATTAAATATTTTGAAGGGCGGATACGAGGAAGGATACTCATTTTAAGTTTATTTATGAAATCCTGATTATGACAAAGTATTTACTCATAACTAATGCTTTTCATTTTATTTTCAAAAAATTATATTAAATCTACAAGTTCTGACATTTTTCAACGGCTAATATGCCTTAGCCATTCAACTAAGCTGTATTTAGTTTCTTATTAGTAGTAGAATCCCATCTCTTGACAACGAAGTGTCTACGTCTTTAATGAGAATCCAATATGGGGTATCCATGGGCTGACCCCATATAAGTAATACTTCTATATAGCCGACTCCGCGTTTCCCGTGGAAAAGACTTTTCTTTATTGCTGACCTTCGCACGGGTAACAAGAAAAATCTACAAAATAAACAGCTTATTTTATGTGGGTAAATATTGTTTTTATAAATTGAAATATAAGTCTCGTTCCCTAAAACCAAGATTAAAAAACACAACAAAGATTCTTCAAACGCGCTTCGACAGCCAAGCTATCATCTTCAGAGAGAAACTATCTCTCTGGGATAGTATAGTTCTGAGAGAGATACTATCTCTCTGAAGATGATGGCTTGGCTATCGAAACACGTCAGAGCAACCTCTGTTGAGTTTTTGAATCTTTCTTGGTTTCATGAGACTAGATTTGTATTTCAAATGGAAAAGTATCACACGGATTCAATTTCCTTTTTGTTCCAGTTCACCATCCTCGCAGCGTTCGTCGCGGCCGCCAACAAGATTCGTATTTCAAATGAAAAAGTATCAGGGCGTCAGGGGACAACACTTGTACTTCAATTTTTGAAGATAACCGAGGACCAGTCGGTTCCACCACAAAAAAAAAATGTTTTTAGATTTTATTTGCATTATTATTTAAACATCTGTGAAATCAATGCAATGCACCTTATTCTGTTACATGAAGATTTCCAAAGGAAAATTCTTTGCGAAAAAATATCGACAATTTCAAACGGCACGATTTTTAAAAAATCTAAATTTTCGTAAAAAATATAAACTTTGAAAGGTCAATATTTTTAAAAATTCGAAATTTTTAAATAAAACTTCAATTTTAAAAAAAAAACTAAATTTTCAAAGAAAAATTTTACAGTTGAAATTTTGAAAAATAACTGAAATTAAAAAAAATGTTTAAGAATCAATATTTTTAAAAAGCTACAGTTTTGAAAGAATTTAAGTTTTAAAAGGTTTAGTTTATGAAAAAAACCAAACTTTGAAGAAGTCGCAATTTTCAAAAAAAAAAAAATCAAAATTTTCTGAAACCCAGAAATTTTCAGAAAAGTTTGTCGAAACGTAGAAAAAAGTCGAAATTATTAAAAAAAAAAGTATAATTTTTCAAAAGGTGAAAATACTGAAAAAATGTCTAAAGTTTTAACACTCAGGATTTGTACAAAATCTAAATTTTCGAAAAAAACAAACTTTGAAAGGTCTTATAATTATGCATGCAGCAGTTTTAAATTTTTCTTCGTTTGCAGATAGCCTTCTAACTTGCCATCATTAGGGAATAATTTTTATATTTATGTTTCCTTACGTTGATGTTTTCCTGTGTATTTTCGAATATTTCTAATTTTTATTGTTAGTTAATGTAGTATGAACAGAATTTGTTATTTATTTCAGCGTTCTACTGATCAAGTTCCTTTTTAATTAGGTTATATTAAACATCGTTTTGCAATCATCAAGCGGATTTTTTTAAATTTTATTTCATCATTTATTTTTAACTGGTATATTCTATCAATAGTTTATTTTGTGTCTTTGTATATTGATTGTTTAATTACAAACGTATGATATTTACGTTTTATGTTTGTTATTTTTAATTTAATTAAATGTTCTGTTCCCTTGTCCATCTGTATGTATACTTTATAATTTCAATGTCGGTACACTCTAAGTCTAGGGCTAGGTCATCTAGCGTGATTAGGTGTAACAAATGTTGCTATTAGTACTATTTCACCTTCACCCAATTTACAGTAGATGTCGCTAATCGGTAACCAAATGTAACCAAATTAAAACCAACAAAATAAAAAACTGTCAATTTCAAGCTATGGTCAACTTTTCTTATCCAAGAATAGAGTGGGAGCAAGTTTTAGTAGAACTTAATTTTTTTTAGTAATGAAACTTCGAAAACGAAATAATAGGTATAGTAAATCTACTCTATATTGTACTCTATGTCTGTCCAGTAAACTCAAACTTTTGCAGTAATGTAACCCAACAATCTACCATGAATTTGCTTACGTCGCTTACTATATGCGTTGATTGAATATAGTATCAATCAACATCCCACATAAAGGGTTCCCATAATATTTTTGTGTGCTGCCATCTACTTATTGGTAGACGTTTCTTTTATTATTAGATTAGGCAACTACAAAGACTTCTATGTGTAAATACAGTTATATAGCACTCGTAGGCACACGCAATAGAGTTATTGTCTTCTTTTTAATTTGGAGATTACGAGATTATATTTCTGTTTTTAAGTTTATAGCATCACTTTTGTCGTTAACTGGATAATGCTAAATTATATCCAAACCACAAAGATCCTAATAAATTCAATAACATTTACGCCATCTACTGGGAAAAGGCAACAGTTAGTCACAAGTGGCAAGCATTAACACAGGTTCCTCGTAATATATCGCTACAATTGGCTTTTATTCATTGCCAAATAGATGGCGCCACTAATTTATATTTACTAAAAATAGCATATATACAATACTCATCGGAAGTTCTGCATACTTCGGAAATTGATAATTTTTGAAAAAATCACTCAGACAGATCGGATCAATTTTGTTTTCTTAAGGCATCAACTTTGCTGCAGTTTATTTCTCTAAATTATCGAGCAGTGAGGTAAACTCTACCATAATACTCAACGCCTCTAAAGAAGTTCTCACTTAAAATGATATGGAATAAATAAACAAATAAAATGACAGACAGAAAAGAAATACAGTTGAATAAAGTAACGATACCACGCGAAACGAAAAGGAATGGTAATCGAATTGAGCCGAATCGAATCGAAACAAAATTAAATGAAACGAACTAACATAAATGGATTTAAAAAATAAGGACGGCCAAATACTGGAGAAAAAATAGAAAAGAAAAAATCGCATAACTTAAATCAGGACAACAGAACAACAGAACAACAGAACAACAGAACAACAGAACAACAGAACAACAGAACAACAGAACAACAGAACAACAGAACAGAACAACAGAACAACAGAACAACAGAACAACAGAACAACAGAACAACAGAACAACAGAACAACAGAACAACACTTATCAGGAGGATGTATAATTTGTGAAAATTGTGTGGTAATCATAAGACTCAATTTGTTTATAAATTTTTATTATGTACAAGTAAAATTATAATATATTATCAACAATTATTATGGCACATGGTATCAATATCTTAATTTCGCCACTTTAACGTTTAACGCTCGACATAATGGTAATGTTTTGTAAACAATTTAATCCCTTGGGAGCATTTTTGGTAAAATTCTTATTGCAAATTTAATAAAGTAAATATTTCTATTTTGTAAGCAAATTTAGTCGACGGCGACGATCAAGAACAAGGAGCCCGGGAGCAATTATCAGCTCCGCCTCTTACATAATTGATTTAAAAATTCCCACTTTTTTAAATTTTGGTTTTTTTTATATGCATTTTGATTTTTTTAAATCTTTTGGTTTGGAAATATCTTTAAAAATGTTCTTTTTTGGTAATTCACCTTTTTTGAGAATTTTAACTGCGTCAAAATTTCAAATTTTGTTTGAATAATTTGAATTTATTTCGAAGTTTTGAATTTTTTGGAAAATTTCGACTTTTTTCATAATATTCACTTTTTTTCACGTTTTCACTTTTTTTCACATTTTCGTCTTATTTTAAAAAATTTTGACATTTTTTCAAACCTTCTCTTGTGACTCGCTATTTAGATCTTTTTGTAAAGTATGAGTTGAACTTGCGAAAATTCTACTTCCTTTTTAAACTTTATTTTTAAAATTTTCAATTTTTTCGAAAATTCTCTCTTTTTTTAAAATTTCGATCTTTATCATCAAAATTTAGACTTTTTTCTTACTTATTTTAGAATTTGATTTTTTTAATTTCACGTTTTTCAAAATTTCGATTTTTTTGAAATTATAACCATTTTTAAAATGCTGAGTGATTTGAAAATTTCAACATTTGTTCAAAATTTTGAATTTTTTGAAATTTTCCACGTTCGGAAATTCTATTTTTTAAATGTCGATCTTTTACCATCAAAATTTCGACCCTTTTAAAACTTTTTTCAACATTTGATTGCTTTCAAAATTTCGACATTGGTTCTAAACTTTTTGTTTTGATATTTTTTTAAATTTCGACTTTTTCGCCAAGTTTCGACTTTTATAAAAATTCGACTTGTTTAAAAATTTGACTTGTTTACAAATTTGACTTTTTTTAAAGTTCCATATCTTGAAAATTTCGATTTTTTCAAAATCTCGACTCTGGACATTTTCGACCTTTTTTCAGAAAATTATATTTTACTAAAATTTCGATCTTTTATCATGAAAATTTAGACCTTTTCTCCAAGTTTTGAGTTTTATATAAATTAGACTTGCCTTTAAAAAATTCGACTTCTTTTTTAAATTTTGTCTTTTTGAAATTTTTCGACTTATTCAAATAAGTTCATTTTTTCTATAGATTTATCTTTTATGTCATAAATTGACTTTTTTTATCATTTTTGGCACAATGGTTTTCATTATTAATTTCGACTTTTAAATTTAACGTTTTGAATAATTTTGATGTTTTTAAAATTATCTTGGAATTTTTGTAAAATTTCGACATTTTATAATAAATTTACTATTTTACAATTTTCGACGGCGAAAACAGTCGGAAAATTACTTCCGCTTTTCGAATTCATTTTTAAATGTCGCTCTTTTACCATCAAAATTTCGACTCTATTAATCATTTTTTTAAATCTTTGATTGTGATATTTAAAAATTTTGTACATTTTTTTAAATTCGACGTTTTCGCGAAATTTCGACTTTTAATAAGAATATTTGACTTGTTTAAAAATTTGACTTGTTTTACAAATTTCCTTTTTTTTAACACGTTCATACTAAATATTCGATTTTTTCAAAATCTCGACTTTTTTGAAATTTTCGACCTTTTTCCAGAAATTATATTTTCTTAAAATTTCGATCTTTTATCATCAAAATTTTGAACTTTTTTTCGAAGTTTTGAGTTTTATATAATAAATTTGATTTGTATTTTCAAAAATCTGACCTATTTTAAATTTCTTTTCTTAAAAAATTCGATTTTTTTTCCAAATTTTGACCCTTTTGAAATTTTCGATCTTTTTTGTTGTATTTTTCTTAAATTTCGATCTTTTTTGTTGTATTTTTCTCGAATTTCGATCTTTTCTGTTGTATTTTTCTCAAATTTCGATCCTTTTTGTTGTATTTTTCTCGAATTTCGATCTTTCTTGTTGCATTTTTCCGAAATTTCAATCTTGTATCATTAAATTTTCGACTTTTTCTTTAAGTTTCGACTTTTATATAAATTTGACTTGTAAAAAATCTGACTTCTCTAAAAATTTGACTCTCTTTTTAATTTAGTAATTTAAAAATTTCGATTTTTTCAAAATCTCGACTTATTTTGAAATTTTCTACCGTTTTTCAGAAATTATACTTTTCTTAAATTTCGATTTTTCATCATCAAAATTTTGAACTTTTTTTCGAAGTTTTGAGTTTCATATAATAAATTGGATTTGTATTTTAAAAAATCTGACTTATTTTAAATTTCTTCACTTCAAAAATTCGATTTTTGTTCCAAATTTTGACCCTTTTGAAATTATCGATCTAATTTTGAATTACATTTTAAAAATTTGAGTTCTTTTTTAAATTTTGTCTCTTTGAAATATTCGATTTTTTTCGGAATTTTTTTTTTGTACGTTTCGACTTTCTTACAATTTCGACGTTTTTGAAAATTTCGACTTTTTTTGCAATTTTCATTTTTTCTCAAATTCTATTTTTTAAATGTCGACATTGACTATTAAAATTTGGATTTAAAAAAAATTTTTTTTTAGCAACTTTTGATTTTTTTACATAAATTTGATTTTTATATTGAAAAATTTGACTTTTTTAAATTTCGCCTCTTGAAAAATTCAATTTTTCTTCAAATTTCGTCCTTTTTTGTTTTATTTTTCTCGAATTTCGATCTTTTTTGTTGTATTTTTCTCAAATTTCGATATTTCTTGCTGTATTTTTCCCAAATTTCGATCTTTTATCATTAGAATTTCGATTTTTTCTTTAAGTTTTGACCTTTACATAAATTTGACTTACATTTAAAAAATTCGACTTATTTTTAAATTTTGTGTTTTTGAAATATTCGATTTTTTTCGGAAATTTTCTTTGTAAATTTCGATTTTTATGCAATTTCAATGTTTTTGAAAATTTCGACTTTTTTTGAAATTTTTTTCCCAAATTCTATTTTTTATTAAAAGTCGACTTTTACCATTAAAATTTGGACTTTTTAAAACTTTTTTTTAGGAACTTTTGACTTTTTTACATAAATTTGATTTGTATATTAAAAAATCTGACTTTTTTAAATTTTGCCTCTTTAAAAATTCAATTTTTTTTCAAATGTCGGCCTTTTTTCAGAAATTATATTTTCCTTAAATTTCGATTTCTTATCATCAAAATTTCGAACCTTTTTTAGAAGTTTTGAGTTTTACATAATAAAATTCATTTGTATTTTTAAAAATCTAACCTATTTTCAATTTCTTATATTAAAAAATTCGATTTTTTTTCCAAATTTTGACCCTTTTGAAATTTTCGATTTTTTGTTGTTGTATTTTTTTCAAATTTCGATCCTTTTTGTTGTTTTTTTCTCGAATTTCGATCTTTTTTGTTGTATTTTTCTCAAATTTCGATATTTCTTGTTGTATTTTTCCCAAATTTTGATCTTTTATCATTAAAATATCGATTTTTTTCTTTAAGTTTTGACTTTTACATAAATTTGACTTACATTTAAGAAATTCGATTTCTTTTTTAAATTTGATCTTTTTGAAATATTGGATTTTCTTGCAATTTCGACGTTTTTGAAAATTTCGACTTTTTTTGAAATTTTCGACTTTTTCCAAATTCTATCTTTTAAGAGTCGACTTTGACCATTAAAATTTAGACTTTTTTAAAACTTTTTTTAGCAACCTTTGACTTTTTTACATAAATTTGATTTTTATATTGAAAAATCTGACTTTTTAACATTTCGCCTCTTGAAAAATTCAATTTTTTTTTCAAATTTCGGCCTTTTTTCAGAAATTATATTTTTCTTAAATTTCGATCTTTTATCATTAACATTACGAATTTTTTTTCAAAGTTTTGAGTTTTACATGATAAATTTGGTTGGTATTTTTAAAAATCTGACCTATTTTAAATTTCTTCTCCTAAAAAATTCGATTTTGTTTCAAATTTTGACCCTTTTGAAATTATCGATCTTTTTTGTTGTATTTTTCTCAAATTTCGATCTTTTTTGTTGTATTTTCCTCGAATTTCGATCTTTTTTGTTATATTTTTCTCAAATTTCGATCTTTCTTGTTGTATTTTTCTAAAGATTTGATCTTTTATCATTAAAATATCGACTTTTTCTTTGAGTTTTGACCTTTATATCAATTTGACTTAATTAAAAAAATTCCACTTCTTTTTTAAATTTTGTCTTTTTGAAATATGCGATTTTTTTCGGAAATTTTTTTGTAAGCTTCGATTTTCTTGCAATTTCGACGTTTTTGAAAATTTCAACTTATTTTGAAATTTTCGACTTTTCCCAAATTCTATTTTTTAAAAGTCGACTTTTACCATTAAAATTTGGACTTTTTTAAAACTTTTTTTTAGCAACTTTTGACTTTTTTACATAAATTTGATTTGTATATTGAAAAATCTGACTTTTAAATTTCGCCTCTTGAAAAATTCAATTTTTCAAATTTCGGCTTTTTTGAAATTTTCGCTCTTTTTTTAGAAATTATATTTTTCTTAAATGTCGATCCTTTATCATCGAAATTTTGACTTTTATTCGAAGGTTTGATTTTGTTTTTCAGAATTCAAATGTTTTTAAAATTTCGTCTTTTTCCAAAATTTCGATTTTTTAAAAACTTCGATCTTTTTCGAACATTTCGACTTTTTTTAAATATCGATCTTTTTTAAATTATTGACTTTTCTTGAAAACTCGCATTTTTTCAAATTTTGACCTTTTCAAAAACCCGCCTTTTTCTAAAAATTTGGAATTATTTTGAAGAATCTGGTTTTTAAAATTCAAAATCTTAAATAAAGTTCGAGTAGATTTTAAAGTTGGCATTTTAAAAAGAAGCATTTTTCCGCAAAAAATTGACATTTGGAAGAGTTTTCGTTCCGAACTTAAAATCTGAGGCAGAATTGTGTGAGCACAAATTTCGAATTCGAAGCTTTATAAAAACACTTGAAATTTAACAGGAAATTTCGAGAAAATGAGGTCTACGTAATTTACGAACCAGAAACACTCACCGAGGGCATTTGCCCCCGCACTCCCCACCCTATTCCACTCTCGTCGGGATTGACCAAAAACGTCTGAATCTATGGGCTGCCAACTCGAACGATGCATATAAATTTAAGAATTTTTTTATATTTCTAGTACTATTGAAAGCGTAAACGTTAAAGTGGCTCTTTTAAAAATTATTCAACAGTAAAATGCTGAATATAGTCATAAACGAAACATTCTTTATACAGATTTATATACAATAATATTTCTGGCGCATCATTGCATTTTTTATTTGCAGATTCCTGCATGTTGATTGATTGAAAATTAATTTAAAACGCTTCTTATTTATTTTTGCTAAGAGGCAGTGTTGAAATCTCTTAGGCATTTCCCTCATTCCACTTTAATCGACGAGTACATACATAAAAAAAACGAATTTTTAGGAAGGAGCACTTTTGATTAATGTTAAATTGACACAATTGTGCATCATTGATTTTGTAAAATTGTACAAGAATGTATAGTTCCCAGTCAAAATGCAAACAAAAAATTGATGATGGATATGTAACAATCAATTTAACTTCTAAATTCACTAGTTTACTACATTATGTAAAAAGTGTTATGATTCAGTTTCCATTTGATTAATTTTATGTTTAGTATCAGTTTTTTAGTACTCATTTCGTTTTTTACTTATCCAAAAGTCTTTACAAAATCGGTTATTTAAAAAGTTTCTTTACATAAAAAATATCACCATTTCAGTTGGACCCATTGTAACCTTTTGCTTTGGACAAAGAGATCCTGAGAAAAAAATGGATCGGAGATAACAGCTAGAGAACTCCAACAAATTGAAAGGACAAAAACCGATGATGCCGAAGTTGCGAGAAACGGCAACGCTGAGCTGCAAACTCTCGAAATAAATAAAATAAAAAGAGATGAAATGTCCAAAGCAAATAGTTAACGTCGGTCATAGATAACAGTAATAATCATACAAAAATTCACACAGGCGTAGTCCTTCTAAGTGTATCAGTCTCGTAGTTTTTCCTGCCGTTACCACCCCTCGAACTTATCGAAACACTAGAGGGCACTCGCATCGACAAAGGTTGGTCCAAATCGAACGTAACGAATTCGTGCTCGTGCTGTATACTAGGCGAAAAATCGTCGAAACCGTTATTCAAATAATCATCACAGTTAACGTCCGCCGTGGTCGAAACGGTGTTCGTTGTGACGTCACGCGGTAAATGTCTCAAACTGTCTTTGTTAAAACTCTCGTCGAACTTATAACTGATCGCGGGAGGCGGCGGAAAATCGTAAAAATTCGCGATATCTTTCAACGAGTTGCTCTGCGATCGCGAATGGTGGTAACTACACGGCGAATCGTTGAGCGGCTCTTTGCTGAAGAAGTAGCGTTTCTGGTGGAGGAGGTGGTCTTGGAAACTCCTATTCGGATGGTGGATGGTGCTGTTGGAGTTGACGTACGATTGGGGGTGTCTTCTACAGGGGTAGTACATCGTCGGGTCGTAGTGGTAGAAATTCGTCGGTCTGATGGGACGTTTGCCTCGTTTTAGATCCTCGTAGTCCTTTCGCTTCCACTCGTATTGGATCTTGTAGATGAAGAGAAAGATGGAAGAGATGCCGGTGATTTGGGTCGAGATGAGGCCCAAGACGTAGAGGAGGAAAGAGTAGCCGTACCAGTATTCGAAAGCCGGCGGCTGAAGCTGGGACTTTGGTCTTAGTTTGCTTCCAATTTCGGATTTGAAGATAGAAATGTACATGATTAAGCCGAGAAGCATAACCAAACCTAAAAGATGAGAAATTCAGTTTTCAGCAACAGATTTAGGATTTAAATCTCATTTTAATGGTGGAAATATCGTGTCCCCTAAAACCAAGAAAGATTAAGAAATATTAAAAAATCTAACAAAAGTTGTTTTTTTTTTAATCTTTTTTGGTTTCAGGGGACAAGATTTTTATATCAACTTTTATAGATTGTTTACACAAAACTCTAGGTTATAAAATGTAATATTAACTTTGATCCATGTTAATTTCGAAACACCATTTTACTTCGTTAGAATGCAAATTTCCAAAAATCCCTTCTTATTGCTCAACTTTACCATGAAAGGAAACTATTCGTGTTTCTGACTTCAGTAGCTTCGACTTAGGGTTGATAATTAGGTTTTTCAGTCGACCAGAAATTCCCTCTAAGTAATATTAGTATAGATTTTTTTTTATTAAAGTTTAGTTTGGTGTTTGTCAAATTTTGACTGACTGACAGTTGGAACTATTGCAAAAATTTGATTTTTTTCTCAAAATTTTCAAATAAAAACTTTAAATTAAAAGAAAATTAAAATTTCAAGAGTTTTAAGAAAGCAGAGACAGATACTTTTTTACTGTCTTTCTACATTGTGGTCTAAAAATGTTTGTTTCTAAATCTGGTAGTTTGGATATGCTTTAAGATGATGATGTCTTCAATCAGACGTTTATCCATTTATATTACAAATTATATTTACACTCAACAGATAAATCGTTTCTTCGTTTCCAAAAATCTAAATGACGCTTGCGATTTGATCTTTCCATATTCGGCGCTCGATTTGAATAAGATTTTCATTAATCGTATTGCGGTTGTGGTGGTATGTCTTGCCAACTCCGTAACGGGCCATTTGTGAAAGCACGAACGCAAAATTCATTGGCAAAACTAATGCGACAAAAACAAGTATGAAAATAAATCGTGGGCCGCCATAAAAACTATCCTGGAACACTGTTACAACATAAAAATAAATCATGTCGACACGGCAAAAAGTCGACATTCGCGGAGATTTAATATTGTACCGTTTATCAAAAAGTTTATGTATGTGATGGTAATGGCTGAAATTTTTAGATTGATCGGTCTGGTATTTTCGTAAAGTTCCAAAAAAATATGTTTATAACCTCGTGCGAATCGCCATATTCGTTATCTTCATCAAGTTAGGTTGTAGATAATAAATTGTCGCTTATTTACAAAATAATACCTTTTTTCGCCCCCTTAGAGCTTCAATTTTTAAAATCGATCAAGTACATGGTTAGTCATTGCTTTTATATATTCCTTATATGGAGGTTTTAGGAAAGCGTATTTTTTAATTTTATTGGAACCAAACTGTGATATTCCCCTTTTCCCCCCCTTGGGGATTACATTAAATTGGACCAAATATCGACCTAATCATTTCATATAGTCTTCACAGAAAATTTAAGATTATAAAATGTTTTTTAAATATTTTACATACCAAATATAATACCCTTTTTCACCCACTTAGAGGTTGGATAATAAAAATCGACCAAATACGCTTTAATGGTTTAATCTGACAATTTCTTCCCTGGGTTTATTTTTAGATTTCTGGTGCTTTCAAACCTCAATACATTATAGTTCACTAAATTTGTGGATTTTAGCTGCATTTTACGTTGTTTTGTAAAATGGTGGATGCGCCAGAATTGCAATTTCATAAGAGTCTTATTTGCTGAAAATGTATCAATGAAGGACAAGCAAGACGTAGCCCGCGGGCCACATGGGGCCTGCCTAACATTTTTCTGCGGCCCGCCTAAGCTCTACTGTTTTACGCAAAAATTTTGGAAAAAAAATGTCAAACAATTTGATGAAAAAAAAAAGATAAATTTCCACGATTCATGAAATATCTTGGACATGAGCGTAGGCAAGATTTTCTGTAACACATTCCATGCTAAGAACACGCCTAGCGTGTCCGTAGGAACAATCGCTTCATGCTCAAAACACGCCCAACGTGTCTAGACCTCAAAAATTTGGCTTAATAAAAATAATGTTACAAATGGTTCATATTAACATCAGCACTTGTTTTTGTTCACTTTTTTTCATATTAACGTCGCATTGCATTGTAAAGTTAAATTTACATGTACAGGGTCTTTGGTTATAAATGCACCCCCCATTTATCTTTCGAATTAGGATAGATACAAAAAAATTTGAATGAAAAAGTTTCTAAATATCTCTTAAATTTTTATTTGAAATAAGTTTGCGATATACAGGGTGCTACGTTTTTTCAAAATCAAAGTCAACTTTTGTTTTTTAAACGGAACACTCCAGTTATTTTTTTATTTTCGAATTCTCCTAAAAATTTCACATATGTTTTATAAAACCTACCTATAGCTAAATTTAATTGTTTCCAAAATATTGATAGTTAGAAATAGCCAATATGAGCTTGATTTGATACTAATAATCAGGTATCTACGAGAAATGTTAAATGTAAAAGTTTTCAAGAATTGCCTAAATTTATGTTTGAAATGATTTATTGATATACCGGGGGTTTTGTTTGTCCAGAATCCAAACTTAATTTGGTTTTTTTTTAAGTAGAACAGTCCGATTACTTTTTCTTTTTTGAATTCCCCTGAAAATATATTTTATACAATATACCCCATATCTAAATTTAACTGCTTTGAAAATATTGATGGTTTTAAATCGTCAATATGATCCTAGGTTCATTTCGATTAAAACTTTAATAAAAAAATGAAGTAACATAAAAAGCTGGCTTATTCCAAAATATATCAATAATAAAAAGGGAAAGAGGGGCCCATTTCTTCTATATTAAACGGTTTCAGAGTTATACTTATAGGTTTTTGTTTTAAGTTTAGAAAATTGTCAGTTTTTTAAGTAAAAACATTTTTAAACTGCTGAGTCTAAGAATAAGCTATGTCTTATAAAATACTTATCAAAGTAGTTCAAATATAACAACATAATTCGGATGTTCTATTTAAAAAACCAAAATTGATTTGTATTCTGGAAAGCTAAACACCCTGTATATAGCAAACATATTTGAAATAAATATTTAAGCGATTTCTATAAACTTTTAAATCTAACATTTCTTATAGATATCTATTATTTACGAAAAATCAAGATCATATTGGCGATCTATAACCATCAATATTTCGGAAACAATTGAATTTAAATATAGGTATATTACATAAAATATATGTAGAATTTTTGGGAAATTTCGAAAATAAAAAAATAATTGGGTTGTTCCATTTAAAAAAACCAAAGTTGACTTTGATTCTGAAAAAACGTAGCACCCTGTATATCGCAAACTTATTTCAAATAAAAATTTAAGAGATATCTAGAAACTTTTTTAGTCAAATTTTTTTGTATCTATCATAATTCGAAAGATAAATGGGGGGTGCATTTATAACCAAAGACCCTGTACAATAATAACCTATATTTTATTAAAGTTTTGTTCAATTTGTTATCATATAATTATAGTATGTTCTGTCAAATTTAAAAATTTTACAATATTTACCTAGCTTTATGCCCAAGAGGATGCAAAAAATACCGATTATTGAGAACTCATCTTTTTTTAGTCGACGATTTTTTTTGGGAAATAACTGTTTTTTAATCGTAAAAAAATTATTGCCAAATACTAAAGTTATGCCCGTTTTTTATTTTTGGTCGTTAAAAATTATTCTGGGGCATTTTTTATTGCTATCGGCACAGCCCCTCATCTCCCTCCCTTTGATCAATATCCCGCTTTCCTATTAGAAACCTAGGAACCCTAATTCTTATGCTATTTATTACTTTTAGAATATTTCTAGTGCAATTTTTTAAAAGGATTAGGCTAAGGGGGAGCTTTTATTGCCAGATATACTTTGTTTATCTTTGCTTTGTTATTTTTATGTTCGAAAAAATAACAAACTGGATTGTGAATGAAGTGAAATGCATTTTGAAAAATATATTATAGTCACTATAGCGCAGGAAAGATAAAATAGCCACAAATTTAAATTTTTTTGAAATCTTGCAATCGTCCAGAATAGAGAGCAAACTGGATTTGCTGTGATTGGCTCGCCTAACTGATATGTATTTCTTTCTCTTCATTTTATAAATGTAATTTTTCTCAAAGTGTCATTTTGTTCCAAAAATCTCAATAAGTCTATTTCTCTTTCGCTAAAGATTTCTTATCTTTATCCTGTCCTCAACGAGTAAGATGTCCCTAAAAGATGGTGACCTCGAAATCTTACTAAAATAGCACTTATCACCCAAAAATCTTCTAGTTATCAAGTTTCATTAAAGTTTAAGTTTAAATTTTTCCTGAAGGAGCAAAACCTCCCTAAAAATAGTGATCCTCTCTCTGAAAATCGACAGAACCGTTTCAGAGAGAAGAAATTGTTTCTCAAGAAGGAAGATGCTCCTAATAAGTCAAGATCCGAATTTTTACCAAAATTGCTTCAATATCTAGATCATTTTTCTGACCTAAAGATGTCCTAGTTACCTAATTCATCGACATTGATAGAGCCGTTTCGGACATAAAAATTATTCCTGAAGGAGGAAGATGCCCCTAAAAAATGGTGATCCTGAATTTATATAGATCGTTTTCTTGAACCAAAAAACCCTTAGTTACAAGAGTTTCATGGAAATCGATAGAAACTTTTTGGAGGTAAAAGTTTGTTACTCAATCAGGAAGATGTTCCTAATAATGGTGACCCCGAATTTTTACTAAAATTGCTAAATTGCATCTACCTAGATCATCTCCTTGACCCAAATATCTCCTGGTCACCAAGTTTCATCGAAACTGATAAGAGTCGTTGCCGAGACAAAAATTGTTCCTGAAGGAAAAAAGTCCCTAAAAAATTGTCATCTTAAATTTTTATAGATAATTTTTCCAATTCAAAATAATTTTGGTTAGCGATGCAAATAGAATGCAACCTAGACTATAGTATGCAGCCCCCTAAGATCATAAATAAATGAACTATCAACAGTTGAGCCACAAACACTTAGCAAAGCGGTTGCTCTATAGGGAAGCCCCAGAAGGCTATCATATAAATGCACGGACCAATAGGCTTGAACAGATATTGGTCTGTGCATTAGGACTTGGTTACCGATCTTGGTCAAAAGTGATAGAACATACGTAGAATTGTTTCAGATATAAATAATATTTGTTCCCCAAAAAAATAAATTCCTAAAAAATGGCGATAGCCAAATTTTACTACAATTGAATCCGTCTAGATCAAGGATGAGCAAGACGTGGCCCGCGGGCCACATGTGGCCCGCTTAGCATTTTTCTGCAGTCCCCTAAGCTCTTCTGTTTTACGTAAAAATTTTAGAAAAGAAAATGATGAAAAAAAAAAGAAAATAAATTTCCACGATTCATGAAATATCTTGGACATAAGCTTAGGCAAGATGTTCTTAAAGTGGGGGGGGGGCAATAACAATCATTCTAAAAAACTCATGGGTAAAAAAAAACCTTCTGTGTATCTTTACCTAAAAACTACAAAATTGGGGACATCGCATTTTCAAATTAAAGTCAAAATTTGGAAAAAAGTTCAATCCTAAGAAAAAACCTTTTGGAAAACTTTAAGAAATGTCGAAATTTCGAAAAAGTGGAAATGTAAAAGAGACGAAATTTGCAAAAAGAAATTTTTGTAAAAAGAATTGTAATTTCCAGAACAAGTCGAATTCAGGTAAAAAAAATGCAACTTTTAAAAACAATGATTTCAGAATTTTTATTTCATTACAATTTTGTCATATTTTTGAAATTTTTCAAGGAATCTTTTTTTCAAGATTTTCTTAAGATATTTTTCTCAGATTGTTTAGATTTCTATTAAAATTTCAATCTAATTAAAAAAAAAATAAATGAATTTTGTGAAAAAGTCTAAATCTTTGGAAAAAAAATCATTTTAAATGGAAATATCCAGAAATAGATAAAATTAAATTTTGAGTCAAAAGTCAAGATGAAGTTAACGAAAATAAAATTTTTAAAAAATCAGAAAAAACAAAAACTTAAAAAAATTCGGGATTTTTCAAAATTACGTTACAAATTACAAAAAAATATTAAATTTTCTAGGAAACATTCCAAATTTTCAGAAGAAGGTCCAATTTTAGGAGGAAAATTTAAAAAGGTGAAATTTTCAATAAATCATATTGAAAATAAAAACCTAACTTTTCTCAAAAACTCGATAAATGTGCAAAATTTAAAAAAATCAAAATTTTCAAAGATCTGATTTTGTGAAAAGACGCAATTTTCAAAAAAAAAGTCCAATCCTGAGAAAGAAAAATCGCAAAATTCAAAAACATTGTTCTCAAAATTTAAAATTCAGTAAAGATGTTGAATTAACAAAAAAATCTTTTTCTCGAAATCCCCAAATGTATTTTTCGCAACAACAGAAAAGTGAACATTTTCAGAACCATAAAACTATTTGATCTAAAAGTCGTAGTTTATTGAAAAAGCAAATATTCAAGAAAATGACAAAATTCTGAAATAGATAAACCATTTTTGAATAAGTCCAAAAAGTAGGATATTGAAAACAAAATCGAAATTTCGAAAAAGACAACTTTTGAGTAGCAGGCGAATTTTAGGTAAAAGACGATTTTAGAAAAATTCGAAATTTTGAAAAAAAAATTGAAATACAGAACTGACGATAAATTTGAAAAAAAAGACGAACTTAGCAACAACAAAAATTTATTGAAATATTAAATATCGGATATTGAGATAAAAATCAAGATTTCCCGATGAAAGTAATTTTTGGGAATCTAGTCAGAACTTCTAAAAAAAAAATCGGAATCTAAAAGAACGAAATATTTAGTAAATGTTCAGAAAAATGTTAGAATTTGAGAAAAAAATTCGAGAAAACTTTGAAATGGACAACAAATTGTCTAAAAAAAGTCAAATTAAAAATAAAGTCAAAAAAATCAAAACCCCGAGAAAAGACGATATTGTAAGAGAAATTTTGCAAAAAAGATCTAAATTTTGAGAAAAAGCATTTAATTTTAGTGAAACTTCGAAATTCAGAACAAGAGTACATTTTAAGAAAAAAATCGAATATTTATTTTCTTCGGACTCTCTGGACGAGTCAGAGGAAGACAGGCTCCCTACCGTGCCTCAACAGGTGTCAGAAAATGTCAAATATTGTGATAACACATCAAAATTTTGACAAAAAAAATCTAATTTTGTGAAAAAGCGCAATTTTTAAGAAAAAGTCCAACTCTGAGAAAGAAAAATCGCAAGATTCAAAAACATTGTTCTCAAAATTTAATATTCAGTAAAGATGTTGAATTTACAAGAAATCTTTTTCTCGAAATCCCCAAAAATATTTTTCGCAACAACAGAAAAGTGAAGATTTTCAGAACCATAAAACTATTTGATCTAAAAGTCGTAGTTTATTGAAAAAGCAAATATTCAAGAAAATGACAAAATTCTGAAATAGATAAACCATTTTTGAATAAGTCCAAAAAGTAGGATATTGAAAACAAAATCGAAATTTCGAAAAAGACAACTTTTGAGAAGCAGGCGAATTTTAGGTAAAAGACGATCTTAGAAAAATTCGAAATTTTGAAAAAAAAAATTGAAATACAGAACTGATGATAAATTTGAAAAAAAAAGACGAATTTAGCAACAACAAAAATTTATTGAAATATTAAATATCGGATATTGAGATAAAAATCAAGATTTCCCGATGAAGGCAAATTTTAGGAATCTAGTCAGAACTTCTAAAAAAAAATCAGAATCTAAAAGAACGAAATATTTAGTAAGTGTTTAGAAAAATATTAGAATTTGAGAAAAAAATTCGAGAAAACTTTGAAATGGACAAAAACCTGTCTAAAAAAAGTCAAATGAAAAATAAAGTCAAAAAAAATCAAAACCCCGAGAAAAGACGATATTGTAAGAGAAATTTTGCAAAAAAGATCTAAATTTTGAGAAAAAGCATTTAATTGTAGTGAAACTTCGAAATTCAGAACAAGAGTACATTTTAAGAAAAAAATCGAATATTTATTTTCTTCGGACTCTCTGGACGAGTCAGAGGAAGACAGGCTTCCTACCTTGCCTCAACAGACGTGTCAGAAAATGTCAAATATTGTGATAACACATCGAAATTTCGACAAACAAGTCGAAACTACCAGAAATTTGGATTAAAAGGGGGTTGAAATTTACAAAGAAATTTGTGTCCTTTCATAAAAATTTTAAATTTCTAAAAAAATATACCATTCTGTCAAAAGATCAACCAGATTTCGAAAAAAGGCAAATTTTAATAAACAAGCTAAAATTTTCAGAATCAAAAAAAGGCGAAATTTTCAGGAAAAGTCGAATTTCAGGAGAAGCCGAATTTGGAGAAATGACTTTCAGAAAAAAAAACGAGCAAATGTTAAATTCAAAATTTTGACAGTCATGTTTGATAAAAGAAGGCAAATTTTATGAATAAATGCAAAATTTTAAAAGAAAAAGTCAAATTTTGTAAAAAAAAATATACAAAATTTGTAAAAAATATACAAAATTTGTAAAAAAATATAAAAAATGTGAGAAAAAGGTAGAAATTTCGAAAAAACATTTCACGGAAAGGATGAATTCTAAAGAATTTGAAAGTCCTCCAATTGAATACATACAAATTTTCAATTTGCTGCATGAACTGTCATGAAGTGACGTTTTCAATAAATTTAAATATCACGTAGTCGCATTTCAAAAACTGTTTAGAAAAATTGTCAACAAACCATAAAAATTTAAATATTTCCAAACTGGGCCGAAGAAATCTTAATTAAATTGAAAAAAACATGAACTAGGGGATTCAAGCGCCCCACCATTTTTCTCACATGCGGCCAGCGCAAAATTTTTAAACTTGTAATTGGTCCGCTGTAAAAAAAAAGTTGTTCATCCCTGGTATAAATGGTTGGTAATAACAAATTGTTGTGGCATTTTCACAATCTGAATTATCGTTTAAATTCAGTTTTAATTTGTACATTTTTTTAAAGCTAAGTTTGATTAGAATATATTTTGAAAAACAAAAATCCATAGCCGTTAATCCTAGGAATATAAACAAGTAAAAATTCTTGAATTTTACCTCTATTAAGTGCACAAACCTACTTTAAGTACTTCTATAAATAAAATGGAGAAATATATTTGACTTTTTTCTTAAAATTTCGACTTTAGCCTCGAAGCTGCGATTTTTTTTTCAAATTGTTTCGAATTTAGGCAACTTTAAAATCGATATTTAGTTAAATCTTGAATTCGTTCAAAAATTTAAAAATTGGTAATTTAAAACATTAGAATCTTCAGCAAAATAAAAAAAATCTGGATCTGGCGAATTTTGAAAAAATGTCGAAATTATCACAAAAACTCGAACTTTTGAAAAGAAAAATTTCGAAAAAAGTCCCAATTTTGATGATAAAATGATAACGAAGGCTTTCACGGCCAGAGTCAGTATAGGATATACTTCTTTCGGGATTGGACCGTGTCAAAGAACTACTAAAAGTGTTCGACGTTTCGCCCACCATCGTAGGGGGCTTCTTCAGGAACAAAAAAAAGAAACAATAAATAAGGAGAAATATAAGGGGAATATGCAAAAATGAAAGAAAATTGGCCTTTTCATTCTTTAATTTTTGCATATTCCCTTATATTTCCCCTTTTTATTTATTGTTTCTTTTCTTTGTTCCTGAAAATTCCCCCTACGATGGTGGACGAAACGTGTCGAACACTTTTAGTAGCTCTTTGAGACGGTCCAATCCCGGAAAAAATATAACCTGCATTTGATGATGAAAGATAAAAATTTTAAAAAAAAATTAAAATCTAGAAATAATTCAAATATTTAAAAAAAAGAGAGAACATTTCCTAAATTATGTTAGAAAATCAATTTATAATTCAAATGAAAACTTTTAAAAAATTAAAAATTAAGTCAGTCGGAATTAAACCGAAAACTGGAAAAAGCCGCTACTTTTGTCGGCACAAAAACCGGAACAGAACTGATATGATTTTTCCCCGGAACGAAAACCGAAAACCAGAACGAAAAAATAGTAATACTTTAAGTACTTCTGATAGAAAATAGTTGTCTTGTCCTAATAAACTGACACAAAATAGTTGCCTTTTTCTAATAAACGAAAATTAACGCTCCGGCGCATCCACCATTTAATGTAATATTCGTTGATAAGCTTCTTTGGTCCCACAATTGTTCGACGTTAAACCGCGAGAATTTTTTAGATCTTCCCATGACAGATCTACACTTTTATAATATAACTTACCCGCAATAATAAAAGAAACTCCAGAAATGAAAGTATACAAAGTCCTGTGTTTGACACATTGGCCGATGATGCTGCACAGGTAACCCCCGCATAAAAGTACACCAGCGACCATAAAAAACATAACAGACTTCGTCACGGTGTCTGCAATAAAAAATATCCCACTTTACACACTCGTAAGCAACAATATTGACACAAAATAGCAACTTTTACGTTCGACGACGTAAGAAGTAAAAGATTACTTACAAGGTATCGCAAGGGTGGAATCCGTCGGATCTGGGCTGTACTCTTCCTTGGAAAAATAATCAATCCTGTTGCAGTCGTAAAGGGTTTCGCCAGCTGAAAAGAAACAAAACTTCTCAGTAATTTTTCTCGCAGGATAGCTTAATATAAATTCAGGTTGTATCCGAGCCGGGCGTCCTTATAAACTTGTTAATTGTACTATAAGAGAGAAAAAAAAGCGACCTCTGGCTGCAGAAAAAGGTTTATTCTAGCGCGTTTATGACAAAAGTTTTCAATTAAAAAAGCAACAGCTTATTGCAAAATGTTAATCAAGTTTCTCGCACTGTTTAACAGTTCGCAAGTTTTGTAATTAAGGCGGAGGTCTGATGAACAATAAGCAGGTTCAATAGGGATGAAATGAGAAAGAGGAGAGACTACGTGGGGCTTCGAACTCAACACTATTAACTGATTGTTTTATTTTGTGTCCTAGAAAGCTCATAGCTAATGTAAATTTTATTAACAATTAAAAAGCAACAGCAAACACTGTCAAATTTTGAGTATTATTTTTTGGCATTCTGGTTTTCATCTCTTCGAAACCTACACCCAATTTAGGGAATATTTTTCCAAATTTCAAGCATTTATTATTATTATTATTTTCGATGGAGCGGACTGGTCCTTGGTTATCTTCAAAAATTGAAATACAGAACTTGTCTCCTGAAACCAAGAAAGATTAA
The DNA here is from genome assembly GCA_028583605.1 of Dastarcus helophoroides. Taxonomy (NCBI): domain Eukaryota; kingdom Metazoa; phylum Arthropoda; class Insecta; order Coleoptera; family Bothrideridae; genus Dastarcus; species Dastarcus helophoroides. The sequence continues at coordinate 39,561,937 of CM053328.1, forward strand.
AAAACACAAAAACACAATCTTTTTGGTTTCAGGGGACAAGTTCTGTAATTTAATTATTATTTTAGCAAACGTTTGAGTTGAGGTATTGTTTTTAATTAGACTTTGAGGTAAACAAAATTACAGATAATCTTCTTCGAATATCGATTTTCCCCAATTTCTGCTGTTTCTCAAAATTTAGGTTTTTTCTCAAAATTTAGACTTTTTTTCAAATTTGGGCTAATATATTAATATATTTATTTATTAGAAATTTTCTAAGAACCAGTTTCAAGTTTCAAGAATTTTTTCGAAGTTTTGAATTTCCAAAAAAATTCTTTTATAGAAATTTGTTCGAATATCGACTTTTCTCCTAACTAAATTATCTCGAAAGTTATGTTTTTTTTATTGGAATAAAAACACTAGATTTTTTAATAGAAATTTTAATTTTTTTTCGAGTCCCAATTTTGATGATAAAATTAGTTAAATCTTGAATTCATTTTGTAAAATTCGTTCAAAATTTAAAAATTAATAATTCAAAAATTGGTAATTTAAAAAATTGGTAATTTAAAAAATTGGTAATTTAAAAAATTGGTAATTTGAAAAATTGGTAATTTGAAAAATTGGTAATTTGAAAAATTGGTAATTTGAAAAATTAGATTCTTTAGCAAAATAAACAAAATTCTGGAACGGGCGAATTTTGAAAAACTGTCGAAATTATCACAAAAACTCGAATTTTTGGAAAGAAAAATGGAAATTTCGAAAAAAGTCCCAATTTTGATGATAAAATGATAACGAAGGCTTCCACGACCAGAGTCAGTACAGGATATACTTCTTCCGGGATTGGACCGTGTCAAAGAACTACTAAAAGTGTTTGACGTTTCGCCACCATCGTAGGGGACTTCTTCAGGAACAAAGAAAAGAAACAATAAACAAATAAAAAGGGGAAATATAAGGGGAATATGCAAAAATGAAAGAAAATTGGCCTTTTCATTTTTGCATATTTTGGCTTTTTCTCAAAATTAAGCTTCAAGTTTCGAGAATTTTTCCGAAGTTTTGAATTCTCAAAAAAATTCTTTTATAGAAATAAGTTCGAATATCAACTTTTTTCCTAACTGAATTATCTCGAAAGTTATTTTTTTTTATTGGAATAACAACAATAGATTTTTTGAATAGAAATTTTAATTTTCTTTCGAGTTTCGAAAATTTTCCTCAAACTTTGTATTTTCTATATACATTTTTTAGAAGATTTTTAAAAATGCTTCTTATTTTCTATTTTTTTTCTCGAGTTTTTTTCCATTTTGAGTTTTCCAAATAATTTTAACCAAGGCCACGAACCGGAACTGAACCGAAAACCGGAAATGGAGATGAATGTTGCACGAATTTATGTAAAATTTTAAAAAGAAAATTTCTAAAAAAATCTCAAACTTTAGGGTAACGTAAAAATTCTTTTAAAACATACAAATTCAACGAACCGAAATAAACCGTTATTTTTTTTTCGGTTCTGTTCCGGTTTTCGTCCCCACAAAGTAATGTGTATTTTTACTTAAAAACTACAGAATTGGAGACATCGCATTTTCAAATAAAAGTCAAAATTTTGAAAAAATCTCCAATCTTAAGAAAACACTTTTGAAGAACTTTAAGAAATGTCGAAATTTCGAAAAAGTGGAAATGTGAAACCGACGAAATTTCCAAAAAAGAAATTTTTGTAAAAATAGTTATAATTTCCAGAACAAGTCGAATTTAAGTAAAGAGAATGCAACTTTTAAAAATAAAGCTTTCGAAATTTTTATTTTATTTCAATTTTGTCATATTTTTGAAATTTTACAAGATTTCCTAAAAATATTCTTCTCATATTGTTTAGATTTCTATTAAAATTTCGATCCAATTAAAAAAAAAATAAACAAATTTTGTGAAAAAGTCTAAACCTTTGGAAAAAATTCCATTTTAAATGGAAATGTCCAGAAACAGATGAAACTGAATTTTGAGTTTAAAGTCAAAATTTGAATGAATTTTGGACAAATTGAAATTATCGGCAATAAAATTTAAATTAATCAGAAAAAACAAAAACTTCGAAAAAAATTCAGGAATTTTAAAAATTACGTTACAAATTACAAAAAAAATATTGAACTTTCCAGGAAACATTCCAAATTTCCAAAAGAAGGTCCAATTTTAAGAGGAAAATTTAAAAAGTTGAAATGTTGAATAAACCATATTGAAAATAAAAACCTAACTTTTTTAAAACCTTGAGAAATGTGCAAAATTAAAAATTTTAAAAATCTAATTTTGTGAAAAGACGCAATTTTTAAGAAAAAGTCCAATCCTGAGAAAGAAAAACCGCAAGATTTAAAAACATTGTTCTCAAAATTTAAAATTTAGTGAAGATGTTGAATTTACAAGAAATCCTTTTCTCGAAATTCCCAAAAATATTTTTCGCAACAACGGAAAAGTAAACATTTTCAGAACCATAAAACCATTTGATTTAAAAGTCGTAGGTTATTAAAAAAGACAAATATTTAAGAAAAATGACAAAACTTTAAAATAAATTTAAAAAAATTTGAAAAAGTCCAAAAAGTAGGATTTTGAAAACAAAATCGAAATTTCGAAAAAGACAAATTTTGAGAAGCAAATTTTAGGTAAAATACGATTTTAGAAAATTTCGACATTTTGAGAAAAAAATTGAAATACAGAACTGACGATAAATTTGAAAAAAAAAGACGAATTTACTAAAAAAAAACGAAAAAATTTATTGAAATATTAAATATCGGATATTGAGATAAAAATCAAGATTTCCTGATAAAGGCAAGTTTTAGGGATCTAGTCAGAATTTCTAAAAAAAAATCAGAATCTAAAAGATAGAAATTTTAAGTAAATGTTCAGAAAAATATTAGAATTTGAGAAAAAAATTCGAGAAAACTTTGAAATGGAGAAAAAATTGTCCAAAAAAAGTCAAATTAAAAATAAAATTAAAAAAATAGTCAAAACTCCAAGAAAAAGACGATATTGTAAGAGAAATTTTGCAAAAAGATCTTAAACTTCGAAATTCAGAAAAAGAGTACATTTTAAGAGAAAAATCGAATATTTATTTCCTTTGGACTCTCTAGGAACGAAAACCGGAACAGAATCGAAAAAAAATAACGATTTATTTCGGTTCGTTGAATTTGTATGTTTTAAATTAATTTTTACTTTACCCCAAAGTTTGAGATTTTTTTGGAAATTTACACAAATTCGTGCAACTTTCATCTCAAATTTACTTTACTTTAAGGAACATTTTTTTGAAAGTTCAATTAGAAACTTACAATTTCCACTCTTTCTAAGAAAATGTTGATTTTATTCTCAAAATTTTGAGCCAAATTGAATTTTAAGTTGTATAACTTAAATATTCTTTTTTCAAAATTTTCGGCTCCCTTTTGAAATTTGGACCTTTTACTTGAAATATTTCTTTTCTTTTCGTAAAATTTCGAATGCAAGTAGAATGCAACCTAGATTACAAATGCATGCAGCCCTCCAGGCGGCGAATCATAGGTAGCTGAACTACCAACAGTTGAAACACTGCCACTTAGCGAAGCGGTTGCTCTCTAGGAAAGTTCCCAGAAGACAAGGATTCTAATGCACAGACCAATAGGTTTGAAACACTGCCACTTAGCGAAGCGGTTGTTCTCTAAGAAAGTTCCCAGAAGACAAGGATTCTAATGCACAGACCAATAGGTTTGAAACACTGCCACTTAGCGAAGCGGTTGTTCTCTAAGAAAGTTCCCAGAAGACAATGATTCTAATGCACAGACCAATAGATTTGAACATTTATTAGATTCGAAGTTTGAAAACCAAATACCGGTTTCGATCATAGTTTCTCTATGGAGCAATATGTGGTAGTACTAAGAGTCACACACTTGACGTCTGTGAATGTTTTAGTACTTACTTATCGGAACATTTGTTAGCATTCGAGTTGGATATACCAAACTAACGAGATCTAACAAGATCGAAACCGGTCTTTGGTTTCCAAACTTCGAATCTAATAAATGTTGAAATCTATTGGTCTGTGCACTAAAATTTCGAGTTTAAATTAAATTTTTTTTTGTGCTATTGTAAATATAGACTCAAGCAGTGGAACCTTTTTCATTAAAGCCCAATTTCCGGGCAATTTTATTTGAAAATTCGAATTTTTCCAAAGATTCCAACTTTTTATTCGAAACAAACATAAAATTTGTTTTTTTTTTCTCAAACTTGGATTTTCCCTTTTATAATCTAATACCCCGCTTTTTTAAAGTTATTAGTAAAAAGTACGAGTTTTCTTGAATTTTTTCCGTCAAATTTCACTTTAAATATGCCAATTTTTCTCGAACTTTAAAATTCTAATGATTTTTTACGATGCCAACTTCATAAAACTGCCCAGAATTCCAGGATTTGGTTTTTTCTCTCAAAATTTGCGATAAAATCTTGCAATTTCTAATTTTTCCTAGAAATTGGGAATTTCAGTCAAAATTTCAAGAGAAAAATACAACATTTATATTTCAATTTAAAGCCGGAATCTTGAAATTGAAGTCGAAATTTTGGGGGTAAATGTCCTGATGTCCCATTTCTCGAAAATATTTCTAAATTTCGACTTTTTTTGAAACTTTTCGATTCAAACTTGGAAAAGTTTCTTTTTTAAAATGGCATCTTTAAAATCGATGCTCTTTTTTAAAATGGATTAAAATCGAAATTTAGTTGAATCTTGAATTCGTTTTATAGAATTCGTCCAAAATTTAAAAATTCCTAATTCGGAAAATTAGATTCTTTCCATTTATCGAAAATATTCCTAAATTTCGACTTTATTTTTGGAAGCTTTTGAGTTCAAATTTGGGAAGGGCTCTTTTTTAAAATGGCAGCTTTAAAACCAAAATTTAGTTGAGTCTTGAATTCGTTTTATACAATTCGTTCAAAATTAAAAAATTCCTGATTTGGAAAATTAGATTCTTCCCATTTCTGGAAAATACTTCTAAATTTTGACTTATTTTTTAAAACTTTTAGATTCAAACTTAGAAAAAGTCTCTTCTTTAAGTTGGCAGCTTTAAAATTGAAATTTAGTTGAGTCTTGAATTCGTTTTATAGAATTCGTTCAATATTTAAAAATTCCTGATTTGGAAAATTCGATTCCTCCCATTTCTTGAAAATATTTCTAAATTTCGTCTTTTTTTTGAAACTTTTCGATTCAAACTTGGAAAAGTCTCATTTTTAAAATGGCAGCTTTAAAATCGATGCTCTTTTTTGAAATGGATTAAAATCGAAATTTAGTTGAGTCTTGAATTCGTTTTATAGAATTCGTTCAGAATTTAAAAATTCCTAATTTGGAAAATTAGATTCTTTCCATTTCTTGAAAACATTTCTAAATTTCGATTTTATTTTTGGAATCTTTTGAGTTCAAATTTGGAAAGTGCTCTTTTTTAAAATGGCAGCTTTAAAATCGAAATTTAGTTGAGTCTTCAATTCGTTTTATAGAATTAGTTCAAAATTTAAAAATTCTTGATTTGGAAAATTAGATTCTTCTCATTTCTGGAAAATATTTCTAAATTTCGACTTATTTTTTAAAACGTTTCGATTCAAACTTAGAAAAAGTTTCTTCTTTAAGTTGGCAGCTTTAAAATTGAAATTTAGTTGAGTCTTGAATTCGTTTTATAGAATTCGTTCAACATTTAAAAATTCCTGATTTGGAAAATTCGATTCTTCCCATTTCTCGAAAATATTTCTAAATTTCGTCTTTTTTTTTGAAACTTTTCGATTCAAACTTGGAAAAGTCTCATTTTTAAAATGGTAGCTTTAAAACCGATGCTCTTTTTTAAAATGGATTAAAATCGAAATTTAGTTGAATCTTGAATTCGTTGTATAGAATTCGTCCAGAATTTAAAAATTCCTAATTTGGAAAATTAGATTCTTTCCATTTCTCGAAAATATTTCTAAATTTCGACTTTATTTTTGGAAACTTTTGAGTTCAAATTTGGAAAGTGCTCTTTTTTAAAATGGCAGCTTTAAAACCAAAATTTAGTTGAGTCTTGAATTCGTTTTATAGAATTCGTTCAAAATTTAAAAATTCCTGATTTGGAAAATTAGATTCTTCCCATTTCTCGAAAATACTTCTAAATTTCGACTTATTTTTTAAAACGTTTCGATTCAAACTTAGAAAAAGTCTCTTCTTTAAGTTGGCAGCTTTAAAATTGAAATTTAGTTGAGTCTTGAATTCGTTTTATAGAATTCGTTCAAAATTTAAAAATTCCTGATTTGGAAAATTCGATTCTTCCCATTTCTCGAAAATATTTCTAAATTTCGACTTTTTTTTGAAACTTTTCGATTCAAACTTGGAAAAGTCTCATTTTTAAAATGGCAGCTTTAAAATCGTTGCTCTTTTTTAAAATGGATTAAAATCGAAATTTAGTTGAGTCTTGAATTCGTTTTGTAGAATTCGTTCAAAATTAAAAAAATCCTAACTTGGAAAATTAGATTATTTCCATTTATCGAAAATATTCCTAAATTTCGACTTTATTTTTGGAAGCTTTTGAGTTCAAATTTGGGAAGTGCTTTTTTTTAAAATGGCAGCTTTAAAATCGAAATTTAGTTGAGTCTTCAATTCGTTTTATAGAATTTGTTCAAAATTTAAAAATTCCTGATTTGGAAAATTAGATTCTTCTCATTTCTGGAAAATATTTCTAAATTTCGATTTATTTTTTAAAACTTTTCGATTCAAACTTAGAAAAAGTTTCTTCTTTAAGTTGGCAGCTTTAAAATTGAAATTTAGTTGAGTCTTGAATTCGTTTTATAGAATTCGTTCAACATTTAAAAATTCCTGATTTGGAAAATTCGATTCTTCCCATTTCTCGAAAATATTTCTAAATTTCGTCTTTTTTTTTTGAAACTTTTCGATTCAAACTTGGAAAAGTCTCTTTTTTTAAAATGGCAGCTTTAAAACCGATGCTCTTTTTTAAAATGGATTAAAATCGAAATTTAGTTGAATCTTGAATTCGTTGTATAGAATTCGTCCAGAATTTAAAAATTCCTAGTTTGGAAAATTAGATTCTTTCCATTTCTCGAAAATATTTCTAAATTTCGCTTTTATTTTTGGAAACTTTTAAGTTCAAATTTGGAAAGTGCTCTTTTTTAAAATGGCAGCTTTAAAACCAAAATTTAGTTGAGTCTTGAATTCGTTTTATAGAATTCGTTCAAAATTTAAAAATTCCTGATTTGGAAAATTAGATTCTTCCCATTTCTCGAAAATACTTCTAAATTTCGACTTATTTTTTAAAACGTTTCGATTCAAACTTAGAAAAAGTCTCTTCTTTAAGTTGGCAGCTTTAAAATTAAAATTTAGTTGAGTCTTGAATTCGTTTTATAGAATTCGTTCAAAATTTAAAAATTCCTGATTTGGAAAATTCGATTCTTCACATTTCTCGAAAATATTTCTAAATTTCGTCTTTTTTTTTGAAACTTTTCGATTCAAACTTGGAAAAGTCTCATTTTTAAAATGGCAGCTTTAAAATCGTTGCTCTTTTTTAAAATGGATTAAAATCGAAATTTAGTTGAGTCTTGAATTCGTTTTATAGAATTCGTCCAGAATTTAAAAATTCCTAACTTGGAAAATTAGATTCTTTCCATTTCTCGAAAATATTCCTAAATTTCGACTTTATTTTTGGAAGCTTTTGAGTTCAAATTTGGAAAGGGCTCTTTTTTAAAATGGCAGCTTTAAAACCAAAATTTAGTTGAGTCTTGAATTCGTTTTATAGAATTCGTTCAAAATTTAAAAATTCCTGATTTGGAAAATTAGATTCTTCACATTTCTCGAAAATACTTCTAAATTTCGATTGATTTTTTAAAACTTTTCGATTCAAACTTAGAAAAAGTCTCTTCTTTAAGTTGGCAGCTTTAAAATTGAAATTTAGTTGAATCTTGAATTCGTTTTATAGAATTAGTTCAAAATTTAAAAATTCCTGATTTGGAAAATTCGATTCTTCCCATTTCTCGAAAATATTTCTAAATTTCGACTTTTTTTTGAAACTTTTCGATGCAAACTTGGAAAAGTCTCTTATTTAAAATGGCAGCTTTAAAACCGATGACATATTAGAAAATGTCTAATTTAAACTTCCAATTTTTATCTGGTTTTGTTTACGTTATATTTGTCTTTTTTTTTAAATTTCGACTTTAGCCTCAAAGCTGCGATTTTTTTTCAAATTGTTTTGAATTTAGGCATCTGTAAAATCGACATTTAAGTCTTGAATTCGTTTTGTAGAATTCGTTCAAAATAAAAAAATTGGTAATTTAAAAATTAGAATCTTCAGCAAAATAAAAAAAAATCTGGAACGGGCGAATGTTGAAAAAATGTCGAAATTATCACAAAAGCTCGAACTTTTGAAATGAAAAATGGAAATTTCGAAAAAAGTCCCAATTTTGATGATAAAATGGTAACGAAAGCTTCCACGGTCAGAGTCAGTGCAGGATATACTTCTTCCGGGATTGGACCGTGTCAAAGAACTACTAAAAGTGTTCGACGTTTCGCCCACCATCGTAGGGGGTTTCTTCAGGAACAAAGAAAAGAAGCAATAAATAAAAAGAGAAAATATAAAGGAATATGCAAAAATGAAAGAAAATTGGCCTTTTAATTTATTTAAATTGATTTTCTAACATAATTCAGGAAATGCTCTCTCTTTTTTTTAAGTATTACAGCATATAACTACTCTGGTAATGCTTAAAATTTGAAGAAAATATTTCTCAATTTTTAGAGTTTAAAAATTTCAGGCTTAAACTCTGGATTCTGGGTTCATTTTGAGTTCAAACTTCAAAAACGCCTGAAAGTTTATAAAAAAAAATGAACTGGTTCAGCGACAGCTATTGTTGATTCTTTATTTGGTTGAAAATCCTTAAATTTTTTACATATCGCCATTTGTAAAAATTTCGACTGATTTTGAAATTTCAGATTATTTTTCAAAACCGGTGCCATTTAAAGGCCTCAATGACTTTAAATGGTGGATGCGCCGGGATTTTCGATCCCGGCGCATCCGCCATCTCGTAAATTTGCTTAAATTCAGTCTACCAATCAAGGACATATAATTGGATTTCTTCTGCGTAAATCTGTTTCGCATCAATTGGACTGTTTCGAATCTATTAACTGCAAAAATGAAAGAAAATTGGCCTAATCATTCTTTCATTTTTGCATATTCCCCTTATATTTCTCCTTATTTATTGTTTCTTTTCTTTGTTCCTGAAGAAGCCCCCTACGATGGTGGGCGAAACGTCGAACACTTTTAGTAGTTCTTTGACACGGTCCAATCCCGGAAGGAGTATAACCTGTATTTGATGATAAGAGATAAAAATTTTCAAAAAAGATTAAAATCCTGAAATAATTCAAATATTTAAAAAAAGAGAGAACATTTTCTAAATCATGTTAGAAAATCAATTTTTAATTTAAATGAAAAATTTAAAAAATTAAAAAATGAGTCACCCGGAATTGGACCTAAAACTGAAAGAAAACCGCTACTTTTGTCAGAAAAAAAACCAGAACAGAATTGATATGATTTTTCCCCGGAACAAAAACCGAAAACGGGAAGGAAAAAATATTGATTTGAAGCTCTTGTTAAAACTTGATTTTTTTATAAAGTTGTTGAGGTTTTCATTTTTTTTTTAACTAGTGTGGATTGTTTTTAATTTGTATGTAAACAAATCACTAAATAATTAAGGTTTGGAGATTTGGGGGCCTCATAAGGTAATTTCATAAATTCAAAGCCACATTTCATGTAGAGAATGCTAAAGAGCTTTCCAAACCCCCAACTTTTTTTTCTTAGTCAACGTGTTCTTGGCGCAAAGTAAATAAACATTGCTTTAAGGATTTAATGAGGTTTGCAAAACGCGGACTCCTTTAATTCGATCTCCCGAAACACTCAGACTTTTCCCGAACTTGGCATGTGTACGAGAACGGTGCATTAAGTTGTTTAAAACAATTAAAGTCGCTCGACGTCTTACGAAATCCGACAAGCCGACTACAATTACATATGTTTGCGGGAGCTGAAATGGCGTCGCGGTGCTTTCGTTAATTTGAAATGTTGAAGTGTCTCCGGACCCCGGGGTCGGCAAAAACATTTAACCTGGTAAGAAACATTTCAAGTCGGCGACCGAAAATTTATCGCTTTAAATCACACTAACTGCTGGATGAGGTATTTATTACGTGGAACGAGACAGGGGGCTCGGACCACAACTGCTGCGAACGTTCCAGGATTGCCGGCACCGAGAGATAAATCTTCGATTGTTGGCGAACGCGGGACCGCCACCCCTACGATTTTTGGCAATTAACAACTTCATTTATGCAATGAGGTGTCACCACCAAAACTTAAAACCAGTACCACTATTTTTTTTCGTTGCGGTTAGGGGTTTTTTCCGGTTTTTGGTTTAGTTCCGGGTGACTCTTTTTAAATTTTTATTTGAATTGATTTTTTAACATAATTCAGGAAAGGTTCTCTCTCTTTTTTTTTAAATATTACAGCATATAACTACTCGGGTAATGCTTAAAATTTGAAGAAAATATTTCTCGATTTTTCGAATTTAAAAATTTCAGGCTGAAACCCTGGACTCTGGGTTCATTTTGAGGTCAAACTTCAAAAACACCTCCAACTTTATTAAAAAAAATTAATTCAGCGACAGCTATTGTTGATTCTTTATTTTTTATTTGGCTGAAAATCCTGAAATTTTTTACATATCATCATTTCTAAAAATTTTGACCGATTTTGAAATTTCAGATTATTTTTCAAAACCGGTACCATTTAAAGGCCTCAATGACTTTAAATGGCGGATGCGCCGGGATTTTCAATCCCGCCATCTCGTAAATTTGCTTAAATTAATACAATACCAATACCAATGAAGGTATTGCATAAGGACATACAATTGGATTTCTTCTGTGGAAATCTGTTTCGCATCAATTGGACTGTTTCGAATCTATTAACGCAGATACCGAAGCGCGAAACGAAACCTAACCAATGGTGGACGCGTCGGAATTTTCAATCCCGGCGCATCCGCCATTCCAGAAATTTGCTGAATTTCAGCAATCTCTTTCTGCCAATCAAGATGTTGCATGACGGCACATGCAATTAGATTTCTTTTGCGTAAATCCGTTTCGCATTAGTTGGATTGTTTCGAATCTATTAACACGTCGATGCCGAAGCGCGAAACGAAACGTAACAAATGACCCCATCCCGAGTTCCTTCTGTTTTATGGGAAGGTGTTCCCGCTTGCATGCGGGGCTCGGGGCATTATTGCAGCAAACGGCTCACGTAGTGCCTTAATAGCATCTTCATGAAATAGAATTCTTAGACAAGATATTTATTACCATATATACATCGGCTTTAGTCCTCTATTTATTACCAGAAATCTGCTGTCTCGCCGAAGGTATTTTATATCGGGGGGCCTTTATGCCTTTCTTTTTATTACGAACTTTGGTCCGATAGAGCTAACCTACTTCCAAATTCTGATAAGGGATGAAGAATAAATTCGCATCGACGTTTTCTACAAACTGGTAGAGTTAAGGACGTTGGTGCCCAACGTAGGGCAGAAATATTCTTTAACTACTTGATCAACGGCACTAACGTTCACCTCTACAGTTTAAAAACAATCCAAATAAGACCAGAAACAATTAATTAATACATTTACACTGTTTTACTAAATGGTGGATGCGCCGGGATCGCTATTTTTTCCGAACGACATTTTTTCATTAAAAATATAATGATTTTTGAAAAAACTATTCAAGACAAAGCCAAAGGTTGTAATTTCTGCCAATAATAAACTGAACATTTCAGGGCAATTCTAAATTTCTTGCTTCGTTGTAATTTCTTTCGGTAAGATTCTTCAGATTCGAGTTCCTCGAGTTGGGTGGGTATAATGAAAATTGCAGCTAATTGAATGTTTGCCGAAATTTACACATGTTAAACGCGGGGCGGCGGTTTGCCGTCTTACCACCGAAGGTTCTCAGAAACTTTAGCGACTTTGCAATTAATATTCAGAACGAGGAAAGCGGCCCTCTCGCGGAGCGTGATACAATTAAATGTCTACGTGCTATGCCTTCCATTGCAACGTTTCACCCCTAAAATGCTAACTAGTCAGGAAAGTCATTTGTTTATAGCTTTGGAGGCATTCGCTTCAAGTTGTAACCTATCTGTGTACGGCGTAAAAAAATTTTTTGGGGGCCATTACAAGTCGATCATTTAGTTTATTGGTATATGTTTAGAGGCATAATACTGAAATTGAAAAAACATTTGGTGTATGAAATTTCAGTTTTGTTCCCAAGTTTAGCAACCAATTATTGACCTTGGGAAATCTTCATAAGTCAATGAATAAAAAATTTTTGTTTATATAAATTGGTCATATAACATTCGTCTACAATGTTTCCTGTTAAAACGTAAACGTATTCTTATTCTCTACAAGCTATTTCAGCTTTGCAACTCTAAATATTCTTCTATCATTCGTTCATGGCATAAAACTCTACTTCACTCTTTTTGTTTTGTTATCACGTTAGTTTTAACACAAAACTGACAAGGGAAACAATGTGAGTGAGGGGGGTAAAAAATTGCTTCTGCGAAAAATCTACGTTTTGAGAGCAACTTCCTCGAAATCATGTGTTAAATTTAACCCTCAAGTAAAACAAAACCTAACTTCTACTTAAAATCTAAATAAAATATTGCAAAATGGTGGATGCGCCGGATTTTTTGAATTTAGAAAAACCTCTCTCTTCTCAAATTTTTGTAATAAATTACTAAACTAAGAACTTAATGATTAGTTTGCAAAACCAAACAATTTTAATCAAGAACAACCCTCAGATAATTCGATATTGATCTAAGAAAGATAAACAGGTGGGTATTCCACCAAAACACATGTAAAGTGTGTGATTTCTTAATTGATAGGTCGCTGGATTTAGAACACTGGCTGATTGATCTTAACTATTTATGGTTAACTATAATAATTGTGGTGGCGTTGCTTGCCTTGAATATGCTGCCGTGAATTCTTATATCTTATTGCCGCTGTTACAAGTTGCCTGTCTTCTTATCTTACTACGTTTTTTGTTGCATTGCTTGACGCAGGAGCAATGCCCAATTGAAAACATAATTCAAATTCTAACATAAAGTTTAGAAAAATTTTCACCATTTTCGAAAAAATGTCGATATTAAAAAAATCGAAAAATTTAGTTAACATTTTTCAAAGAAGTGAGCATTTCTAAAAAAAATCGACAATATGAAGAAAAATCTACATTAAAAATGTCGAAAGAAGGTTTCACCCCCTTACCACATCGGCAATTAATATAAATAATAATTTGAATCTCAATGCAGATGACGTCGATGCATCTTTTGCTAATCTTTTTAGATTAGTACACTTGAAAATGCCAGTTCTGCTGGCGAAATACGTATCAGCGTAATTATTTATTTAATTGCCGATGTGGTAAAGGGGTGAAACCTTCTTTGAACTTAATAACAAGCCACAGTGTTTAGTTCAGTGCTTTACTATATTAAAAATGCTTAAAGTTTTCAAACAAAAGTTAAAATTTTAGAAACTACTTAGAATTTTAGAAACTATCAAAATCTTGAAATACAGGAGCCCTCTAAAGAGTTGAAATGTTAGAAATGTTGAAATTTTGAAGGACACGATATTTTTAAAATAAACGAAAGTTTAAAAATGAGGCAAAATTTTCAAAAAATTCCAAATATCCAAAACAATTCGAAATGTTGAAAAATAGACGAATTTAAAAGTCGAGATTTTCAACAAATTAAAATTCTTCAAAAAAAGTTGCAAGAAAACAATAGAAAATATCAAAAAAGTACAAAAATTTGCTTGAATTGAAAATTCTGAAGTTACAATTATCAAAAATAAAAAAAATCAAAATTTTGAAAAGCCGAAATTTTCATAAGTTGAAATAAAGTTAAGATTTTCAAAAAAAAGCCAACATTTTTTAAAAAGAGATGTCGAAATTTTGAAAAAGTTGACAAAGCTGAAATTTTAAAAAATAGGAACAATTTAAAAAATTGATATTTTTTAAAGGTCTCAATGACTCATAAATGATGGATGCGCCAGGGTTGAAATCCCGGCGCATCCACCAGTCCATCCACCAATTTGCTAAATTCAGTATGTAAATTTAGAAATCTTTCAAAATTTCGCCATTTTTCCGAACTTTTACTTTCTCGAAAATTTCAGTTTTCTTCGACTTCATCCGAAAGTATAGATTTTTTTTTAAATTGCGACAGCTGCTGTTGATTTTTTATTTGGCTGAAAATCGTAACATTTTTTTTAAACATCGTCATCTCTAAAAATTTTCTTGATTTTGAAATTTCAGATTATTTTTCAAAATCGATACTTTTTAAAAGCCTCAATGACTTTTAAATGGTGGATGCGCCGGGAGTTTCAATTTAAAAAATTATCAAAATTTTAAAAAATATTCTAAAATGTAAGAAATAGTTAAAATTTTGAAAAAAGTCGAGATTTAAACAATTTTTAGCCAAAGTTTCAATAAAATCCAAGATTTTGGAAATCTAAATATTTAATCCAGGTAATAAGCCCGGAAAACTCATTGCTTGGCCGGTAAATTTAGAAAATTGATCATTTTAGGGGTTTTGAGATAATATAATAACATTTTTACTCGAAACGGTGCCCTGAGGGTTTTCGGGATCACTGATTAATTAAACTCATTTTCTGATCGGAAAATCCTAAATATTTTTTAATATTCTAGTGAGCTTGTTGAGCTTTTGAGACAATATGATGAATCTTTTTTTCAAAATTGTGTCTCTACGGTTTTTTAGGTCACTGATCAAGAAGCCGATGCTTACTTTTCCTGAGGTCTAAGGTCGTTTTTTCGAAAAACTCATTTTCAGGTCGGAAAATCAAGAAAATTCCCCATTTTGGGTGTATATATAATGTAGTAAAATTAAAACGGTGTCCTAGGGATTTTCGAGGTCGCTGATTAAAAATCTGAGGTCGTTTTTTCGAAAAACTCATTTTCAGGTCGGAAAATCAAGAAAATTTCCCATTTTGGGTGTATATATAATGTAGTAAAATTAGAACGGTGTCCTAGGGATTTTCGGGGTCGCTGATACAAAATATGAGGTTGTATTTTCGAAAAACTCATTTTCAGGTCGGAAAACCAAGAAAATTCCCCATTTTGGGTGTATATATAATGTAGTAAAATTAAAACGGTGCCCTAGGGATTTTAGGGGTCGCTGATTAAAAATCTGAGATCGTTTTTTCGAAAAACTCATTTTCCAGTCGAAAAATCAAGGTTCAAAATGGTGTCCTAGGGGTTTTCGGGGTCGCTCCATCCATTTCCAACAGTTTTATCTAATTTTCAATTAACTTTTTCTTTAAAAAAGAAACTTTCAAATAATTACATTAGGATAATCTTGAAAATGATTAATTATCTTTTCAAATAATTGCCAAAATTTTCCTCATTTTTCCATCAGTGGAAAGGCTTTTCCGGCAGAACTCAGATTTTTTATCGTCGATCCAGCAACCCTTTCACACATAATCATAGGAACCAAATTAGTTTTATTATTTCAAAATTCCCGGAGAACATTCAAAATAGCGAATTTTCTTGATTTTCCAATCGGAAAATGAGTTTTTTGGAAAAACAGACCTCGGATTCTCAATGAGTGACCCCGAAAATCCTTAGGACACCTGTTTCGAGTAAACATTTTACTACATAGTCCCAAAACACCTAAAATGAGGAATTTTCTTGATTTTCCGACCGGAAAACTGGATTTTTCGGAAAAGCAAGCCTCGGATTCTTGATCAGTGACCCAAAAAAACCTCCTGAGACGAAATTTAGAAATACGGTCAATTTTCTCCATTTTCCGACCAAGTAATGAGTTTTCCGGCAAAACCAACTGCGGATTACTGATTGATTTTCCGGGAAAACCAACTACGGTTCGTAATCAGTGACCCAAATGACCTTCTAGGATGCATTTTCGAGACAATTTGTCTTAATTTTATCGACTTTTGGAACTTCTTACCGAAACTCCCCATTTGGGAGGTTGTTTTCAAGATTAAGGGGCGAAGGAGGGTAGAGCCACTTCGTCTTAAGAGTCGTGAATGATCTTAATGTCATCAAAAATCAAACGCAGGAAGAATTTGGAAAATCTAACTTACTATATTATTATTATTTATCTATTTCCCGACTTATTGCCTGGATTAATTGAAGAGTTTTCTTTCATTTCCATTTTATTTTTTCCTTAAAAAAGAAACTTTCAAATAATTAAACTAAGATAATCTTCAAAAAGACTTGAAAATGATCAGTTATCTTTACAATTAATGTGTCAAAATTTTCCTGATTTTCCATCACGGAAAGATTTTTCCGGAAAAACAGAACTCAGATTTTTTAATCTTCGACCCAAAGACCCTTCCACACATAATTATAGGAAAAAAATAAGTTATATTATTTCATAAATCCCTGAAGACCATTAAAATAGCGAATTTTCTTGATTTTCCAACCGGAAAATGAGTTATTCAGAAAAACAGACCTCGGATTCTCAATGAGCGACCTTCGGAAATCCTTAGTACACCGTTTAGAGTAAAAACTTTACGACGTAGTCTCAAAACACCTAAAATGAGGAATTCTCTTGATTTTCCGACCGGAAAAATGGTTTTCCGGAAAAGCTAGCCTCGGATTCTTGATCACTGACTGAAAAATTCGCCTGAAAAACAATTTCGAAAAATGGCCAATTTTCTCCATTTTCCGACCAAGCAATGAGTTTTCCGGGAAAACCAATCAAGGATTCGTGATCTGCGACCCCAATAATATTCCAGCATGCATTTCCGAGACAATTTGCGTTAATTTTCGCGACTTTAGAAATTTTTTAGCGAAAAAAAATTTGGGGGTTGTTTTCAAGATTAAGGGATGAAGGAGGCTCGAGCCTCTTCGCCTTAGTAGTTGTGAATGATCTTTGAATCATAAGGAACCTAATACATAAAGATTTCTGAAAATTTAACCTACTATATTGTTTTTGTCTATTTCCCGGCTTATTGCCTAGATTAATTGAAGGGTTTTCTTTAATTTTCAATTTATTTTTTCTTTAGAAAAGAAACTTTCAAATAATTAAACTAAGATAATCTTCAAAAAGTCTTGAAAATGATCAATTATCTTTACAAATAATGTATCAAAATTTTCCTGATTTTTCCATCACGGAAAGATTTTTTCGGAAAAACAAAACTCAGATTTTTTTATCGTCGACCCAAAAACCCTTCCACAGATAATTATAGAAACGAAATTAGTTGTTTTATTTCAAAACCCCTGAAGGACATTAAAATAGCGAATTTTCTTCATTTTCCAACCGGAAAATGAGTTTTTTGGAAAAACAGACCTCGGATTCTCAGTGAGTGACCCAGAAAATCCTTAGGACACCGTTTCGAGTAAAAATTTTACTACATAGTCCCAAAACACCTAAAATGAGGAATTTTCTTGATTTTCCGACCGGAAAATTGGTTTTTCGGAAAAGCAAGCCTCGGATTCTTGATCAGTGACCCAAAAAAACCTTTGAGACGCCATTTCGAAAAATGGCCAATTTTCTCCATTTTCCAACCAAGTAAGTAATGAGTTTTCCAGGAAAACCAACTGCGGATTCGTGTTCGGTTTTCTGGGAAAACCAACCACGGATTCGTGATCAGCGACCCAAATAACTTCTGGGATGCATTTCCAAGGCAATTTGCGTCAATTTTCCCGACTTTAGGAATTTCTTAGCGAAACGCCCCACTTGGGGGTTGTTTCCAAGTTTAAGGGAGAAGGAGGGTCGAGCCATTTCGTCCTAGTAGTCGTGAATGATCCTTAGATCATCAGAAATCAAATGCAGAAAAAATTTTCAAAATCTAACTTACTATATTATTTTCACCTATTTTCCCGCTTGTCGCCTGGATTAATTGGAGAGTTTTCTTTAATTTTCAATTTATTTTTTCTTTAAAAAAGAAAACTTGCAAATAATTACATTAAGATAGTCTTCAAAAAATCTTGAAAATGATTAATTACCTTTAAAATAATGTGCCAAAATTTTCCTGATTTTTCTATCACGGAAATATTTTTCCATCACGGAAAGATCTTTCCGGAAAAACAAAACTCAGATTTTTTATTGTTGACCCAAAAACCCTTCCACACATAATTATAGAAACGAAATTAGTTGTGTTATTTCAAAATCCCTGAAGAACATTAAAATAACGAATTTTCTTGATTTTCCAACCGGAAAATAAATTTTTTGGAAAAACAGACCTCAGATTCCTAAGAAGTGACCCCGAAAATCCTTAGGACCTCGTTTCGAGTAAAAATTTTACTACATAGTCTCAAAACATTTAAAATGAGGAATTTTCTTGATTTTCCGGCCGGAAAATTGGTTTTTCGGAAAATCAAGCCTCGGATTCTTGATCAGTGACCCAAAAAACCTCCTGAGACGAAATTTCGAAAAATGACCAATTTTCTCCATTTTCCGGCCGAGCAATGAGTTTTCCGGGAAAACCAACTACGGATTCGTGATCAGCGACCCAAATAACTGTCTAGGATGCATTTCCGAGACAATTTTCGTTAATTTTCGCGACTTTAGGAATTTTTTTGCGAAACGCCACATTTGGGGGTTGTTTTCAAGTTTAAGGGAGAAGGAGGGTCGAGCCATTTCGTCCTAGTAGTCGTGAATGATCCCTAGATCATCAGAAATCAAATGCAGAAAGAATTTTCAAAATCTAACCTACTATATTATTTTCATCTATTTTCCGGCTTGTCGCCTGGATTAATTGGAGAGTTTTCTTTAATTTTCAATTTATTTTTTCTTTAAAAAAGAAACTTTCAAATAATTACATTAGGATAATTTTCAAAAAATCTTGAAAATGATTAATTACCTTTACAAATAATGTGCCAAAATTTTCCTGATTTTTCTATCAGGGAAATATTTTTCCATCACGGAAGGATCTTTCCGGAAAAACAAAACTCAGATTTTTTATCGTTGACCCAAAAACCCTTGCACACATAATTATAGAAACGAAATTAGTTGTTTTATTTCAAAATCCTTGAAGGACATTAAAATAGCGAATTTTCTTGATTTTCCAATCGGAAAATGAGTTTTTCTGAAAAACAGACCTCGGATTCCTAAGAAAAGACCTCGAAAATCCTTAGGACATCGTTTCGAGTAAAAATTTTAATACTTAGTCTCAAAACACCTAAAATGAGAAATTTTCTTGATTTTCCGATCGGAAAATTGGTTTTTCGGAAAAGCAAGCCCTGGATTCTTGACCAGTGACCCAAAAAACCCCCTGAGAATTTCGAAAAATGGCCAATTTTTCCCATTTTCCAACCAAGTAAGTAATGAGTTTTCCAGGAAAACCAACTGCGGATTCGTGTTCGGTTTTCTGGGAAAACCAACCACGGATTCGTGATCAGCGACCCAAATAACTTTCTGGGATGCATTTCCAAGGCAATTTGCGTTAATTTTCCCGACTTTAGGAATTTTTTAGCGAAATGCCCTATTTGGGGGTTGTTTTCACAATGAAGGGGTGAAGGAGGGTCGAGCCACTTCGTCCTAGTAGTCGTGAATGATCCTTAGGTCATTAAAAATCAAATGCAGAAAAAATTTTGAAAATCTAACTTACTATATTATTTTCATCTATTTTCCGGCTTGTCGCCTGGATTAATTGGAGAGTTTTCTTTAATTTTCAATTTATTTTTTCTTTAAAAAAAAGACTTTCAAATAATTACATTAGGATAAGCTTTAAAAAATCTTGAAAATGATTAATTACCTTTACAAATAATGTGCCAAAATTTTCCTGATTTTTCTATCACGGAAATATTTTTCCATCACGGAAAGATCTTTCCGGAAAAACAAAACTCAGATTTTTTATCGTCGACCTAAAAACCCTTCCACACATAATTATAGAAACGAAATTAGTTGTGTTATTTCAAAATCCCTGGAGAACATTAAAATAACGAATTTTCTTGATTTTCCAACCGGAAAATAATTTTCTTGGAAAAACAGACCTCGGATTCTTAAGAAGTGACCCCGAAAATCCTTAGGACGTCGTTTCGAGTAAAAATTTTACTACATAGTCTCAAAACACCTAAAATAAGGAATTTTCTTGATTTTCCGGCCGGAAAATTGGTTTTTCGGAAAAGCAAGCCTCGGATTCTTGATCAGTGACCCAAAAAACCTCCTGAGACGAAATTTCGAAAAATGACAAATTTTCTCCATTTTCCGGCCAAGCAATGAGTTTTCCGGGAAAACCAACCACGGATTCGTGATCAGCGACCCAAATAACTGTCTAGGATGCATTTCCGAGACAATTTGCGTTAATTTTCGCGACTTTAGGAGTTTTTTTGCGAAACGCCCCATTTGGGGGTTGTTTTCGCAATTAAGGGGTGAAGGAGGGTCGAGCCACTTCGTCTTAGTAGTCGTGAATGATCCTTAGGGCATTAGAAATTAAATGCAGAAAAAATTTTAAAAATCTAACTTACTATATTATTTTCATCTTTTTTCCGGCTTGTCGCCTGGATTAATTGGAGAAAAGACAAAATTATCAGCAAGGTAGAAAATTTCAGAAAAATCTGAAATTTTAAAAGTTAAAAATTGGGATAAGTAAAATTTTCTACTGAAAAATTTAAAACAAAAATCAAATTTTGAATACATTTCGAAATTTTTGAGAAGTAAGGATTTCCAAAAAAGTTGAAATTTTGAAAAATATTTCGACATTTTGAAAATAAAAGTTTTTAAAAAATTTGAAAATAATACAAGAATCATGAAATTATGGTAAATAATTTTAAAATAGACATTTTTAAATAACTGGAAATTTTGAAATATTTGAAATTTGAAAAAATAGCCAAAATATTTATTTTTTAAAAATCAAATTTGAAAAAATATATGTTTTACAAAATAATTTTAATGTTGAGAAAAAAGTGAAATTCTGAATAAATCGAAATTTAAAAAAGTAGGAAATTTAAAAAAGTCACAAATTTAAGAGTTGAAATTTTTGAACCAAAAAACTAAACTTTCAAAAAAAACCAAGATTTAAAAAAAATGTCAAGCATTCGAAAAAATCTAAACTTTGTAAACTAGAAATTTGGAAAAAGATCTACAATTTTTATTGTCGTGTTTTAAAGAAATTTGAAATTCTCTAAACGTAAGTTTTGAAAATGTCGAAATTTTCAAAATTCCGAAACTTTGAAGTTACAATTTTAAAAAATCAAACATATAACAAACTGAAATTTTGAAAAAAGTCAAAATTTGAATAAAAAAAAGTCGAAATCTTAAACTGAAATCGAATTTTGGAAAAAACTGTTATCTGGTTTTGAAATTTCAGAATTTTTTCCAAAACTGATACTTTTCAAAAGTCTCGATTTTTTTTCAAAATTTCGTCATTTTATCAAAGTCGACGCTTTAAAAATAGTTGTAATTTACAGAAAAAATTGACAATTTTAGAAAACGGCAATATTTAAAAAATATTTGAAAAAGCGGAAATGTTCAAAAACGCGAAACTTTGAATTTTGAAAAATCAAACATTAAAAAACCGAAATTTGGAAAAAAACTAAATCACATTATTTTTATGCGAGAAATCCACTCTTGCTCTGTGTACCATTGCTATGGTACACCCTCTAAATTGGAAAGCTGATCTGAAAAAGAACAGTATATTTTTCAGATTTCAGTCAGAAGAGCTTTAAATGAATAACCATATTTCTGCCATCGATTGTAATGATCCTTTTCAATAAAACAATATTTTGAGAAAATTCCACATTTCAAGAAAAAGCAAAACGAGACTAAGATGAAATTAAAAAAAAATCGAAATTCGAGAAAAATTTGATAATGCTTTGAAATGACTTTTTTTGTGGTAAAATAACTAAAATTTCTATAAGAATACTTCGAAGTTAAAATTTCAAGACAAAAAATTCGAAACTTCAAGAAAAAGCAGCCACTAGGGAAGTATTTTCAAAATTTCTATAAAATTATTCTCATAGAAAACTCAAAATTTCAAGAGAATTTCAAGAAAGGCTAAATTTCGCAAAAAGAAGGTTGGAAATCCAAAAAATAGTCCTGGAGACTGCAGACAGAAGTGAAAACTAACAAATATATCGTATAGTTCGAACCCATGGGAGTAAGAATATTGGAAATATTTAAAAATAAGTTCTGTCAAACTGCCCTTACAGTTTGGATGCTTATGTCACGCGTTACCAACATGCTCTACTGTTTTTTTTTAATTTCACACTTTTGAAAATCATCTAAAAATTTTCGATTCTTTTTGTGCCCCTAAATTTCTCTGCCTAATGTATAATTTGAATCCAATCAGATGGAATGAAAAATATAATAATCGATAAATTATTTTCTACATCCAGCACACAATATAGCCCCAGCTATGTCTAAGGTTTCGTTAAATTCAAATTAATTTTGAAGAAATTCTCTCAGCAACAGCATTAATATGCTCAAGAGCAATATTCTTTGCAATAATAACGCTTAGTTAGTATACGCCTAAATCAATAACTTCTGAAAGACCCCCTTTTGCAGGTAGAGAAGTAAATAGGAAATTGAATTAAAATCTTTTGCCATTTGCGAAGCTATTCGCAATGGGGCCCCATTATTTAATAAACTTGAACGACTACTTCACTCTGAGCGCTAAAACGTAACGACTAATTTTTACGCACTTAATGCGGCACTCCCAATCAGAAGTGGGAAATCTGGCAAATTAGAAACTTTTACGTAATTTAAAGATGTACGGGGCCAGTGTGTGGCCTCCTCCTGTCTTATGTAGTCAAGCGAAAACGTAGATGCAATCGATTTTCTTTTAATAAGTTTTAATCTTCCTAAAATTCGTCGCTTATTATTAATTTTGTTTTATTTTCAAACTTCGACCTTTGTTCATAACTATTAAACTTTATTAACGAATAAAAAGCAACAGATATTAAAATGTCAATTATTCGACCTTTGGTTTAAAATTAAGCTGTGTTTAGGAAATTTCTTTTTCTTCTTCTTCCGCCTAATCTTCTTCTTCTTCTTTCTCTTCTTCTTCGTAATAGTTTTGTTTTTAATTTTTAACAAATTGTTAGCTCCGAAATTCGTTGAAGTAAATATAATCTGTAAAAAATCATATTTCATATTCAATATATCCAGTCGTAAATTTGGGCCCCACCGTCAAACCCGCTCGCCCGAAGTAGAACTAATACTAATCCGCAGCGTGTTTACGGCTTGCACGAAAAGAAAAGCGACCCGGTCTTAGAGAGCAGGAAACGGGATCCTGGGGGGCTTTGAAATGGACAATAGAGACCTTCTGGATCTTTGTTCCTGGCCCACCTGGTCTTATTACACGTTCGGTTCCTTTTCAATACGCGCGCACACACACACACATCGAAGACGGTCGCCTTTTAATGCGATGCGCAATTATTTACGCGCTTTTTACCACAGCCACCTTGTTGGCCGTGACATGTAGCTCGACCCAAAATTTAACCGCCCTTCTCAATTGGGGTGGCGAGGCTTTTTTTGCACACCTCACACCTGAGAAGTCGGTAGCACGGGGTGTTATAGCCAGATGCGAAGCTTACCTTGAACTTAACGTACGAATTTGAAGGTTGAAAGTGTTACCAAGTCTCATTTCGAGTATTTCGATGCTAGGAAATGTTTCATAAACGACATGTTCTAGAAT
This sequence comes from Dastarcus helophoroides, assembly GCA_028583605.1. Taxonomy (NCBI): domain Eukaryota; kingdom Metazoa; phylum Arthropoda; class Insecta; order Coleoptera; family Bothrideridae; genus Dastarcus; species Dastarcus helophoroides. The sequence goes on from CM053328.1 coordinate 39,585,544, forward strand.
TAAATAGTTCGTCTGTTTGTGTCTTGACCATTAATTATCTAGATACGTCCTAGTTTTATAGAATCCGTGCTTTAATTTTTCTCCAACCAATTAATTACTGTTGCATCATTTGTATTTTAGAATTTCTATTTTATTTTTCATCAGACCTGGTTGATTAAAGAAACCAAAAATATAGAATAGATGTAATTATTTTCATTTTAGTTTCAATTGCATGGAAATACAATTGATAACACTTTATGTACGGAATAAAACGTCTAGTGTAAACGCACCTTTACTTGGTGATATCCGCTCTCTCTAGTTAACCGTATCATTTGCCGAATGGATGATAAGATGACAAGCATTTGTTGACCTATGAAGTCGTAAACCGTTTGTTACGAATCAGGGGCGCTTTGTTAGGGGGATCTATGAGTTGATTTGCATATTCTCATAATTGTTTTTTCAATTTTTTTGTGTTTACTAAGCCGTACGTCATTACCGACTGAGGCTCACTGAGACAATGTTCGATGCTGCAATTTTAAACTCCAAGCCTTCATTAAGAAAATGTCACCTTGTTAAACCAAAAGATCAATTTAAAGCCACATCAAGCAACATACCAGTTACAGCTTCCCAACTCACGTTGCTCAGTCAGCTTTGAGTATATTACACGCTTAGTGGTGATAATCAACTGATGGGAATATATGAAACTGTGAAACTTATCAAGATGCATCTAGCGAAGAGTAAGCCAATTTATTTAACTGAATTTCGTCGACAATCTTACAAGAAATACGGCGGCTTTATTGGTAATTTAATTTGCGAAATTCTTAAGCCAGCGACACAAGCTTTCATGTTGCTGTGATAATCTCGCAGTGTACGAACAACATAAAGCCCCCGGCGGTCTTTTAATTAATCCAACCTAATTAGAGAGTGCTGCCATCTAATGAGCCTGACGTACATCTCGAAGGTTTTTCTAGTAAAATCCACCCTGAAGAAGTTCGGCCCTTTGGTGATATGACGTCGCTCACATAGGCCCCCAAATTCATAAGTTGAGAGGGAAATGTGTCTTGGAACGAAACGTCTCGCTTCGAAACCATTTTCATGTCATGAATACGTTGATGAGTCTTGTTGCAGGTCTGCAGTTCCGGATGAGTCCAGCCTTAGAACTAAACATCTCGTCTTGAAACAAATTTCATGTCATGAATGCATTGATGAGTCTTGTTGCAGGTTATAGTTCCGGATGAGTCCAGTCTTACAATTAAACATCTCGTCTTGATACAAATTCCATGTCATGAATGCATTGATGAGTATTGTTGCCGATCTGCAGTTCCCGATGAGTTCCGTTGCAAATTAAGATTTCTGGATCTGTAGTTCCGGATGAGTCTACTTACAAACTGGCATCTGGGAAGTCGAGATGAGTTTCATAGCAGATTTAGCAGTTCAGGATATGTTTTATTCCAGATTGGGATCTCTGGATGAATTTTCTTGTCGATTAAAAGCTCTCATCGTAGATTGGGAGCCCTGGATGATTCTCGCTGCATATTAGAAGCATTGAATATAGTAGATTTCGTTTTCTAGACGAGTCCCATTATAGATTGATAGTTTCTGATAGGCCTCATTGCAGATTCAGAGCTCCGGATAGGCCTAACCACAGATGGGAAATTCTGGATGACTTTCGTTACACTTTCGTTACAGATTAAAGCTCTTCATGAGTCTCACTACAGATTGGGGGCTCTGGATAATCTTCGTTACACTTTTGTTACAAATTAAATCTCTTCATGAGTCTTACTATAGATTGGGGGCTCTGGATGATCTTCGTTACACTTTCGTTACAAATTAAAGCTCTTCATGAGTCTTACTACAGATTGGGGGCTCTGGATGGGTCTTATTGCAAATTGACAGTACCGGATGTGTCTCATTTTAAACTGGAACCTGTGGATGGATCCCATTAAAGAACTTGGGCCGATTCTTATTGCAGATTGGAAACTCTTCGCACATTGTGATTTCTGGATAAGTCTCATTGCAAATTAATATCACTGGCCGAATCTCATCACAGCTCCGGAGATTTAGATAAGTATCCTTGCAGATTGGAAACTCTGGATGGATGCCATTCTAAATTAGGAGCTTTGTACAAGTATCATTGCAGATTGGAACCTCTGGATGAATCTCATTCTAGATTAAGAGCTATGTATGAGTGTCCTTTAAGATTGAAGCTTCTGGATCAATCCGATTTTATATTTAGAGTTTTGGATTTCAGATTGTTGTAATACGAGATGAACTAAATATTCAACGCATTATTAGATTTATAAGATCAAGACGAAGATACTGGAGAAAGAATGGGGGACGACAGATGGGCAAAGTGGGCAAATGAAGAAAAACCTACATCAAAAAGACTTCCTGACAGACCACCTAAGCGATGGCAAGAAAGCTGGACATCCTCCTCACAAGAGGGTTTATAACGGAAAATACAAGACTATGTCTTAACAATAGAAGAAAAAGAAGAAGAGAAAAAAAAAGGAAGAAGAGGAGAAAGAGGAGAAGAGGAAGAAGAGGAAGAAGAGGAAGAAGAGGAAGAAGAGAAACAAGAGGACGAAGAGGAAGAAGAGGAAGAAGAAGAAGAATAAGAGGAAGAAGGGGAAGAAAAGAAAAAAGAGGAAGAATAGGAAGAACAGAAAAAAAGAAGAGGAAAAAGAGAAAGAAGAAATAGAAGAGTAAGAAGAGGAAGAAGAGGAAGAATAAGAAGAAGATAAAGAAGAGAAGAAGAGGAAGAAGAGGAAAAAGAGGAAGAAAAGGAAGAGGAAGAAGAGAAAAAAGAGAAAGAAGAGGAAGAATATGAAAAAGATAAAGAAGAGAAAGAAGAGGAAGAAGAGGAAGAAGAAGAAGAAGAAGACGAGGAAGAAGAGGAAAAAGAGGAAAAAGAGGAAGAAGAGGAAGAAGAGAAAGAAGAGAAAGAAGAGGAAGAAGAGAAAGAAGAGGAAGAAGAGGAAAAAGAATAAAAAGACAAAATAAAGGAAGAAGAGAAAGAAGAGGGAGAAGAGAAAAAGAGGAAGAAGAGGAAGAATATGAAAAAGATAAAAAAGAGGAAGAAGAGGAGAAGAGGAAGAAGAGGAAGAAGGGGAAGAAGAGGAAGAAGAGGAAGAAGAGGAAGTAGAGGAAGAAAAGGAAGAAGAGGAAGAAGTGGAAGAAGAGGAAGAAGATGAAGAATAGGAAGAAGAGGAGGAAGAGAAAGAAGAGGAAGAAGATGAAGGTGAAAAAGAGGAAAAAGAGGAAAAAGAATAAAAACACAAAGAAAAGGAAGAAGAGAAAGAAGAGGGAGAAGAGAAAAAAAGAGGAAGAAGAGGAAGAATATGAAAAAGAGGAAGAAGAGGAAGAATAGGAAAAAGATAAAGAAGAGAAAGAAGAGGAAGAAGAGAAAGAAGAGGAAAAAGAGAAAGAAGAGGAAGAAGAGAAAGAAGAGGAAGAAGAGGAAGAAGGGGAAAAAGAGGAAAAAGAGAAAGAAGAAAAAGAAGAGGAAAAAGAGAAAGAAGAGGAAGAAGAGGAAGAAGAGATAAAAGAGGAAGAAGAGGAAGAAGAGGAAGAATAGAAAGAAGGGGAAGAAGGGAAAGAAGAGAAAGAAGTGAAAGAACGGAAAGAAGAGAAAGAATAGGAAGAAGATGAAGAGGAAGAAGAGAAAGAAGGGGAATAAGGGAAAGAAGAAAAAGAAGAGAAAGAAGAGGAAGAAGAGGAAGAAGAGGAAGAAGAGATAGAAGAGGAAGAAGAGGAAGAAGAGGAAGAATAGAAAGAAGATGAAGAAGAGGAAGAAGAAGAAAAAGAGAAAGAAAAGAAAGAAGAGGAAGAAGAGAAAGAACAGAAAGAAGAGAAAAAAGACAAAGAAGAGAAAGAATAGGAAGAAGATAAAGAAGAGGCAGAAGAGAAAGAAGGGGAAGAATGGAAAGAAGAGAAAGAAGAGAAAGAAGGGAAAGAAGAGAAAGAATAGGAAGAAGATGAAGAGGAAGAAGAGAAAGAAGGGGAAGAAGGGAAATAAGAGGAAGAAGAAGAAGAAGAGGAAGAAAAGGAAGAAGAGGAAGAAGAGAAAGAAAAAGAGGAAGAAAAAGAAAAGGAAGAAGAGAAAGAAGAGAAAGAATAGGAAGAAGATGAAGAAGAGGAAGAAGAGAAAGAAGGGGAAGAAGGAAAAGAAGAGGAACAAGAGGAAGAAGAGGAAGAAAAGGAAGAAGAGGAAGAATAGGAAAAAGAGAAATAAGAAAGGAATAAGAAAGGAAGAAGAAAAAGAGGAAGAAGAAGGAGAGGAAGGAGGGAAAGAATGGGAAGAAAAGGAGGAAGAAGGGGAAGAATAGGAAGAAAAAGAAGAGGGGGAAGAAGAAGAAAAAGAGAAAGAAAAGGAAGAAGAGGAAAAAGAATAAGAAAAGGAAGAAGAGAAAGAAGAGGAAAAAGAGGAAGAATATAAAAAGGAAGGAAGAAGGAGGAGAAGAAAAAGAAGAAGAAGAGGATTTCATTCAGATTGAAACCTCTGGATGGATCCCATTCTAAAGTAGGAACTTTGGATGAGTGTCATTTCAGATTGGAATCTCCAAATAAATCCCATTTTAAATTAGGCGCTTTCGATGGTTATCATCGCGGATTAAGGTCTCTGGATATGTCGTGTTGCAACTTCGGAGCACTAAATAAATCTCATCGTAGAGTTTAAGCACTGGGCAAGTCTCCATCGCACATTGGGAGCTCTGAAAGAGTTTCACTTAGATTGGTAGTTCCAGTGATGTCTCATTCCAGATTTGGGTGCAACTCATTGTAGATTAGAAATGGTGGATGATGCTCATCGCAGACTGGAAGCTGTGGGTGAGGTTCATTGCAGGTGAACAGTTACAGATGAATCTCATTGCAGATTAGGATCTTTGAAAGAATCCAACTTACAGATTCGGAGCTCTGGATCATTCTAATCTTAGATTGAGAGCTTTGGATAAATTTTGCTGCAGATTGGGAACTTTGGATGAATCTTGTTGCAGATTGGGAGTTTTGGATAAATCTCGTTGCAGGTTGGGGGCTTTGGGTGAATTTCGCTGCAGATTGGGAGCTTTGGATGAATTTCGCTGCATATTGAGAGCTTTGGATAAATCTCGCTGCAGGTTGGGAGCCTTGGATGAATCTCGTTGCAGATTGAGACACTGGCCGTTCCAGATGTATCTTATTAAGGATTGAGACCTCTACATAAATCCCATTGCGAATTAAGTGCCCTGGATTATTCTCATCGCAGACTGAGACATTTGTATGGTATCATAATGTTGCTGATGGATCCCATTACCGATTACGAACTTTGCACGAGTCTCACCATAGATTGGGAGCTCTGGATGAGTTTCGAGAATCTCTCGATTCTTGACTCTTGATGAGATCTGCTTGCGTTTCATTACAGATTGGAGCTCTTGATTCTTGATAATCTCTGCTTGTAGATTAGGAGCCCCAAATGATTCTAATTGCAGATTAGAAGCTCCAAATGATTCTAATTGCAGATTTGAAGCTCCGAATTATTCTAAGAAGATTTGGATGAATATCGCTGCAAGTTTGAAGCTTTGGATAAATCTCGCTGCAGATTGGAAGCTTTGGATGAATCTCGCTGCAGATTGAGACATTAGTAGTTCAAGATGTATCTTATTAGAGATTGAGACCTATGGAAAAATCCGACGGTGAATTAAGTGCCCTGGATGATTCTCATCGTAGATTGAGAGATCTGTATGGTCTCATCATAGTTCCTGATGAGTCCCAATACCGATTACGAACTTCAGATGAGTCTCACCATAGATTGAGAGTTCTGGATGAGTTTCGTTACAGATTGGAGCTGTTGATTCTCAATAAGCCCTGCTTGCAGATTAAAAGCTCCAAATGATTCTAATTATAGATTAGAAGCTCCGAATGATTCTAATTGCAGATTAGAAATTCCGAATGATTCTAGTTACAGATCAGAAGCTTCGAATGATTCTAAATGCAGGTTAGAAGCTTAGAATTATTCTAATTACAGATTAGAAGCTTCGAATGATTCTAATTGCAGATTAGAAGCTTCGAATGATTCTAATTGCAGATTAGAAGCTCCGAATGATTCTAATTGCAGATTAGCAGCTACGAATGATTCTAATGGCAATTTCTGATTCCAGATGGATCTCCGGATAATTTTCATCGCAGACTGGGAGACCTGAATTGATCTCTTTACAAATTAGGAGCCTGGTTGACTTTAGTCACAGATTTGAAGTTGTGGCCCAGACTCATTATAAATTAATAGTTCCTGATGGTTGTGACTGCAGATTAGGAGCTTCAGATGAGTCCCACCGTAGATTGGAAACTCTAAATGGGCCACAATTGGGAGCTTTGGTCGAATCTCGCTGCAGATTGAGACATTGGCCATTCAAGATGTATCTTATTAGAGATTGAGACCTATGGAAAAATTCGACCGTGAATTAAGTGCCCTGGATGATTCTCATCGTAGATTGAGAGATATAGTATAGTCTCATCATATATCCTAATGAATCTCAATACCGATTACGAACTTCAGATGAGTCTCACCATAAATTGAGAGTTCCGGATGAGTTTCGTTACAGATTGGAGCTCTTGATTCTTGATAAGCTCTGTTTGCAGATTAGAAGCTCCGAGTGATTCTAATTGTAGATTAGAAGCTCTGAATGATTCTAATTGCAGATTAGAAGCCCCGAATAATTCTAATTGCAGATTAGAAGCTCCGAAGGATTCTAATTACAGATTAGGAGCTCTGAATGATTCTAATTGCAGATTAGAAGCTCCGAATTATTCTACTTGCGGATTAGAAGCTCCGAATTATTCTACTTGCAGATTAGAAGCTCCGAATTATTCTACTTGCAGATCAGAAGTTCCTAATGATTCTAATGGCAGATTAGAAGCTCGAAATGATTCTAATTGCAGATTAGCAGCTACGAATGATTCTAATAGAAATTTCTGATTCTAGATGGATCTCCGGATAATTTTCATCGCAGACTGGGAGATCTGAATGGATCTCTTTACAAATTAGCAGCCTGGTTGACTTTAGTCACAGATTTGAAGTTGTGGTCCAGACTCATTATAAATTAATAGTTCCTGATGGCTGTGACCGCAGATTAGGAGCTTCAGATGAATCCCACCGTAGATTGGAAACTCTAAGTGGGCCACAATTGGGAGCTTTGGTCGAATCTCGCTGCAGATTGTGATATTGGCCATTCAAGATGTATCTTATTTGAGATTGAGACCTATGGAAAAATCCGACCGTGAATTAAGTGCCCTGGATGATTCCCATCGTAGATCGAGAGATCTGTATGGTCTCATCATAGTTCCTGATAAGACCCAATACCGATTACGAACTTCAGATGAGCCACACCATAGATTAAGAGTTCTGGATGAGTTTCGCTACAAATGGGAGCTCTTGATTCTTGATAAGCTCTGCTTGTAGATTAAAAGCTCCAAATGATTCTAATTGTAGATTAGAAGCTCCGGATGATTCTAATTGCAGATTAGAAGCTCTGAATGATTTTAATTGCAGATTAGAAGCCTCGAATGATTCTAATTGCAGATTAGAAGCTCCGAATGATTCTAATTGCAGATTAGAAGCTTCGAACAATTCGAATTGCAGATTAGGAGCTCTGAATGATTCTAATTGCAGATTAGAAGCTCCGAATGGTTCATATTGCAGATTAGAAGCTCCTAATGATTCTAATTGCAGATTAGAAGCTCCAAATGATTCTAATTGCAGATTAGCAGCTACGAATGATTCTAATGGAAATTTCTGATTCCAGATTAAGCTGCGGATAATTTTCATCGCAGACTGGGAAATCTGAATTGATTTCTTTACAAATTAGAAGCCTGGTTGAGTCCAGTCACAGATTTGAAGTTGTGGACGGGTCTCATTATAAATTAATAGTTCCTGATGGCTGCGACTGCAGATTAGGAGCTTCAGATGAGTCCCACCGTAGATTGGAAACTCTAAATGGGCCACAATTGGGAGCTTTGGTCCAATCTCGCTGCAGATTGAGACATTGGCCATTCACGATGTATCTTATTAGACATTAAGACCTATGGAAAAATCTGACTGTGAATTAAGTGCCCTGGATGGTTCTCATCGCAGATTAAGAGATCCGTATGGTCTCATCATAGTTCCTGATGAGTCCCAATACCTATTACGAACTTCAGATAAGTCTCACCATAGATTAAGAGTTCTGGATGAGTTTCGTTACAGATTGGAGCTCTTGATTCTTGATAAGCTCTGCTTGCAGATTAGAAGCTCCAAATGATTCTAATTGTAGATTAGAAGCTCCAAATGATTCTAATTGCCGATTAGAAGCCCCGAATGATTCTAATTGCAGATTGGAAACTCCAAATGGTTTTAATTACAGATTAGAAGGTCCGAATGATTCTAATTGCAGATTAGAAGCTTCGAATGATTCTAATTGCCGATTAGAAGCCCCGAATGATTCTAATTGCAGATTGGAAACTCCAAATGGTTTTAATTACAGATTAGAAGGTCCAAATGATTCTAATTGTGGATTAGAAGCTCCGAATGATTCTAATTGCAGATTAGAAGCTCCTAATGATTTTAATTGCAGATTAGAAGCTCCGAATGATTCTAATTGCAGTTTATCAGCTCCGAACGATTTTAATGGAAATTTCTGATTCCAGATGGAGCTCCGGATGATTTTCATCGCAGACTAGGAAATCTGGATTGATCTCTTTACAAATTAGGAGCCTGGTTGAGTCCAGTCATAAAAGTTGTGGACGAGTCTCATTATTAATTAATAATAGTTCCTGATGGCTGTGACTGCAGATTAGGAGCTTCAGATGAGTCCCACCGTAGATTGAGAACTCTAAATGGGCCACAATTGACAGTTGGCCACAACTGACAGTTGTGTCTCATTATAAACTGGAACCTCTGGATGGATTTCATTAAAAAACTTCGCTCTTCGCAAATTGTCATTTCTGGATAAGTCTCATTGCAAATTAAGTGCACTGGCTAAATCTCATCGCAGCTTCGGGGACTCTAAATGGACTTCGCTACAAATTGCACTTCTTGATGAGAGCAGATTGAGACCTTTGGTTGATTTGCGTTCTAGATTGTTATCTGTAAACTAAATTCCTTGAAAATTTAGAGTTTAAAATAGGTTTCCTCGTTCTGTGTTTCTTGAAAATGACATTTAAAAGCTGCTTAGTTAAGGTTTCAGTCTACAGAACTAAAGATGCAATTCCTTCAGTATTCAACGTTTTAAATGATACTTTTCAGTTGGAACCTTTCATGAGTTAATAAACTATTATATTACTTGGTGATTACCCTGATTACAGCGTCCTATAAATCTGACTTCCATGGATTCGCATCGCGTTATTCCCTTTGGATTGTTGACTGCCAAGTCGGGGAAAATAGAAGGCGGAAAAAAATAGCAGGCTTTTCGCCATAAATCATCAAAGTCCGCTGTATGGTAGATAAAGTCGTTCTGGTGAAATGCGGGATAAAATCCAACTAACGCCAGTGAAAAATTATATGACGCTGGCGTTGTCCTGCGGTAATTTGTAATAAAATTAAGCTTCACTTTCATCTACTCCATTTTCGACTGAGAAATTAACTCACCGTGAAAATAACGCTCCCCGCAAAAGTTACGGGCAATAATTCAAGAAAAAATGCTTCACGGATTTTTATTCCTTCAATGTTTTAGGTGGAGTTTAGGGGATGCGAAATTTTTATGTGAAAATTAATCGAGGGTTGCATTAGAGGTCAACACCCCTGAAAGAGAATTGATACCGAGCTTTGATAGCTCGATGAAAAACGCAAACTGTCAGCCTTCGGGACCTATTTCCGTTTTTTGGCGTTAAACTGTTTCCTCTGCAAGGTTATTGAATCGGACACACGTAAACAGTCTTTATTGGTGTTTGTTTACCGGGAATATTGACTACCGAAGCGATTTGTAATTTTTACCTGATTTAGCTCTACTTGTATTAACTTTTACAGTAAAAGCGTTGTCAATGTTAATTTTGCCTTGCGCGTCATTCTAAATTGGAAATTTGAAAACATTAGAAGTCAATAACTTCACGAAAAGCTCTTAAGATTTCAAAAATTTTATAAAAATCGATTTTTTTGTAATTCTGACATTTTGCTCACAATATCAAAGTTAGGTTTAAATTTTTCCTTAAAACTTCTACTTTTAAGTCGAAAATTTGAAACTGTGATAAAAAAGAAGAAATTTCAACGAAATTTGGAGAACAAATTATTTTATAAAATATAAAATTTTTATGGGAAAATGTTTGAGAAAATGATGCCATTTCGAGACAAACTGGGCTTAGTAAAAATTGAGTTTTAAACCAAGGAATAGGTTAAATTGTGCAATTTGAATTCGCTATTTCGAAAAAGGCAAACTTGAAATTTTGAGAAAAAACTTGTAATTTTGAGAAAAAAAAACTTAAAATACTGGATAGAAATTTGGGGAATATAAAAAACGACAAAATTTTGACTTCTAGCCCAAAAATTCTAGACAAAATGTAATTTTTACAATTCATTTAGATTATGGTCGTTTTCAGAGCAATGTTGAGGTTTAAGGTTTAGGTTTTTTTAAGCTTTTTTCAGGGTTTTTTAAGTTTTTTTTAGGTTTTTATTTCAAATAGGAAAGTTTTGGAAAACAGTCGTCATTTTCAGAAAAAATCGAAAAAAAAAACGTTGAAACTAGATTATGGTCGTTTTCGGAGCAATGTTGAGGTTTAAGGTTTAGGTTTTTTAAAGCTTTTTTTAGGGTTTTTAAAGTTTTTTTTAGGTTTTTATTTCAAATAGGAAAGTTTTGGAAAACAGTCGTCATTTTAAGAAAAAATCGAAAAAAAAAAACGTTGAAACTAGATTATGGTCGTTTTCGGAGCAATGTTGAGGTTTAAAGTTTAGGTTTTTTAAGCTTTTTTAGGGTTTTTTAAGATTTTTTTTAGGTTTTTATTTCAAATAGGAAAGTTTTGGAAAACAGTAGTCATTTTCAGAAAAAATCGAAAAAAAAACGTTGAAACTAGATTATGGTCGTTTTCGGAGCAATGTTGAAGTTTAAGGTTTAGGTTTTTTTAAAGCTTTTTTAGGGTTTTTTAAGTTTTTTTTTTAGGTTTTTATTTCAAATAAGAAAGTTTTGGAAAACAGTCGTCATTTTCAGAAAAAATCGAATAAAAAAAACGTTGAAACCGGAGAGAACGTGACCTTATCGCTAGATTATTTTCTACAATTCCCCAAAAAATATTGCGCCCTATTTCATCTTGGCTGTGGCGAAATAAGGGACGCTAAAATAGAATAAAACATAATGAATTTTACATCAACTGACATAAGAATATCAACAAAAGCGGCCGAATCTCTGCTGCGGACTCATTCGATAAATAAAACGCATCCCATATCATATCAGCCACCGGTTTTACGGCCGTTTCCAGCAATTTTTTATCCGGACCGCCCTACCCGTGTCGGATTTTCTTAGCCCAACATCGGTAATTTTAGAGTTCATTCTTTCAAATTTGGGCGGATTTTCGACGCGAGAAAAGGGGCCCCTGCCGAATACCTCCCCATATACATGAAAATATCGCGAGAGTTTGTTCGCTCGGAATTTTCATAAAAGCATTTGCAGGAAAAGTTTTTCTTATTTTTACATGAGATTTTACCCGCTCCTTCCGTTATTATATATCTTTATATATGAGAATCTACTAGGAAACTTTTTTTTCTTCCTTTAGGTCGAATTTACGGAGATGCATAATGCAAAGTTGCCGGAAACTTCGCCAACTTCGGTTATGCGTGCATGAATATTGTTCAGGATATTTAAACAGTTTTCATATAAAGTTTAAATCTTCGGGAAGCTTTGAGCTCGTTCATTTTGATTACAAGATCCAAATCCTTCGTCTCTTTTATCAATTAAATTAAAACAAATCAGTTGGTAGATTGTCATTTGGTAGATTATGTCATTTGGTAAGGTGTTCGTTTTTAAAAAATGTATAAAGCTATTCTCGTATTCTTATGTTCAAATACTTCTTAATTCTGAATCCAAGAATTATTTTTTAGCAGCAAGCTTTAGCCACCTAAAAATGTTTTAGGGACCGTTCCTCCGTTATATTTCAAAAAAAAGGCATCTAGTCGCTAACGTTCCCTGCTCTATATCTAAATTTTCGTGGAAATGGTCACAAAATATTACGTACGGGTAGCAGTTACGTTCTTTTTTCTAAATAAAAAAAAAATCGTAGTTGGCGCTAATAAAAAACTTGTCCACTTGGTTTAAAGAATCCTTTTCCTAATCAAACGAAACTTTAGGAAACAAAACTGTTTTCAAATTCATTAATTAGTAATTGTTACGAGTTAAAAAGAAAAACATCTTTAGTTAATAAAGCTAGAACGAAAATTGTGCTTTTGGGATTAAGGTAACTTCGCAGTCAATTAAGTACGTACAACTATAAGTCATGCATTAATTACGCCACTGAAATACCTTCGTCGCCGATTTAAATTCACCCCCACCGAAGGAGCATATATTCCAAGTTTAAAAATCGATAAGTGAGAAAGTTCATTTTGAAACTGACTAAATATTAGTTGCTTTGCGGATAAGTTTCGAGCTGTAAAACTTTTTAATTAACAGTTACTGGTTTGGGGTAATAAATAATGAAGAATTAGTTTCAGTCGGGGCTAAAGCGATTCATCTAATTCCTCTTTCATATATTATTCACTAAAGACAAAGTTTTTAATGGGTTACATAAAATAGCTATTTACACACTACTACGACATCGCCTCTACAATTTCCAATTTCTAACTCTAACGAATTTTATTTTTATTACGACTAAGAAGCTTTAGATTAATGTCTTTCATCTTTATTTATTATCTGTCTCGTTTCATAGATTGTGGAAGATGTTAAAATGTTGAAAATTGAAGGTAGCTTCATCTTACGTTTTCTGGGCACATTTTTTGACTTTATAGTGATATTGATTTTTTCAAAACTTCGAGAAATATTTGTCTACTTAATGCAACTCTAAACACTCACTGACAAACAACACATAGCCTACCTGCGATTTTGCATTAGAGTTTTTTATACAAGGTATGTGAACACTCAGGAAAAATTAAAAAAAAATTTATCCCCCAAGGGGGTTAAAAAGGTTATTAAATTTTACATAAAATTTCGTCACTTTTGAAATTAGAAGTATAGAAAATGGTGCTTAGGCTTCCCTTTATTTGCATTGCATTTTTTTGGAAATTTATCCCCTACGGGGGTAAAATCTACTAAATAAAACTTTAGACACTGATGCGAGTTCCTATTATATGTATAATGTAGGTGAGTGCCAAGAGAGAACTATTCAAAATTCTTCCCCAAAAGTGTTAAATAGAGGCTGAAAATTTGTACGAAAATTCGCTATTAAAAAACAACAAAAATTTTGAAAAGCGCCATTTTCATAAAATCAAGAACTGGAAGAGGCGAAATTTTGAAAAAAATTAAAATTTTTAAAAACGATTGAAATTTTTTCAAAAATTGGCAAAATTTGGAAGTTTTCAAAAATTGGCAAAATTTTAAAGTTTTCAAAAATTGGCAAACTTGAAATTTTCAAAGATGGTCAAAATTTTTGAAAATTACCAAGAATTAAAGTAAAGAATTGTCGCCCAAATTTTTTAAAGAAATTCCATTTTCTGAAAGAACCTTAAAGAAAAACCAAAATTGTCAAAAAAAATCCAAACTTTCAATAAAAGTCAAAGTTTAAAAAAAATGTAGAAATTTTGAAAACTGTTAAAATGGAATTTTCAAAAAGTTGGAATTTTCAAAAATTAAATATTTTGAAATATGAAAAAATCATAATTTTCAGTAATTTCGAGAACTTCAAAAAAAACGATCAAATTCTTAAAAAAATTCAAAATTTTAAAAAAAATCCCAAGTTTAAAATAATTAAAGAATTTTTAATCAAATTTTCAAAAAATATGAAATTTTTGAAAGGTCTAAATATTGAAGAAAAATCAAGCTATCAAAAAAACCGGAAATTTAAAAAAATGGATTAAGTCGAAATTTTGGATAGTAAAAATCAATAAAAATATTTTTTTAAAAAGCCGATGATCCGGTTGAAAGTTAAAAAAAAATCTAAATCTTGAAAAATGTCGAAATTTTTGTAGAAAGTTAAAATTTCCACAAAAAGTCAATATTTTGAAAAAAATTCAATGTTTTGAAAGTCGGCATTTTTATAAAAACCAGGAATTGGAAAAAAGACAAAATTTTCAATAAATTAAAATTTTTAAGAACGTTTGAAATATTTTCAATAATTGGCAAAATTTGGAAGTTTTCAAAAATTGGCAAAATTTGAAAGTTTTCAAAAATTGGCAAAATTTGGAAGTTTTCAAAAATTGGCAAAATTTTGAAATTTTCAAAGATGGTCAAAATGTTTGAAAAATACCAAAATTGAAAGTGAAGAATTGTCGCCCAAATTTTTGAAAGAAATACCATTTTCTAAAAGAATCTTAGAGAAAAGCCAAAATTGTCAAAAAAGATTTAAACTTTCAATAAAAGTCAAAGTTTAAAAAATTGTAGACATTTTGAAAACTGTCAACATTTCACAGGAAATGGAATTTTCAAAAAAGTTGGGATTTTCAAAAATGAAATATTTTGAAATATGAAAAAATCAACATTTTCAGAAATTTCGAGAACTTGAAAAAAAAAGGTCAAATTTTCAAAAAAATTCGAAATTTTAAAAAATCTAAATTTTAAAATAATTGAAGAATTTTTAATCAAATTTTCAAAAAATATTGTTACAGGCTTTATCGGTTCGATGGATTATACCCACTTTATTACCAAATTAACTCGGCACACTTCAACTGAACACTAACTCACTTATTATTTAGTAATTGCTAACCCACTAACTACACTGACTTCTAACTGACTTACTCGAGGGAAAGCTGACCGCCTTTTATAGTTTTGGCCCCCGGCTTCTAGAACTTTTCGGCAGATAAGGCTTATCGTTCCCCGAAATTTCTGGAACGCTTATCTGCCATTTGTTTCGTTATCGCGGCAGCTTTCCCCTTATCAGATCCTTCTAGAAACTTTTTTTTTATTTACTAAATTATACAATTCTATTCTAAATTCTATTCCATCTATTTACATTGCGTTACAATATGAAATTTTTGAAAGGTCTAAATATTGAAGAAAAATCAAGCTATCAGAAAGACCGGAAATTTAAAATGGATTTACTTGAAATTTTGGATAGTCAAAATCAATAAAAAGTCAAATATTTTTTAAAAAGTCGATGATTCGGTTGGAAATTAAAAAAAATCGAAATTTTGAAAAATGTCGAAATTTTTGTAGAAAGTTAAAATTTCCACAAAAAGTCAATATTTTGAAAAAAATACAAAAAGTCAATATTTTGAAAAAGATTCAAAATTTTGAAAACCGGCATTTTTATAAAAACCAGGAATTGGAAAAAAAACAAAATTTTTAAAAAATTTAAATTTTTAAGAACGTTTGAAAAATTTTCAAAAATGGTTAAAATTTTAAAGTTTTTAAAAATTGGCAAAATTTTGAAGTTTTCAAAATGGTCAAAATTTTTGAAAATACCAAGATTTAAAAAGTGAAGAACTGGAGCTTAAATATAGTAAGTCTTGAAGAAAAGCCAACTTTATAAAAGAAATCTCAATATCCAATAAAAGTCAATTTTAAAAAATGTTGAAATTTTGAAAACTGTCTAATTTCACAGAAAATGAAATTTCCGAAAAAGGTAAGATTTCCCCAAAAAGATACTTCGAAATGTTATGAAAAAGTCAACATTTTCAATAGTTCCGAGAATTCGAAAAAGAGGTGAATTATTCAAAAAAATTCGAAATTTTGAGAAAATATCGAAATTTAAAATAATTGAAGAATTTTTAGTACAATTTTCACCTGAAATTTTCAAAAAGTTTAAATTTGAAAAAGTATCGAAATTTAAAATAATTAAAAACTTTTTGTAAAATTTTAAAAAAATGTGTAATTTTCGAAAATTCTAAATACTCAAAAGAAAAATCAAAAATATTAGAAAAACCGAAAATTTGTATAAAAATATCAAGTAAAAGTAGAAAATGTTTTTTTAAAAAGTCGTTGAGCCGAGTGGAAATTAAAAATAAAACCAAATGCTTAAAAATGTCGAATTTTTTGTAGAAAATTAAAATTTCCACAAAAAGTCAATATTTTGAAAAAAATTCAAATTTTTGGAAGTCGGCATTTTTACAAAAACCAAGAATTGGAAAAGAGACAACATTTTCAAAAAAATGAGAATTTTTAATAGCATTTTAAAATTTTTTAAAAATAGTCAAAATTTTAAAATTTTTTAAAAAGGTCAAATTTTTTGAAAAACTTCGAGATTTAAAAAGTGATGAATTGTCTCCCAAATTTTCAAAAAAATGCTATTTTCTAAAAGAGTCTTAAAGAAAAGTCGACATTATCAAAAAAATCGAAATTTTCAATAAAAGTCACTCTTAAAAAATGTCGAAATTTTGAAAGCTGTCTAATTTCATAGAAAACAAAATTTTCAAAAAAGGTAAGATTTCCAAAAATAACAATCTTTGAAATACTGCGAAAAAGTCAACATTTTCAATAGTTGCGGGAATTTAAAAAAGATGAACTTTTCCAAAAAATTCGAAATTTTGAGAAAGTATCCAAATTTAAAATAATTGAAGAAATTTTAGTTACATTTTCAAAAAATCTGAAATTTTCGAAAAGTCTAAATTCTAACTATTAAACTTTATTAACGATAAAAACGCAACAAAACTTAAATATTGAAGAAAAAATGAAAAATATTAGAAAAACCGAAATTTTGAAAAAAAAATTGGAAAAAATTGGAATTTTGGAAGTTAGAATCAATAAAAAGTCAAATATCTTTTCAAAAAGTCGATGATCCGAAAGGACATTTTAAAAAATCGAAATTTCGTAAAATGTCAAAAATTATGTAGAAAGTGAACATTTTCAAAAAAATCAATATTTCGAAAAAAATTCAAAACTTTGAGTCTGCCTTTTCATAAATTTCAAGAGTTGGAAAAAAGATGAAATTTTTAAAAAAATTAAAATTTTTAAACGTTAGAATTTTGAAAAGTTTTCAGAAATGATCAAAATTTTAAAAAGTTTTAAAAAATGGTCAACATTTTTGAAAAACATCAAGATTTAAAAATTGAAGAATAATGGCTCAATTTTTTAAAAATAAACTGTCATTTTCAAAAAGGTTGAAAAAAAGCCTAAATTATCAGAAAAATCAAAACTTTAAAAAAAGGCCGTTTTAAAAAAATGTTGAAATTTTAAAAACTGTCGAACTTTCATAGAAAGTGAAATTTCCAAAAAAAGTTAAGATACTGAAAAAAATATTTCAAAAATGTTAGAATTTTGAAAAAGTCGACATTTTTAATAATCTAGAGAATCTGAAAAATAAACAGAATTTTCAACAAAAAAATCAAAATTTTGAAAAAATCAAAATCTAAAATAATGAAAGGTTTGCTAGTTAAATTTTTAAAAAAATCAAAATTTTCGTAAAATCAAAATATCGCAGAAAAAAGTTATCAAAAAACCCAAAATTTTCAAAAAGAATTCATATTTTTAAAAAAAAAAATGGGAAAAAGAAATTCTAGATAACTTAAATCAGTTAAAAGTCGACTAATTTTTTTTAAAGTTGATACGATTGAAAATTTTAAAAAAAAAATTGAAAAATGTTGAAATTTTTGAAGAAACTCAAAATTTCCAAAAAAAGATAACCCTTTTAAAAAAAGTCAATATTTCTAAAAAAATTGGGTCGGGATATTTTAAAATTTCGAGTACTGGAAAAAAGACGAAAATTTCAAAAAAATTAAAATGTTAAAAAACGTTCAAATGTTGAAAACTTCAAAAATGGTCAAAATTTTTAAAAAATACCAAGATTAGAAAATTGAAGAATTGTCGGTCGAATTTTCAAAAAGAGCTGCCATTTGAATACTGAAGAAAAGCCAAAAGAAAAAACGAAATTAAAAAAAAAGTTAAAGTTATTTTAAATTACGATTTTTCTCAAATTTTCGAATTTTTTCAATATTTTAACTTCTTAAGATATTTTTTTTGTGAACCTAACTTTACACTGTCAACATTGAAATGTCACTGAAACTTTTACAATTAAAAATTAGATTCTCAAAAAAAATATTTCACAAAAGTTAAAATTTTGAAAAAAATTCGTAATTTTCAAAAAAATCGAAATTAAATAACTGAAGAATATTTGGTCAAATTTTTAAAAAAATCTGAAAATTTCGAAGATCCAAATATTAAGAAAAAATCAAAGTTATTAGAAAAGAATCGAAATTTTTTAAAAAAGTTGACATTTTTACAAAAAAAACTTGAAACAAGTCGAAATTTTGGATAGTTTAAATCCATTAAAAGTTGAATATTTTTTTTTTAAATCGATGATTCCATTGGAAATTAAAAAAATATATTAAATTTAAAAACAAACATTTCCTAAAAGAATTTTAAAGAAAAGCCAAAATTATCAAAAAATAATCGAAATTTTCAATAAAAGTCCTAAAAAAAAGAAAATTTTTGAACTCATAATTTCATAAAAAATGAAGTTTTCAAAAAAAAAAATTTCAAATATAAAATATTTTAAAATACTAGGATAAAAATCAACATTTTCAATAATTTTGAGAATGTGAAAAATATGGATTTTTCAAAAAAAAAATTCGAAATTTTAAGAAAATATCGAAATTTTAAAATAATTGAAGAATTTTTAATTAAATTTTCAAAAAATATGAAATTTTTGAAAGGTCTATATATTGAAGAAAAATCAAGCTTTCAGAAAAAACAAAAATTTAAGAAAATTGATTTTCAAAAAATTTTCAAGTCTGTGATTTTCAAAAAAATAGACATTTTGAAAATTTTCGAAAAGTTCGCAATATTTTAAAGTGGTCGAAAATTTACAAAAGATCAACATTTTGGGAAATCTAACATAGAAAATCTAAATTTTGAAATAAAGCCGAAATTTTCAAAAAAAGATCAAAAGTTTGCGAAAATGATGGAATTTTCAGAGTTGAAACTAAAAAAAAGTCAAAATTTTTAAAAATCGAAAATTTAAAAAGGAGTTGATTTTGAAGAAAGTTTGATAAAACGCGTAAAATTTTGAAAGACGTCGAACATTCAAAAAATGAGGAGATTTTTAATATAGTCGAAATTTTCAAGAAATAATTTTTTGTAAAAAAGTCAAAATTTTGAAAAATCGAGATTAATTACATTTTTCCCCGAAACAATCGATCGCTTGGTATCTGAGGGGATTCTGGAGCTACAAAACGATCTAGTGATGTGCCGTTTTGATAAAGTGGATTTTTCAAGAACAAATATTTCACAAATTAAAAAATATAAATAAAATTTCACCGCATTATCAATTTAGGAATTAATCCAGAAAGCTTCAATGCTGAGATAAACCTTTCTTCCGCCCACTTATCGATTTTATTTATTTAAATCGATTGTTCAAACGAAACATCTTGATATCGGGTCCGGACGGGTGCCCGGCTAAAGGGGGCAGGCGGTACGTAGACCGCCGTATGTGTACTTACAATTGGCACACCTGGCGGACAGCTGCCTATCGCAGCCGGCTCGGGCCAAACAAAAGAAAAGCGCCCGTTCAGAGCCACCTTGTCTTACATGAATTCGTATTGGCGCTCTGCCGCCTTGTTTCTTTTGCTTCACGACACGGCAGCTGCCGCTTTTAGGATATTGTTGGGACATCAACGGGTTTATTTCTTGATTCAGCGAGTTTCGATGGGCTTCTGTCGGTGGAACGGCAAGACCTTCGGCTACCCAAACGATCTGACTTCCCGCCATTTTTTTTCGATCTTTTCAGATTGTATATAACGCCCTTTTGTAAGGATATTCATAAGTTTCTTATTGTCCTGGGTTAGAACTACTTCGGGTTTGTTGTGAAGTTAAACAGGAATAAACTTGAGCAGTGCCAAGGGATATAATTTGATGACTAATCACTGCGTCGTAACCACGCTGCTTGCGAAAGTTTCATTATTCTATACAGTGTGTCCTAGTCCCAGTGGAAGTGGGATAACATGAGTATCTTCGTTATTATGGGAGATAGGAAATCGGTTAAAGGAGCAAAGTAGTGTGAAATTTTATGGCCATCAACATGCCATTGAGAAAACAATTGAATACTGGCTTGTTTAGATTTTATTAAGAAAAAAGTGAAAAACTGCCTTCTTTATTTTCAGCCCGATTGTAAAAACTTTTGATCAAAAATTTCGATTTGTTTTCAAAATTTAACTTTTTTCATCAATATTTCGTCTTTTTTTAAAAGAAAATTGTTTTTTTTTAATGCTCGATTTTTCAAAATTTTAACTGTATCCCAAATTCTAACTTTTTAAAATTTTAACTGTTTAAAATGCGATTATTTTTGAAAATCTCGATTTTTCTCATCATAATTTCAAATTTCTCTAAACTTCTACTTTTAGAAATTTTCAGATTTCTTTAAAAACTTGACAATGAAATTTTTTGATGTCCACTTTTTTGAAAGGTTGGATTTTTCGAAATTTCGATTCTATTTGAAGATTTAAAACTACGTATTTTTCATAATTTGGACTTCTTGTCAAAATTTTGATTTTTTTAAGGCTTTAGACGTTTTCCCAAAATTTTAACTTTCTCTTTTAAGCTGGATCCACATCAAAAAAATTCAAATCGATAAAAATTTACCTGAAAAAAATGTTAGTGCCACATTTTTTTTGAAATTTCTTTTTAAAACTTGAATTGGAAATTTAATCTTGAATTTGAAATTTAAGCTTAAAATTCTTTAACTCGAAATTTCAATAAAACATTTATTTATTTAAGAAGATTTCTAAAAAACCTAAATGCTGGTTTTAATTCCAGAAAAATTTCGATATTTCAAATTTAAACCAGATATTGTCACAGTAATTTCGAAATTTCGACTTTTAATTAAACTCGAAATTTGGAAGAAATACTTTTTTAATTCTTGAAATTTTGAATATCTGAAATTTGTAAGAAAAAATGAGGAATTTAGAAAAAAATCATAATTTCGACAAAAGATCGAAGTTTAGAGGAAAATCCCAGATTTAAAAAAGGTCAAAAACCGACGAAAGAATTTGGAAAGTAAAAAACATTGATGGTTCTCCGAGAAAAAGTCAAAATATAAATTTTTAATCAAAATTTTGATATATTGATAAAATTTCAAGAAAGAAATAATTTTTTCGAGATTCATAGTGAAGAAAAGATTTTTAAAATTTTTTTTCTATTTTTGGAATCTGTTAAAAATTTTGACTTTGAAAAAAATAAACCGATTTTAGTAAAATCATCAATCAAAACTCAAAATCAAAAAATCAATCAAACATTTGGGAGACAAATTTCTATAAAAATCTTTTCAAGAAATCGGTTGGAGAAAATGTGAGCAAAATTTTGAAAAAGAAGACGATTTTGGAAAAAAAAACTAATATTTTAAAAATAGGGTCGAAATTACGAGATAAAAATCAAAAACTATAAAAAATTCAAATTTTTCAAATAAAAGAAAATCAAATTTTTACAATCAAGTCAAAATTTCGATAATAGGCGAATTTGAAGCAAAATAGGATCGAAATCTTCAAATCTATTCTTTTCTAAAATTCTACGTTAATCTAAATTTTGACATAATCTGAATTTTCTTGAATTTTGAGAAACAAGTCAAAATTTCTAGAACAAGCCTTATTCTGAAAAAATGACGAAGCTTCAATTTATTTTCCAAAAAAAGTAAAAATTTTGACAAAAGCGCCTAAATTTTGAAAAAAAAGAACAAAATTTAAAAAAGTCAAAAATTACTGAAGAAAGACGTTTAGTCAAACCTAAGACAAAAACAAAAAATCAGAAAAGAAAGTAATGTTTGGAAATTTTTATTTTTGTCTCAAAATTCATTTACTCAAAATTTTTGAATTTTGTAAGCGAATTTTGTAAACAAATTTTTTCGGGGCATTTTCGCCTTTTTATTAAAATTTTGGATTATCTAAAACATTTCGAAAAAAATTTGAGATCTTCAAAAGATATTTTTCGTAAAATTTCCAAGTTTTCCGAAAATTTTATTTTTCTTATGAAAAGATTCTTTACATTTCAAAGAAGGAGCGAATTTGGGCAAACAGCAAAATTTCGAAAAAACACGACTTTAGAAAAAAAGAACGAATTTTCAAAGATAGTGTTCATTTCGGGGGAAAGGTCAAGATTTTGGGGGAAAGATCAAAATTTCGAGGCGAATATCCAAAGGTGGAAAATAAGTCAAACAATTAGGAAAGAGACGAATTCCGATAAAAATCTCAAAACTTTTCAGGAAACTGGTTTGGGAAAATGTTTGCGAAATTTTGAAGAATAAAGACGATTTTTGAAACAAAAACTAATATTTTGACAAGGTAAAAGTGGAAAAATATAAAAAATCAAAATTCCTAGAGAAAAGAAAGAAAATAAAATTTTTACAATTGAAAATTTCGAATGTCGAGACAAAAAAAGAAATTTTCAATATTTTCTTTATCTTCATTTTGACACAATTTTTGAAATTTCGAATAAAGATGAATTTTGAGTGATAAGTCAATATTTCCAGGACAAACCTAATTCTGAAAAAATGGCGAATTTAAAAAGTCAGTTAAAAAAAAAGTCAAAATTATGACAAAAGTATCCAAATTTCTAAAAAAAAACCAAAATTTAAAAAACGTCATCGAAAAAATTGACCTTTGGTCAAAATTAGCTTAAAAACAAAAAATCAAAAAAAATATTGTAAGAAATTTTTATTTTTGTCTTAAAATTCGTTTGTCACTCAAAATATTTGAATTGTGTAAACGAATTTTCCAAATAATTGTCTTCGGAGCATTTTCGCCTTTTTATTAAAATTTTGGATTATCTAAAACATTTTAAAACAATTTGGAAGCTTCAAAAGACATTTTTGGCGAAATTTACAAATAAATAACCTTTTCGAAAGTTATATTTTTTTTATGAAAAGATCCTATACATCTCAAGAAAAGGACGAATTTGGAAAAACAGCAAAATTTCGAAAAAAAGACGACTTTCGAAAAAAGACGACGTTAAAAAAAAAGACGAATTTTGAAAGAAGTTTCAAGAGAAAGATTAACATTTTGAGGCGAATGTGCAAATTTGGCAAATAAGTTAAAAACTCTCCAGGAAAACGCTTTGAGAAAATGTTTGCGAAATTTTAAAGAAAAAAGACGACATTCAAAGTTGGAAAATAAGTCGAAAATTCAGGAAAGAGGCGAATTCCGATAAAAATTTGAAACTTTCCAGAAAACTGAATTGAGCAAACGTTTGCGAAATTTAAAAAAAAAGAGACAATTTCCAAAGAAGCAGCTAATATTTTGACACGAGAGTAGATATATCGGGCCGATTCTACGCCAAATGACGTCATAGCAGCTTCGGATGGCATGTCGCTGAAGAAGTAGAGGGGCGGTGCATGTTGGGTGTCAAATGAAAGGGCGTGACGTGTACAACAAGATGGCGGCAATAAAGTATGTCAATAGGGCCTTATTTACAAAAAACATAAATAAAACGATCAATTACGTGGCATGTTGGGTCTCAAATGAAAGGGCGTGACGTATAGAACAAGATGGCGGCAACGAAGTATGTCAATAGGGCCTTTCATTTGACACCCAACATGCCCCGCCCCTCTACTTCTTCAGCGACATGCCATCCGAAGCTGCTATGACGTCATTTGGCGTAGAATCGGCCTGATATATCTACTCTCATGTCAAAATATTAGCTGCTTCTTTCGAAATTGTCTCTTTTTTTTAAATTTCGCAAACGTTTGCTCAATTCAGTTTTCTGGAAAGTTTGAGATTTTTATCGGAATTCGCCTCTTTCCTGAATTTTTGACTTATTTTCCAACTTTGGATGTCGTCTTTTTTCTTTAAAATTTTGCGTAGAATCGGCCTGATATATCTACTCACGAGGGTCGATATTTTGCCACGAGTGTCGATATTTAGACACGACGGTCGAAATTGCGTAGTAAAAGTCGAAAAACATAACAAAATAAAAACTTTCCAGAGAAAAAAGAAAAAATCAAATTACAAAATCAAGTTAAAACTTCAAATAGTAGACCAACTTCGAAAAAAAAAAATCGAAATTTTCAAAGATGTCTTTTTTTACTAAAATTTCCCTGAAACCAAGAAAGATTAAAAAATACAACAAAGGTTGCTCTAACGCGTTTCGATAGCCAAGCTATCATCTTCAGAGAGATACTGTATCTCTCGCGTTAGAGCTACCGTTGTTGTGGTTTTTAATCTTTCTTGGTTTCAGGGGACAAGATTTGTGTTGTAACAAAGAGTAATTATAAAGCTTAGTTGGGAATTTTCTAGAAAATTTGATAAGGGGAAGCGGCCCGATAATAAATCAAACGGCATCCACAAATTTCGGCAAACGATAAGCCTCGTCTGCCGAATTCTTCTAGAACCCGGACCGGGACCTATATAAGGCGGTCGTTTTTCCCTGAGTGGAGTTAGTTAGTTCATTAAACAGTGGATTTAGCTACAATTCAATGAATAAGTAAGTTAATTAGTTAAATGAATTAAAATTGTAGTGTTCCGAGTTTAGTTTTGAAATAAAGTGCTTACAATTCACCAAATGTTGATTATTCGAACCGATAACGCGCAACAGTATTTCAATTTATGAATTTTGATATTTAAGATGTAATTGAAATGGGTCGTGCATGAACCAGATGGTAATTATAAAAAAAAAGTCAAAACTTCCAAAGTTTTTTACTTTTTTTTATGAAAATTTTGCTACAATCTAGTTTAAAAAATGGTACCATTAAAAACATGTTGCCCAAATTTCAAAAGAGCATCAATATTTTTCTAAACATTTCCACTTTTTTAAAGATAAAGATAGAATATTTTGGGAAGCAAGTCGAAATTTTCGAAGTCGGTTTAAGGAAAACAAATTCAAAAGAAGTCGAATTTTTAGAAATCTTTTGAGAAAAAAAAAGACGAAATTCGAAAGAAAACTATTTAGGGAGAAGGTTTTAAATTTCGAGGAAATGGTGATACCTATAAGTTTTTTTTGGCAAGAAATTGAAGTGTTGAAACTGTCAATAAAAAAAAATAGTTGATGCGTTACATAATTCTGATTTATGAACCACTGATAACATTCAGTCCCCTTTCTGTGTAAATATGTATATGCTCTATTTACGGAATGTTCGACTCCGACGCATATTTGCATATCTTTCTCCATGTCGTATTAAGGGACACCTGAGACACATCCACTTCCGATGAAAACTTGTTGATATTGCTTTTTAATGGTCGTCGTAGTCGTAGTACATCGAGGCTACCACAGTATACATACAATACATCCGCCCCTAACCAGAAATTTACTTATTTATGGCGTCGTTATGTTTATTGTGTCATAAATTTCTTCCAGTGGGGGTCTTTTGCACTTCCATTGTATTCCATGAAAGTCAATTGCCTCTAAAGCTCTTAATAATGGCGTAATTTGCAATGGGGTCCAGTTTATTTGTTTATTGGGTATGAAATTTTCCCCAAATTGTACAGTACGCCCCAGCAGGTACTTGCAACTAACAGTATTAAGGTGGAGTAAATTCTATTTTTATTTATTGGGCACCAAAATCTTGATTTGTTACTCGTAAATGATAGAAGCTAAAGAAAAAATTTATAGCATGGAGGCAGTTGAATTCATTCTAGTAGATCGTTTCGTCACCTGTGTCTTTTCCTCAATTTTTATACTGTCTAAGATTTTTGTTCAAATTTGTCACACGAAACGAGAACCTGTATGAGAGAGATGTTTATTTTTGGTTTCCCTGAAAGATTAGGGGTCATTTAGAAATGTTTATTTCAATTTGAAGGTTATATGAATTTTTTTGACAACTAACTGATGTCATCAGAGTCAATTACCATCGCCACTTCCATGCTAAATGGTGACATTATTGGATCAATCCATTTTTTTTAATTTCGACATTTTTCCAAAATTTTTTTATTTTTTGAAATTGCCACTTGCCAAATTTTGTTTTTCCAAAATGTCGAACTTTTTTTAGCTTCGAATTTTTTTTTCAAACTTTCGGTTCTTTAAAATTTTGACTGTTTTAAAAATTTGCACTTTATTTCGACGTTTTCTTCGAATCTTTTTTCTTTTAACGATTTTTGAAAATGTTCAGTCACAAATTTCAACTTATTTCAAAAATGTTATTGGACTATTTTTGAAATATAAACTTTATTACCTTTTTTTAACAAGTCGATCAAAATTTCGAACTTTTTAATTTCGAGTTTTTTTTTTTAATTTCGATTCATCAAAATATGGATTGTTTTAAAAATTTGTACTTTATTAAAAACTTCGACTTTTTCTTCGAATCTTTAATCTCGATTTTTGAACACTTTCGGTCACAGCTTATGTAAAAAATTTTATCTCGCCAAAATTTCGACCATTTTCAAAATTTAAGATTTCCGACTTTTTTTTTTTAAATCGACTTTTCGAAAGTTGTATCTTTATTCACAATTTAACTCTTAGACAATTTCGGTTTTTTCAGAATTTTAATTCTGTTAAATTCCGATTTTGTTTTGAAAATGTCTAGTTTTCTAAATGATTTGTTCTCAAAAGTTCGACTTTTTTATTAAAATTTCAGCTTTTTTAATGTACGACTTTTTAAATTTCGATTTTCCTGATAATTTCAACCAGGGCCGTGCCGTGCTATGATGCAAAGAGGCAACCGCATGAGGCGGCACCTTAAGGGGGCGCATAAGTAACTAAATCAAAATATAATTTGAGTCATTCAATTACACATCGCTTTTCGGTCTGTGTCAAATGCGGCTCTTCAAATTTTAATGTTTTTTTTAATTCAAAACTCTTTTACAATTCTTATTAAAAGTTTAAGCTAAAAATTAAATAAAATGATTCCAAAGTGTATAAAAATTTTTTCGAAATTACAAAATTAAAATTATGATTTCCGAAAAAGTGCAGAACTCTTTTTCCAAATTTGTTCTTTTCTTGAAATGTAAAGGATCTTTTCATAAAAAAAATATAACTTTCGAAAAAGTTATTTATTTGTAAATTTCGCCAAAAATGTCTTTTGAAGATTCCAATTTTTTTTAATGTTTTAGATAATCCAAAATTTTAATAAAATGGTGAAAATGATTCGAAGAAAATTATTTGGAAAATTCACTTACACAATTCAAATATTTCGAGTGAAAAACGAATTTTAAGACAAAAATAAAAATTTCCTAAAATATTTTTTTCTGATTTTTTATGTTTTCAAGCTAATTTTGACCAAAGGTCAATTTTTTAGAAAGTCCCTTTCTTCAGGAATTGTTGACGTTTTTTAAATTTTGATTTTTTTTAGAAATTTTGATACTTTTGTCTCAATTTTGACTTTTTTTTCCAAAACTGACTTTTTAATTTCTTCAAAATTTAGCAAACATTTTCTCAAACCGTTTTCCAAGAGAGTTTTTAACTTATTTGCCAAATTTGCACATTCGTCCTCGAAATTTTAATCTTTCTCTTGAAACTTCTTTCAAAATTCGTCTTTTTTTTGAACGTCGTCTTTTTTCGAAAGTCGTCTTTTTTTCGAAATTTTGCTGATTTTCGAAATTCGTCCTTTTCTTGAAATGTAAAGAATGTTTTCATAAAAAAGATATAACTTTCGAAAAAGTTATTTATTTGTAAATTTCGCCAAAAATGTCTTTTGAAGCTTCCAAATTGTTTTGAAATGTTTTAGATAATCCAAAATTTTAATTAAAATGCCAAAATGCCCCGAGGAAAATTGTTTAGAAAATTCGCTTACAAAATTCAAATATTACGAGTGAAAAACCAATTTTGAGACAAAAATAAAAATTTCCCAAACTATTTTCTTCTGATTTTTCATGTTTTTAGCTTGATTTTGACCAAAAGTCAATTTTTTGGAAACTCCTTTCTTCAGGAATTGTTAACGTTTTTTAAATTTTGTTTGATTTTCGAAATTTTGATACTTTTGTCATAATTTTGACTTTTTTTCCAAAAGTGACCTTTTAATTTTGCCATTTTTTTCAGAGTTAGGGTTGTCCTGGAAATATTGACTTATTTTCCAAAATTCATCATTCGACATTTTAAAAATTGTATGAAAATCAATATAAATGTAAAAATTTTAAAAAATTCGTTTTTTTTCTCGACATTGGTCTGTTATTCGAAATTTTGACTTGCTTGTGAAAATTTAATTTTCTTCCTTTTCTCTATCAAATTTTTATTGTTTATATTTTTCAACTTTTACCTCGTAATTCGACCCCCTTGTCAAATAGCTTTTCTTTCCAAAAATCATGTTTGTTCTTCAAAATTTAGCAAACATTTTCTCAAACCGTTTTCCTGGAGAGTTTTTAACTTATTTGCCAAATTTGCACATTCGTCCTCGAAATTTTAATCTTTCTCTTGAAACATCTTTCAAAATTCGTCTTTTTTTTTGAACGTCGTCTTTTTTCGAAAGTCGTCTTTTTTTCGAAATTTTGCTGATTTTCGAAATTCGTCCTTTTCTTGAAATGTAAAGAATGTTTTCATAAAAAAGATATAACTTTCGAAAAAGTTATTTATTTGTAAATTTCGCCAAAAATGTCTTTTGAAGCTTCCAAATTGTTTTGAAATGTTTTAGATAATCCAAAATTTTAATTAAAATGCCAAAATGCCCCGGGGAAAATTGTTTGGAAAATTCGCTTACAAAATTCAAATATTACGAGTGAAAAACGAATTTTGAGACAAAAATAAAAATTTCCCAAACTATTTTGTTCTGATTTTTCATGTTTTTAGCTTGATTTTGACCAAAAGTCAATTTTTTGGAAACTCCTTTCTTCAGGAATTGTTAACGTTTTTTAAATTTTGTTTGTTTTTCGAAATTTTGATACTTTTGTCATAATTTTGACTTTTTTTTAAACTGACTTTAATTTCGCCATTTTTTTTCAGAATTAGGTTTGTCCTGGAAATATTGCCCTATTTCTCAAAATTCATCTTTCGAAATTTCAAAAATTGTATCAAAATCAATATAAATGTAAACATTTTAAAAAATTCGTTTTTTCTCTCGACACTGGTGTTATTCGAAATTTTGACTTGCTTGTGAAAATTTGATTTTCTTCTTTTTCTCTTGCAAATTTTGACTTTTTATATTTTTCCACTTTTACCTCGTAATTCGACCCCCTTGTCAAATAGCTTTTCTTTCCAAAAATCGTCTTTTTTCTTCAAAATTTCGCAAACATTTTCTCAAACCGTTTTCCTGGAGAGTTTTTGATTTATTTGCCAAATTTGCAAATTCGCCTCGAAATTTTAATGTTTCTCTCGAAATTTCTTTCAAAATTCGTCTTTTTTTTGAACGTGGTCTTTTTTCGAAAGTCGTCTTTTTTTCGAAATTTTGCTGATTTTCGAAATTCGTCCTTTTCTTGAAATGTAAAGAATATTTTCATAAAAAAGATATAACTTTCGAAAAAGTTATTTATTTGTAAATTTCGCCAAAAATGTCTTTTGAAGCTTCCAAATTGTTTTGAAATGTTTTAGATAATCCAAAATTTTAATTAAAATGCCAAAATGCCCCGAGGAAAATTGTTTGGAAAATTCGCTTACAAAATTCAAATATTACGAGTGAAAAACGAATTTTGAGACAAAAATAAAAATTTCCCAAACTATTTTGTTCTGATTTTTTATGTTTTTAGCTTGATTTTGACTAAAAGTCAATTTTTTAGAAAGCTCCTTTCTTCAGGAATTGTTGAAATTTTTTAAATTTTGGTTTTTTTTTTGAAATTTCGATACTTTTGTCATAATTTTGACTTTTTTTTAAAACTGACTCAAATATCGCCATTTTTTTAGAATTAGTTTTGTTCTGGAAATATTGCCTTATTTCTCAAAATTTATCTTTCCAAATTTCAAAAATTGTAACAAAATCAAGATAAATGTAAAAATTTTTTAAATTTCGCTTTTTTTTCTCGACATTGGTCTGTTATTCGAAATGTTGACTTGCTTGTGAAAATTTGATTTTCTTCCTTTCCTCTAACAAATTTTGATTTTTAATATTTTTCGACTTTCACCTCGTAATTCGACCCCCTTGTCAAAATATTAGCTTTTCTTTCCAAAAATCGTCTTTTTTCTTCAAAATTTCGCAAACATTTTCTCAAACCGTTTTCCTGGAGAGTTTTTGACTTATTTGCCAAATTTGCACATTCGCCTCGAAATTTTAATCTTTCTCTTGAAACTTCTTTCAAAATTCGTCTTTTTTTTGAACGTCGTCTTTTTTCGAAAGTCGTCTTTTTTTCGAAATTTTGCTGATTTTCCAAATTCGTCCTTTTCTTGAAATGTAAAGAATATTTTCATAAAAAAGATATAACTTTCGAAAAAGTTATTTATTTGTAAATTTCGCCAAAAATGTCTTTTGAAGCTTCCAAATTGTTTTGAAATGTTTTAGATAATCCAAAATTTTAATTAAAATGCCAAAATGCCCCGAGGAAAATTGTTTGGAAAATTCGCTTACAAAATTCAAATATTACGAGTGAAAAACGAATTTTGAGACAAAAATAAAAATTTCCCAAACTATTTTGTTCTGATTTTTCATGTTTTTAGCTTGATTTTGACCAAAAGTCAATTTTTTAGAAACTCCTTTCTTTAGGAATTGTTAACGTTTTTTAAATTTTGTTTGTTTTTCGAAATTTTGATACTTTTGTCATAATTTTGACTTTTTTTTTAAACTGACTTTTTAATTTCGCCATTTTTTTGCAGAATTAAGTTTGTCCTAGAAATATTGCCCTATTTCTCAAAATTCATCTTTCGAAATTTCAAAAATTGTATCAAAACCAATATAAATGTAAACATTTTAAAAAATTCGTTTTTTCTCTCGACATTGGTGTTATTCGAAATTTTGACTTGCTTGTGAAAATTTAATTTTCTCCCTTTTCTCTATCAAATTTTGATTGTTTATATTTTTCAACTTTTACCTCGTAATTCGACCCCCTTGTCAAATAGCTTTTCTTTCCAAAAATCGTCTTTTTTCTTCAAAATTTCGCAAACATTTTCTCAAACCGTTTTCCTGGAGAGTTTTTAACTTATTTGCCAAATTTGCACATTCGCCTCGAAATTTTAATCTTTCTCTTCAAACTTCTTCCAAAATTCGTCTTTTTTTCGAACGTCGTCTTTTTTCGAAAGTCGTCTTTTTTTCGAAATTTTGCTGATTTTCGAAATTCGTCCTTTTCTTGAAATGTAAAGAATGTTTTCATAAAAAAGATATAACTTTCGAAAAAGTTATTTATTTGTAAATTTCGCCAAAAATGTCTTTTGAAGCTTCCAAATTGTTTTGAAATGTTTTAGATAATCCAAAATTTTAATTAAAATGCCAAAATGCCCCGAGGAAACTTGTTTGGAAAATTCGCTTACAAAATTCAAATATTACAAGTGAAAAACGAATTTTGAGACAAAAATAAAAATTTCCCAAACTATTTTGTTCTGATTTTTCATGTTTTTAGCTTGAATTTGACCAAAAGTCAATTTTTTAGAAACTCCTTTCTTCAGGAATTGTTAACGATTTTTAAATTTTGTTTGTTTTTCGAAATTTTGATACTTTTGTCATAATTTTGACTTTTTTTTTAACTGACTTTTTAATTTCGCCATTTTTTTTTAGAATTAGGTTTGTCCTGGAAATATTACCCTATTTCTCAAAATTCATCTTTCGAAATTTCAAAAATTGTATCAAAACCAATATAAATGTAAACATTTTAAAAAATTCGTTTTTTCTCTCGACATTGGTGTTATTCGAAATTTTGACTTGCTTGTGAAAATTTAATTTTCTCCCTTTTCTCTATCAAATTTTGATTGTTTATATTTTTCAACTTTTACCTCGTAACTCGACCCCCTTGTCAAATAGCTTTTCTTTCCGAAAATCGTCTTTTTTCTTGAAAATTTCGCAAACATTTTCTCAAACCGTTTTCCTGGAGAGTTTTTGATTTATTTGCCAAATTTGCAAATTCGCCTCGAAATTTTAATGTTTCTCTCGAAATTTCTTTCAAAATTCGTCTTTTTTTTGAACGTGGTCTTTTTTCGAAAGTCGTCTTTTTTTCGAAATTTTGCTGATTTTCGAAATTCGTCCTTTTCTTGAAATGTAAAGAATATTTTCATAAAAAAGATATAACTTTCGAAAAAGTTATTTATTTGTAAATTTCGCCAAAAATGTCTTTTGAAGATTCCAATTTTTTTAAATGTTTTAGATAATCCAAAATTTTAATAAAAAGGCGAAAATGCCCCGAAGACAATTATTTGGAAAATTCGCTTACACAATTGAAATATTTTGAGAGAAAAACGAATTTTAAGACAAAAATAAAAATTTCCTAAAATATTTTTTCTGATTTTTTGTTTTCAAGCTAATTTTGACCAAAGGGCAATTTTTTAGAAAGTCCCTTTCTTCAGGAATTGTTGACGTTTTTTAAATTTTGGTTTTTTTTTTAGAAATTTCGATACTTTTGTCATAATTTTGACTTTTTTTTCCAAAACTGACTTTTTAATTTCGCCATTTTTTTCAGAGTTAGGTTTGTCCTGGAAATATTGACTTATTTCCCAAAATTCATCATTCGACATTTCAAAAATTGTATGAAAATCAATATAAATGTAAAAAATTTAAAAAATTCGTTTTTTTTTCTCGACATTGGTCTGTTATTCGAAATTTTGACTTGCTTGTGAAAATTTAATTTTCTTCCTTTTCTCTATCAAATTTTGATTGTTTATATTTTTCGACTTTTACCTCGTAATTCGACCCCCTTGTCAAAATAGCTTTTCTTTCCTAAATTCGTCTTTATTCTTGAAAATTTCGCAAACATTTTCTCAAACCGTTTTCCTGGAGAGTTTTTGATTTATTTGCCAAATTTGCGTATTCGCCTCGAAATTTTAATGTTTCTCTTGAAATTTCTTTCAAAATTCGTCTTTTTTCGAAATTCGTCTTTTTTCGAAAGTCGCCTTTTTTCCGAAATTTTGCTATTTTTCCAAATTCGTCCTTTTCTTGAAATGTACAGGATCTTTTCATAAAAAAAATATAACTTTCGAAAAAGTTATTTATTTGTAAATTTCGCCAAAAATGTCTTTTGAAGATTCCAATTTTTTTAAATGTTTTAGATAATCCAAAATTTTAATAAAAAGGCGAAAATGCCCCGAAGAAAATTATTTTCTGAGTAATGTAAAATTGAGATATAATACAATATAATATTGAAATACGGCCTCTGTTGTGTTTTTTAACCTTCCTTGGTTTCATGGGACAAGATTTGTATTTTAATTTTTGAAGATAAGCAAGGACCAGTTCGTTCCAAAAAAACAATATAATATAATTTCAAATGTCGGTGTATTTTAAAATTTTTCGATATTTTTTAAAAAATTTTCTTTTTCTAAAACGTCTAAATTTCTTTAAAAATTTCCATTGTTTTGAAAATTTCGACATTCTTTCCAAATTTCAACATATCTTGAAAATCTTCGGCTTTTTTTGAAAAAATTTCGACTCCTTTGATAATTTGGGCTTTATTTTAATATTTGCTCTTTTCTCTTTTTTTAAAATTCGACTGAACATTTTGAATTTCTTTTAAACTCGACAGTTTTCAAAATTTCGATATTTGTTTTAAAATTTTAACCTTTAATTTTTTTTGAAATTTAATTATCTCTGAAAATCTTCACATTTTACAAAATTAGGTAACTCGAAAGTTTTGCTTCTGAAATGTTGATCTTTTTCGAAACTTTCCAAGAAATTCCAAATTTTCAAAAATAGTCGACATTTTGAGAAATTGACGAACCGTTTTCCAAAATTTCGACCTTTGAAAATTTGGAATTTGTTGAACATTTTGCCGTAATTTATTACTATTATTTTCAAATAATTTTGAAAACTATTTTCCCCAAAACTTTACCATTTTTCAAAATTTCAATCGTTTGAGTTTTGATATTCGACTGTTTGAATATGTCAACACTTTTTTGTAATTTTAATCCATTTTTAATATTTGGACTTCTATTTAAATTTTTGTTTTTAATTTTTGACTTTAAAATTTCTCCACTTTTTTCAAAATTTTCGAATTTCTAAATTTAGATAATTAAAAATTTCGACATTTTATTTTCGAAAAACTTGTGCAAGTTTTTGCATTAAAAAGCTTGAAAGGGAGTTTTCAGATTGATAACCAAAAGCAAATAATCTAAAAAATTTGGAGAACTTATTGAGTTTATATGGATTTAACACGTTCATTGTTGAAATTTTTAAGGGCCCTTTAGGAAAGTGTTCCACTGAGATCTCAGACAACCAAGTTTTACGTGAAACAATTAGGACTTTCGCCAAAAAACTGCGTAAGTCTTTACATCGTGAAGCTTGGAAGGAATATTTCGTATTGACAACTGAAGTCAGAAATTTTTTTTAAGGGAATTGGAACTTGAATCTTCTTTATGACATTAGAATAATGTTGATTAACGGAGGTCTTGTTGGAATGGAGAAATTCAGAAAGAAAAGTTCGTAACAGTCATGAGTAAACCTATAGAACTTTTCCTGGAAGTATCAGGATTAATACTTATTTATTTTCCTTTGAGAAGTTCAAATCATTTTTTTTTATGGAATGGACTGGTCCTTGGTTATCTTCAAAAATTGATAGAGCAACTGTTGGGTTTTTTTAATCTTTCTTGGTTTCAGAGGACAAGATTTGTAGATCAAATTTCAAAAATGTTCTAAAGTCAAAGTTGAGAGGTTCTGCTACCAGTAATTGCATCCTGCACCAGTTGTTGTGTACAAATTTCAGGATTACTACTTAATAATGAAGCTTAGTAAGCTGACAAGTTCACCTCGAATGTATCGCGTTTCCAACAAGTAAAAATAAAACGAAAAATAATATTTTTGACAACGAACGAATTCTCGAATGCGAATGTTTACTCTGACTAACAGTTTGTCCAATATATGTTTATTAAATCAGACTGCTGCGAAATATATTAGAAATTTCGCTCTTCAGTAAAACATTAATTTCATTCGGCGATGCACATAACAACTAACATCCCTGGAGCTCTAATACGTAGGGTAAATTGCCCCCAAGAGCCAAAGTTCTAAAAAATACTCTACCCTTCACGTATCCGAACGAATCACGAAATTAGTTACAAAAAGCTTATTCTGAAGAGCAAACATTATTTTATGACCGTTTTATGATCAATATATCCATCGAACCGCTCAAGTTGACGCAGCAGAAAGTCGAAGAGGTTTCACGAAATTAGCCAGAGATGTAATTTTCCGTGGAAATAAAAGAACACCGGAATCGCCTTCGGTACAACGGGAACTTAATCTACCAGTAGTTCTTTGTAACTTATAAATCTTTGAGCGATTGTTTGAAACTCGTTTTACAAAGAAGGCGACACTCGGATGTTTAATCGCAAGTATTTATTCCGCGGCTATTAACGACTTGTTAGAAGTTTTTCCGTCTTCAAACTCATACCGTAGGTGATGATAATTACTTTATTGTTTAGCAAAATTTATCACCACTTGATCATAATTTACGATAGTTGATTGGTTGGCAATTAAGACCTGAAGGCTCAAAGGAATACAACAAATAATCGCTTAATACGTTCTTAGTGTTCGCAACATAACCAATCGTGGGACTCTGAATTTCCAGTGACATGCACATTTCCTTTCCCAAAAACAACCCTGGGATTGCCTCAGGTAACATAGGGGGCTTATGCCAGCACCAGTTTGTTAAAGCGTTAATTGAATACATACAATCAACGGTTAAAGTGTAAGAGCATTTATTGCACGTTCTTGACACGGTTTTATTAGTTTTCGAATTGCTTTTTACTTCTCTGAAATAAAAATCCTATCCCCTGAAACCAACAATGGTTGCTCTAACGCGTTTCGATAGCCAAGCTATCATCTTCAGCAAGATACTAACTACTTGTTTAAACAGAAATCTGGTCTATGATTGGTGAAGATTTTTTAATGTCGTAAATCAGTGTCTTGTTTTTTATTACTTCCATTACGTTACTAAAGAAATTCCTAATTATAATGTCACTAAAAACACAGAACACTAGAAACACAGGACTTCGCGTGTGCAAAAGCAATTCGCGCACGCGAATACTGTCGCTATACGCTTCAGACTGTTGCGAATCCAGAAATGTTCAAAAAAGACTACGCTTTTCAGAAAAATATTCAAATTAAGTAACAGAATGTAGATATTTTGAATAAAGTCGAAATTTTGAAAGATAAACGGAATCCTCAAAAAAAGTCGAAAAGTTAAGAGTTACAAATTTTTGAAAAAAATTAAACTTCCTCAAAAAATTGAGGTTTTCAAAGAAATGAAAAATGACACGATTAAAAAAGAATGAAGAACTTTCAATCAACTTTTCAAAAAATCAGAAATTTACTGAAGGAAAGTCCAAATTATCAAAAAAGTGGAAAAGTGGTAGAATTCTCAAAAAAAATCTATATGTTAAAAATTGCAAATTTTTGAAAAAAATTAAAATTCCCCAAAAAAAAGTTGAGGTTTTCAAAAAGGAAATGAAAAATGACACAATTTAAGAAAAATGAAGAACTTTCAATCAACTTTTCAAAAAATGAGAAATTTTCGAAAGTTCAATTTACTGGAGAAAAGCCAAAATGATCAAAAAAGTAGATTTTTTTTAAAAGTCAAAATTTTTAAGTTAAAGTTTTGGAAAAATGGAAATTTGTGTAGTTAAAATTTTTGAAAAAAAAAGCTTTTCGATCGAATGTTCGATTGGAAACTTTTTAATAAAAAAAATTTAAATAAATGTCAAAATGTTCAAAAAAAAACTAAGCTTTTCAATAAGAGGTCCAAATTAAGTAGAAGATGCATTCCACTTTTTCAATAAAGTCAAAATTTTGAAAGGTAGACTTTAAAAAAAAAGTCGAAATGTTAAGAATTTTAAATTTTTATCAAAAGTTAAAATTCCCAAAAAAGTTGAGATTTTGAATAAAAAAAGTGAAAATTTTCTAAATTTCAGAAAAATAAAGAATTTTCAATAAACTTTTCAAAAAATCAGAAATTTATTTTCGAAGTCAATTTATGGAAGAAAAGTCGAAATTATCAAAAAAATGAATTTTTTAAAAAGTCGAAATTTTGAAAAGTTAAAATTTTGAAAAGTTAAAATTTTGGAAAAGTCGAAATTTTGGAAAAGTCGAAATTTTGGAAAAGTCGAAGGTCGGGAAGCTAAAATTTTGAAAAAAGGTGGTTTTTTAAATCGAAATTTTTCATTGAAAATTTTTAAATAAGAAATTGAACAGAAATGTCAAAATTTTTAAAAGAGAACTAAACTTTTTTAAAAAAAGATCCAAATGAAGTAAAAGAATGTCAACATTTTGAATAAAGTCGAAATTGTGTTATCAACATTTTTTTTTACAATTCCGTCTATTTTTGTTGAAGGACTTCTCAAAAAAAATTTCGAAAAATTGAAAATCTTTGCAAAAAGTTGCGATACCCAAAAACAGTGGAGATTTTCAAGAAATAAGTAAAAAATGTCGATATTTAAAATTGAAGAATTTTTAATCAACTTCTCATAAATTCAGAAATTTTCAAAAAATCAATTTACTGAAGAAAACGCAAAGTTATCAAAAAACTGGATTTTTTAAAAAGCCGAAATTTTCACATATTAAAGTTTTGGAAAAGTCGAAATTGGGGTTAGCTGAAATTTTGCAAGAAATGTCGTTTTTTTTAATCGACATTTTTGACTGAAAATTTTTGAATAAGAACATTCAAAAATATCAAAATTTTCAAAAAACTAAGCTTTTCAAAAAAATTCAAATTAAGTAAAAGAATGTTGACATTTTGAATAAAGTCGAAATTTTGAAAAATAGACGGAATTCTCAAAAAAAAGGTAATATTTCCAAAAATTTGACATTCTCAAAAAAGAAGTGAAAAATGTCAAGATTAAAAAAATTAAGCATTTTCAATCAATCTTTCAAAAAATCAGAAAAAAACACAGAACACTAGAAACACAGGACCTCGGACGCGCGATGCAATTCGTTATCGCTATACGCTTCAGACTGTTGGGAATCCAGAAATGTTCAAAAAAGACTACGCTTTTCAGAAAAATATTCAAATTAAGTAAAAGAATGTAGACATTTTGAATAAAGTCGAAATTTTGAAAAATAGACGAAATTCTCAAAAAAAAGGTAATATTCCCAAAAATTTGACATTTTTAAAAT
Organism: Dastarcus helophoroides; assembly: GCA_028583605.1. Taxonomy (NCBI): domain Eukaryota; kingdom Metazoa; phylum Arthropoda; class Insecta; order Coleoptera; family Bothrideridae; genus Dastarcus; species Dastarcus helophoroides. Next base: position 39,623,602 of record CM053328.1, read on the forward strand.
AGAAGTGAAAAATGTCAAGATTAAAAAAATTAAGCATTTTCAATCAATCTTTCAAACAGTCAGAAAAAACACAAAACACGAGAAACACTGGACTTTGAGTGCGCGAATGCAATTCGCTATCGCTATACGCTTCAGACTGTTGAGAATCCAGATATGTTCAAAAAAGACTACGCTTTTCAGAAAAATATTCAAATTAAGTAAAAGAATGTAGACATTTTGAATAAAGTCGAAATTTTGAAAAATAGACGAATTTCTCAAAAAAAGGTAATATTCCCAAAAATTTGACATTTTCAAAAAAGAAGTGAAAAATGTCAAGATTAAAAAAATTTAGCATTTTCAATCAATCTTTCAAAAAATCAGAAAAAAACACAGAACACTAGAAACACAGGACTTCGCGTGCGCGAATGCAATTCGCTATCGCTATACGCTTCAGACTGTTGAGAATCCAGAAATGTTCAAAAAAGACTACGCTTTTTAGAAAAATATTCAAATTAAGTAAAAGAATGTAGACAATTTGAATAAAGTCGAAATTTTGAAAAATAGACGAAATTCTCAAAAAAAGGTAATATTTCCAAAAATTCGACATTCTCAAAAAAGAAGTGAAAAATGTCAAGGTTAAAAAAATTAAGCATTTTCAATCGATCTTTTAAACAGTCAGAAAATAACACAAAACACTAGAAACACAGGACTTCGGGTGCGCGAATGCAATTCGCTATCGCTATACGCTTCAGACTGTTGAGAATCCAGAAATGTTCAAAAAAGACTACGCTTTTTAGAAAAATATTCAAATTAAGTAAAAGAATGTAGACAATTTGAATAAAGTCGAAATTTTGAAAAATAGACGAAATTCTCAAAAAAAGGTAACATTCCCAAAAATTTGACATTTTCCAAAAAGAAGTGAAAAATCTCAAGATTAAAAAAATAAGCATTTTCAATTAATCTTTCAAAAAGTTAGAAAAAAACACAGAACACTAGAAACACAGGACTTCGGGTGCGCGAATGCAATTCGCTATCGCTATACGCTTCAGACTGTTGAGAATCCAGAAATGTTCAAAAAAGACTACGCTTTTCAGAAAAATATTCAAATTAAGTAAAAGAATGTGGACATTTTGAATAAAGTCGAAATTTTGAAAAATAGACGAAATTCTCAAAAAAAGGTAATATTCCCAAAAATTTGACATTTTCAAAAAAGAAGTGAAAAATCTCAAGATTAAAAAAAATAAGCATTTTCAATTAATCTTTCAAAAAGTTAGAAAAAAACACAGAACACTAGAAACACAGGACTTCGGGTGCGCGAATGCAATTCGCTATCGCTATACGCTTTAGACTGTTGAGAATCCAGAAATGTTCAAAAAAGACTACGCTTTTCAGAAAAATATTCAAATTAAGTAAAAGAATGTAGACATTTTGAATAAAGTCGAAATTTTGAAAGATAAACGGAATTCTCAAAAAAAGTCGAAAAGTTAGAGTTGCAAATTTTTGAAAAAAATTAAAATTCTTCAAAAAATTGAGCTTTTCAAGGAAATAAAAAATTACACGATTTAAAAAAAATGAAGAACTTTCAATCAACTTTTCAAAAAATCATAAATTTACTGAAGGAAACCCAAAATTATCAAAAAAGTGGATTTTTTTAAAAGTCAAAGTTTTTAAGTTAAAGTTTTGGAAAAATGGAAATTTGTAGAGCTAAAGTTTTCAAAAAAAAGTTTTTTTTGATCGAATTTTCGATTGGAAACTTTTGAATAAAAAAATTTTAAATAAATGTCAAAATGTTCAAAAAAACTAAGCTTTTCAAAAAAATATCCAAATAAAGTAGAAAATTAAAAAAAAGAATTGAACAGAAGTGTCAAAATTCTCAAAACAGAACTAAACTTTTTTTCAAAAAAGATCCAAATGAAGTAAAAGAATGTCGACATTTTCAATAAAGTCGAAATTGTGTTGTCAACATTTTTTTTTTAAATTTCGTCTATTGTTAGCGACGGAATTTTCAAAAAAATATCGAAAAATTGAAAATGTTTACAAAAAGTTGGGATACCCAAAAAAAGTGAAGATTTTCAAAAAATAAATAAAAAATGTCGATATTTAAAAAAATTGAAGAATTTTTAATCAACTTCTCAGAAATTCAGAAATTTTCAAAAAATCAATTTACTGAAGAAAACGCAAAGTTATCAAAAAACTGGATATTTTAAAAAGCCGAAATTTTCCAAAATTAAAGTTTCGGAAAAGTCGAAATTGGGGTTAGCTGAAATTTTGCCTTTTTTTTTAATCGAAATTTTTGATTGAAAATTTTGAAATAAAAACATTCAAAAATGTCAAAATTTTCAAAAAACTAAGATTTTCAAAAAAATTCAAATTAAGTAAAAGAATGTCGACATTTTGAATAAAGTCGAAATTTTCAAAAATAGACGAAATTCTCAAAAAAAAAGGTAATATTTCCAAAAATTTGACATTCTCAAAAAAGAAGTGAAAAATGTCAAGATTAAAAAAATTAAGCATTTTCAATCACTTTCAAAAAGTCAGAAAAAACACAGAACACTAGAAACATAGGACTTTGAGTGCGCGAATGCAATTCGCTATCGCTATATGCTTCAGACTGTTGAGAATCCAGATATGTTCAAAAAAGACTAAGCTTTTCAGAAAAATATTTAAATTAAGTAAAAGAATGTAGACATTTTGAATAAAGTCAAAATTTTAAAAGATAGACGGAATTCTCAAAAAAAGTCGAAATGTTAAGAGCTGCAAATATTTGAAAAAAATTAAAATTCCTCAAAAAATTGAGGTTTTCAAAGAAATGAAAAATGACACGATTTAAAAAAAAATGAAGAACTTTCAATTAACTTTTCAAAAAATCATAAATTTACTGAAGGAAAGCCAAAATTATCAGAAAAAAAAGATTCTTTAAAAAGTCGAATTTTTCAAAAATGAAAATTTTGGAAAAGTCGAAATTTAGGCAGATAAAATTTAAAAAAAAAAAGATCTTTCTGATCGAAATTTTCGATTGGAAACTTTTGAATAAAAAAAATTTAAATAAATGTCAAACTTTTCAAAAAAAAAACTAAGCTTTTCAAAAAAAAGATCCAAATTAAGTAGAAAATGCATTCCACTTTTTAAATAAAGTCGTAATTTTGAAAAGTAGTCAGAATTAAAAAAAAAAAGCCGAAATATTAAGAGTTCCAAATTTTTACCAAAAGTTAAAATTCCCCCCAAAAAAAAGTTGAAATTTTGAAAAAAGAAATTAAAAATTTCGAGATTTCAAAAAAATGAAGAATTATTTTCAATGTTATTCAAAAAATCAGAAATTTTTGAAGTCAATTTACTAAAGAAAAGTCAAAATTACCAAAAAGGTGAATTTTTTAAAAAGTGGATATTTTGAAAAGTTAAAGTTTTGAAAAAGTCGAAATTCGGGAAGCTAAAATGAAAAAAAAAGTCATTTTAATAAATCGACATTTTTGACTGAACATTTTTAAATAAAAAATTAGCAGAAATGTCAAAATTTTCAAAAAAGAACTAAATCTTTTTAAAAAAAGATTCAAATGAAGTAAAAGAATGTCGACATTTTGAATAAAGTCGAAATTTTGTTTTCAACATATTTTTTTGAGAATGCGTCTATTTCTATAGACGGAATTCTCAAAAAATTGTCGAAAAATTGAAAATTTTTGCAAAAAGTTCAGATACCCAAAAATCAACTTTTCACACATTCAAAAATGTTCAAAAAGTCAATTTACTAAAGAAAAGGCAAAATTATTAAAAAAGTGGATTTTTTCAAAAAGTCGAAATTTTCAAAGGTTAAAGTTTTGGAAAGTCGAAATTCGGGAAACTAAAATGTTCAAAAAAGAACTAAACTTTTTTAAAAATATCCAAATGAAGTAAAAGAATATCGACATTTTGAATAAAGTCGAAATTTTGTTTTCAACATATTTTTTTCAGAATGCGTCTATTTTTATAGACGGAATTCTCAAAAAAATGTCAAAAAATTGAAAATTTTTGCAAAAAGTTCAGATTCCCAAAAATCAACTTTTCAGACATTCAGAAATTTTCAAAAAGTCAATTTACTGAAGAAAAAGGCAAAGTTATCAAAAAAGTGGATTTTTTCAAAAAGTCGAAATTCTCAAAGGTTAAAGTTTTGGAAAGTCGAAATTCGGGAAACTAAAATGTTCAAAAAAGAACTAAACTTTTTTAAAAATATCCAAATGAAGTAAAAGAATATCGACATTTTGAATAAAGTCGAAATTTTGTTTTCAACATATTTTTTTCAGAATGCGTCTATTTTTATAGACGGAATTCTCAAAAAAATGTCAAAAAATTGAAAATTTTTGCAAAAAGTTCAGATTCCCAAAAATCAACTTTTCAGACATTCAGAAATTTTCAAAAAGTCAATTTACTGAAGAAAAAGGCAAAGTTATCAAAAAAGTGGATTTTTTCAAAAAGTCGAAATTCTCAAAGGTTAAAGTTTTGGAAAGTCGAAATTCGGGAAACTAAAATGTTCAAAAAAGAACTAAACTTTTTTAAAAATATCCAAATGAAGTAAAAGAATATCGACATTTTGAATAAAGTCGAAATTTTGTTTTCAACATATTTTTTTGAGAATGCGTCTATTTTTATAGACGGAATTCTCAAAAAAATGTCAAAAAATTGAAAATTTTTGCAAAAAGTTCAGATTCCCAAAAATCAACTTTTCAGACATTTAAAAATTTTCAAAGTCAATTTACTGAAGAAAAAGGCAAAGTTATCAAAAAAGTAGATTTTTTTCAAAAAGTCGAAATTTTCAAAGGTTAAAGTTTTGGAAAAGTCGAAATTCGGGAAGCTAAAATTTTCAAAAAAGAACTAAACTTTTTTAAAAATATCCAAATGAAGTAAAAGAATGTCGACATTTTGAATAAAGTCGAAAATTTGCTTTCAACATTTTTTTTTTGAGAATTCCGTCTATTTTTATAGACGGAATTCTTAGCGAGTGGATTGAACCTAAAAAAGTCAAAATTTTGGAAAGTAATTGAAATTTAAAAAATGGTGGAAATTTTTATTATTAAAAATATTAGAACAGTCACATACAAATTAGATAATGTATCCCCTCTCCTGTATCCATATTTTATTGACCTCCATTCAAATCTTTACAGAAAATATACTCTTGCTAATCAGTCGAATAATAAGAATGCTAGCGCAGCTGACGAAATCTCGCGTAATTATTCCTAATTATCGGATTTTTTAAATTAGACTCTACCCTTTACCGACAGTATTGATTCAAATCTTAACAGAAAATATTCCCTTGCTAATCAATCAAATAATAGGAAAATGCTAGCACAGCTGGCGAAATCTCGCGTAATTACTCCTAATTACCGGATTTTTCAAACTGAAAACCGCTCCAACGATTCAACTGAAGTAACCAACGCGATCAATTCGTAATAAATCTTGATAATCAATCAAATAATAATAAGAATGCTAGCAGAGCTGACGAAATCTCACGTAATTACTCCTAATTACCGGATTTTTCAAACTGAAACCCGCCCCATCGAGTCAACTGAAGTAACCACCGTGATCAATTCGTGATAAATCTTGATCGTTTGCGTTCGATGATAACGATTAATTTTCGGCGAGCGGACGCCTGATTTGGGGCCCGCTGCAGCGGCATATGTCGTCCGTGTCGTTGGTTGTTAAAAAGAGGACGATGGGCCAAATTACGATGCAGACAGATGTTGTAAAAAGGGTCAGTGAACATGCGAGAGTATCATCAAAGAACCACCTTCTTGAAAATCGTAACGTGTCGAAATTCTTTTTCATTTTTTTTGTTGGATCGATCCCAACGAACGAAGAAAAAGTAGATAGACTGAAATTTACCTGGCCAGCTGTACGTTTGGGTTTCTAAATGGGTAAATTTCGCCGAAATACCATTGAAGTAGTTGAATGAATGCTTACCCAATCGCTTTAGGCTAACGGCAACTTACCTGCAAAAAAAAAACAATATTTAAAATTTTGGAAGTATTTTTTTGAATGTTTTCCCAACTATTTTTATATGTTTAGAAAATTTCTCGAAATTTTTATTTTTGATTTTAAATTATAAGACATCAATCTCGTAATTTCGACGTGTGACTGTCGACTCTAAGCTAAAAAAAAAATGTCCCCATAAATTTCAAATATTTATTTTCATATTTTAAGTTAATTTAAAATTTTCGACTTTTTTGTAGTAACTTCGAAATTAGGGTAGAATTAAAAAAAAAATAGAAATTGTGAAAGGAAAGCTTAAAGCATATAAAAAATATTAAGTTTGCAAAAAAATGTGGAATTACCATTTCTTTTAAATTCCGATTATGGCGCCAATCTCTCTCGGTCGCCACTTCTATCTGACTATGAGAATACACATCAACGCACAAAGAAAAAAAATTAGGCAGTCTAGGGACTGCTGAAAGAAGTGAAAACTTAAAATAGTCAGTATAGCTTAGTTGGTTAAGGCGGCAGATTTCGCTTCATAGGTCTGACACGTCGCAGGTTCAAACCCCGCTGTCGATTACGCGTTTTTTAATACCATTAACACGTTGAAATACAAATGAAATACAAATCTTGTTCCCTGAAACCAACAAAGATTAAAAAACGCAACAGAGGTTGCTCTAACGCGTTTCGATAGCCAAGCTATCATCTTCAGAGAGATAAAAAAAGTTATTACACCTCTCATTCATAGCTACATAAGTGTTAATATTAGAGCATGTTGGTAACGCAAATTAGCAACATGATGACGATGTGAAACCATAATTGTTCCTCCTATCCGACGCGCCTAAACTTTTCACTTCAAAAATAAAAAAAAACAAAATGAATGCAAGACTATGTATTATCGTGAAAACACGTAAAAAGTGCTTGAGCAAATTGAGTTTTCCGCGGCAAAAACTAGTAGTTAAAGTTTAATTTAGACTGTATTTGCGGCGACAATCTCTTAAGCGTTATTTGTCGTTAAAGCAATAAACCGAAATGGGCGACAATTTTATAAATCGAGCAAACGTCAAAAAAAGGGACAAAACGAAAGTGGAAAGCCGCTGAAAATGAATACGGAATACGTACGGGCCCCGGGGGACAACCCAGTTTCTCAACTCATTTAGTTAGAGGATAGTTTATTGTCAACTATATTCTTCTATTGCATACTTTTTTAATTAAAAGTTTTATCGCCCTCGACGGGTCGGGAACCGCTCTCAATTATAATAAAACAGGAATAAACAGGACAATGCGGCAAATCTGCATGTCTGTCGGAATATACAGTATCCGAAAACAACTAAAAATGATTCTGGCGGTTCGATGCTTTCTAGAAATGAGTCTGGCGGTTCAATGTTTTTCAGAAATGATTCGGGCGGTTCAATATTCCCCAGAAATGATTCTGGCGGTTCGATTCTACCTAGAAATGATTCTGGTGGTTCAATTCCATTCAGAAATGATTATGGCGGTGCGACTCTATCCAGAAATGATTCTGGTGGTTCGATTCCAATGAGAAATGATTCTGGCAGTGCGACTCGATCCAGAAATGATTCTGGCAGTGCGATTCGATCCAGAAATGATTCTGGCAGTGCGACTCGATCCATAAATTATTCTGGCAGTGCGACTAGATCCAGAAATGATTTAGATTTTTTGGTTTAAACTTTTGATTTAAATCTCAAAGTCTGGATTTTTATCGCGATATTTCGATTTTTTTTTTTTTTTCGAAATCCGAATTTAAATAACAATATTTTGAATTTTAAAATTTGAACCGTGGATAATAATTGGACTTTCATGAAATTTTGATTTTTTCTAAAAATTGCCACTTTAAATTCGAGCTGTTAAATATTATTGCGATATTTTGAGCCCTCAAAATCCGAGGGGCGAAAACATAGAGGTTTCCTTGTCGTGAAGTTACAAACTTGTGACCATTTTCGTCCCTAAACTTCACTTTAACGCACCATTATGATCCAAAATTGCTGCTTTGTCCACAACAAACTCTTTCATTACTGATTGTCGATGGTACCATCTACACGTAAAGCAGTCGTTGGGTACCAAGGACCACGATGGTTCAACACATACGTTCAGCTGTTGCCCTGTCTTTAGCCAATGCGAGCGGGGCATATGGCAGGCTGGTCACCTTAATAATAATCAGATAAATTATACAGGGTGCCACGAGCCTTTCCCGAAAAAAGAGCAATAATAAACACGTAAATAAAACAAAAGAAGGCCGAGGCACCTGCCCGTTCGACGCTGATGAACCGGAAACACATGTTGGACAGCTGGTTCCCTCCATCGGGGCGGCGTAATTTCGTTTTTATTGTACATTAATTCTCGTCGTGCCAAAGGGTGGGAATTTTTCAGGAATTCAAGGGTGCATTTTTCATCCGTATTTGTTAATTTGGGTGTATTAGAGAAACAACTTCAAATTTTAAGAAAAAAACATTTCAAAATCTCTGAAAAATAGACCACACAGATGGTGTTTTCCAGAAATGATTCTGGCGGTTAGATGTTTTCTAAAAATGATGCTGTTGTTTCGATGGTTTCTAGAAATGATTCTGGCGTTTCGATATTTTTAAGAAATTACTCTGACGGTTCCACGTTTAACGGAAATGACTCTGGTGGTTCCATATTTACCAGAAATGATTCTGGCGGTTCAATTTTTTCCAGAAATAATTCTGGAGGTTCGATGTTTTCCAAAAATGATTCGAGCATTTCGTGTTTCTTAGAAATGATTCTAGGGATCGATTTTTTCCAAAAATTTGTGGTTCGTACTTCCGATTTAAATTTCGAAATTTGGATTTTCCTGCGGATAATTCGACTTTTTTTTTTCGAAATTCGAGCTGAAATCACAATATTTTGAATTCCAAAATTTGTATTTCATCGAAATTCATCATCTTATCAAGGATACTTTGGAACTCATCATTGAGCGCCTGGGCGAAGTGCAGAAATGGTTCAGGTGGTTCAACGTTTTTCAGAAATGATTCTGGCGGTTCAACATTTTCCCGAAAATACTTTGACGGTTCGATATTTTCCAAAATTGATTCTGAAGGTTACATTTTTTTCTGAAATGATTTTGGCGGTTCGATGTTTTTCAGAAATGATTCGGGCGGTTCAGTATTCTCCAGAAATGATTCTGGCGGTTCGATATTTTCCAGAATATATTTTAGCGGTTCGATATATTCCAAAATTGATTCTGAAGGTTACATTACATGTTTCCCTGAAATGATTCCGGCGGTTCGATGTTTTTAAGAAATTACTCTGACGGTTCCACGTTTAACAGAAATGACTCTGGCGGTTCCACGTTTAACAGAAATGACTCTGGCGGTTCCATATTTACCAGAAATGATTCTGGCGGTTCAATTTTTTCCAGAAATAATTCTGGAGGTTCGATGTTTTCCAAAAATGATTCGAGCATTTCGTATTTCTTAGAAATGATTCTAAAGGTTCGATTTGTTCCAAAAATTTTTGGTTTGCACTTCCGATTTAAATTTCGAAATTTAGATTTTCATGTGGATAATTCGACCTTTTTTTTTGGAATTCGAGCTTAAATCACTATATCTTGAATTACAAAATTTGTATTTCGTCGAAATTCATCATCTTCTCAAGGATACTTTGGAACTCATCATTGAGCGCCTGGGCGTAAGTGCAGAAATGGTTCAGGCGGTTCAACGTTTTTTAGAAATGATTCTGGCGGTTCAATATTTTCCCGAAAATACTTTGACGGTTCGATATTTTCCAAAATTGATTCTGAAGGTTACATTTTTTTCTGAAATGATTCTGGCGGTTCGATGTTTTTCAGAAATGATTCGGGCGGTTCAGTATTCTCCAGAAATGATTCTGGCGGTTCGATATTTTCCCGAAAATATTCTAGCGGTTCGATATTTTCCAAAATTGATTCTGAAGGTTACATGTTTTCCTGAAATGATTCTGGCTGTTCGATGTTGTTAAGAAATTACTCTGACGGTTCCACGTTTAACAGAAATGACTCTGGCGGTTCCATATTTACCAGAAATGATTCTGAAGGTTCAATTTTTTCCAGAAATAATTCTGGAGGTTCGATGTTTTCCAAAAATGATTCGAACATTTCGTGTTTCTTAGAAATGATTCTAGCGGTTCGATTTTTTCCAAACATTTTTGGTTTACACTTCTGATTTAAATTTCGAAATTTGGATTTTCCTGTGGATAATTCGACTTTTTTTCGAAATTCGAGCTTAAATCACGATATCTTGAATTCCAAAATTTGTGTTTCGTCGAAATTCATCATTTTATCAAGGATACTTTGGAACTCATCATTGAGCGGCTGGGCACAAGTGCAGAAATGATTCAGGCGGTTCAACGTTTTTCAGAAATGATTCTGGTGGTTCAATATTTTCCCGAAAAGATTCTGGCGGTTCGATAATTTCCAGAATTGATTCTGAAGGTTGCGGGTTTTCCTGAAATGATTCTGGCGATTCGATGTTTTTCAGAAATGATTCGGGCGGGTCAGTATTCTCCAGAAAAGATTCTGGCGGTTCGATATTTTCCAGAATTGATTCTGAAGGTTACATGTTTTCCTGAAATGATTCTGGCGGTTCGATGTTTTTCAGAAATGATTCGGGCAGTTCAATATATCCCAGAAATGATTCTGGTGGTTCGATTCTATCTAGAAATGATTCTGGAGGTTTAATTCTATCTAGAAATGATTCCGGAGGTTGGATTTTATCTAGAAATGATTTTGGTGGTTCGATTCTATTCAGAAATGAGTCTGGCGGTACAATTCTATACAGAAATGGTTCTGGCGGCTCGATGTTTTTCAGAAATAATTCGGGCAGTTCAATATTCCCCAAAAATGATTCTGGTGGTTCGATTCTATCTAGAAATCATTCTAGAGGTTCGATTCTATCTAGAAATGATTCTGATGGTTCGGTTCTATTCAGAAATGATTCTGGCGGTACAATTCTATACAGAAATGGTTCTGGCGGTTCGATGTTTTTCAGAAATTATTCGGGAAGTTCAATATTCCCCAGAAATTATTCTGGCGGTTCGATTCTATCTAGAAATCATTCTAGAGTTTCGATTCTATCTAGAAATGATTCTGGTTGTTCGATTATATTCAGAAATGATTCTGGCGGTACAATTCTATACAGAAATGGTTCTGGCGGTTCGATGTTTTCAGAAATGATTCTGGCAGTTCACTATTCCCCAGAAATGATTCTAGCGGTTCGATTCTATCTACAAATGATTCTGGAGATTCGATTCTATCTAGAAATGATTTTGTTGGTTCGATTCTATTCAGAAATGATTTTGGCGGTACAATTCTATACAGAAATGGTTCTGGTAGTTCGATTTTTTCAGAAATTTTTGCTTTGAACTTTTCATTTAAATCTCAAAATCTGGATTTTCATTTCGATATTTCGATTTTGTTGTTCGAAATCCGAATTTAAATCACAATATTTTGAATTTTAAAATATGAACCATGTAATTGGACTTTCAACTTAAAATTTTGATTTTTCCTTAAAATTGCCACTTTCAATTTGAACTGCATAAATATTGTTGCGAAATTTTGAGTCCTCAAAATTAAGGGACGAAAGCATAACGGTCAGCATGGTTACCTTGTCATTAATTTAAAAACTTGTGACCATTTTCGTCCCTATACTTAATTTGAACGCACCATTGTGATCCAAAATTGTTATTTCTGTGGTAAACCTTGATCATATTTAATCACAATTTGCAATAAAACCTATCCAAAGTCAGCGTCTTACCAAGAACACTTCAGAACTCATCATTTGAGTGCATGTACACAAGTGCGGAAATGATTCTGGCGGTTAGATGTTTTCCAGAAATGATTCTGGTGGTTAGATGTTTACCAGAAATGATTCTGGCGGTTAGATGTTTTCCAGAAATGATTCTGGCGGGTAGATGTTTTCCAGAATTGATTCTGCCAGTTCAATGTTTTCCAGAAATGATTCGAGCGGTTAGATGTTTTCTAGAAATGTTTCTGGCGGTTAGATGTTTTCCAGAAATGATTCTGGCGGTTAGATGTTTTCTAGAAATGATTCTGGTGGTTAGATGTTTACCAGAAATGATTCTGGCGGTTAGATGTTTTCCAAAATTGATTCTGCCAGTTCAATGTTTTCCAGAAATGATTCGAGCGGTTAGATGTTTTCTAGAAATGATTCTGGCGGTTAGATGTTTGCCAGAAATGATTCTGGGCGTTAGATGTTCTCCAGAAATGATTCTGGCGGTTAGTTGTTTGCCAGAAATGATTCTGGCGGTTAGTTGTTTGCCAGAAATGATTCTGGTGGTTAGATGTTTTCCAGAGATGATTCTGGCAGTTAGATGTTTTCCAAAAATGATTCTGCCAGTTCAATGTTTTCCAGAAATGATTCGAGCGGTTAGATGTTTTCTAGAAATGATTCGAACAGTTCGATGTGTCCAAGAAATGTGGTTCGACTTTCTCCAGACATTTCTGATTTGAACTTCCGATTTAAATCTCAAAATTTCCATTTTCATCTCGATATTTCCACGTTCATCTCGATATTTCCACGATATTTAGACTTTATTTTAAAAATCCTGACTTAAATGACAATTTGTATAAAAACAAATTCGAGCTCTAGCAGGAAATTTGAGGAAACCCTGGAATTAGAAAAAAGAAATTCTCAAATTTTTCAATTTCAAAATTTTATTTTTTGGCAAGTCGAAAACAGATAATGACCAAATTTAGCTACTGTTTTATATTGGCACGTACCGATGGTGTTTGATTTTGGTTAAACATCGTTGCAAAATTCTGGAATGCGCTAAGCGATTAATCAAAATCTTTTGACGGTTCGCAGGAAGGCGACCAAACTCGCTCGCCCAAAACTGCATTTTTCAATTATTACGGGACATCTGTAACATCCAGTGCAGCTGCACACACAACAAATACTCTAAAATCTGTCAGAATATCTTCCTTTTCTTGCACAACCTATTGATTTATTACCTGAAGTAATAAAGGCAAAAAAATTGAAATCCGAAAGCAGGGATATAATCTCTTCTCCTTTCTTTCCGTCTATTGTCATGTCTCGCAAAGGTCCTGGGTCGGTTTTAGGCAACCAGGTAAGCCGCCGAACAATGGTCTCGACCCCCACCATGCTCATGGTAAAGACCCAGGATATTCTATATAGTCGATTGATGAAGAACTGGTTACTCAGTTCTTGGTCGAACGCGGCTTGTTGGGAGGTGGCGTTACAATTCGTTCGTTGTGTTGTGGATAATACACGTGATTGTCACTTGGATTTACTATTACTTGAAGACTGAACAGGAGTTACAACGGTGAGTAACTTCAGTGATGCCGCAACGTGGATTATCCAAAATTCAGCAAATTTCCTCATAGTTTACATATAGATTTTTCGGAAATGGTTCTCTTGTAGAAGTTGTGCAAAAAGAAAGCCTTTCTTTAAATAATAAGTAAATGGAAGATAAAAAACAAGATAAATTGAAAGAAACATTGGCTGCAAAAATGAAATAAAAATTTAAATGACAGCCGACGAAAAATTTCGGTTATAACTTAATACTGTCATAATGCAGACAATACCTAATGCAACAAAGCAATTTTCATTTGCAGACGAATATCAGAATCATTTTGAAAAATATTGAATTGTTAGAATCATTTCTGAAAAACATACCGCCAGAATCATTTCTGGAAAACATCGAACAACTAGAATCATTTCTAGAAAACATCGAACAAACAGAATCATTTCTGAAAAAACTTGAACCGCCAGAATCATTTCTGGAAAAGATCGAACAACTAGAATCATTTCTGGAAAACATCGAACAAACAAAATCATTTATGAAAAAACCTGAACCGCCAGAATCATTTCTGGAAAATATCGCCCATCTAGAATATTGGAAAACATCCAACCGCCAGAATCATTTCTGGAAAACATCGAACAAACAGAATCATTTCTGAAAAAACTTGAACCGCCAGAATCATTTCTGGAAAATATTGTCCATCTAGAATTCTGGAAAACATCGATCCGCCAGAATCATTTCTGGAAAACATCGAACAACCAGAATCATTTCTGAAAAAACTTGAACCCCGAGAATCATTTCTGGAAAATATCGCCCAGCTAGAATCATTTCTGGAAAACATCGAACCGCCAGAACCATTTCTAGAAAACGTCGATCGGCCAGAATCATTTCTGGAAAAATTTGAACTGCCGCGCTGTTGAAATTGCTGTAGTAATTCAGACAATAGAAGGTAGTTTTCATTGCAATTTTAGATGACAGTAGAAACTAATAATGATAGAAGACAACTTTGACAACAATTTGAATGATCCCCTAAACCATTTTCCTTCCTCAGCTCCTTAAATTACATTGTGGTTGCAAAGTAGATTTCAAAAGGCTAATTTCACAGCAATCCCAGAAGACTAAGTTAATTTTGACTTCTGATGAACTTGTTTTGATTAAATTACAGAAGGAAAATTTTCAGTTTTGATTGATAGCAGAAGGCAGATTTCACATTCATCTGACATTTAAATAATTCAGTCGTATGTCTTCTGGCATCATTTGAAAGATTTCGAAGAAAAGAAGAAGAGATATTGAGATGAAAATTGCAATTTTGAGAATAAAATTACAAGTTGAAACCAGTAATTTTTGGAAACATCGAAGGCCAGACTTATTTATTGATAAAAGACAAACCGCTAGAGTTATGTTTGCAAGAAAACAAACCGCCAGAATCATTTCTGAAAAACATTGGACCACCAGATTCATTATTTAAAAAAATTGACAGCCAGAATCATTTCTGAAATAAATTTAACCGCCAGAATCATTTCTGCAAATCATCAAAGAGCCAGGAAAATTTTTGAGAAACATTGAATCGTCAGAATTATTTCTGAAGAACATTGAAGCGCCAGAATAATTTTTAGAGAACATTTAAAAACCAGAATCATTTTTGGGAAAACTGAACCGCCAGAATCATTTCTGGAAAATGTGGAACCGCCAGAATCATTTCTAGAAAATGTGGAACCGCCAGAATCATTTCTGGAAAATGTGGAACCGCCAGAATCATTTCTGGCAGATGTGAAACCGTCAGAATGATTTCTGGAAAAAATTGAACCGCTAAAATCATTTCTAGAGCCTAGAAAACATCCACCCATCAGAGTCATTTCATTCTGCACTTGTGTACACTCATTGCCAGAAGCATTTCTGGAAAATATCGCAGCTCGAATCACTTTTGGAAATCGTCGACAGCCAGAATCATTTCTGGAAAAAAATTGAACCACCAGAATCACTTTTGGAAAACTTCGAACAGCCAGAATCATTTCTGAAAAAAAAATTGAACCACCAGAATCATTTCATTCTGCGCTTGTATACACTCATTGCCAAAATCATTTCTGCAACTCATTGAACAGCCTAAATCATTTCTAGAAATAATGACGCCGCCAGAATCATTTCTGCAAAATATGCAGCATTTTTGGAAAACGTCGAACAACAAGAATCATTTCTGGAAAGCGTCGAGTCGCTAGAATCATACCTGGACAAAAAATTAAACGCCACAGTCATCGTTTTATCTATTTTATAAAAGAAGCGAATTATCCTGACAAAGTTACAAAATAACTAACTAAAAATAGGAAGTGCTGAAGTGCTGTCCTTCTAATTTTATTAGATTTTTTATTATCTATTCCGGCGTGGAATCGGCGACATTCGAATGAGTAATTTGTATTCTACAGGCTTCGCTGAATTCATAAATAATCGTCAACTTTTGGAACGTAGTATGTCAAGTGATAACAGCAAACGTTATTTATATGTCCATTATTAGGTTTTCTCGTGCTTATTAAAAGCTTTCGAGGTTGAGACAGAAGTATTTGTTGAAAAGAAGATTTGTGGCTTACGCTGGTTCGCCATTACTTTAACCAGATATACGAATTTTTCACTACCTCTTCCATCGAACGAAATCTGCTTTAAAAATTATTTCCACTTAGTTTAGAGTTCTACGAATCGCCAAAATAAAAGCTGTCTTCCCAACAATAAAACTTAATATTTCACTGTCGTTCATTTCTCATCGCACTAATTTAAAAAGACGAGATTTATTTATATAAATATTTATTCTCCCATTAACGGTAAATAAATTAAAATCTAACGTTTTCATCGGGCGACAACTCTATAATTTTTACTCGCTTACATATCCCGAGGCATTTTTCTACGAAAATAAAAATACAGTTCTTTCCGAGTCGCGGTAATTGAATTAAATTATGACACTCCTTCAACGTGAATCATGGATGCTTCGGAGATAATTGTGAGTTGCTGGTTCTAAGCGTTTCGAACATGAAAGGTAGTATATTTGCTTTTAGCGAAACATAAAAATACTTTATTTACATAATATTGTCCTGTTATTTACTTTTATTGCCAATAAACATACGCGGCGAAATTTATGGAAACGCCGAGCGGCGAAAGCATAACGGTCAGCACGGTTTCTTCGTCGCGAATTAAAAAAATCCGCGACCATTTTCGTTCCTATACTTCGCTCGAACGCTCCGCTATGATGCAAAATCAACTAATTTGTTCATATTTAATCACAATTCGCAATAGAACCGTTCGTTATTTAAAGTCTTACAAAGAATATAAGTAAAGAAATGATTCGGGCGGTTCCATGTTTAACAGAAATGACTCTGGCGGTCCATGTCTAATAGAAATGACACTGGCGCTTCCATGTTTAACAGAAATGACTCTGGCGGTTCCATATTTAACAGAAATGACGCTGGCGGTTCCATATTTAACAGAAAAGACTCTGGCGGTTCCATGTTTAACAGAAATGACTCTGGCGGTTCCATGTTTAACAGAAATGACTCCGGCGGTTCCACGTTTAACAGAAATGACTCTGGCTGTTCCATGTTTAACAGAAATGATTCTAGCGGTTCGATTTTGTCCAAAAATGTTTGGTTCGCATTTCCGATTTAAATTTCGAAATTTAGATTTTCTTCTGGATTATTCGATTTTTTTTTCGAAGTCTGAACTTAAATCACAATATTTTGAATTTCAAAATTTGTATTTCGTTGAAATTCAGCGTCTCATCAAGAATTCTTTAGAACTCATCATTGAGCGCCTGTGCACAAGTGCAGAAATGATTCTGGAAGATTTGATATTTACCAGAAATGATTCTGTTGGTTTCATTCTTCCAGAAATGATTCTGGCGATTCTATGTTTTCCATAAATGAATCTGGTGGTGCACTGTTTTCCAGAAATGATTCTAGTTGTTCGCTTTTTTCTAGAAAGGATTCAAGCGGTTCGATTTTTTCCAAAAATTTTTGGTTCGTACGTCCGATTTAAATTTCGAAATTTAGATTTTCATCTGGATACTTCGACTTTTTCGAAATCCGAGCCTAAATTACAATATTTTGAATTTCAAAATTTGTATTTCGTCGAAATTCAGCGTCTTATCAAGAACACTTTAGAACTCAGGATTGAGCGCCTGTGCACAACTACAGAAATGATTCTGGCGGTTCGACGTTTTCCAAAAATGATTCTGGCGGTTTGATGTTTACCAGAAATGATTCTGGTGGTTTCATTCCTCCAGAAATGATTCTGACGATTCGACGTTTTCCATGAATGATTCTGGCGATTCGATGTTTACCAGAAATGATTCTGGTGGCGTAATGTTTCCCAGAAATGATTTTAGTTGTTCGCTTTTTACCAGAAATGATTCTAGCGGTTCGATTTTTTTCGGAAATTTTGGGTTTCAACGTTTGGTTTTAATTACAAAATTTCGATTTTCAACTTGATATTTCCACTTTCATTTCGAAATCCATATTTCCAACAGAATATTTCAACTTTCAAATTTGGAGTTTCAACATAAACCTCGATTTTTTTCTTTAGATTGTGACTTTTATATTCGAAATGAAAAAAAGTTTTTGCTCAAAATTTTGCCTTCTCAAAATGTTAACTTATTTACGAAAGCGGAGGACTCAAAACATAACGATCACCGTGGTTCCTTCGCCATAAAAAAAAAGCCTCTACTTTTGTCCTTATACTGGGTAAGGCCATTAGGGTTCAAAATCAACTAATTTGTACAGCAAATCTTGTTCACGTTTAATCACAATTTACTGTAGATATGTTGAAATTCAGCGTGCTACAAAGAACATTTGAGAACTCAGTACTGATTGGGGGTGCGGAATGAAATGATTTTGGCAGTTCAATTTTTTCCAGAAATGATTCTGGTGGTTCGACATTTTTCAGAAATAATTCTGGCTGCTCGATATTTTCCAGAAGTGATTCTGGCGGTTCAATTTATTTCCAAAAATGATTCTGGTCGTTGGCCGTTTTTCAAAAACGATTCTGACTGTTCGATATTTTCCAGAAATTGTGCTGGTTATCTGACGTTTTCCAGAAATGGCTCTGGCTGTTCGATATTTTTCAGAAATGATTCTGGTTCTTCAACGTTTTCCAAAAATAATTCTGGCGGTTCGATGTTCTTCAGAAAAGATTCTGGCGGTTCAATTAATTTCCAGAAATCATTCTGGTGGTTGGACGTTTTTAAAAATGTTCGATATTTTTCAGGAATGAGGCTGTTCGATATTTTCCAGAAATGATTCTGGCGGTTCAATTTATTTCCAGAAATGATTCTGGTGGTTGGACATTTTTCAAAAATGATTTTAACTGTTCGATATTTTTCAGAAATGATTCTGGTTGTTTGACGTTTTGCAGAAATGGTTCTGGCTGTTCGACGTTTTCCAGAAATGATTCTGACGGTTTGATGCTTACCAGAAATGATTCTGGTGGTTTCACTCTTCTAGGAATGATTTTGGCGATTCGACGTTTTCCATAAATGATTCCAGTGGTTCAATGTTTACCAGAAATGATTCTGGTGGTTCACTGTTTTCCAGAAATGATTCTAGTTGTTCGCTTTTTTCCAGAAATGATGTTAGCGGTTCGATAGTTGTGTGGAAATTTTGGGTTTCAACGTTTGATTTTAATCACAAAATTTTGATTTTCAACTCGATATTTCCACTTTCTTCTCGAAATCCAGATTTCCAACAGAATATTTCAACTTTCAAATCTGGAGTTTCAACATAAACCTCGATTTTTTTCTTAAAATTGTGACTTAAATTCGAAATGAAAAACAGTTTTTGCTCAAAATTTTGCCATCTCAAAATTTTAACTTATTTACGAAAGTGAGGGACACAGAACATAACGGTCACAGTGGCTCCTTCGTCACGAAAAAAAAAATGCAACTACTTTCGTCCTTATACTTCTTGTGGGTGAGGCCATTATGGTGCAAAATCAACTAATTAGTACAGCAAACCTTGTTCACGTTTAATCACAATTTACTGTAGATATGTTGAAATTCAGCGTCTTACAAAGAACATTTGAGAACTCAGTACTGATTGAGGGTACTCAAGTGCGGAATGAAATGATTCTGGCAGTTCAATTTTTTCTAGAAATGATTCTGGTGGTCCGACATTTTCCAGAAATGATTCTGACTGTTCGATATTTTCCAGAAATGGTTGTTTGACGTTTTCCAGAAATGGTTCTGGCTGTTCGATATTTTTCAGAAATGATTCTGGTTCTTCAACGTTTTCAAGAAATGATTCTGGCGGTTCGCTGTTCTTCAGAAAAAATTCTGGCAGTTCAATTGATTTCCAGAAATGATTCTGGCGGTTGCACGTTTTTAAAAATGATTCTGACCGGTCCATATTTTTCAGAAATAATTCTGGCTGTTCGATAATTTCCAGAAATGATTCTGGTGGTTCAATTTATTTCCAGAAATGATTCTGGTTATTTGACGTTTACCAGAAATGGTTTTGGCTGTTCGATATTTTTCAGAAATGATTCTGGTTTTTTAATGTTTTTCAGAAATGATTCTGGCGATTCGATGTTCCTCAGAAAACTTTCTGGCGATTCAATTGATTTTCAGAAATGATCTTGGTGGTTAGACGTTTTTAAAAATGATTCTGACTGTTGAATATATTTCAGAAATTATTCTGGCTGTTCGATATTTTCCAGAAATGATTCTGGCGGTTCAGTTTATTTGCAGAAATGATTCTGGCTGTTCGATATTTTCCAGAAATGATTCTGGCGATTCAATCTATTTCCAGAAATGATTCTGATGGTTGGACGTTTTTCAAAAATGATTTTGACTGTTCGATATTTTCCAGAAATGATTCTGGCTGTTTGACGTTTTGCAGAAATGGTTCTGGCTGTTCGATATTTTTCAGAAATGATTCTGGTTCTTCAACGTTTTCCAGAAATGATTCTGGCGGTTCGATGCTCTTCAGAAAAGATTCTGGCGATTCAATTGATTTCCAAAAATGATTCTGGTGGTTGGACGTTTTTAAAAATGATTCTGACTGTTCGATATTTTCCAGAAATGATTATGATTGTTTGACGTTTTCGAGAAATGTTTCTCACTGTTCGATATTTTTCAGAAATGATTCTGGCGGTTCGATCTTTTTCAGAAAAGATTCTGGCGGTTCAATTGATTTCCAGAAATGATTCTGGTGGTTGGACGTTTTTAAAAATGATTCTGACTGTTCGATATTTTCCAGAAATGATTATGGCGGTTCAATTTATTTCCAGAAATGATTCTGGTGGTTGAACGTTTTTTAAAAATGATTCTGACTGTTCGATATTTTCCAGAAATGATTCTGGTTGTTTGACGTTTTCCAGAAATGGTCTGGCTTTTCGATATTTTTCAGAAATGATTCTGGTTCTTCAACGTTTTCCATAAATGATTCTGGCGGTTCGATGTTCTTCAGAAAAGATTCTGGCGGTTCGATGTTCTTCAGAAAAGATTCTGGCGGTTCAATTTATTTCCAAAAATGATTCTGGTGGTGGGACGTTTTTCAAAAATGATTTTGACTGTTCGATATTTTCCAGAAATGATTCTGGTTATTTGACGTTTTCCAGAAATGGTTCTGGGTGTTCGATATTTTTCAAAAATAATTCTGGTTCTTTAATGTTTTTCAGAAATGATTCTGGTGGTTCGATGTTCTTCAGAAAACATTCTGGCGGTTCAATTGATTTCCAGAAATGATTCTGGTGGTTGGACGTTTTTAAAAATGATTCTGACTGTTCGATATATTTCAGAAATGATTCTGGCTGTTCGATATTTTCCAGAAATGATTCTGGCGGTTCAGTTTATTTCCAGAAATGATGCTGGCGGTTCAATTTATTTCCAGAAATGATTCTTGTGGTTGGACGTTTTTTCAAAAATGATTCTGACTGTTTAATATTTTCCAGAAATGATTCCGGTTGTTCAACGTTTTCCAGAAATGGTTGTGGCTGTTCAATATTTTTCAAAAATGATTCTGGTTCTTCAACGTTTTCCAGAAATGATTCTGGCGGTTCGATGTTCTTCAGAAATGATTCTGGCGGTACAATTGATTTCCAGAAATGATTTTGGTGGTTGGACGTTTTTAAAAATGATTCTGACTGTCCGATGTTTTTCAGAAATGATTCTGGCGGTTATTTTTTTTGCAGAAATGATTCTGGCTGTTCGACGTTTTCCAGAAGTAATACTGGATGTTTAATTTATTTCCAGAAATGATTCTGGTGGTTGGACGTTTTTCAAAAATGATTCTGACTGTTCTATATTTTCCAAAAATGATTCTGATTTTGTGGCGTTTTCCAGAAATGGTTCTGGCTGTTCGATATCTTTCAAAAATGATTCTGGTTCTTTAATGTTTTCCAGAAATGATTCTGGCGGTTCGAAATTCTTCAGGAAAGATTCTGGCGGTTAAATTGATTTCCAGAAATGATTCTGGTGGTTGGACGTTTTTAAAAATGATTCTGACTGTTTGATATATTTCAGAAATGATTCTGGCTGTTCGATATTTTCCAGAAATGATTCTGGCGGTTCGATTTATTTCCACAAATGATTCTGGTGGCTAGACGTTTTTCAAAAATGATTCTGACTGTTCGATATTTTCCAGAAATATTAGTGGTTGTTTGACGTTTTCCAGAAGTGGTTCTGGCTATTCGATATTTTTCAGAATTGATTCTGGTTCTTCAACGTTTTCCAGAAATTATTCTGGTTGTTACATCTTCTTCAGAAAAGATTCTGGCGGTTCAATTGATTTCCAGAAATGATTCTGGTGGTTGAACGTTTTCAAAAACGCTTCCGACTGTTCGATATTTTTCAGAATTGATTCTGGTTCTTCAACGTTTTCCAGAAATAATTCTGGCGGTTAGATGTACTTCAGAAAAGATTCTGGCGGTTCAATTGATTTCCAGAAATGATTCTGGTGGTTGGACGTTTTCAAAAATGATTCTGACTCTTCGATATTTTTCAGAAATAATTCTGGCTGTACGATATTTTTCAGAAATGATCTGGCGGTTCGATGTTCTTCACAAATGAGTCTGGCGGTTCAATTGATTTCCAGAAATGATTCTGGTGGTGGGACGTTTTCAAAAATGATTCTGACTGTTCGATATTTTTCAAAAATAATTCTGGCTGTACGATATTTTTCAGAAATGATTCTGGCGATTCGATATTCTTCAGAAATGATTCTGGTGGCTCAATTGATTTCTAAAAATGATTCTGGTGGTTGGACGTTTTTAAAAATGATTCTGACTGTTCGATATTTTTCAGAAATGATTCTGGAGGTTCATTTTTTTTCAGAAATGATTCTGACTGTTCGACGTTTTCCAGAAATAATTCTGGCTATTCGATATTTTCCAGAAATGATTCTGGTTGTTCGACGTTTCTAGAAATGATTCTGGCGGTTCGATGTCTTTCAAAAATAATTCTAACGATTTAATGTTTTCCAGTACAACTGCAGAGAGAAATGATTCTGGCGGGTCGATGTTATCCAGAAATGATTCTGGCAGTTTGGTCTTCCTCAGAAGTGATTCTGATAGTTCAATATTCTCCAAAAATGTGGTGGTTCGCGAAGTATGAACTCAGACACCATGAAACATTGACAAATACGTCACTGATTACTATTTCTTCTTGTGCTTTTAGTATGCTTCGTTCTTACCCAGCTCTTCCCAAGTTAAAGTGGCAGACTAGTAATTTTTCATCCAATATTATTTTCAAATAGACATATTTTATACATCGATGGCATGATTTACGGAACTGTTTTAATTTTAACCCCACAAATGCATAAAATTAAAGTGCATTCACAATAACCATAGCGATTTATGAGATCGCAATGAAAAGAAATGTATTTTATCCTTTCTTATTTAGTATAGTGTTTGCAATATCGCAACGTCTGAGCCGACTATGGGGTGTATTGTATACTATCGGCTGATCTGCCATAATTACTGAGATGCGCGTAATTAATAAACCTGTGCTAACTCTTAAATAAATATCTAAATGAAATGCCAATAAAAAAAGTGAACCTAAATCTAGAATTTAAAGAAAGTTTTCCAAAATATTTTGCATCATTAATTTTTTTCTGTTCTGGAATCAATACAGCATCATCTGTACAATTTGCAAAATAAGTTAAATGCGACTGTGATTAGTCGTTAGAATCTTCATTGGCCGACTTTTAGCTTCTGGGGGATGAATGTGGAGAAACAAAGAATTTTTCAGCTTTTTAAAAAATTAGAAAAATCTGGTTCTTGCACCTCGTGGTTTTTAGTCAACTACAAATTGGCAAATAAAACTTCGCGGTAGGAGATAATTAAAACTGGCGGCGATCGGGTTTCACATGCAACTTAAAAACAAACGAGTGGACGGTGGAGAGCACTGACCAGCTGGTTTTCTCGGCTGACCCCTCGGTCGACTATCGATATCACTATACGAGCAACCTATACGTGAATCATTCGAACTAATATTCAGACGCCTACCTCATCTGGATCTTACGCTATGGCATTAATGTCCATCGTTAGGCCGTTAGAAATATGAGTTATTGAATCACATTATCACACTCGGCCGTCTAAGTGGTTATAAAACTGGCCACGTGACGTCTGGAGGTAGATTACGAGGGCAATTCGGAAGTTTGCTTCCTGATAGTAAAAGTGTAAATGGCTTGCTTGACCTTTGTTATATTAATATATACAATTCTTTAAGAAAAGGTTGAAGCCCTTGAAGCACTGTGGACGTCCAAATGGGTCATATATGAATAAATTCTGAGGCACCTGGTCATTAAGAATGCTTCAAAAAATTTCTGAAAGAGATGACATCGAGATAAAAAAAAGAACACTCATCACCGAGTGAGTGTACACAAATGCATAAATAATTCTGGATTTAATGTGTTTCAGAAATGATTCTGGCGGTCTAACATTTTCCAGAAATGATTCTGGCGGCCTAACATTTTCCACAAATGATTCTGAAGGTCTAATATTTTCCAGAAATGATTCTGGCGGTCTGACATATTCCAGAAATGGTTCTGGCGGTTCGATGGTTTCCAGAAATGGTTCTGGTGGTTCGATGGTTTCCAGAAGTGATTCTGGTAGTTCGATGTTTTCCAGAAATGACTCTGGCGGTTCGATATTTTTCAGAAATGATTTTGACTATTCGATGTTTCTCGCAAATGATTTTGGTGATTCAAAGTTTTCCAGAAATGATTCTGGCGATTCGATGTTTTCCAGAAATGACTCTGGCGGTTCGATATTTTACAGAAATGATTCTGGCGCTGTTCGATGTTTCCCGGAAATGATTTCAGTGATTTAAAGTTTTCCAGAAATTATTCTGGCGGTTCCATAGCTCCTTAAATGATTCTGGCGGTTCCATATTTCGATAAATGATTCTGGCGGTTCTATATTCCCATAAATGATTCTGGCGGTTCTATATTCCCATAAATGATTCTGGCGGTTCCATATTTCCAGAAATGATTCTGGCGGTTTGGTTTTTTTACAGAAATGATTCTGGCGGTTCGATTGTTTCGAGAAGTTTCGAGCTTCAACTTCTGATTTTGATCGCAAAATTTCGATTTTCCAACTTTGGCCGTCCGTTCGATGACAAATTACCGGGGCAATTCGAAAATTCGCTTCCTGATAGTAAGAGTAAAAAGCGATAGTTTTCTTTCATTTTTAAGGGGATTTAAGCGAACTGACATTTTATGGCGTACATACAGTGTGACTTCCTTGACGAGCTCTTTTTTGTCGTTTAATATTCGCTTAGTTTTTTCTTCGAGAAAACACTAAGTTATGTGCATAATGTGAGATAATTATCGACCGGATAACAAGGATAATTTAATACTTAGTTATCTCAATTAGCATAAAAATGATCCCGACTAATTTTAACAAGTTTATAAACTGCAAGTTTACGGTGTTAATTACTGCATATTTGATTAAAATCTACCTCATTAATCAACGTTTGCACCTTACGTTTTGATGTGGATTGATTGCCCAATAAAAAAGTTAATAAATAAGTTATGAATAAAATCCTGTTTCACTAGGCAGTGATAACCTATTAATGGTCGTTTCAGCGTTGGGGAAAAGATGCAAGAAATTTTTCATTATGGTGCGACTTTCGTTGGCAAACATCCTGCACACTAAACATTTAATTCTGTTAGAGTATTCCTGTTAATAGGAATGTAAACAGCTTGGGCAAACAAAGCTTTAGTTTTACGTTCTCCGTTAACAAAACAAAGTGGATACTTTACGCGAACATGTAAACAGCGACAGTGATTAGTGGGATTATGAAATGATATTTCGCTTGCGTTAGGGCCATTTCCAAAACAATTATTTCTTACAATTTTGTTTACAAAAGAACGTTGTTTTCCATTAAAACCAAATTGAAATTAAAACTAACAATAAGTCGAATCACTGTTAAGGATTCCTGAAAACGAAGAAGGGACGAATTAAGTGAATCATTTCTTCCAAGTCATTGTTAAAGACACAGTTATTAGATAGACCTTTCAATGCCTTTGACAGGCACAGAAAGTAATGCTGTTGCCATATTTCCATAAATGATTCTGGCGGTTCTATATTCCCATAAATGATTCTGGCGGTTCCATATTTCCAGAAATGATTCTGGCGGTTCCATATTTCCAGAAATGATTCTGGCGGTTCCATATTTCCAGAAATGATTCTGGCGGTTTGATTTTTTTACAGAACTGATTCTGGCGGTTCGATTGTTTCGAGAAGTTTCGAGCTTCAACATAAAGTAAGGCTGTTGTTTTTTTTTTTTGTGCAGAAGACAGTAGTTTCGATTCAAGGCTCTAAAATTACCAATTACTGGGCGAATTTAAACTAGGAAGGCTTTATTTATTTATCTTTATTGTTTATTATTATTTTTTAATGCCCCTCTGTTAATCATCGAGCTAATCACCTGAAATGGGCAACAAATTAGCTTTTAATGATAGTGCGTATTGCTAGCGGTGAAAGTTCATCATTTTGAAAGAGACACATTCTAAATGACTTCACAAATTAATGTCGTCGTCTATTCTTGTATGCATACATATAATTTACGTAACATCTTATTTGACGTAACAATCCGTTATAAAATACGTTACAAAGTATCTGACGACTTAGTCAAGCTTTTAGTGAAATTTTATCCTTAACAAAGCCACTTTAGGATCCAATTGCGTGAGATGTGCCGTGCCGTTAATCCCCTGATTACCTTTTCGGTTGATGCAGAAGACAATTTTTTTCGAAGTTGAATTGATCTCCTCAAATGTGTTGAATTGTTACCTTGTTTTTAAAAAAAAATAATCCAAAGCTGCCTCTAAATAAATAATTGGAAACATTACCAATTACTTTCCTCGAAACAGAAAACATTTTTTTTATTAAACATAAATGTGACACACCAAAAGCGTTTTTATTGTCAGTAGTCTCTTCAGAAAACTGGTCAAAATATTTCCACGTTTTATTAACTTTTTTTCGATTTTAAACTGAGAAACTATTGGCTCTTAGTTCTAGATACTCTTTGATGAACTTTCTAATTGTCTTATTACTTCATTGACCTCCACCTTGGAGCTGGGAAGTGAGAATGAATCAAGTATTTGCATGGGAGGAAGTCTAAACGTGTTGACCCAACTATTAGTCAAACAAACTTGGCTGAAGATGCTACACAGTTTGCTCGAAGTTTGTAGAGTTAGCGTAATTATTTTCAAGTTAATACAGGGTGATCTATTACGTCTACGTCAAGTTTTAACGGCTGAAAACTGAAACAAATATTGGGAAAAACTTAGATTCAGTTCAAGGTTTTGTTGAGGAGTTTCGTAATAATCGAGTAACCCAAACTAGTGAATTGTTTCACGTAATTGTACGTCTTCTGGCTATCTTCTAAAAAAATCAAATAATATTGAAGTAATATCGCGCTCTGTAAGCCTTTTTGAAGTAAGTCATTCATCATTGACGAATTTATCATGTTTCACTTGCTTGCGCACCGTATCTGAAAAATATAATTTTTTATGCAGTTGTCTCGTTTTTTGACACACTGTTTACCACAATTTTTTAAACAAATCATATTTTTAAATTTTAATTTAGAATTTTAAGAAAAAATCAAATTTTGTGAACCTTAATATTTATGAAATGCATTCGAGACTTAATTCGAAATTTCGATTTTCGAAATTATGTGAACATGGAGGAATTTCAAAAGTTAAACTTTCGAGTAACACCCCGAAATTTATAACAAAAATATTCTCAAATTTTCATACTTAACATTTAAATAAATTAAACTAATAAATAAAATTAACTAAGGGTAAGTAAGTGCTATTGAGTTTTAATACAAAATTTTGAGTTGCAATTGGAAATTTTTGAAAAAAAAATGGTAATTTTGGCATAAAGACGAATTTAAAAAAAAATCAAAGCAAAATTCCAAAAAGAGCTACGTTTTAGCAAAAAAATTGTAGAGAACAAATTAAAAATTGTGGTTTTTAGTCTCTGAATTCTGGAGAGAAACGTTTCAAAATTTGATTTTTTTTTGATTTACAAAATTTTTAAATTTATTCCGAATTTTCTAAATTTTAACCTCAATTCCAGCATCGTTTTCTGGAAGTTTCGTCTTTTAAGCCACACATTCTGTTTGAAGCTATCCGTTTCTAGAAAAAGTCGAAATTTCGAGTTTGAAAGTCAAAAATTTATAAAGAACACTGTCAGAACTCATAAACGAGTGTACCCAATGCTGAAATGGTTCTGGCGGTTCAATATTTCTCAGAAATGATTCTGGCGTTTCAGTATTTTTTAGAAATAATTCTGGCGGTTTAATATTTCTCAGAAATGATTCTGGCGGTTCAATATTCTTCAGAAATGATTCTGGCGGTTCAATGTTTCTCAGAAATAATTCTGGAGGTTCGATGTTTCCCGGAAATGATTCTGGCGGTTCGATGTTTCTCAGAAATAATTCTGGCGGTTCGATGTTTCCCAGAAATGATTCTGGCGGTTCGATTTATTCCAAAAATTCCGTGTTTAAATCTCAAGATTTTAATCTCAAGACATTTTGAGATCGGAAGTCAAAAATTTGCCAAGAACACTATCAGAACTCATAACGAGTGTACACAATGCTGAAATGGTTCTGGCGGTTCAATATTTCTCAGAAATGATTCTGGCGGTTCAATATTTCTCAGAAATGATTCTGGAGGCTCAATGTTTCTCAGAAATGATTCTAGAGGTTCGATTTATTCCAAAAATTTCGTGTTTAAATCTCAAGATTTCAATCTCAAGAAATTTTGAGACTGGAAGTCAAAAATTTGCAAGGAACACTGTCAGAACTCATTAACGAGTGTACACAATGCTGAAATGGTTTTGGCGGTTTAATATTTCTCAGAAATGATTCTGGAGGTTCTATATTTCCCAGAAATGATTCTGGCGGTTCAATGCTTCCCAGAAATGATTCTGGAGGTTCGATTTATTCCAAAAATTTCGTGTTTAAATCTCAAGATTCCAATCTCAAGAAATTTTGAGATTGGAAGTCAAAAATTGGCAAGGAATACTATTAGAACTCATTAACGAGTGTATACAAGGCTGAAATGATTCTGGCGGTTCAATATTTCTCAGAAATGATTCTGACGGATTAATATTTCTCAGAAATGATTCTGGCGATTCGATGTTTCCTAGAAATGGTTCTGGCGGTTCAATATTTCTCAGAAATGATTCTGGCGGTTTAATATTTCTCAGAAATGATTCTAGCGATTCAATATTTTTTAGAAATGATTCTGGCTGTTGCAATATTTCTCAGAATTGATTCTGGTGGTTCAATGTTTCCTAGAAATGATTCTGGCGGTTCGATTTATTCCAAAAATTTTGTGTTTAAATCTTAAGATTCCAATCTCAAGAAATTTCGAGACTGAAAGTCAAAAATTTGCAAGAAACACTATCAGAATTCATAAACGAGTGTACACAATGCTGAAATGGTTCTGGCGGTTCAATATTTCTCAGAAATTATTCTGACGGTTCAATATTTCTCAGAATTGATTCTGGCGGTTCAATATTTCTCAGAAATGATTCTGGCGGTTCGATGGTTCCCAGAAATGATTCTAGAGCTTTGATTTATTCCAAAAATTTCGTGTTTAAATCCTAAGATTACAATCTCAAGAAATTTCGAGATTAGAAGTCAAAAATTTCCAAGGAACTCCTAAGAACTCCTAAACGAGTATATACAATGCGGAAATGGTTCTGGCGGTTCAATATTTCTCAGAAATGATTCTGGCGGTTCAATATTTCTCAGAAATAATTCTGGAGGTTCGATGCTTTTCAGAAATGATTTTGGCGGTTCGATTTATTCCAAAAATTTCATGGTTAAATCTTAAGATTCTAATCTCAAGATTTTCATCTCGATATTTCGACTTTTTCCCGAACTTAAATCACGATATTTTGAATTTCAAACTTTAGGTTTTTAACTTCAGACCTCGATTTTTTTCTTATTATTGTGACTTTAAATTGGACACATTTTTATTGAAATTTTGACTTCTGAAAATCTCGATTAATTTTTCAAAAACAAACGACTTGCAAACACATTTCAGAACACATCACTGGGTATGTGCACCAGTGCAGAAATGATTCTGGCAGTTTCAGTTTCCAGAAATGATTCTGGCGGTTCAATATTTCTCAGAAATGATTTTGGCGGTTCGATATTTCTCAGAAATGATTTTGGCGGTTCGATTTATTCCAACAATTTCGTGATTAAATCTTGATTCTAATCTCAAGATTTTCATCTCGATATTTCGACTTTTTCCCGAACTTAAATCACGATATTTTGAATTTCAAACTTTAGGTTTTTAACTTCAGACCTCGACTTTTTTCTTATTATTGTGACTTTAAATTGGACACATTTTTATTGAAATTTTGACTTCTGAAAATCTCGACTAATTTTTCAAAAAAAAACGACCTGCAAACACATTTCAGAACACATCACTGGGTATGTCCACCATTGCAGAAATGATTCTGGCAGTTTCAGTTTCCAGAAATGATTCTGGCGGTTCGATATTTCTCAGAAATGATTTTGGCGGTTCGATATTTCTCAGAAATGATTTTGGTGGTTCGATTTATTCCAACAATTTCGTGTTTAAATCTTAAGATTCTAATCTCAAGATTTTCATCTCAATATTTCGACTTTTTCCCGAACTTAAATCACGATATTTTGAATTTCAAACTTTAGGTTTTTAACTTCAGACCTCGACTTTTTTCTTATTATTGTGACTTTAAATTGGACATATTTTTATTGAAATTTTGACTTCTGAAAATCTCGACTATTTTTTCAAAGGCGAACGACTTGCACACACATTTCAGAACATGTCACTGGGTATGTGCATCAGTGCAGAAATGATTCTGGCTGTTCCAGTTTCCAGAAATGATTCTGGTGGTTTGATTTTCTCCAGAAATGATTCTGGTGATTTGATTTTCTTCAGAGATGATTCTGATCGTCTCATTTTCTCCAGAAATGATTCTGGTTGTTTGATTTTCTCCAGAAATGGTTCTGGTCGTTTGATTTTGTTCAGAAATGATTCTGGCGGTTCGATTTATTTCACAAATTTTGAGTTTCGACTATTAATTTTAGTGTCAAAATTTCGATTTTCAGCGCTATATTTCGACCTTTTCTCGTAATTGTGACACTTTAATCACAGTCTTTTCCAAATTTTAACTTCCAGACTTGTAACTTAAAAACCTACACTCTTTTCTTATTATTGTGACATTCGATTTAAAATATATAAACTTTTTTCTTGAAATCATGAATTTTTAAAATCTCGATTTTTTTTTGTCAAAAGTAAACGACCTGCAAAAAACCTTTCAGGACCCATCATTGGGTGGATGCACACAAGTAAAGAAATGATTTATTTTGGCAGTTTGACATTTTCTGGAAAAGACTCTAGTGGTCCGAGATTTTCCAGAAATGATTCTGGCAGTTCGATGTTTTCCAGAAATGATTCTAGCGGTTGGATGTTTTCCAGAAGTGATTCTAGCGTTTCGAGGTTTTTCAGAAATGATTCTGGTAGTTAGAAGCTTTTCAGAAATGATTCTGGAGGTTCGAGATTGTCCAGAAATGATTCTGGTGGTTCGAGGGTTTTTAGAAATGATTCTAGTGGTTCAATGTATTCGAGAAGTGATTCTAGCGGTTCAATTTTTTCTAAAACTGATTCTGATAACTGATTCTGATGGATCGATTTTTCGCAGAAATTTCGAGTTTCAACTTTTCATTGTAATCTCAAAATTTCGATTTTCATGTCAATATTTCAACTTTTTCTCAAAATTCTGACAATATTTTAAATTTCAAAATTTGGACTTTTAACTTAAAACCTCAACTTTTTCTTATTATTGGAACTTCAACTTTGAAATGTAAACACTTTTTTTCTCGAAATTTTAACTTCTCAAAGTCTCTACTTTTTTTTTCAAGAGCAAGGCGACCTGCAAAAAACCTTTCAGGAATCATCACTGGGTAGATGTAAGTAAAGAAATGATTTTCTTTGGCAGTTTGGTATTTCCTGGAAACAATTCTGGCGGTTGGAGGGTTTTCAGAAATGATTCTGGTGGTTCGAGATTTTCCAGAAATGATTCTGGCGGTTCAAGGTTTTTTAGAAATGATTCTGGCGGTTCAAAGTTTTCAAGAAATGATTCTAGCAATTCAATTTTTTCCAAAACTGATTCTGGTGGTTCGATTTTTCACAGAAATTTCGAGTTCAAACTTTTCATTGTAATTTGAAAATTTCGATTTTCATCTCGATATTTCAACTTTTTCCCAAAATTCGGACTTTAAATTTCAAATTTTGGACTTTTAACTTAAAACTGCGACTTTTTCTTATTATTGGAACTTTAACTTTGAAATGTATACACTTTTTTCTTGAAATTTTAACTTCTCAAAGTCTCAACTTTTTTTATCAAGAGCAAGGCCACCTGCACAAAACCTTTCAAGACCCATCACTGGGTAGATGTACGCAAGTAAAGAAATGGTTTACTTTGGCAGTTTGATATTTTCTGGAAAAGATTCTGGCGGTTGAAGGGTTTTCAGAAATGATTCTGTCGGTTCGAGATTCTACAGAAATGCTTCTGGCGGTTCGAGGATTTTTAGAAATGATTCTGGCGGTTCAAGGTTTTTTAGAAATGATTCTGGCGGTTCAAAGTTTTCGAGAAATGATTCTAGCAATTCAATTTTTTCCAAAACTGATTCTGGTGGTTCGATTTTTCACAGAAATTTCGACTTCCTACTTTTCATTGTAATCTGAAAATTTCGATTTTCATCTCGATATTTCAACTTTTTCTCAAAATTCTGACAATATTTTAAATTTCAAATTTTGGACTTTTAACTTAAAACTTCGTCTTTTTCTTATTATTGGAACTTTAACTTTAAAATGTATACACTTTTTTTTCTAAATTTTAACTTCTCAAAGTCTCGACTTTTTTTTATCAAGAGCAAGGCCACCCGCAAAAAAAGTTTCAGGACCCATTACTGGGTAAATGTAAGTAAAGAAATAATTTACTTTGGTAATTTGATATTTCCTGGAAAAGATTCTGACGGTTGGAGAGTTTTCAGAAATGATTCTGGCGATTCGAGATTCTACAGAAATGATTCTGGCGGTTCAAGGTTTTTTACAAATGATTCTGGCGGTTCAAGGTTTTTTAGAAATGATTCCGGCGGTTCAAAGTTTTCGAAGAAGCATTCTAGCGGTTCGATATTTTCCAGAAATGATTTTAGCGGTTGGATGTTTCCCAGAAGTGATTCTGGCGGTTCAAGATTTTTTAGAAATGATTCTGGCGGTCATAGTTTTCGAGAAAGGATTCTAGCGGTTCGATGTTTTCCAGAAATGATTCTAGCGGTTGGATGTTTTCCAAAAGTGATTCTAGCGGTTCGAGGTTTTTTAGAAATGATTCTAGAGGTTCGATGTTTTCCATAAATGATTCTGGCGATTCAGTGTTTTTGAGAAATGATTCTAGCGGTTCATATTTTTCCAGAAATTTCGATTTTCAACTTTTCATTGTAAACTCAAAATTTCGATTTTCATCTCGATATTTCAATTTTTTTCTCAAAATTTAAACTTTCATTACAATATTTTAATTACAAAATTTGGACTTTTAACTTGAAACATCGACTTTTTCTTATTAGTGGGACAATTTTTTATATAATTTTGTTTTTGATTTCGAAATTTGCCCTTATTTTTCCAATTTCTACTTTACAATTCGAGTTGAAATTCGATGTTTCAAAGCTTTCACTTTCGAAATCTAAATTTCTAAATTTTTTCACTTTTTCTCTTCATTTTTTCTGAAAAATTTGGAAAAATGTGTTAAAAAAATTAAATATTCTCCAAATTTAGATTTTAATCTGGAATATTCAATGTTTTTCAAGTATACGAGAAGAATTTGCAGAAAAAGGTATTTAAAATCACGTATTTATTACAGCGAGATGGCGATTAAATATCTACAAAGGTTTTTGTCGTATAATATTAAACATTCAGCTATTTACTGATAGAGTTCTATTTATAAAATTATTACGAATATAACGAACTATTATAAACTTAATACCGCCAAAGCGTATGCTTAACACGAATTCTAAGAAAACAGAGAGAGTATTAATATTTTCTGTCCATTAAAAAATAAATTTATGAAATAGTGAAACACAATCTTCTATGATCAGCATTAATTTTCGTCGTCCAAAATATTATTATTCGTAAACTACCAACACCAGAGTTTCTCAAAGATTCCTTGCGGTGAAATACTTCGTAAACCACAAAATAAATTTATGTTGTGTGGTAAATCATGAAATTTTGAATTCCCTGAGGTATTTTTGACTTTCAAAGTCAACGAAAATGTCTGGATTAAAAAGATTTAGACAACACATTTCTTCAGAATAAATTCGATTTTTTTTCAAACATTTTGAATTTATTCGAATTTCTAATATTTTTTTTTTGGAAAATTTAAATTTTAACTCCTGAATTTTTTTAAGTCGATTTTAAAATAAATTTTTCGATCTGGAACTCAAATTTCATTCATGGAATTTTTTTGACGGCACTTCGTGTACGTCTTTTCACTTATTCGCAAAATTTCCAGTTTAATCTGAAAGATTTATTTGTTTTGAATCTCGAGTGTCAACTCGAACTTTCAATAAAAAGTTTGAAATTTTCAGATTTAGAAATTTCGAGGCGGAACTCTAGTGGAAAAAGAGTCGAAATTTCGAAAAACGCAGTGGAAATTTCGAAAAACAAAATTTCTACAAAACACATGAAATCTGTGCCTGCGATAGAGATGTCAAAAGAAAGTAGGTTACAATTTAAAACCGAACAGTTTTCAGGATCAAAGGCTCGAAATAAATTTTAAAAAATCTCCTCAGGGTCCTCATATATTTAAAAAAAATCAAATCAAATTCATGCCAGTTCTATGCCTTATAAATTAAGCATGATCAACAAAAATATTAAAAAAACCAAGATAAAATTATTCGGAAATCATTTAAATATGGCAGACAAAGAAATGATTTTTGTTAATTTTGTTACATAGGGCAGTGTTTTCCAAAGTGTGTCCCTAAGTGTTTTTCTAAGTTTCCCTAAGTGTTTTTCGAAGTTTCCCCAAGTGTTTTTCAAAGTTTCCCAAAGCATATTCCCAGGAGGCCCAGAAGTGTTTAGTTTGGGCTTTAGATGACTTAAAAATTAAAAATGAGAGAGACCAACGTTACAAAATTAACTTAATCAGCTTGCATAGCTTTAAAAAGTTCGTGCAGATTGCAGAATGATGTTTTGTTCAAATTCGTTGTTACGTTCAGCAGACAAACAGTCAGGTAAACACAATAATTAATAATGAATTGTTTGGATCAACGTTACAAAACTAACTCAATCAGCTTGCATAGCTTTAAAAAGTTCGTGCAGATTTCAGAATGATGTTTTGTTCAAATTCGTTGTTACGTGCAGCAGACAAACAGTCAGATAAACACAATAATTAATAATGAACTGTTTGGATCAACGTTACAAAACTAACTCGATCAGCTTGCATAGCTCTAAAGAGTTCGTGCAGATTGCAGAATGATGTTTTGTTCAAATTCGTTGTTACGTTCAGCAGACACAGTCAGGTAAACACAATAATTAATAATGAACTGTTTGGATCAACGTTACAAAACTAACTCAAACAGCTTGCATAGCTCTAAAAAGTTCGTGCAGATTGCAGAATGATGTTTGGTTCAAATTCGTTGTTACGTTCAGCAGACAGACAGTCAGGTAAACACAAAAATTAATAATGAATTGTTTGGATCAACGTTACAAAACTAACTTAATCAGTTTGCATAGCTTTAAAGAGTTCGTGCGGATTGCAGAATAATGTTTTGTTCAAATTCGTTGTTACGTTCAGCAGACAGATAGGCAAACACACTTCCTCATTTATATGTTAGTTGATTTAACCAAAGGTACTCAACGTCACGAAAAATTATGAAAAGGGTACACAGATATCGAAAGTCTTGTGGCTTGTGGGTTGCAGGTGTAGCATATTAATCCCTTACATATGAATTGTGTGTAGCCATCGGAGAATAAAAAATCATTTTAGGTTTTCGGGAAATATCTTAACACTGGCGTTCCGCGGAACATAGTTTGGAAAGCTCTTGATTAACAAAGTAAAACTTTGTTCAAGTTTGCTGCTTTCCACACTCTGTTAATAAAAGAAGCCTTTTCTTATTTTCTCCTCCATTGGCTTTGTCAGAAAAGTGAAATCGATTGATAAATTAAATTCCAACACATGCTAATACCAATTAAACATATTTTTATTGCGTTCTTCTAAAAGTAATTTGTTTTTTTTTATTTACTTGCAGAAACCGAGACTAAGAGTTTAATTATCTACTGAAGTCGTGTCGGGACCACAGGTAAGTAGTTTGCTTTTCTTTCAGGCAGCTCTGAAGGGCGCCATCCATGTTCATAAATTTAGAAGAACCCGTAATTTGCATCCTGACATGAAGGAAATAACCGGCCGAAGTTATAATTTCCGGTTTCGAGGATCACCCTGACACCACCCTCGGACGATAATTTCTGAATAATGACGCGCATTCACATGATCAATTGCGTTTACCGTGATATCTATCCGAGTTAAAAGTGACGTTTCCACACGTTCGGCGGTAGTTGTTCACGTACACTTTAATAGAGTTTTTGATAGAAGGTAAATGGAATGTGCCGACTGCAAATAGTTACACAGCAAAGCACACCGAGATAGTGTCAATTTTACAGTTAATTTCAACTTCGTCGTTTATCATCGTTGGATTATTTGACGCGTCTAGTTGATGGATCCCTCTTTTCCTGCAACGTCTAGTAGCCGGATCTTAGATCTAATTGATTGAAACTGATTAGGCGCGGTGGCAGAAAAGTGGGCCCCCGATGATGCACAAGTTTTAAATTCCTAGCGACAACTTTAATTGATCGAGATGAAGGGGGAGGGAAAAGCACCGTGGGGCAACCTTTTATTACTATTGTACGTTGTTTTTATACTTCATTTAATAATAAAGATCCGACTTGTTTACTAGTGTGAGTTTGAACTACAACACTACTAGTTTTAAATTTTCACCTCTGCCGGCAGTCTCCAAGATTGCCTATATTTTTAAACACGTTTTAACACTGAATTTGGGTGGCTTAACAACCAAGGGCACTTGGTAATGCATAATGGGACCGAAAAAATATGCCTACTGCTTACCAAATCGTAGATATTCCACACCAAATACAAAATGTAGACATCGTGCCCCCTGTCGATATTTTTCTACGATTTTGGGGAAAGTTTGACTCTTTCAAAATTCCAACTTGGTCTTATAATGGCTTCGTTTAAGAGCAACAAAAAATAACTAAAGAAATACTAATCAAGAAAAAATATCTTTTAAATTGAACCACCACAGAATAAAAAGCAATTAAGTTTGTGGTGCTATTACAGTACATGCTCCGAAGCAAGTTCCTGCTATAATACTATGTATCCGTGGATAAAAATGGCTAAGTATCTCAGGTATTCACGGTGTCGTTAACTGAAAGTGCGATGTCGTTCGTGGCCATTAACAACAGGAAAACGGTTGACATTATCACTGGTACTAATTGAAATGAACTGTAATAAGCATCTTGGGAGTTTATGACTGACATTCATTGGAGATACTAATCTATCGGACAATAATAATCGAGTAGAAACTGCGGGCAATGAAATATTATATTCCTAACAAGGTGTGTAAAATGATACCAAGATACCTGACAGGTATTGTTTGAATTGCTAATAATACCCCACCTAGGAAGATGGAAGAATGAATCCTGAAAGTTGGCAGTACGTTACGTGTATACTTAAGATATAAGTACAGTTTTGCGCAAACAGTATGTTTATAATCAGATATCTTCGATGCATGCAGATCGATCGCAATCTGCCATTAACAAAACCTGAATCATACATTATTTCCATCCGATTTTTTTCCCTATATATCCATAATTATCTTTGAATTATAAATCCCAGCTTTAACTTAGTATACCACCCAAAATTTCCAAAAGAATGGAGTCTAATATGAAAGGACTCATAAAATCACGTGAGCTACGCATTCAACTTTATTTTACATTTTCTGTAGTCCGTGATGCGTGACAATATTGTGATTTTTACAAATATTGCACTAGTCCCGGCCTATAGAGGATGTAACTCTTTCAAAATTTCTATTTGTAGAAGACAGGAGAGACCGACAGTACGTTATATGAAGTGAATGAGTAGAATTGAGAGTAAGGTGGCGATGGCTCCGTGATTAGGAGTTTGGTCTGAAGCATGACGGTCCTGGGGTCGACTCCCAGTCGCTGATCACATATTTTTAACTCTACTACTACATATTCCAAGTTATTCAAAATTAGGGATTTTTCAAACCATACTGATACACGAAAATCGGTGGTAGTTATCACTTCCTAGATACACATTTGTGTAAATTGTCACAATTGGTGCTCAACAAAATTTAAGGAAAATAAAAAAGGAGAAAAAGTGGACAAAAATCCTCAGTGAGTGGTCTTCAAGACCTCAATAGGCAGTGCATCCCTTTGGTAAAGAAGCTTAAGGAATAAAAGGGAAAAGGAAAGTGAATCCATCATATACTGCTCATCAGGGAACTTAAAGAAGAGAAATATAGCAAAAAATAAGAATCAATAATCTCATTATTCCTGAAAGCAATTTTCTCCTTCGCATCAAGAAACTTCAAAAATCAGAACCAATATTATCTCCAAGTGATCAAGAAACTTAGGAAAATATTTCTAGAGCCACGAAAAGGTGAACAAAGATTCTCAGTGAGTGGTCTTCAAGACCTCAATGGACAGTGGATCTCTTTAGTGAAGAAGCTTAAGGAATGAAAGGGAAAGAGAAAGTGAATCCATCATATACTGATTATCAGGGAACTTAAAGAAGAGAAATATAGGAAAAAATCAGAACCAATAATCTCATTACTCGTGAAAGCAATTTTCTCCTTCTCGTCAAGAAACTTCAAAAATCAGAACCAATATTCTCTGTAAGTGATCAACAAACTTAGGAAAATACTTTACTTCTAGAACCAAGAAAAGGTGGACAAAGATCCTCAGTGAGTGGTCTTCAAGACCTCAATAGACAGTGGATCCCGTTGGTGAAAAAGCTTAAGGAATGAAAGGGAAAAAAAAAGTGAATCCATCATATACTGATCATCAGGTAACTTAAAGATGAAAAATATAGGAAAAAATAAAAACCAATAATCTCATTACTCCTGAAAGCAATTTTCTCCTCGTCAAGAAACTCCAAAAATCAGAACCAATATTATCTCTAAGTGATCAAGAAACTTATGAAAATACTTCTAGAGTCAAGAAAAGGTTGACAAAGATCCTCAGTGAGTGGTCTTCAAGACCTCAATAGACAGTGGACCTCTTTAGTAAAAAAGCTTAAGAAATGAAAGGGAAAAGGAAAGTGAATCCATCATATATTGACCATCAGGGAACTTAAAGAAGCGAAATATAGGTAAAAATAAGAACCAATAATCTGATTACTCGTGAAAGCAATTTTCTCCTTCTCGTTAAGAAACTTCAAAAATCAGAATTAATATTCTCTCTAAGTGATCAAGAAGTTTAGGAAAATACTTCTAGAACCAAGAAAAGGTGGACAAAGATCCTTAGTGAGTGGTCTTCGAGACCTCAATAGACAGTGGATCTCTTTGGTGAAGAAGCTTAAGGAATGAAAGGGAAAAGGAAAGTCAATCCATCATATACTGACCATCAGGGAACTTAAAGAAGCGAAATATAGGAAAAAATAAGAACCAATAATCTGATTGCTCGTGAAACCAATTTTCTCCTTCTCGTTAAGAAACTTCAAAAATCAGAACCAATATTCTCTCTAAGTGATCAAGAAATTTAGGAAAATACTTCTAGAACCAAGAAAAGGTGGACAAAGATCCTTAGTGAGTGGTCTTCGAGACCTCAATAGACAGTGGATCTCTTTGGTGAAGAAGCTTAAGGAATGAAAGGGAAAAGGAAAGTCAATCCATCATATACTGACCATCAGGGAACTTAAAGAAGCGAAATATAGGAAAAAATAAGAACCAATAATCTGATTGCTCGTGAAACCAATTTTCTCCTTCTCGTCAAGAAACTTCAAAAATCAATATTCTCTCGAAGTGATCAAGAAACTTAGGACAATACTTCTAGAACCAAGAAAAGGTTACTACTACTACGCTATAAAGGAAGAGGAAGGAAAAATGTAAAACAAATGTAAGAATGGGCCAAGAGTTTTACTAGCCGTACCAAGCAAAGGAAAAAAGCAAGAGCCTACTTAATATACTCATCATTCCTCAAGACACTCACACTAATAAAAATAAAGCCAAAACTGATCCCAAGAGGCATTTGTACTGCAACGTTAGAGGTGAAATTCTTGAATCATCGCAAGACGCACAGAAGCAAAAAACCTCAAAAAACCCTAAGAAAAAAATGAAAATGAAGATCCTTTCTAGTGGTCAAGACTCTTAAAGAAAAAAAAAATCAAAAGCTTCACCTTGGTTATCAAAGTACTTAACGAAAGCATAAAAAAAGTGAATCCTAAGATCCTGGTGGCTCAAGAAACTGATGAAGACAAAAGATAATCAAATGAAGTTCCAGAATTTTGATTGGTTGTCAAGAAACTCGAACAAAGAAAATAAAAGTACAAATCACCTGCACCCGTTAAAATAACATTTGTCAAACTCATCAAAAGGCTTCAGGAAAGGAAGAGAAACCCATCACTTCCATATCATCAAAAATTTGCAAGAAATAAAAAAAAGCAGAAGATTGTAAATCTTCCTTAGACAACATCCTTCTTGACAATATTTTAAAACTCATGGAAATGAAAGAAACCGAAAACTGATTCCAGATTCTCTCTGATTGGCAAAAAATTCAAAGAAAAGCAAATGACCACCTACACTGGTTGTCAAAATGCTCAAAGAAGAAAAAATCAAGGTTCACATTGGTACTTAACGAAAGCATATAAAAGAAAGGTGAATCCTAAGATCCTGGTTACTCAAGAAATTGATGAAGACCAAGGATAACTAAAGGAAGTTCCAGAATTTCGATTGGTTGTGAAGAAAATCGAAGAAAGAAAATCAAAGCACAAATCACTAGCATCCGTTAAAAAGGCACTTATCGAACTCATCAAAGAGCTTCAGGAAAGGAAGGGAAGCCCTTCACTTCCATATCATCAAAAAATTACAACGAATAAAATAAAAGCAGAAGTGGAACTAAGATTGTAAGTCTTCCTTAGGCAACATCCTTCTTAACCATTTTTCAAGATTCATGGAAACGAAAGAAATCAAAAACTGTGTCCAGATTCTCTCTGATTGGCAAAACACTTAAAGAAAAGCAAATGAGCGCCTATACTGGTCGTCAAAGTGCTCAAAGGAGAAAAAATCAAGGATCACATTGGTACTTAACGAAAGCATAAAAAAGAAAAGTGAATCCCAAGATCCTGGTTACTCAAGAAATTGATGAAGTCAAAGGATAATCAAAGGAAGTTCCAGAATTTCGATTGGTTGTCAAGAAACTCGAACAAAGAAAATAAAAGCACAAATTACAACACCCGTTAAAAAGACACTTGTCAAACTCATCAAAACTCTTAGGGAAAGGAAGAGAAACTCATCACTTCCATATCATCAATAAAATTGCAATGAATAAAAAAAAGCAGAAGGGGATCTAAGATTTTAAGTCTTCCTTAGGCAACATCCTTCTTAACCATTTTTCAAGACCCATGGGAACGAAAGAAACCCAAAAATGATTCCAGATTCTCTCTGATTGACAAAAAACTCAAAGAAAAACAAATCAGCACTTACACTGGTCGTCAAAAAATGCTCAAAGGAAAAAAAATCAAGGATCACACTGGTACTTAACGAAAGCATAAAAAAGTGAATCCTAAAATCCTGGTTACTCGAGAAATTGATGAAGACAAAGGATAATCAAAGGAAGTTCTAGAATTTCGATTGGTTGTGAAGAAACTCGAAGAAAGAAAATAAAAGCACAAATCACTAGCACCCGTTAAAAAGACACTTGTCAAACTCATCAAAACTCTTCAGGAAAGGAAGAGAAACCCATCACTTCCATATCATCAATAAAATTGCAATGAATAAAAGAAAAGCAGAAGTGAATCTAAGATTTTAAGTCTTCCTTAGGCAACATCCTTCCTAACCATTTTTCAAAACTCATGAAAACACAAGAAACCAAAAACTGGTTCCAGATTCTCTCTGACTGGCAAAACACTCAAAGAAAAACAAATGAGTATCTATACTGGTCGTCAAAATGCTCAAAGGAGAAAAAATCAAGGATCACATTGGCATTTAACGAAAGCATAAATAAAGTGAATCCTAAAATCCTGGTTACTCAAAAAATTGATGAAGGCAAAAGATCATCAAAGGAAGTTCCAGAATTTCGATTGGTTGTCAAGAAACTCGAACAAAGAAAACAAAAGTACAAATCACTAGCACCCGTTAAAAAGACACTCGAACTCATTAAAAAGCTTCAGGAAAGGAAGAGAAGCCCATCACTTCCGTATCATCAAAAAATTACAAGGATTAAAAAAAAAGCAGAAGTGGATCTAAGATTTTAAGTCTTCCTTAGGCAACATCCTTCTTAACCATTTTTCAAGACACATGGAAACGAAAGAAACCAAAAACTGATTCCAGATTCTCTCTGATTAACAAAACACTCAAAGAAAAGCAAA
Organism: Dastarcus helophoroides; assembly: GCA_028583605.1. NCBI lineage: Eukaryota > Metazoa > Arthropoda > Insecta > Coleoptera > Bothrideridae > Dastarcus > Dastarcus helophoroides. The sequence continues at coordinate 39,665,983 of CM053328.1, forward strand.
TGAGTACCTATACTGGCCATCAAAATCCTCAAAGGAGAAAAAATCAAAGTTCACATTGATTATTAAAGTACTTCACGAAACCATATAAAACTGAGCCCTAGGATTCTCGTTGCTCAAGAAACAAAAGAGGTAATGAAAAAGAAGATAGGTTTCATTCGCCTTTCAACTGTTTTTGAGACTTTTGACTAAAATCCTTCGCTGATGCTACGCATTATCCATTATTTGTTTGTAAGATATCAGATATGAACACCAAATTCGATATGTTCTCTTCGACGCTCCTTTGTATACGTCACGTCACGGCACCGTTATTGGCCGTGTCAATCAACTGTTTTATTGTACATCTTTTTACGGCCACCAATAACAGACAATGACGTCGGAGGACTGTGCAATGATTAATTGCAACTTAATTATCCCCGAGGAATGTTGATGGGAAGACTTCGACCGGTTTTGTAGTCGTGCTTCCACATTTTTGCGGTTATTTGGATGACTTGTCAACGCTCGTTAGCAAAAAGCACGTTAGATGGCAGTTAATAGAATCTACGAAAAAAAAACTTCTTGTTCCCACAATGCGCCTGATACTCAGCTTGTGGTATTTTGCTTAATGCTCGTGTGTTGCGTTTATTCATTGAGAGCTTTCTCCATATTTAGCAAGGGTCCCCACGAATTAGGTAAATAATACTTTACAGTCCTCTGTATATTCGTGGGTTCTGAACTCATTAGAATGCGCTTTGGTGTATGGCAGCTTCACCTACTAATAGGCAGAAGTGAAGGCAGCAGAAATTGGCGGCTTTACTTTATTACATCCTTTGTTTTGCGTAATTCCTTTCATTCCTTTAATAGTGGAGCTTAATGCGCCTTTTACATAAATTACTGCACTGATGGGCGCATTCTAAACTACTTAGTTCTTGTATTTATCAAGTAGACTCGTAACTTTTCAGCGATAGTTACCATAAATAGGTCTCTATTTGACGTTTACTGCAAGACAATGGGGGATTTTCATATTTTATCGCTAATGAAGCAGAAGACTTATCGATCTTTCCAGCTGATGGTGCTGTTGGGAAGCTTTACTGCTGATTTGAAAATGTCTTCTTTGGCACCGAGCACGTGATCGATTCTAATACTCTGGATAAATGGAATAAAAGTTATCTACGCTTCACTTACTTTTAGTTGATTATGATCCATGATCCTATAATGCTATCACCAAATTTCCTTAAATTTTGATAAGATGCGATTAAAATATGTATCATCATGAAAGGAAGAAAGAGGGAGAGAGAAAGAGGGAAGAAGAAGAAGAAGAAGAAGAAGAAGAAAAAGAAGCAGAAGATAGAGGAAGAAGAGAGAGAAGACAGAGAGAAGAGATAAAAAGAAAGAAGAAGGGAGAAGAAGAAAGGAGAAGAGAGAAGAGAGGAGAAAAGAAAAGAGAAGAGAAGGAAAGAAAAGAGAAGGGAAGACAAGAGAAGAAAAGGGAAGAGAAGATAAGAGAAGAGAACGGAAGAAAAGATAAGAGAAGGAAAGAGAAGATAAGAGGAGAGAACTGAAGAGAAGATAACAGAAGGGAAGAGAAGCTAAGAGAAGAAAAGGCAAAAGACGATAAGAGAAGAGAAAAGAAAAGAAGAGAAGAGCAGAGCAGAGAAATGAAAAAAAGAGAAGGGAAGGTAAGAAAAGGGTAAAGAAGGGAAGAGAAAGGAGGAAAAGAGAAGAGTAGAGAAAAGCAGAGAAGAGAAGACGAGAAAAGATGAGAGAAGAAAAGAAAAGGGAAGAGTAGAGAAGAGCAGAGCAGCGAATACAAAGGAAGAGAAGAGAAGAAAGGGGAAAAGAAGAGCAGAGAAGAGAAGTGAAGAGAGAAGGGAAGAGAATAGCAGAAAAGAGAAGAGAGTAGAGGAGAGGAAAAGAAAAGAGAAAGAAGAAAATAAAAGGGCAAATAAAAGAAGAAAAGGGAAAAGAGGAAAAGGAAAGAATGAAAAGGAAAGAAGAGAGAAGAGTAGAGAAGAGGAGAGAAGGGAAAAGAAGAGATGGGAAGAAAATAGCAGAGCATAGGAGAGACTTTTCTCTTCTTTAAGAGAAGGGTGAGAAGAGCATAGAAGAGAAAAGAGAAGAAAAGAAGGGGAGAGAAAAGAAGAGAAGAGAAGAAAAGAGAAGGAAATAAAAGAGCAGATAAAAGAAGAAAAGGGAAGAGAAGAGAAGGAAAGAATGAGAAGGAAAAAAAGAGAAGAGCAGAGAAGAGAAAAGAAGAGAAGGGAAGAAAATAGCAGAGCATAGGAGAGAAAAGAAGAGAAGGGAAGAGAAGATCATAGAAGAGAAGAAAAGAAGGGAAGAGATAAGAAGAGAAGGGAAGAGATAAGAAGAGAAGGGAAGAGATAAGAAGAGAAGGGAAGAGAAGAGAAGAGAAGAGAAGAAAAGAGAAGAGAAGAGAAGAGAAGAGAAGAGAAGAGAAGAGAAGAGAAGAGAAGAGAAGAGAAAAAAAGAGAAGAGAAGAGAAGAGAAGAGAAGAGAAGAGAAGAGAAGAGAAGAGAAGAGGAGAGGAGAGGAGAGGAGAGAAAGAAAAGAAAAGAAAAGAGAAGAGAACAGAAGAAAAGAGAAGAGAACAGAATAAAAGAGCAGAGAAAAGACAAGAAGAAACAGGAAGAGAAAAGAAGAGAAAGAAAGAGAAGAAACAGGAAGAGAAAAGAAGAGAAAGAAAGAGAAGAGTAGAGAAGAGCAAAGAAAAGAAGAGAAAAGAAGAGAAGAAAAGAAATGAGAAGAGAAGAGAAGCGAAAAGAGAAAAAAGATAAAAAGAGAGAGACTTTCAAAATAAAATTACTTTCCCCAATTAATGTTGCTTTTAATAACATTCTGATTTAATGGTAGTGAATAAACGAATTCGAAGAAAAAAAGACATAACTTAATTAGAGAAAAAGGCGATTTCCGATAAAAAAGACGAAATTTTCAAAAATAATGTTTCCATAATTTTCACTTTTTTATTTAAATTCTGAAATAATCTTGAAAGTTTGAAAAAAATTTTACTTCGAAAGAAATATTTTTCTTAAAATTTTTATCCTTTTTTTTAAAAAAAATTTGGACCCAATTTTGAGAAAAAAATAAGCGATATTTCGAAGAAAAGACGAGCTTCGAGGAAGAAAATCTGAAATTTTGAGAAACAGAAAACGTCGAATTTTTGAGCTGCCAACAGAAAATAACACATTCTAAAAAAAACGCTTTTTTAACAAAATTTCGACCGAATTTTGAGAAAAAAAACCCGAAAGAAAGACGAACTTCAAAAATAATAAGCGTCGAATTTTTGAAATGTCAACAGAAAATGACACATTCTAAAGAAAAACGAAATTTTAAATGAAAGGTCAACATTGCGAGCAAAAAACTTTGATTTTTCCAATAGAAAGTCAAATTTTGATAAAAAAATCGAATTCGAACATCGTAAGAAATATTTTTCTAAATATTTTTAACCTTTTTTAACCAAATTTCGACCCAATTTTGAAAAAAAGAAACCGATATTTCGAAGAAAAGACGAACTTCGAGGAGGAAAATATTGAAATTTTGAAAAACAGGAAATTTTGAATAAAAAGTCAACATTATGAGAAAAAACTTGGATTTTCCAATAGAAAGTCAAATTTTGAGAAAAAAGTTGAATTTTGGCAACAAAAATTTTGAAACAAAGACAAATTTTGAGAATAAATTGAAATTTCTATAAAATAGCAAGAAAAGAAATCGAATTTAGAAAAAAAGGGAATTTAAATTTTCAGAAAGACGCCTAATTTTGGAAGGAAAAAAAACAAAATTTCTTGGTCTATCAAATGTTAAGAAAGTCGATTTTAAAAATAAATTCGAAGTTAAAGAAAAAGACGACTTTTGGGAAAAAAATTAGAAATTTCGATAAAAAAACGAATCTTGAGGAAAATGTCGAAATTTGCGAAAATTAGACGATTAAATTTTGAGGGAGAAGTCGAAATTGAGGAAGAAATGCAATTTTATTTGCGAAAACTAAACGATTAAATTTTGAGAGAGAAGTCGAAATTGAGGAAGAAATGTAATTTTATTTGCGAAAACTAGACGACTAAATTTTGAGAGAGAAGTCGAAATTAAGAGAGAAATGCTTTTTAATAAGATTTCAACCTAATTTCGAAAAAGAAAGTCAAAATTTCAAAAGGAAGGCGACTTTTCTGACACAAAATCAAACATTGAAAAAAAAGAAAAATTCCAATTTTGTAAAAAGATCAATTAAAAAAAAGTGCAACGTACAAAAATTTTTTTTATGGAAAACAACCGAAAGAACAAGAATTTTTTTAGAGATTAGCAAGAAAAGAAAGCGAATTTAGAAAAAAAAAGGCTTTAAATTTCCTGAAACATTCCCAATTAAAAAAAAACACCAAAATGCGCACACAATTAAATGTTGAGAAAGAAAGTTAAATTTGGAAATAAATTTGAAGTTAAAAAAAACATGAATATTGGAAAAAAGTAGTAATTTGGATAAAAAGACGAATCAATGCATTTTTAATAAGATTTAAACCTAATTTCGAAACAAAAGTCAAAATTTCAAAAGGAAGGCAAATTTGCAGACGGAAAATCAAATTTGGATAAAATTGTCGATATTTTAAATAAATTAAAATTTCGTGAACAAATACCAATTAGAAAAAAAGCAACGTAGAATAAGAAGTAAATTTATGGAAAACAAACGAAAAAACGAAAAAAATTCTTAGAGAATAGCAAGAAAAAAATCAAATTTAGAAGAAAGGCTTTTAAATTTCGTGAAACATACCTAATTTTAAAAAAAAAACACCAAATTCCTCAGACAATTAAATGTTGAAAAAGAAAGTCGAATTTGGAAATAAATTCGAAGTTAAAAAAAGACGAATATTTGGAAAAAGTGAAGTAATTTCGATAAAAAGACGAATCTTAAGCAAAAAGTCGAAATTTGCGAAAATTGATTAAATTTTGAGAGAGAAGTCGAAATTGAGAGAGAAATACATTTTTAATAAGATTTGAACCTAATTTCAAAAAAAAACTCAAAATTTCAAAAGGAAGACGAATTTGCAGACGGAAAATCAAATTTGGGAAAAATTGAAAAAAGAAGTCGACATTTTCAATAAATTGAAATTTCGTGAAAAAAAATACCAATTAGAAAAAAAGCAACGTAGAAAAAACTCTAAATTTATGGAAAACAAACTAAAAAACGAAAAACTTTCTTTGAGAATAGGAAGAAAAAAAATCGAATTTAGAAAAAAAGGGCTTTAAATTTCCAGAAATATACTTAATTTAGGTGGAACGAATTGGTCCCTGGTTATCTTCAAAAATTAAAATACGAATCTTGTCCTCTGAAACCAAAAAAGATTAAAAAGCACAACAAAGGTTGCTCTAACTCGTTTCGATAGCCAAGCTATCATCTTCAGAGAGATACTAGTCTTTGGTATCTCTCTAAAGATGATAGCTTGGCTACAGAAACGCGTTGAAGCAACCTTTGTTGTGTTTTTAAATCTTTCTTGGTTTCAGAGAACAAGATTTGTATTTGAATACCTAATTTTGGTGGAACGGATTGGTCCTTAGTTATCTTCAAAAATTGAAATACAGAACTTGTCCCCTGAAAACAATAAAGATTAAAAAACACAACAAAGGTGGCTTTAACGCATTTCGACAGCCAAAAAACTCTCTTTGAAGATGCCAGCTTGGCTGTCGTAACGTCTTAGAGCAACCTCTGTTGTGTCATAATCTTTCTTGGTTTCAGGGGACACGTTCGGTATTTTAATTTTTGAATACCTAATTTAAAAAAAAACACACACAAAACTCCTCAGACAATTAAATGTTGAGAAAGAAAGTCGAAAGTCGAATTTGGAAATAAATTCGAAATTAAAAAAAGACAAATATTGGAAAAGAGTAGTAATTTCGATAAAAAGACGAATCTTAAGGAAAATGTCGAAATTTGCGAAAACCAGTTGATTACATTTTGGGAGAGAAGTCGAAATTAAGGGAGGAATGCATTGCTGATAAGATTTGAATTTAATTTCGAAAAAAAAGTCAAAATTTCAAAAGGCAAAATGTTCAAATAAAAATCAATAAAATACCAAACTTTGAAATAAGTGAAGAAGTCCACACTTTAAATAAGCTGATATCTTGTGAAGAAGACCAATTTAAGAAAATTGCAACGTAGAAAAAAACTCCAAATTTTTGGAAAACGACCGAAAGAACGATGAACTTTCTTAGAGAAAGTTAAATTTTGAACAAACAATCGAATTTTGAGAAACTAACTAAAAAATATATTTATTAAAATATAGTGAAAAAAAGACGAAATTTCTATAAAAAGACGAATCTTGACTTTCGTAGTTTCAAATTTTAAGGAAAATTAAAAATATTTGAACGATAACGAAATTGGAAATAAAGGTTTATTCTTCACATCGATTTCCAGTGCTACTACTTTTTTTTTGTATATTTTTTATATTTTCATAATTTATCAAAAAAACAAATTTTTTTCATATCTTATTTTGGTTTTTTGTTTTTCATTCTTCCTATTCCATGTAAAATAAACCAACATTTTTCTTGTCAACTGTCATAAGATGACGTTTTAAATAAATTTAGATATCAAGTAGTCATATTTCAAAAACGGTTTTAGAATATTGTCAGCAAAAAAAAAAATATTTCCAAAGTGGGTCGTAGAAATGTTAAATAAAATTAATAAACATTGAAATAAGGGTCGAAATTTCTAGAAAAAACAAATAGTCTTGAGGACTGCGGACAAAAGTGAAAACTTAAAACTTGAAAATATGTTGGAACTGACACTAGTAAACAAGTTTTAATTAATGTTGCCAACTCGAAAACAAGATAGATGACGCACTGGAAACTCTTGCATGACGCACCGCTGAAAACTCTTGCATGATGCACCGCTGAAAACTGTTGCATAACGCACCGGTTTTCGACTTTTTTTTTTCGAAGTTTCATTTTTTTTTAATTTTCGACTTTTTTCTCGAATTTTTGACTTTTCTTCTCAAATTTTCGACTTTTTCCTCCTAATTCGGCTTTTTATCGAATTATCGATTTTTTTTAAAGTTTATACCATTTTCCTCAAAAAATTTTCCACTTTTTTCCCGTATTCGACTTCGTTTCTCGAATTTTCGACTTTTTCCTTGTAATTCGATTTTTTCTCAAATTTTCGAATTTTTTCTAGATATTTGGTCTTTTTTCCTTAAATTTTCTACCTTTTCCTTGTAATTCAACTTTTACTTGAGTTTTAGACTTTTTTTGAAGTTTCAACTTTTCTTCTCGAATTTTCGACTTTTTTCTCAAATTTTTGACTTTTCTTACCAAATTTTCGACTTTTTCCTCGCAATTCGTCTTTTTATCGAATTATCGACTTTTTTTAAATTTTAGCCCATTTACCTCAAACAATTTTCGACTTTTTTCCGTATTCGACTTCTTTTCTCGAATTTTCGACTTTTTCCTTGTAATTCGATTTTTTCTCGAATTTTCGAATTTTTTTAGATATTTGGACTTTTTTCCTCAAATTTTCGACTTTTTTCTCGTAATTCGATTTTTTTATTGAGTTTTTGACTTTGTTTTCGAAATTTCAACTTTTCTTCTCGAATTTTCGATTTTTTTCTCGAATTTTTAACTTTTCTCCCCAAATTTTCGACTTTTTCCTCGTAATTCGTTTTTTTATCGAATTATCGATTTTTTTTGGAATTTAGACCATTTTCCTCAAAAAATTTTCCACTTTTTTCCCCTATTCGACTTCTTTTCTCGAGTTTTTTACTTTTTCCTTGTAATTCGATTTTTTCTCGAATTTTTTTCTAGATATTTGGACTTTTTTCCTCAAATGTTCGACCTTTTCCTCGTAATTTGACTTTTTTCTCGAGTTTTCGACTTTTTTCTCAAATTTTTGACTTTTCTTCCCAAATTTTTGACTTTTTCCTTGCAATTCGTCTTTTTATCGATTTATCGACTTTTTTTTAAATTTTAGACCATTTACCTCAAAATATTTTCGACTTTTTTCCCGTATTCGACTTCTTTTCTCGAATTTTTGACTTTTTCCTTATAATTCGATTTTTTTATTGAGTTTTTGACTTTTTTTTCGAAATTTCAACTTTTCTTCTCGAATTTTCGATTTTTTTCTCGAATTTTTAACTTTTCTTCCCAAATTTTGGACTTTTTTCTCGTAATTCGTTTTTTTATCGAATTATCGATTTTTTTTGGAATTTAGACCATTTTCCTCAAAAAATTTTCCACTTTTTTCCCGTATTCGACTTCTTTTCTCGAATTTTTGACTTTTTCCTTGTAATTCGATTTTTTCTCGAATTTTTTTCTAGATATTTGGACTTTTTTCCTCAAATGTTCGACCTTTTCCTCGTAATTTGACTTTTTTCTCGAGTTTTCGACTTTTTTTGAAGTTTCTACTTTTCTTCTCGAATTTTCGATTTTTTTCTCGAATTTTTAACTTTTCTTCCCAAATTTTCGACTTTTTCCTCGTAATTCGTTTTTTTATCGAATTATCGATTTTTTTTGGAATTTAGACCATTTTCCTCAAAAAATTTTCCACTTTTTTCCCCTATTCGACTTCTTTTCTCGAATTTTTGACTTTTTCCTTGTAATTCGATTTTTTCTCGAATTTTTTTCTAGATATTTGGACTTTTTTCCTCAAATGTTCGACCTTTTCCTCGTAATTTGACTTTTTTCTCGAGTTTTCGACTTTTTTTGAAGTTTCTACTTTTCTTCTCGAATTTTCGACTTTTTTCTCAAATTTTTTACTTTTCTTCCCAAATTTTCGACTTTTTCCTCGCAATTCGTCTTTTTATCGAATTATCGACTCTTTTTTAAATTTTAGACCATTTACCTCAAAAAATTTTCGACTTTTTTCCCGTATTCGACTTCGTTTCTCGAATTTTCGACTTTTTCCTTGTAATTCGATTTTTTTTCTCAAATTTTCGAATTTTTTCTAGATATTTGGACTTTTTTCCTCAAATTTTCGACCTTTTTCTCGTAATTCGATTTTTTTCTTGAGTTTTCGACTTTTTTTTCGAAGTTTCAACTTTTCTTCTCGAATTTTCGACTTTTTTCCCGAATTTTTAACTTTTCTTCCCAAATTTTCGACTTTTTCCTCGTAATTCGTTTTTTTATCGAATTATCGACTTTTTTTTTGATTTTAGATCATTTTCCTCAAAAAATTTTCGAATTTTTTCCCGTATTCGACTTCTTTTCTCGAATTTTTGACTTTTTCCATGTAATTCGATTTTTTCTCGAATTTTCGAATTTTTTCTAGATATTTGGACTTTTTTCCTCAAATTTTTGACCTTTTCCTCGTAATTTGACATTTTTTTCTAAGTTTTTGACTTTATCTCAAAGCTTCAACTTCTTTTTAAATATTTGGACTTTTTTCCTCAAATTTTCGATCTTTTCCTCGTAATTTGACTTTTTTCTTGAGTTTTCGACTTTTTTTTGAAGTTTCAACTTTTCTTCTCGAATTATCGATTTTTTTCTCAAATTTTTGACTTTTCTTCTCAAATTTTTGACCTTTTCCTTTTAATTCGGCTTTTTATCGAATTATCGATTTTCTTATCAATTTTAGACCATTTTCCTTGAAAAATTTTCGACTTTTTTCTCAATTTTTTGATTTGTTTTGTCAAATTTTCGACTTTTGCCTCGTAACTCAGCTTTTTATCGAAGTATCGACTTTTTTTTGAATTTTAGAACATTTTTCTCAAAAACTTTTTGGCTTTTTTCCCGTAATTCGACTTCTCGACTTTTTCCTTGTAATTCGATTTTTTTCTCGAATTTTCGAATTTTTCCTAGATATTTGGACTTTTTTCCTCAAATTTTCAACCTTTTTCTTGAGTTTTCGATTTTTTTTCGAAGTTTAACTTTTCTTCTCGAATTATCGACTTTTTTCTGAAATTTTTGACTTTTCTCCTCAAATTTTCAACTTTTTTCTCGTAATTCGTCTTTTTATTGATTTATCGACTTTATTTTTAATATGAGGCCATTTTCCTCAAAAAAATTTCGACTTTTTTCCCGTATTCGACTGCTTTTCTTGAATTTTCGACTTTTTTCTTGTAATTCGATTTTTTTCTCAAATTTTCGACCTTTTTCTCGTAATTCGACTTCTTTCTTAATTTTTCGAATTTTTTTTTGAAGTTTCAACTTTTCTTCTCGACTTTTTTCTCTAATTTTTGACTTTTCTTCTCAAATTTTCGACTTTTTCCTCATAATTCGTGGTCATCAGCACTGAACGTATTTAAGGATCTTAAGAGGTAAAATTGTCCAAAAATAATGCTCCAGAAGGATAACACTGGATACATTATCATCTTAGTTTCGTAAATGAGCTAAGAGTTAAAACTGAAAGCGACTACCGACCTGAGAGTTAAAACTGAGGCGACATAACGACGTTTTTCAGGAATTCTGTATTTCATCAAAATCTTTCAAGATTTCTTGTTCTTTCGGTGGAATTTGGTATTTGAAGGCCGTGTTGCTTATCAGAGATTGAGCGGAACGAAATGCCAGTGATTTCAGTTGCTGAAATAGCCGAGGATGTTGCTACTCGAGGCGCATCTTCGATGTCGCAAAGACAATAGATTATCTGATAGCCCGAGGCCGCGGATGCCCGCATAATGAAATACTGAATAAACAGGGACTTCTTTGCTTTATTATTTGCTTGTTTTGAATGCTCCTCGCCGCTTTCCCGTCCTTTTATTGCGTGGCAGTTTCAAAGAAACTCGAGAAAATGCCACGTTTTGATTTACCCTTTTCTGAAGGCTAAGTTCTTTCATTTCCTTTTACTAATAAACTCCGCAACTCGAACATTGAGTTTAATAATGTGGAACTGTTATATTCCGGGTAATAATTCACTCCTCCGTTCGCCGGTAATCACCGCAAAAATGAGTCCTTTGTTCGATTTACGTTTGTTAGTTAACGAAGGCTTGACGCAATAAGGAACAACATCGATTCAGCCGCTTTGCTCGCATTTAGTAGCTTTTGAAGGAATAATCAGACGCGTGTGTTGAAGAGTGAAGGGTGCATTACTGGAAATTTGTACTTAGGCATGAAATTATACAAAGAGTTATGGAATTATACTGAAAAAGTTACTCCTTTTACAGCTCCCTACCCACGATCAAGTCGATGGTGGATTTGGGAAGTGGAATTTTTTAACTGTAGTAAATAGGTCGTGATTTGTGCAACTTTGTCTGATTGAAACTCAAATTGCACTTGTCCCGGCCTGCGGCCTACCAGTTAAGCATCTCTGGAACTTATCCCAGGGAAATATCTCCGGAGCTTATCGCGCTCAAGACGGGGGATCTTGAGCAATTTGTGGACGAATCCTCGGTCAACTTTATCGGTCTGAATCCGACAAGACAGGAAATCCATTATGCGAGTTGTAAGCGTTGTTTTTTTTTGTTAATGGGTGTGTAAATTAATACGACTACTCTTGTGTTAAAATTTCCATATGTATAGGTAAATTATGTATATTTGCGAAGTCCTGTTATCTCATATAGGATATTTCATTGATTTTTATGCTAATTACTATCCATGTTGTCTTACTGCCAATATTTACGACTGTACTAAAATGCGAATTATATCATAAGAACTTTTAAATCTCTATGAATTTTAATCCGTTATTTTGTAGATTCTAAGGATGTGGATGGTTTTTGCAGCTTGTAGCAACCTTTTGAATAAAATTTAAGCAAATTAAAAATTCTTCAGTATAGTACCAAAGGCTCCTTTTCAAGTCAAGTATAAAGCTATAAAGGGTCCTTGCTATCTATGTCTCAACGATTAAAAATGTTTCTGTGCTTCTTTTTTTTTAATGTCGTTAAGCAACGTTGCCATGTTTAACTAGCAACCAACCTTTTTATATTTGTAGTAGCGTTAAATTTTATAATGAAAATCGAAATGGAAATTATTGGGTGATTTTTTAAAAATCATAAATCAATTCCAATTTATTATTTAGCCAAAGTATACAGATATATTTTGCAATGATATGTTGATGATGACGAGATATTGAGCCACATTTGGAAAATATACAAATGTACATTTAATTAATACTATGGAGCTCATAATGGTAGAATAAACAATGACATTCTTGCCTACTTATTTGAGACCCAGTTTATTACAAACGATGGTCCGCACGGGTGGCCGTCGTGCTCCTAAGATAAAACACCACTAGAATTCTTCTACAGGGAACTGTTAAGGAGCAGGTTTTTGCAACGAATACTGCATGACAAGCATCGGATGTGCTTAAAAAGGTTACTTAATTCGAAATTCGAAAATATGCCTTTAAATGTATTGAAACAGAAGATCCTCCTTGTTGTACTTGATATAAATTTTTTGTCAATTATCTTATTTTCCTATTACTTATTATGATTAATTCTTTAAACTTTTATTGCCTACAGCTAATTTCCTACTTGAACAAAAAAGAGATGTTTGATTCTTTATATTTTGAGATTTATGTCAAATACCTCTGTAACGGCGCAAAATTTTGAAAAATAAGTAATATAACCAGGGACGGAAGGGTTCGGAGGGACAATTCCTTGGACCAAAACCAACCCTTCCCCTGGCAAGATCAACCGTAAGATCCCTACTTAACGAAGAAACTTATCGTAAACACAAAGCCTTATGGGTATCAATAACAACATGCCGACAAACTCACGCATTCATTAGAATGCCGTGTAGGGAAAGGGCAAAACTATGCCTACAACTCTCAAGGAATAATCTCAGGAAACTTGTAGGGATTTGGACAGGTCACTGTCGATTAAACAAACACCTCCACAGAAGGGGAATCATAAACGACCCGAGCTGCAGAGGGTGCTTAGAAGAAGATGAGAGTGTCGAGCACGTGATGTGTCACTGCCCGGCACTAGCATCAATCAGAGGATCCACGCTGGGGGACTTCTGGCCTAGTGTGGCCAGTTTAAAAGAGGCGCATCCAAGGGACGTTCTTCAGTTTCTCAACAAGGTTGGGTGGCTGAATGAATGACCAAGGACACCTCAATCACGGGGATAGCACAATGGGTCCGAAAAGGGTGGCCTAAGTGCTGGCCTAAATTTTTAGGCAACCCACAACGAATCCAGAATCCAGGGACGTACCGAGCCTGATGCTTTTTTGGGGTGAGTCAAGTAAAAAATTTTTTGCCGACCAGTCGACTTTACAGAAGAATTTCTGAAATATGCCCACTTTGGTAAAAAAATCCGACTCAGACGAAAATGCCGACTCGGCACGAAAGTTTAACGGGGTGTCACACCCCCAACACCCCCGTCTCGGTAGGCTCTTGAATATAACTTTTTTCTTCTTTCTATGTGAAGAATCCAAAAATGATTAAAAAACATATAGTTCCCATTTAAAAAAACAGAATTTTTTTGAATAAAACAAAAACAATAAAGACCATAAAATTTCCGCCACCCTGTATAATAAATATAAAATCTGATTACGTTATTATAATCTCCATGATATTCCATGACTTCAACCTAAATTTCATTTTTTTACTTCAAAAAATAAAAAAGATACAAAGAGTCAAAATAATCCTCTTTTCTCTCATTTTTTTTCGAAAAATTGAAATATCTTTAAAACTATCAAATGTAGCGATAAACATGTATACATAAACTCACCTTATTTTTTTACGCAAAATCCAAATTTAAAGGTTGCCATTTAAAATAAGAAAGTTGATGTCTGCTTCCGGTTACTTCCGGTATAACCGGAAGTGGGAGGAAGTTGAAAATATTTTTAAAAGATAGTTTAGCTCCGACTAGCCCCATCGATAAAATCAGTTTGCCTTTATATTACGTAGTACTCCATATAAAGGTAACCTCCCAACTAAAAAAACACTCTGTATAATACCCATTTTATTTCCAAATTTTGAATTTTTTATTAAAATTTCGTCTTTTCCAGAATTTCCACTTTAACAGTTTTTGCACGCAATTTTCAACGGTCCAACATTTCGACGTTTTTTAAAATTTTACTTTTTTGAAAATTTCGGCTTTTGTGAAAATTTCGACCTTTTGAAAATTTCGACATTCCGGATGATTTTACTTTTTTTAAATCTTTCTCTTTAAAAAATCCAGACTTCTTTACCAAGCTGGACACCGAAATGTTTTTAAAATATCCGGTTTTTTGAAAAATACGATTATTTTAAAATTTCGATTTCATTTCAAAATTTCGATTTCATTTCGAAATTTCGATTTGATTTCAAAATTCCGATTTTATTTCAAAATTTTAATTTTATTTCAAAATTCATACTTCTTTTTAGGAAATTTCGATTTCTTATCAAAAATTTGGGTTTTTTAGATTCTCGACTTTCAAAAGTTGGACTTTTTTATAATTGCAGTCTTTTAACAAAAGTCGTTTTTTCTAATTTTTGCTTTTAAAAATGTAGATGTTATTTTCCAAAATTTTGACACCCTTTGGAAGCCTTAACTTTTTGAAAATTCCGACGTTTTTCCAAAATTAAACTTCAAAAATTCTTACTTTTTTAAAATTTTCGTTTTAAATTTTGATTTTTTCCAAAATTTTCTTCTTTTTTGAAAACACTGGAATTTTCTTAATTTCATAAAAATTTTGACTTTATTCGAAAATTTCGAGTTGTTTAAAATCGCGAAATTTTCTTGAAATGTCGATTTTTTTTTTAACCTTTTGAACTATTTCGCAAAATTTCGAATTTATTTGACACATTCGCCGGTTTTTAAAATTTTCGATTTTATTTCAAAATTTCGATTTTATTTCAAAATTTCAATTTTATTTCAAAATTCATACTTCTTTTTAGGAAATTTCGACTTCTTATCAAAAATTTGGGTTTTTTAAATTCTCGACTTTCAAAAGTTGGACTTTTCTTATAATTTCAGGAAAATTAGTAAATATTATTCTTTTTAATTTTTGTTGTTGAAATTTTCTTTGTTTTTTCAAATATCCGACTCTTTAAAAATCAGACTTTTAAAAAGTTCAAGTTTCCCAATTTTTGCAAATTGAGATTTTTCTTTAAAATTATACAAATATTTTGTAGTTTCGAATACAAATTTGTTGTATTGCCTTAAAAGTAGATTTTAATAACTAAGGGGATGAATTGCCAAAAAACCCTGATGCAATTGACTTTTATTTATAAACTGGAATCTAAACACAAATTTTCATATTTATAACTTGAGAAATGACGAAATTCCATGCAAATTTTCATCCCTTATTTAACACCCTTGAAGCTTTCAAAAATCCTTTCGTAGTGTTTACGTTACTAAAGGAATGAACGTGCAAAATTTCATGTTTCTAAACGCAACGGTCCTAAGTGAGTGTTTAGATTTTATTAGGTTTAGTTTAGTTTACAATTAGGTTTAGTTAAGTTATAACAGATAATAAGTAACGAGCCACATCGTAATTTAAAAATATGGTAAAAATCCACTAAACTGCAACAAAGAGCCCAAGTAAGACCGATATTGTACGAGTTGTTAAAAAAAGTGACAAATTTCATAAGTCACGGGATCGGATAAAGTTATTTTGTTTTCAGTTTCAGTTAGTTTTTATCTGAAAAAGTCCATTTCGGAACTCGAAGCAAACTTTGTTACAATACAATTTTCTTGTATATCTTGTTTTGTCGGAAGATTCATTCGTAACTTTGTTACATTTATATAAAAAGCGGGACGTCTAACACCTAATGAAAATTATTATCCGGTTATTTTTTTCGACAGGAGCGGCAACAAAAGCAATTTTAGACAACTTCGCTCTGTCCGAATCTCGACAACACCCTAAATTCTATTATCTCAACGCACTTTGAACTTTTTAGGAATGATCCTGTCTGACATCTCCGGGACTACCTTAGTCCACTCTGAAATCCAGTGGCTCACTAAAAAAGGATTTTACGACAGTATTTTCCTTTCCGTTGAGTACCCCTCGTTGCTAACTAATATATAAATGAGCAAGGAACGTATCAACGAATTTGACCAAAACATCATTCGGTAATCTGCACGAACTCTTTAAAGCTATGCAAGCTGATTAAGTTAGTTATATTACCTATATCTAAACAATTAATTTTTAATTTTTGAGTTATCTAAAGCCGCCCCTATACCCATACCAAACTCTTCCCATACCCCTGGCAATACACTTTTGGGAAACACTTCTTTACGACATCAAACGTAATAATCTCTCACTAACTAGCGATGTGCCAAAGGGGTAAAACCTTCTCTTAGAGATAATTGCACATAAGGATTTTGTACATCTATCGTTAGTGCTCCTTATGCGACGATCTTGCTGTTGTTGACCTCTGAATGTCGTCAGTGAAACGGTGACTGTCGCAGTGCGTAGGAGATGGCCATTAGGCCATTATCCGCGTTGTCTTTGCACCGCAATACAACAAGTATTACATATTGCCCCTCCTCGATGGTCTTTACTCGGAAGAATCGATCGTTCTGTGCATTTTTGTAACTGTCCAAAGTAATTTCTTACAGCCTCAGTGCATTGAACTTGAACTTGCGTCTTTGCCCACGGCCGAATTATTTCGTGACTTTCTCGTCGTTGTGCACTATTTTCTTGAAATTACGTTGATCGTAGCTTTGCGTAAGGTGGAAGCTTTAGCAACGTACCATTGTCCCATATACAACCTTGTCAAACAATCAGAGGTTAATTGGAGCAGTGGCATGGCGCCTCGGTTGCCCTGAAATCGTCATAACAGCAACGAACATTAGATGAGCACAAATTGTGCCGAAGTATCTGTTCCCATTTTAGATCATTTGAGTTAATCACATTTGAGTTTCTCTGCAAGCTTCTCAAACAACGTTTTTTCTGCTTCAACCTACCGTCGCCGCCTACTATCCGCCGATGGTTCCTCTGAAGGAGATAGCTCCTTAATTTTTTGATGTCACGTGACCCAGTTAAAAATGTGTTATTGCGTTCGCTACTATTTTTTTCTGGTTATAGATGTAACCCACAAACTAATGATTTATATAGAAGAAAAATAACGAAGCTTCCCTATTCATAAAAGTCGCGACACGCCACTGCATAAAACGCACCCCTCTAAAAGGTATTTCATCTAGGAATATTTTTTATATCGATTCATTGAAAGGCAGAAATTTTGCAACCCGGAATTTTCGTTATTGCGACTTTTTGATGCATCATGTTCTGCTCGTTTTAATTAATGTCGTTTTGTTCATTAGGGCAATTAAGCGGCGCATCACAGAGTTCAAATTCTTTTCCCCGCGACAGAAACTCCCTATTGCCGGAAATTTATTACATTCTTTAACTTATTTACTTTCATCTGCATGAAATGCAATATAATTTACTAGTAAACGGACGGAAACGGGCAAATATTGCTAGATTGAATGAAAATGTGAAAAGCAGAGAGGACGCGTCACTTTGCTAGGAACATTGTTTAATAATCAAACTTGTCACAAAAAAAAAACGCAGGGATAGACAACTGCTACACGTTTAATTAACAATTTCAGTTCGAGTTTTATTCAGTTTTCAATTAAAACGAATGGGAATTCCATAGATTAGTAGCGAATTTTGTTGGATAATTTTTATAAAAGTTTTGATATCGATGATGGCGAACGAACCAATTTCATTCCCCTCAAATGTTGCCCAAATTACCAGCTTTTTATGTAAAAACAATGTCACCTGTTAGAAGCTTAATTCGTTTTTTTTTTTGTAATAATTGGGCACCCTTTGACTACATTCGCGACAAATTCAAAAAGTTTTGAATAAATCATGCGTGCGCAATTTTTTTTTAATAAAATATGATTAGCGATACAATTTGATATTGAATTCAAAACATATAGGTTTTGGTTGAAAAGGACTCGAGTTTAAAGTGAATGTGGAATATTAAATTTCGATTTTGTAATTAAATATTTTTAAAAACTCGCTATATCTTTGGCGGCATTTCTCCTCTAAGCAGCTCGACGAGAAATTTTTACAATTCCCCCGGCGGCTGGAACAATTTATTGAAACAATAAGTAATGTTTTAGTTATAACTAACTCTAGACACGTATTGTGTTTCCTCAGTGACATTTCTGATATGGAATACCGTTACTCGTGTTATTAATAGGCTCAGTAGATACATGTATCAGTGTTTAATATAATGCACTGCCTTAATAGTTTGTGCTTTGGCGAGTTTTATCGGTAATACACTAACAATACTACTATAATTCCATTCGGTGTTCCATCATAGAAACGGTTAACTCGACTCCTTACTTCCTGTAATTTGTTTTAAACGTGTACTTCTTTTCTCTAAAATACTTTACTACTTTACTATTTTATTTCTCTAAAATAAAACATATTTTCGTGTCCAATTCCTCGTTCTTACTATTAAAGCGTCGAATTATGAAAAAAAGTGCCGGAGCTCTCGTTTCGCCTTTCAATAAAATTAATTTTCATCATAATTTCTCACAGGACCCATTTCTACTTACCGAGGAGGCCGCGTCCATTTTACGCTTTCTTCCGGGGTGCATTCGGTATTCTGAAAGCAAGTGGTGCTTCTCCAATTTAATTTTATGCTAAAAGCAAAGTAAAACTGAATATTCGGCCGTTTCAATTTAATTTACTTACCCGCCCCGTACCCCCACAATAATAAGAGGGCGAATTAATTATTAACTGTAGCACATCAAAAAAAATGAGTTGTGAGGTGTCATTATATGTGCAGGGGGGGCACAAGGGGTTTCTTCTTTCTTCAATGACAATCAAGTGAAATGGGGTAATTAGTGTCTTGCATTGATATCAAGTACCACACGATGATGAAGATTCTAAAGTAGATAGGACTTATTACAATGTAACAACATACAATACATGTTGAAACGTCAATAATCCCATTATCCATACATGCGTTGAGTCATTAAACAATGGGGGTACCTAAGGTCGCAGCGTATCTTGTATAATTAGGAATTATAATCACACTACATGATGGAATGCGTCTGTGACTGTGTAATTTCTCCCCAAGATTAAGAATTCGACGTTTTCTTTATTAAGCATCTCAAAGAGGGATCCACATAAGTATCGAATTAGGAAGTTATGGAATTACCAGCGAATTATCTAGCGCAGCCCAACGACTTGGTTCTGCGTAGATTTGAATATGGTTACATTGCATGTGCTTGGGCCAAAGCTGAATTTAAGTATAACGTATACAAGCGACAACTTAGCGCCCCCACCATTTTGGGGAATCTAAAAAAAATCATATTTGGACATGGTGTTGTCCATTTTTAGTTGTAGCTAAAAATAAGCTTGAGAACCTTTTTTTTCGAAGCCTCTTTTTTGGTCATTAACCTTCTTGAGCCTTGTCGAAACTAGAAATTCTCTGGCCGACGTGATGACGTTTTTTTGCTCGTCAAAGAGTTCCCGACAAAGTAATAAATTAAATATTGTAACTAAAATTTGTATTAGGGATTGTGTAAGGAATTCTCTAGAAAATTTGATAATGGAAAGCGGCCGGGAAAATGAATCATGCGGCAGATAAGCGCTCTAAATGTTTCCGCAAGCGATAAGTCTTATCTGTACGAAGTTCCGTTCTAGAAACCGGAACGGTATCTATATATACGCGATCGTCTTTCCCTCAGTCAGTCGTTAGACAGATACTTAGTTGGTTAATTAATTACCCAGATAGTCTGATGGTAAGGTAAATTATAAAAAATTGAAATTGTTTTTTAATCCTTTTTGGTTTCAGGGGACAAGATTTGTATTTCAATTTTTGATGA
Organism: Dastarcus helophoroides; assembly: GCA_028583605.1. Lineage (NCBI taxonomy): Eukaryota > Metazoa > Arthropoda > Insecta > Coleoptera > Bothrideridae > Dastarcus > Dastarcus helophoroides. The sequence continues at coordinate 39,685,603 of CM053328.1, forward strand.
TAACCAAGGACCAGTCCGTTTCACAAAAAAAAAAAATTGTAGCGTTCCGAAATAACTTTGAAATAAAGTGGTTACAACTGACGAAGTTTTAATTTTCGAACCGATAACACGCAACAATATCATTTTGTCAACACTGGCCCTATATCTCAAATAGTTTAAGGCAGGGGTCGACAAACCGCGGCTCACGAGCCGCATGCGACTCTTTTAAAAGAAAATTGCGGCTCTTTAAATTCCCCTAAACAAATAAATAAACAAAAGTCAGAGTGAACAGACATGTAGACACTCATTAAACCAGTCACCTACAGAAGTCGAAATTTCCAAAAATACTTTTCTAGGAATTTTTACGTTTTACCTAAATTTTCACAAAAAGTTATGATTTCAAGAAGTAATTTTTCCGAAATTTTTAATTGATTTGTATTAAAATTTTGAAAAAAAAAAACGTCGAATTTCGGCAATGTATTGAAACCCAAAACAAATTTAAAAAACTTGAAATTTTCCAATAAAAGAGAAATTGTAAAAATAAACTGGAAAAAAATGTCGGACTTTTAAAAAAGTCGAAGTTTTTCAGACAAATAGAAAAAAAGTCAAATTTTAGAAAAAAATTCAAGGAAAAAGTCAACATTTTAAGAAGAGTTCCAAATTTCGATAAAAATTTGCAATTTTTCAGATAAAGTAAATTTTAAGAATGAATTTGAAATTTCGAAAACAAGACGAATTAAAAAAAAACTCCAAATTTTCAGATAAAACGAATTTTGAAAACATTGGTAAAATAATTTCGAAAGGAAAGGGAAGGTTGTTCAATTTCGAGAAGTGTTAAACTTTATAAAAAGTTCATAATTTCCCAAAGAAAGTCAAATTAAAAAAAAATCAAATTTTGAGATTTGAAAATAGATGAATTTCCTTCGAAATAAAAGTTGATATTTCCAGAAAAATCTGAATTTAAAAAAAAAGAGATTTCACAAAATATGAATTTGTCAAAAATTTTCAAAAAAGTAAAATTTTAGTCAAAAAATCGCCGAATTTTGACAAAAATTGAATCCCAGAACAAATTTAAAAACCCAAAATTTTTATACAAATTTGAATTTTGTAAAAAATTGTAAAATCTCATAACTAGAAACTGTAAAAAACTCAAAGCTTAGAAAAAATTGTCGAACTTTAAAAAGTCGAAATTTTTTAGAGAAGAAAGAAATAATTTGCAATTTTTAAGAGAAAGTTAAATTTTGAGAATAAATTCGAAATTTCCAGAACAAGACGAATAAAAAGAACTTCAAATTTTCAGAAAAATTTAAATTTTGAGAAAATTGCTAAAATAATTTCTAAATAAAAACGAATGTGGATAAAAATTTCAGTTCCGAGAAAAGTGTTGAATTTAAAAAAAAAGGTTAACATTTCCCAGAGAAAGTCAACTTTTAAGAACAAAATTAAATTTTTAGATAAAGTCAAACAATCTGAAAATGGCTGAATTTCGTCGATAAAATCGCAGCTTGCAGAATAATAAAATAATAATAAAATGTCGAATTTTCTGTTAAAAGTTGGAATTTCGAGAAACACCTAATTTTGCGAAACAGGTCGAAATTTCCAGAAAATAAGTAAGAGTTTAAATATTCAGTAAAAGTCGAATTTGCGAAAAGAGGCAAATTTTGAAATAAAGCTCTAAATTTTGAAAAATGAAAGGTCCTTTGGGCTGAATATGTTTTCGTTTGACTACATGAGTCAGAGGGGTCTCTCCCTGTCACATATTTTGTCTCATTTATGTGATTTAATTTTAAAATAAAATGTAAAATCAGAAATAAAAACTTGCGACCCTTTGAAATCCACGAAACCAATTTTTTCATTGCGGATGGCTCTTTTGGCTTAAAAGTTTGCTGACCCCTGGTTTAGGGCGTCATAAGGTCTAAATCCGGAGGTGGATTGGGCCGTGGTTGTCAGGCGATGGTCTGAAAACTTCTTTAGATGCGTTGAGCGATTTTTGATACTGAAGAAACTTATGATTTCGCGTCACCTTCACGCCAATTTACGTTACCAATATGCTAAAATGTTGGCAGTATTATGTAGCTATGAGTAAGACGCCTAATAGAATTAAAAATGCATTATCGGCACCGAGATTTGTACACGCGATCCGTGAGGCGAGGTGTCCTTGTCGACTCGGTTATATTCTCTCTGTCAACAAACGTAAATTTGTTCCTGCTAACAGATCTGCACACTTAATAACTATAATGTCCTACAAGTCTGTTATTTTACAATAACCACTCTTCATGGTGGACTCTTATTGGTCGGAAACATTATGTAGAAATGTTAAAAAAATTAATAAAAATAATTACCCTGTTTTGGTACAATGTATGAATAATAACCCCCTGGAGCATTATAAATTTGTAACATAATTTTTGATTTTTACTTATTAAACCAAATCATTTTGGTACAATAGATGTGAAATTAATTAATCGTAAATGTCAAAAAAAAAAATCGAATTAAATAGCAAATTTGTAGGACATTAAAGTTGAAGGTACCACGGGTGTTACAGGATAATAACGCCCCCGATTGACGTACATCCTCGGGTCAAAGTCTCTCAGGAAGTACACTGTCGACCTTGGTGCGTTATTATCCTTATATCACCCTTGGTACCTTAATAACTATTTAATTAATTACTGTGCATTGTTTTAATTGTTTAATTGAAGAATCACTGTCCAGTACCAATTAATTTTCTTGATGTTATTCAACACCACTGTTCGATATTGCATTACCACGAAGTTCTCCAAGAACTGGCAATTTACTTGCGGAGGAAGATCTCCACGTAAGGTAATATTTTTTTAATTAAAAATCGATATGCTGCTTAATCAGAGACGAGTCTGCAGAATCCGCTTTTTTTGTCAGAATTTGCCTTATATAAGGAAATCCATGACAGATCAGGAAGACATCGAATATTCCATATCGGTTTCCCTGTTTTTATTCGATATTAATTAATGATAATCATAAACGTGATATATGGCGTAGTCGTAGAATAACTAAATAATTAATAACTGTTCGCTGCTCGAGTCCATTACAAATTGATTAATGCAGAATGCAGCTCATGTGATGAGTACTAGAAGGCAATTAATATGCCCGAGACGCTTCTTTTACAACTTTGGTAGTATTTCTTTGTGACTGGTAAAAAAAAATTCCAACGGTATACTTAGCCGTGTCGAATAATTAGTTACATATTAGACAGTTAACTCTCGGCTGAGACTTGAACTAGAAATTAAGTGTAAAAAATAACTAATTTAATTTCACTTGATTAGGTCTGGAATAAATTTAGCAAAATTAAACCAACATTTTTCTGACAACATTCGGGTCGATTTTCAGGTTTGTCATATTTTACGATTGTTTTCAGTTGTTCAAACATGCATAACTTAATTTTTTCAAATGGAATTACCTATCTTGGATTATCTTATCGGATGCGAAATTAAATTACCTTTTTTTTTGGTAACAGGTATTGCCACCTCCGTCCAATAATCTTTGAGAAATTTAGAATTTTGTAAAAATTTTTATTAACTTCGTATTATCGCGTTAGCCCTGGATGTCGCGGTTTTGTTTCGTCTCGTTTGTCCGGCAATAACTGACAGTTTATCTCATTGTTGTCGCGAGGTCTTGGTATTAGTACTGAAAGACAATGTTTTCTCAAGAAGAATTGGTCGATATGGTTTACGCCTTGGGCAGTGCTGACAGAAATCCATTTCTTGCCTCAAGAATTTATGCCCAACGCTTTGCCGATCGGAGACATCCAAATTCAGCGGCATTCGCTAAATTGAGAGAGAGGTTTGAGCGAACTGGTAGTACGAAATACGAGAAAAAGGAGCGTAGAAAACCAACGACGCATGAAAAAAACCAAGTTTTAGTAGCGGCTGCTGTTGTCCAAGATCCGCACTTAAGAACCAGAAGAATAAGTGTGACATTAGAAATAAGCCAAAAATCGGTTTCATGATTGTTGTGTAAAAACAAGTTTCATCCATATCACACCTAACTAGTGCAAGAACTCAATCAAACTGACTAACAATCGATGCAATTGTGTGAATGGACGTTACATAATCTGCAGGAACAAAATGACCGTTTCGGACATTGTACTATTTACCGACGAATGTACAAACATTTTTTAAGAACCGCTTCGTGGGAAGGAAACGATACACCACGATACTGAAAATCATCATTGGATTTCAGTGTAAAGCATTAAAGAAAGTAAATAAACAATAAACAAATCGGTAACAGTAAGTTGCAACAAATATTAAGAAGAATACATAAACAATGGTAATAATAACATTAAATTAAATGTTCAACATAACCACCAGCTTCACGATGGCAAATGCGCAGTCTCTGTAGCAAAAAATTGTTCACATCCACCAAAACGTTTTCATTGATATTTTGGAAAGCAACACGAACCCGGTCCATCATGTCTTCTCGGGTAGTTGGTGGTTCCTGGTACACAACTTGCTTAACATGATCCCACAAGAAAAAGTCTGGCTTAGTTAAATCCGGTGATCTTGCGGGCCATGCCACTGGACCTCCTCTTCCTATCCACTTGTTAGGGAATTGTGTATTGAGGAACTCCCTTACATCCCTTCCATAATGTGCCGATGCCCCATCATGTTGGAGCCACATTTGCCGCACGACAGCAAGAGGCAAATTGTCTATCATTTCGGGCAATTGATTTTGCAAAAAATGCAATTAATTGTTGGCATTCAAATGTTCATTGAAGAAGTGTGGTCTGACAACAAATCTTTCGACTTTTTTGGAAAAGTTGAAATTTGACCAAAATTTTCATAAAAATTCGAAATTTTTAAAACCTAAATTAAAAAATTCGAGAAGACAAAATTTCAAAAAAGTTACAATTTTAAAAATGTTAAAAATTAAAAAGGAAATCGAAATTTTGACAAAAAATTGTCGACTTTTTGAAAAGGGTCTAAATTTAGTCGAAAATTGCAAGAATTTTCAGAAAAATTCCCAAAACAAATCAAAATGTTGCAAGAATGATAAAATTTTGATAAAAAACGAAATTTTTAATGAAATTGAAAAAAATGGGCAAAATTTTGAAGAATTTACAAATTTTCAAAAAACTATTTTGATAAATAGTCAATTTTTTTTAAAAACAATAGAAATTTCAGTGCCAAAATTTACAAAAGTTGGAATTTTCAAAAAAAATTTCAAAATTTTTAAAAAAATGTCGAAATTTTGGAAAAGGTCGAAATTTTGGAAAAAAGTCGACATTTTTAGAAAAGTTGAAATTTGACCAAAATTTCCATAAAAATTTGAAATTTTTACAAAATATATTAAAAAATTCGAAAAGTCAAAATTTCAAAAAAGTTGAAATTTTGAAAAAAATGTTGAAATTTAAAAAAGGAAATCGAAATTTTAAGAAAAAAAGCAGACAGTTTGAAAAGAGTCTATATTTAGTCGAAAATTGCAAAAATTCCCAAAACAAATCGAAATGTTGCAAGGATGATGAAATTTCTGAAAAAAACAAAATTTTCAATAAAGTAAAAATGGGCAAAATTTTCAACAAAAAGAATATTTTGACATATAGTCGAATTTTTCAATAAGAATCGAAATTTTAGTGCAAAAACTTACAAAAAAAGGTGGAATTTTCAAAAACTGCCAGAATTTTCAAAATAAAGTCGAAATTTTGGAAAAAAAGTCGACATTTAGAAAAGTTAAAATTTCACCAACATTTTCATAAAAATTCGACATTTTTACAAAATCTGTTAAAAAATTCGAAAGGTTAAAATTACAAAAAAGTTAAAATTTAAAAAGGATGTTGAAATATAACAAAGTAATCGAAAATTTTGTAAAAAAAAATTTCGACATTTTGAAACAGGTCTACATTTGCTCAAAAATTGTAAAATTTTTGGAAAAATTCCCAAAATAAACCAAAATGATGGAATTTTGAAAAGAACGAAATTTTCAATGAAATTGAAAATTTGAAAATGGGCAAAATTTTGAAGAATTTAAAATAGTCGAAATTTTCAAAAACAATCGAAATTTCAGTGCCAAAATTTACAACAAAAGTTGGAATTTTCAAAAAAATTCCAAAATTTTGAAAAAAAAATGTCGAAATTTTCGAAAAGGTCGAAATTTTGGAAAAAATTCGAAATTTTGGAAACAGATTGACATTTCTAGGAAAGTTGAAATTTGACCAAAATTTTCATAGAAATTTAAGAGTTAAAGTTTTTAAAAAAATTTTGTAATTTAAAAAAGGAAGTCGAAATTTTGAGAAAAAAAAGTAGACATTTCTAAAAGGGTCTAAATTTAGTCGAAAATTCCAAAAATTCCAAAAATTCCCAAAACAAATCGAAATTTTTAAAAAACAAAATTTTCAATAAATTGAAAATGGACAAAATTTTCAAGAATTTACAAATTTTCAACAAAAAAATATTTTGACAAAGTCGAATTTTTCAATAAGAATCGAACTTTTTGTGCCAAAATTTACCAAAAAAAAAAGGGGAATATTCAAAACAAAGTCGAAATTTTGGAAAAAGGTGGACATTTTTAGAAAAGTTGAAATTTAACCAACATCATCATAAAAATTCGAAATTTCTACAAAAGATATTAATAAATTCGAAGTAAAAATTTAAAAAAAAAGTTGAATTTTTAAGAAAATGTTGAAATTTAAAAATAATCGAAGTGTGAGAAAAAAATGTCGACATTTTGTAAAAAGTCCCTACATTTGGCCAAAATTGTAAAATTTTCAGAAAAATTTCCAAAATAAATCGAAATGTCGCAAGTATAATGGAATTTTGAAAAAAACGAAATTTTCAATCAAATTGAAAATTTGAAAATGGGCTCCCCCCCCCACAAAATCGAAATTTTACGCAAAGACTGATAATTTTTTAAATATAAAATAAAATTTTCAAAACAATTAAGAATTTTCAGGTGGCAAAAATTTGCACATTTTTAACAAAAAAAATCATTTCGGAAAAGTGAAATTAAAAAAAAAGTTGAAATTTTAATAAATAGTCGAAATTTTCAAAGGCAGTAAATTTGGAATATGTTATGATTCTAAAATATTTCAAACTTTCAAAAGTTAAAAAAAACGAAATTTTCGAGAATTTGAAATATTCAAAACAATATGAAATTAAAAAATTTCCAAAAAAAGCTAAATTTTTGAAAAATGTCGACATTTAGGATAAATTCAGTTAAGTTTTCAACAAAGACTGAAATTTTGAAAGATATAAACACTATAAACGGAAAAGTCAAAAATTTTTAAAAAAATCGAAATTTTGAAAGCAAAAATTTTCGGAAATGTGGAAACTTAAAAAAAACTAGAAGAATAAAAGTAAAAATTTTGAAAAAAGTTGACATTTTAAGATAAACTTAAAAGTCCTTCAAAAAGTCCAATTTTTGACAAGAAGCGAAATTATGAAAAAGTCCCAATTTTGGAATAAAATTAAAATTTAAAAAATAAAACCTTTGAAAAAATTCGACCTTGTAAACTGACAAGTTTTAAAAGAAACTTTCTTTTTTTTTCACTAGTATTGAAAATTTCAAAAAGCATATCTTTTTCGAGTTTGATCCGGTCGCTGTGAACACCTCATAGATACTCAAAGGACGTGAATTCCATTGAGTGACCTGTTACTAATTTTTGACTGTATCTTACAGGGAACATTTTTGTATTATATATGTTAATTGAAATAGTTATTGATGAGGATTATAATCAGGCTATGAACCATGTACTGACAGGATGTCTGCCATGTACGGACGATATTTCACTAGTAATGAGGTAACTATCTTGTATTGGGTTGCATGAAATGCGAACGTCCTCTGCGTTACATGCGTTTAGGTATGTTAAGATTAACAAATAATGTCAATTAAATCTACTGCAATGAAACAATCGAACGTGTTACAGTTGAAAATATTGACAGCCAACAACTAACCTTTCTTGGCCTCATCAGTATGACACAGTTACTGTAAGCATTTCTAATTTATAGCCCCTAGTCAAGAGATCCGAATTCCAGCGATTAACTGCTTGTTACTGTGAACACTTATGGCCATAAATACTCAAACGACGTGAATTTCATTGAGTTACCTGTTACTAATTTTTGACTGTATCTTACGGGAAACATTTTTGTATTATATATGTTAATTCAAGCAATTATTGATGAGAATTATAATCAGGCTATGAGCCATGTACCGACAGGCTGTCTACCATGTGCTGACGATATTTCACTAGTAATGAGGTAACTATCTTGTATTGGGTTGCATGAAATGCGAACGTCCTCTGCGTTACATGCGTTTAGGTATGTTAAGATTAAGAAATAATGTCAATTAAATCTACTGCAATGAAACAATCGAACGTGTTACAGTTGAAAATATTGACAGCCAACAACTAACCTTTCTTGGCCTCATCAGTATGGCACAGTTACTGTAAGCATTTCTAATTTATAGCCCCTAGTTAAGAGATCCGAATTCCAGCGATTAACTGCTTGTTACTGTGAACACTTATAGCCATAAATACTCAAAGGACGTGAATTCCACTGAGTGATTTGCTACTAATTTTTGACTGTATTTTACGAGGAACATTTTTGTATTATATATGTTAATTGAAACAATTATTGTTGATAATTATAATTAGGTTATGAGCCATGTACTGACAGGCTGTCTGCCATGTACTGACGATATTTCACTAGTAATGAGGTAACTATCTTGTATTGGGTTGCATGAAATGCGAACGTCCTCTGCGTTACATGCGTTTAGGTATGTTAAGATTAAGAAATAATGTCAATTAAATCTACTGCAATGAAACAATCGAACGTGTTACAGTTTAAAATATTGACAACCAACAGCTAACCTTTCTTTGCCTCATCAGTAGGGTACAGTTACTGTAAGCATTTCTATTAGTCAAGAGATCTGAATACCACTGATTGATTGCTTGTTACTGACTCTTGACTGCATCTTACGAACATTAGGCCGAACGTTTTGCTGCCAGTTCAATATCTGCAGATTTTTAATACGTTTTTATTAGAGTATACTATAAAACACGAAGAAGGAGCGAAATTAAACGAGAAATCTTATACAATGTCGGTTAGACGAAGTGGCTATCGAATTGCGGTATGACTTCCTTATTTTGATATTAATTTTACGACGAACTTGAAGATTTTAGCTGCTGATTGAAACTAGAAATGCTTAAAGCGGATGTAATTTAACGCCGGTCTTGGTCGGATTTTATTAAGGCTTCCAATATCGAACATCCTGTAGTACCTTAAAACCGCCACCACCACGACGGCATATGGTTTGTGTATAATCTACGTTTTTGTGGAAGTTAATAACACCTTCGGTTTATTGCACGAATTAATGCGGCGGTTATTAGTGAAGTCATCAAAGATTTTAGGTTTTATTTTCGTCGACTGATTGATAGTAATTACGCGGGATTATCCTTAGTTAGCATACATGTATGCAATGGAAATTAACGTAAATTAATAATTTGCATGCGATTTTTTAGGAAGTAACATATGGTTGTGCGTGAGAACGCGAAGGTTTCATAATATTACTTACGAAGATCAAATTACCCGTAAGATGTTACACAGTTAAATAGACTTGTTTACGATTCGATTTAGTTCCGTATTGTACAGTGTCTTTACAAACTACTAGCCATCGACTTTGTGCGCGTAGAACCAAGTAACAAAGTCAAATGATGTTATTGTAACACTCTCAGACTATTACCTATTTTTATAAACATATTGCTTTGGAAGTATCTGGAACAATTTCTCGTTGATAACAAGGAGAATATTTTGTATCTTGGGTTTCAACGAACTTTCATAGCAATTTTCGTCTAAATCACTTCAGGAATTCAGTCGTGAAAAGCTAACAAATAGACAGACAGACAAACACGCTTTCTCATTTAAATATTAGGACGACTGACCACTTTCTATGATAAATATGAAATCCTTCGTGTCAGTCTTGATTTTCTATAACGAAAATCGTTCCAAGCTAAGAAACATCATTCCCAAATGCAAATTTAATTTTTTTACGAAGTCTGTTTTGTATTTTGGGATGCAAGGAACCTTTGTGCCAATTTTCGTCGAAATCGGTTCAGTAGTTGAACTGTGAAAAGCTAACGAAACGACGGACAGTCAAACGCACTTTCGCATTTATAACAGTCCATTCAAAAAATCCATAGCATGACGGTGTTACTAGAATTTTTTTCATGATTTTTATTTAGCATTAACCTTCAAACGGTACGTGTATAAATGTGACAGCAATCTGACTACTGATTCGTAAGTTATAGCATTTTGTGTGAAGCAACTTTTGTTATTGAAAAAAAAATGGAAAAAAGTGAATTTCGAGTGAATTTTGATAAAGCATTGCTTTTTGATGAAAAAAAAATACAGTGGAAACCAAACAATGGCTTGATAAACATTATCCGAACTCTGCTCCATCGAGACAAATGGTAGAGAAGTGGATTGCTGAATTTAAACGTGGTCGTACCAACACGAATGTTGCAAAGCGCTGTGGACGCCCAAATGAGTCTGTTATTCCAGAAAACATCAAATAAAATCCACAAATTGGTTATGAACGATCGCAAATTGAAGGTGCACGAGCTAATTGATATTGTAAAGATATCAGATGGTAGTGTTTTTACCATTTTACACGAACATTTGGGAATGGGAAAGCTCTGTGCAAAGTGGGTGCCGTGTGAGCTCACAGTCGACCAAAAACAACGAATCGATGCTTCAAAGGGGTGTTTGGCGCTGTTAAATCGCAATAAAATGGAATTCTATCGTCGATATGTGGCAATGGATGAGACATGGCTGCACTATTACACACCAGAATCCAAAAGACAGTCAGCTGAGTGGACAGCAGTCGACGAACCGAATCCAAAGCGAACAAAGATGCAACAGTCGGCCGGTAAGGTGATGGCTTCTGTATTTTGGGATGCGAACGGAATAACATTCATCGACTATCTCCAAAAAGGAACCACCATCGACAACGACTATTACTGTACACTTTTGGATCGACTGAAGGCTGAAATCGCAAAGAAACGGCCACATTTGCAAAAGAAAAAAGTGCTGTATCACCAAGACAATGCACCGTGTCACAAATCGATGAAAACTAGGGCAAATTTGAATGAATTGGGCTTCGAATTGCTTACACACCCACCGTACTCTCCAGATTTAGCCCTAAGCGACTTTTTCCCGTTTTCAGAGCTCAAGAGAATGCTTGTTGGAAAGAAATTTAAGTCCAATGATGAAGTAATCGCTGAAACTGGGGCCTATTTTGACGAGAAAGAGAAATCGTACTATAAAAGTGGTATCAAAAAGTTGGAAAATCGCTTTACTCGTTGTATCGCCCTCGAAGGCAACTATGTTGAATAATAAAATCGAGTTTTGTCAAAATTTGGTTTTTTTCTTACTTATCCTACGGAGTTATTGAATGACCTGGTATATTAAGACACTAGCTGATATGTCACCCGATCCCATTTTCCCAAATTTGACTTTATAAACATTATAATTTCTTTATTCAAATTTCTGAAATTTCAGTTTCTCTGAAAAAATCAAAATTTCGAGTTTTTTTAATGAATTTTTTTATAATTCTCACTTTATTTCCAAATTTTGAATTTGTTATCAAAATTTCGACTTTTAAAGTTTTGCTTCGTTTCAAACTTTCGACTTTTTCGAAAATTTCAACTTTTTTCGAAATTTTGCCTACTTCACTTTACTAAAAATTTCGATTTTCTTTACTAATATTCAACGTAGCGAACAGTTCGCCATTTTGAAAAATTTGACTTTTTAAACATTCTAATTTCTTTATTAAAATCTTTGAAATTTCAGTTTCTCTGGAAAAATCAAAATTTCGAGTTTTTTTAATGATTTTTTTATAATTCTCATTTTATTTCCAAATTTTGAATTTGTTATCAAAATTTCGACATTTAAAGCTTCGCTTCATTTCAAACCTTCGACTTTTTCAAAAATTTCAACTTTTTTCGAAATTTTGACTACTTCACTTTACTAAAAATTTCGATTTTCTTTACTAATATTCAACGTAGCGAACAGTTCACCATTTTGAAAAATTTGACTTTTTAAGCATTATAATTTCTTTATTAAAATCTCTGAAATTTCAGTTTCTCTGGAAAAATCAAAGATTCGAGTTTTTTTAATGATTTTTTATAATTCTCATTTTATTTCCAAGTTTTGAATTTGTTATCAAAATTTCGACTTTTAAAACTTCGCCTCTTTTTAAACTTTAGACTTTTTCGAAAATTTCAACTTTTTTCGAAATTTTGCCTACTTTGCTTTACTGAAAATTTCGATTTTCTTTACTAACATTCACCGTATCGAGCAGTTCACCTTTTTGAAAAATCTGACTTTTTAAACATTATAATTTCTCTATTAAAATTTCTGAAATTTCAGTTTCTTTGGAAAAATCAAAATTTCGAGTTTTTTTTAATGAATTTTTTTATAATTTACTTTTTATTTCCAAATTTCAAATTTGTTATCAAAATTTTGATTTTTTTTAAAACTTTTGCTTAAAAATTTGTTTTCATACAATTTTTAATTATGCAAAATATCAATTCTTTTTAAAATTTAACTTTTTTGGTAATTTCGAGTTTTCCTAAAATCTTTCTCGTTCAAAAATTCTAGATTGCTTAGAAAGCTTATCACCGAAGATTTTTCTAAATGTCCATTTTTTTTAAAAATTGCATTTTTTCAAAATTTCAACTTCTTGTCAAAATTTTGGGTTTTAAGACTTTCGACCTTTCTAAATTTCTACTTAAAATTTCTCTCTTTAAAAAAGTTATTTTTTTATTTGGCTTTTAAAAATGTAGATATTAATTTCGAAAATTTGGACATCCATTTGGATTTTTGGTGGAACGGACCGCTCCTTGGTTATCTTCAAAAATTGAAATTCAGACTTGTCCCCTAAAACCAAGAAATATTAAGAAACACAACAAACGTTGCTCTAACGCGTTTCGACAGACAAGCTGTCATCTTCAGAGATATTCTGAAGAGAGAGTATATCTCTATATTTCAATTTTTCAATCTATGTCAAGCGTTAAACTCGAAAATTCTATTTTTTATGGAAAGGACTGGTCCTTGGTTATCTTCAAATATTGATGTACAAATCTCATCCCCTGAAACCACGAAAGGTTAGAAAACGCAACAACCGTTGCTCTAACGCATTTCGATAGCTAAGCCATCATCTTCAGAGAGATACTAACACCTAAGAACTAAGGGTTCATTTTTAGAATTAGGTGTTAATATCTCTCTGAAGATGACATCTTGGCTGTCGAAACGTGTTGGAGCAACGTTTGTTGTGTTTTTTAATCTTTCTTGGTTTCAGGGGACAAGTTCTGTATTACAACCCGTCCGAAAACCTAGACTTTTAAGAAATTCCGAATTTTTTTCCAAATTTCCACTTTATTTTTCAACATTTTAACTTTTTTTAAAGGTTTTTTAAAATTGCTTCATTTTATCAAAATTTTTGAATTTTTTGAAATGGTCGACTTTTAACAGTATCTTTTCAAAATGTTGACATAATTCTTCAAACGATTAATTTTTTTAATCCTAGCCTTTTAGGAAAGTTTCAAAATTTTTCGCATTTCGTCAGTTTTCAAATTTTGATTTTTAAAAATTTCCACTTTCCTTAAAATTTTGCCTTTATCTGAAAAAAAAAACGATTCTTTTTATCGACTCTTGTTAAAATTTTGGATTATTTTGCAAAAATGTCGCTGCATTTTTAAGTTTTTGATTTTTTTCCAAAATTTTGGACTTCGATCTTTTTTAACATTTTGCCCTTTTTGAAAATCATTCCTTTTTCTAAAAACTAAGTCATTTTTTTTAAATTGATTTTCTTCTTAAGATTTGAGTCTTTTTAACTTTTTGCTTAAAGTATTAATCAACAAAAATTTAGAAATTTTTGATAATAATTTTGACCATTTTTCGAAATTTAGCCTTTCCGAAAAGTTCGGTGTTTAGGAGATTTCACTGAAAATTCTTCATTTTTTTTAAATCTCGATATTTCTACATAAATTGGATTATTTTTTAAATATCAGACTATTTTTTAAAATGTAAACTTTTTTTTTCGAAAATTTGGCCATTTTTTAAATATTCGTTCTTTTGTAATCCTTAACTTTTTTGAAAGTTTTAACATTCTATAACAGCCTCCGACATTTTTAAAAATTTTGACTTTTTTTTGAAAATTTTGACTGTGTGGGGAATTTCCCCTGTCTTTAAAAAAAACACGCAATTTAAAAATATCCAAATTTTTAAAAACAAAAACAGGAAAAATTTTAACATTTTCAAAAAGAAATGAATTTCTAATAAATGTCGCAATTTTTAGAAAGCCAAATTTTCCAAAAAAGTTAAAATTTAAAAACAAAGAAACTGAAAATTCTTCATTTTTTTTAAATCTCGATATTTCTACATAAATTGGATTATTTTTTATATATCAGACTATTTTTTTAAATGTAAACTTTTTTTTTTCGAAAATTTGGCCATTTTTTAAATATTCGTTCTTTTGTAATCCTCAACTTTTTTAAAAGTTTTAACATTCTATAACAGCCTCCGACATTTTTAAAAATTTTGACTTTTTTTTGAAAATTTTGACTGTGTGGGGAATTTCCGTCTTTAAAAAAAAACACGCAATTTAAAAATATCCAAATTTTTAAAAACAAAAACGGGAAAAATTTTAACATTTTCAAAAAGAAATGAAATTCTTGTCGCAATTTTTAAGAAAGCCAAATTTTCCAAAAAAGTTAAAATTTAAAAACAAAGAAATTTAAAAATATTTTTGGAAAATGTCGAAATTTTTACAAAAAGATAAAATTATAAAACAAAATCAGTCGAAATTATGAAGAAAATTCGTAAACTGTAATACAGAACTTGTCCCCTGAACCAAGAAAGATTCTTCTTCTTCTTCTTTCTTCTTTCTTGGTTTCAGAAGATAAATTGTGTATTTCTATTTTTAAAGATAACCAAGGACCAGTCCGTTCCACCAAAAGAAAATTCGTTTAAATTTAAAAAATAAAAATATTGAAAATGGTCAAAAAATTCAAAAAAAGCGAGTTTCGAAATACGTAAAAATTTTTGAAAAAAACTAAAAGAATGAATAAATTGGGGTATTTCTAAAAATATTCCAAATTTAAGAAAATGTTCTAAAAAATATTTTTAAGAAAGCCAAATTTTCCAAAAAAATTAAAATTTGAAAACAACGAAATTTAAAAAAATATTTTGAAAAATGTCGAAATTATTATAAAAAGTTAAAATTTTGAAAAAAAAATCAGTCGAAATTATGAAGAAAATTCGTAAACTGAAATACAGAACTTGTCCCCTGAAACCAAGAAATATTCTTCTTCTTTCTTCTTTTTTGGTTTCAAGGGATAAGTTGTGTATTTCAATTTTTGAAGATAACCAAGGACCAGTCCGTTCCACCAAAAGAAAATTCGTTTAAAGTCAAAAAATAAAAATATTGAAAATGGTCAAAAAATTCAAAAAAAGCCATTTTCGAAATAAGTCAAAATTTTCAAAAAAGTTAAAAGACTGAATAAATTGGGGAATTTCCAAAAATACTCGAAATTAAAAAAAATGTTTTAAAAAATATTTTAAAAAAGTTTCAAATTTTCGAAGAAGTCAAAACTTGGAAAAATGGATAAATTTTAAAAAGGGGTCGAAATTTGTAAATGGCCATTTTAAAAAAGTTAAAATTTCGAAAAAAAAGTGCGAAAATTTGAAAACAAAAGTCGAAATTGTGAAGAATTTCGAAATTTTAATATAAACATTTAAAATTTTTAAAAAGAATAAAGGTTTTCAAAATAAATAGTAGCAAATTTAAAAAAAAGTCAAAGCAAAGTTTGAAAAAATTCCAAATTTGCCACTAAAATTGACATTTATTTTAAAGTTTAATCAAAAAATGGAATATTGAAAAATCAGGATTTCCAAAAAAAGTCGAAAGCGAAAAAATTCGGAAATTGAATTAAACAATCGAAAATTTGAAAACAAAAATGTCGAAATTATCAATAAAGAAGATGAGGTTTTCAAAATAAAAATCGAAATTTTTAAAATAAAAATCTTCAAAATCGAAATTTTCGAAAAAATTTAAATTTCTGAAATTTCAACATTTTCCAAAAAGGTCGAAATTTTCGAAAAGATCGAACCTTTCAAAAGTCAAAGATGACGTTTTAGTGAAAATTTTGAAAAACATCGAAATTTGAGAAAACGTCAAAAATCTTGGAAAAGGGAAAATTTTGGAGAGTTCTAATTCTTAAATAAAATCGTAAAAAATTTCATTCTTTCAAAAAACTCGACATTTTCAAAGAAATGTAAAGCTTTAAAACTGAAGATAAATAGTTGTAATTTTTGAAGTTTAATACAAAATTTTTATCAAAGCCAATCTATGCAAGCAGAATGCAACCTAGACTACAAATTCATGCAGCCCTCCAGGCGGCGTGTATAGTGAATCATAGTTAGCTGAACTACAGTTGAAACACTGCCACCTAGCGAAGCGGTTGCTCTCTAGGAAAGTTCCCAGAAGACAAGGATTCTAATGCACAGACCAATAGGTTTGAACATTTATTAGATTCGAAGTTGGTGGAAACCAAATACCGGTTTCGATCTCTGACGAGATCTAACAAGATCGACATCGGTATTTGGTTTCCAAACTTCGAATCTAATAACTGTTCAAACCTATTGGTCTATGCATTGGAAAGCAATCTATGATTTTTTGTCTAGTATCTTAGAGTCGAAAGAGTCATATGTAATAATAGGACGTATATCTGCTTCAAAATTTCGAACTATTGTAGGTACAAAAAATGTTCATTTTTTTAATTCTGCATCTCATAGAAAAAATATACAGAGTGTTCCATTTGAAAAAGCGAAGAAAAATTGCTTCATATTTTAGCCAATTTGGCATCGAATTTTGGACACCCTGTACAAGTTAGGCTTAAGATATTTATAGCAAAGCAACTAGGGACCCACTACAGTAAACAACTAGCGTAGTTTTGATTTTAGGGCGTTTTTGTATTTTTAATGAATTTTTAAAGAAAATGTTGCAAAATATTTTTTTCTCTTTATTTATTACTCTGAAACTCTCTAACTAAATTTAACAATATCTTAGGAATATGTAAAGTTGTCAGAAAGGAACCCAAAAATGTAAAAAAAATACAGGGTGTTCTATTTAAAAAACTTTACCCTCAGCGGCTCACACGTTTTGGAGACAACCTGTACATGTGACCATATTTTCCTGAAATACATCCTTGCCCACAGCATGTGAACAAAATTCCTAACTTCTTTATTATAGGACCTATAGATGCCCGACGCACTGTTGCAGGACCCTGTATAAAGATAAGGAATTCCCTTGGTAAATGTGAAGTTGTTTTTATTATTCTTGATCTGTAACGAAAATCTTTCCAACTCAAAAAGTATTCGTTCCAAAACAGATTGTTCCCTCAATTCTGGGTAACTAACGAAAGCGCCAACGTTTTCGCTTTTAGTTGGCGAACTGCAAAAAATAGTCATGGTGCCTTCTCGTCAAAAAAAGCATCAAAGGAAACTGGCGGCGTAACCCCGGAAGCAGCGACTTAAATCAAGTTAACTGATGAACCGGACAACTCTTGGATGTATTTTCCAACAGTATGGGCGCATTCCACGTTTAATCACATCGTACCGCATTTAAGAATGCATTAGAGATGATTACCGGCCCCTTTATGACTGCAAAAGCACAGAGATTAATTCCGTATGATTTGCGAAAATATTTAACAACGTTGTAAACTCTGGTAACTTGTCGGGATTTAATCACGCCTCCTCCACGGTGAATTTCACAACTACGACATTAAGATAAAGACGATTTATTTTACGGTTGGCTTTTAATAATAATTTACCATCGGCGACGTAAGAGAGCGAAATGCACCCATTGAAGTTCCCCCGAGCGTAATCGTAAACGTTACTGGATTCATTAGGCCCATCATAGGGCCCATTGTCCGCGTGTATGTGTTTCACGTTCATCAGCAGTGGTAACTAGCTTGAGATCTCAAGGTGTAATTGAGCAAAATTTTCTCTAATTTGTTTCAATGATTGATGAAACGATTATATTGTTGCATCTAAATGCAAAATCAGAAATATTTTTGATTCTAAAATCATTTTTTCTCACACTTGGTATATATATTTTTTTTGATGGAACGGACTAGTCCTTGGTTATCTTCAAAAATCTTGTCCCCTGAAACCAAGAAAGATTAAAAACACAACAAAGGTATCATCTTCAGAGAGATACTACATCTCTCCGAAGAAGATAGCTTGGCTGTCGAAACGCGTTAGAGCAACCTTTGTTGTGTTTTTTAGTTGTATAACCTTTCTTGGTTTCAGTGGACAAGATTTGTATTTCAATGTTTGATTTTTCTTGTAATTTCAACTTCGGACGTTTCACTCTTTTTAAATTTCCATTTCTATCAAAATGTCGACTTTCCCCTCAAAATGTTAACATTTTTAAATATTTGATGCGTTATCAAAATTTCTAGATTTTAACTTTTTCTGAACATTCCGACTTCAAAATTCCGGTTTTCTTCTGGAGATTTTGCTCTTTGTATTTTCATTCCTCTTTTTTTAATTTATGAGGTTTTTAAAAATTTGGACCTTTGGAAAATTTGAACCTTTGGAAAATTTGGATTTTTTTTTTTAATTTCGACGTTCTGAAAACTTCAACATTTCCAAGTTTTCGCACATTATAAATGTTTACATTTTTGTACATATTTCGATACTTTTCACAAAGGTTAATTTTTTTCTAAATTCCCAATTTTATCAAAACATCGATTTTCAAAATGTTGAGCTTTTTACCTATTCTAATCTTTTTCGAAATTCCGACCTTTTTCAAGATTTTAGTTTTTTTATTTAAGACTTTCACTTCAAACTTTCGACTTTTTGTAGATTTTGACTTCAAACGATTCCCAAGTTCATCAAAATTGCTACTTTCTCTCGAAATGCTGAGATTTTTACAATTTTTTTTTTTCCAATTCTTGTTCAATACTGTAACAGAAAGTAATTATAAAATTTGGTTGGGAATTTTCTAGAAAATTTAATCAGGGGAAGCTGCCGCGATAATATGGTAAATCAAACGGCAGATACGCGCTCCAGAAGTTTCGGTAAGCGACAAACCTTATCTGCTGGATTCTTCTATAACCCGAATCGGGATCTATATAAGGCGGTCTCTTTTGGCTCAGAGTAAGTAAGTCACATAAGTCAATAAGTTAGTTAGTGAATTACGATTGTAGTGTTCCGAGTTCAGTTTTTAAATAACGTGGTAACAATTCACCAAGTGTTAATCATTCGAACCGATAACGCGCAACAATACCTTCCATTTTGAAGGCAAGAAAAAGCAGACGATGAAAATGCTAATTAAAATTGATCTGTCGGGCATAAAACGGAACGAATTTATGAAAAATATCAAAGAGCAGGTGGTTAAAATGTAAGAAAAGTCACTTGCCGTCTTTATTCCACCCCTGAGTATCCAAAGTCACTTACCTGAAACAAAATCAAAGAATTAGTAAATGTTCATATTATAATAATAATAATAATAATAATAATAATAATAGTTTATTATATTTCAACAGGGTTTAGGCCCCAATTACAGAAACAAAATAAAAAATAAAAATTGATGGGTGTAGATGCACTTGATCATAGGAAAAAATAAATAATTATCAATTATACAAAATAGTTACCTGGAGAAAACACTAATTATTAGATAAATAAAGTAAATTAATTTTAAGGAAATGTGGCTAAACGTCTCTTCGATAGTTTTTCTTAATTTGGCCCGACTGTCTGAATAGAAATCAAAACTGTCCGCAATACCATTAGCATATTTTGTTAAAATCACTAGCGGAGACCTGCCCATAGCGTTAGTACGACTATTCTCACAATAGAACATTTGTTTTGATCTTGCACTCTGTCTTGGCACCAAAAAGTTAATCTTGGAAAGTAAGTCTGGACAATCTATATAATTATTGAGGAGTCCGTATAAGAAATTCATTCCATGTGTTATTCTTCGGGTTTGTAGACTGATAAAATTGAAGCGATGCAAAAGAACGTTATGGTCACAGCCTCTAGCTGGATAGACACCATCTTGAATGAAACACAAGAATTTGAGGAAACGCCTTTGAATTGACTCTAACGCTGTGATATGAGTATTATATATTGGAAACCAGATAAGGGAGCCATATTCAACACGTGTTAGTAGTAGCGACTGAAATAATAATGCTAAAGATTTCTTGTTTTTAAAATCCTTACAATTTCTACACAGAAAGCCATATGTTTTATATGCTGATGAAAGTGCCTCAGTAATGTGCAAAGCAAAGTTAAAACTACTATCCATAATAACTCCTAGATCCCTTATGGATTCACATCTGCTTAAAATGACACTATTAATTTCATACTCATGCTTGATTATATTGATTTTTCTTGAGTAGGAAAGAACATTACATTTAGATACATTTAAAGAAAGTCGATTATCATTGCACTACTTAACAACAGCATCAATGTCTTTTTGAATTAATACACAGTCCTCATTAGAAAATACGGAACTAAAGAATTTTAAGTCATCTGCAAAAAGTAGTTTGGATGATTTTATAACAGAAACAATATCATTGATAAATAAGACAAAGATCAAAGGACCAAGATTCGAACCTTGTGGAACTCCCGATGTTGGGCTGAACGTGTTAGATTTAAAATTTCGGTATTTGACAAATTGCTCCCTATTTGTTAGGTATGACATAAAAAAGTGTATCAGCCGGTCTGAAAATCCATAAAGTTCCAATTTTTGCAAGAGAATAAAATGATCAATTTGATCAAAGGCTTTTTGAAAGTCTGTGTATACACAATCAACTTGTCCATGACGGTCAATGATTTCAGCCACATACTGAGAGAAAGAAGCTAAATTTGTTACAGTAGATCGTTTCTCGACGAAACCATGTTGATTCTCAGATATAAAAATTGTTATTGATGCATGTATGTGCTTTTATAAAATCGACTCAAATATCTTTGCAAAGTTACAAAGTAGCGAAATTGGTCTGTAGTTGCTTATTTGCGTTGTAGTACCCTTTTTAAACACTGGAGTAATACATGCCTGTTTCCACAGCGACGGAAATTCAGATGTTTTTAGAGACAAATTAAATAGAATAGTGAGCGGTTCAGAAAATACGTTAGCACAATCTTTCAGCAGAAAGCTGGGAATGTCATCTGGTCCAGAAGTAAACTTATCCTTTGACCGTTTTAGTGCCTCTAATATTTCAGCTTCAGTTATATTCAAAATAGAGACTGTATCAGGAAAATGAGAGAAATATTTGGTAGCCGTATTATCTGAATTATGAGTGTTACTGGGTGTTATGTATACACTTTTAAAAAAAGTTGCAAACCCATCCACAATCTCTTGAGGAGTGAACAATTGTGCAGTACCATAAGACATAGCACCAGTCAGGTATTTTTTGCAAAATGCTCTATAATATTTAAAGTTCTCATATACATTGGAATTGGGAGTACGCTTATAATTTTTGTGTAAACTGCCTTTAAATTTTATTAACTTTATTAAATGGGAATCGAACCATGGTGGATAGCATGTACGACAATTTGATTTCTGTGTATATCTCGGAATAGCAGATTCGAATGTATTCGTCAGGATTTCGTAGAAGGTAGAGCAAGCAATGTTCACATCATTAAATGTTTCCAGTATACTCCAGTCAATATTAGATAATAAATCATATAGCAGTAGGTAGTTCGCTTTTTTAAAATTAAATGATTGGGCTTGATAGCCTTGATGATTGACATCAAAATTAATAAACCGTTGACAAGATAGAGTAACATTAATGTCAAGCGCAGGATGATATGCATCTTCAGGAACTAAAGGAAATGTGGATTTCAGATCATGACAATTAAAACTTGATAATACTAAGTCCAATAGCCTATCGGAGGAATTTAATACATTATTACATTGATGAAGGTCCTGAATTTGCATGAAATTCTTGATTGGCATAAAGTAGTTGTCATTTGGGTTATTAAAGTTTCTAATATTGAAATCACCAATAATCATTAGTTTGTCACAGTTAAACTCAAAATTAGAGTGTTCAAGTAATTCAAAAAATAGCTCGTACTCAGCAACTCTACAGGTTGGAGGTATATAAACAACCAAGACAAAGATCACTACATTAGAGTGCAAAGTAACTTTGACTCCACAAATATCAACTAAAGGAATTGCTTCAGTTATATGATTAAAATTAAGTTCAGAGGTTTGAAATTTATCAGAAATTGCGAGGAGGACACCACCTCCTCTAGCCACATTGAGAAAACTATACTCCCTGTCCTTACGAAACACTGTGAAATTATTAGGAAACAACTCATAGCATTGTATATCTGAGTTAGGCCACGTTTCAGTTAATGCAACTATTTCATCAGTGGCGGCTGGTGCTAATAAAATTTGGGGGTTGCAAAGAGACATTTGGAAAAATGTGCCGAACTGGAAATAAGTCCATCTTTGGCATCTTTTGCCATCTTTGGAACTTTGGCAGCTGCAAATTTATCAATAACTTTTTACTGAAGTCGAATATTCCTTGGATTAAGTTCTTTTCTTTGAAGATATCGTTAATGCGGACAATCTTTCCTGGCATAATGTATTTTTTAAAGAGTTTATTCTTTCCAGACTGGACAAGCACCATTCTGCTTCAGCGAAAGTCATTGGGATAGTTATCAGGATTTTTAAAAGATTTAAAGTTTCACTAAGCTCACTATTTTCTGAAATAATGTTATAGAGTACAAGTAAACCAAAAGCCGATTTAAACTTTTCTGTTTCGTAAATTAGGGTTAGTTTAGTTCTTAGTTTTTGTAAATTAAAAAATGGATGAACCTTGACGGTTTCTTTAAAATTCTTTTCAGGAAAAGTGATTCTATGTTGGTTAAACTTTTCAGAAAAAAATAAGGTTGCTGCAATTAAAAGGCCAGTGAAGCTGAACCGTTTTTTAGCTTAGCAGATAACAATGTCGCATAGGTACTTCTTTAACTTCGCGAACTACTTCTGTTAAAACTTCGCTTTTTACAAAACACCGTCTGCACAATATTTAAGTCTGGAATAGGTCATCCACGTCGCTTAATTTCCAGTTTTTTCGACACAGATCGGTTACAGAATGGCTGTGCAATTAAACTTTGCACTGAATCCATTTTTATTTGTGTTCAAGACTCGGAACATTGCCTGATGATAGATTATAATAGTGAATCGATATTTGGTTTGCACCCACAAGTGCAACCTAATGCTTGCTTATGGGCAAGTATTTTAAGCGAACAAAATATGAGTTAAGGCGCAAGTGCATATGTGTAAAGCAAAGTTTGCAGTCTGGCCTGCAAACTTTGCAAACCGTGGACCCAATATGTCATCAAACGCTTACGAATCGACGGAATCCGCAATATTCAGCAGTATGGTTGGTAGCGAGAAATCTGTTATCAATAAATAAAATAAACAACATAAAGAACAATTTACTTTCTTTTTTATCCCAGCGATTTTTTGGAGGTTGCGCAAACCTGCAAACCTTAGCACCAGCCGCCACTGTGTTTCATAATTACATAATGATAAATTATGCTACATATATCGACGTAAACAAAAAAAATTTTGAGCAATTATTAAACGTGTATAAATTTATAAATTTTGTGGTTTTCAGTAATGGTTGGGAAAATAATAAAACCAGATTAGTTACCTATTAAAAAAGTACAGCATTGACAGATTTCGTAGTCAGACATTTGAAGTAATTTCAGTTGTAACCAAGGATGTATGAAGACAGATATCAAGTGGGAATAAACAAAACTAAAAATTGTTGTAGCGAACTGTGAAATTAGATTAACGAGGGCAGTGTACGAACTACTTTAATATACTTACTAAAAATTATTAGAGAGATACAAAGGCAGAGAAATGACCTATATGTTCGAGACATCTAAGAAATATTTAGAAGCTATTAGTGGATTCCCCAAGGAGATGCGTAACTGTATACGTTCGAATAATCGAAATTTGAGAATCGAATATACTAATACGCGTGAGATACAAATACGAAATTTGTTATACTAAATTCGTTTAAGCGCAATTCTTTTCAAAAAGGACTGAGTGAAACTAATATGAATTTAGTCTAACTCACTTCGAATCAATAAGGATTGAAAATGAAAACAAATTTTTTTACTGATATTGTTTTGAAATTATACGAAAAAACATGCAGTTTCTGAAGCATTTTTTCCAATTTAGACAGTTGAAGTTAATCACAAATATAACCAAAACGGGTATAGTATTAACTACTTTGAAGTTAAGTGAATTTTCAGTGATTTGCTTTGGAGTTTAAGCTTCCAATTTCACAAAAAAAACTCGAATTCGCGTAAAAAATAGCGCGGGGATTATCTTTGAATTTGGACACTTGTAATCAATCATCAATATAACTAAAGAATAACTGTTTTAAAAATTAATAAACATGGAACATTTCCAATAAGACAGTGAAGTAATTATGAAAGCGATCTTTTTTTTCTCAGAAATTGCCTATTTGGGCTCTTTTAATTTCAAATGGTTTCTTTCAGAGGTCTTTAGTTGGAAATACAGATAATTTAATCAGTTTTTATTGATTGATGGATATTTGCACACCAGATTAAATGTTAATCAGAGGATTAGTCTACCTTAAATTGCATTAAGCATTATGGAATATATCGATGCAAATAACTAAATGAATACAGCAATCGGTCATATCCTTTAAAGTCAAGAATTACCAATAAGCAAAATAAATGACTTCAAATGGACTCGGCCATATATAGAAAGCATAATGTCAAAGAACTTGGCTGGGTGTGGAAGTCGGATCGAGTCGTATGGTTATGGCAGCAAATAAGAGTTAAATTCTACAGTTATTTATGCTACGTTTAATAAAAATAATATCAATTTCTGTGAAACACCAACAGGTATTCAGCAAGTACTGGAAATCGAAAGGTGTAATTGAATGCGGTACGATATCCTTACTGCTACCATAAAATTTGTAGATACGTACAGAATGTAATAACATTCGCGACAACTCGCCGCAATTATTCGCAGGTGGTTTATACCAAACGGCGCTGAAATTGCCGAGGGCCCTCATACGATTTTTATTAGCGAAATTGCTCAAATTTTTTGCTTATTTGTAGCGTCAAATCCTTGTCGTGTTTGGTTTATTGGTTTCAGAGAGACAAAATTTGTATTTCAATTTTTGGACATAACCAAAGAGTAGTCCTTTTCACCAAGAGTCAAAATCTTACAACTTATTAATTACACAGTTTTCGTAACAGCTGTCTATCAAGCTAATTGCATTATCAGTTTAAAAAATTTGTCTTGAGTTGTATTAGTTGCGTGGAAGAGGCACCAGATAGCTTCCTAGTACCGCTGCCTACCTACCTTAAATTGGGAAACTACCAAATTCTATGGAGGAACAACCACCACAGAGAAGTTGCTTCAAATTCCAACTGTAAAAGACACTGATGGCTCCAGCACACTTGACTTATGACAGCTAACATAATATTGACCCTTAAAAGATCAATACAAAACGAAGCAAGGGCGTTAGTTTTGATTTTGAAAAAAATCAACATTTCAAAAAAAACTGAAATAAGTTTCTTAAATTGATACAAAAATCAAAACCAGTTTGAAATACAGTCTTATTGTTTAAAGCAAAAAACAAAACCACTAACAAGCATTTTTTTATAAATATGTGTGAACATTTTTAAAATTTTAAGTTTAACTTTTAATACAGTCTTATTGTTTAAAACAACTAACAAAACCACTAACAAGCATTTTTTTATAAATATATGTGAACATTTTTAAAATTTTAAGTTTAACTTTTAATGTTGAAATTTTTCTTCAATTTTTGTAACTTCGAAATATCTACTTTGTTCTTTTTAAATTTTTTTTAATATCTCTCTGAAGATGACAGCTTGGCTGTCGAAACGCGTTAGAGCAACCTTTGTTATGTTTTTTAATCTTTCTTGATTTCAGGGGACAAGTTCTGTATTTCAATTTTTGAAGATAACCAATGACCAGTCCGTTCCACCAAAATTTCAATTTTTTAAAAACTCAGACTTTTTCAAATCATACCATTTTTTAAAATCTTGGCTATTTTTAAAATCTTGGCTATTTTTGAAATTTTTGGCTATTTCTTAAAATTCCTATTTTTTTTAAATCTTTACTTTATCAGAATTACATTTTTTTTTAATTCAATTAGAACGACGGCAATATATCTCTGATGATGACAGCTTGGCTGTCGAAACGCGTTAGAGCAACCTTTGTTGTGTTTTTTAATCTTTATTGGTTTCTGGAGACAATTTTTGTATTTCAATCTACTTTGTTCGAAAATTTTAATCTCCAAACCAGTGGCGGCTCGCAGCCACAACTAATGGGGGCGCTGCGACAATGTTTAGCGTTTTAAAATGTTTAAATTTTCTAATGAAAATGTCGACATTTCAAAACGTTACTTTTCGAAAATTTTAGTCATTTTCCAAAACTTTAAATTTTTGGAAAACTTAAAAATGTTGACTATTTTGTTAATTTCAATTATTTAAAAAAAAAATAAAAATTTTGACATTTTTTTGCAAACTGTCGATCCTTTCTTTGAAAATTGCGTTTTTTTTAAAGTCAGACATTTCTTAAAACCTTTTATTGAAATATTCGACTAATATTTCGTAAAATTTCGACTCCATTTGAAAACTTCGACTTTTTTTTCAAAATTTCGACTCTTTTTGAAAACTTGACTTTTTTTTGAAAAGTTCTAACTTATTTAAAATTTTATTTATACATTTTTAAACATTACCTATTAAATCTTCGACTTAAAAGAAAAGATCTTTTTCAAAATTGAACTATTGAAAATTTCGACTTTTTTCAAAATTTTACCTTTTTAAAATTTCAACTTTTTTGATAATTACGAATTTTTCAATAATTTTGTGTTTTCTACAATATTCAAAAAATTCAACTTCTTTAAAAATTTAATTAAAAACTCTGCAAATTATCTTAAATATCGATATTTTTCCAAAAATTCGTCTTTCATTGACATTCCCAAAATTATCGAAAATGTCGACTATTTTAAATTGAAATTTTTTTTCGAAATCCTTATCTTCTTTTGAAAATTTGACTTTCTATGAAAAATTTAAAATTTTTAAGATTTGACTTTTTCTAATTCCACTTTTCTGATAACTAGCTTTATTTTTAAAACTGGTAATGTTTTTCTTTTTGGATTTACATTTTTTGAGAAAAATTTCCCAATAAAACTCGAATTTAAAAAAATTAACGACAAAAATTTCTATTTTTAAAATTGTGCAAAGTTTTGAAACAAATTTACAAAAAAAAACTTACATTTTATGTACAAATAAATTGCCAAAATTTGAATTTTAATCAGAAAAAATTGGTTTCAAGCTGGAATATTTGATATTTGAAATTTCTCTGGAACTTCAAATTTACAAGAAAATAATTAAATTAGAACAGTAAATTGTTAATGAATTTTTTTCAACATTTTGATTAATTTTAATTTCCAAATTTTGACTCTTCTAGAAATGTTGACCCTTTTTCTCAAAAATTTTAATAATTTCCACTTTAAAAGTCGAAATTATAAGAATATTTTTAACAATTAATGTATTTCAAAAAAAATTTTGTTTTCTTTAATTTTTAAAAATGTTATTTTTTTTTGAAAAATATTTACTTATAAAAAATTTTAACTTTTTTTAGAAATATAATCTACGTTCGTTTGAAATTTCCTCTTGAAATTTTGAGTTTAATCTTTAACTTTCGATCTTTTTTTTATCGAAATTTGAATTTTAAATTCGAACTTGATAATTTCAAAAATAAATTTAACATTGCTAGAAAAATTGGAAATTTCGATTCAGAATTATCTTTGGTCCTACAGTAGTAATAATTTTTTAGAGAAATAAGATTTGACTTTTTTTTTTAAAAATCGACTTTTTTGATAACTTTAGCTTTATTCTTTAAAAGTGGTAATGTTTTTCTTTTTAACTTTACATTTTTTTGAGAAAAATCTCGAAATAACACTCGAATTTAAAAATTTCTATTTTTAAAATTGTGAAAAGTTTTGAAACAAATTTCAAAAAAAAAACTTTCATTTTATATACAAATAAGTTGCTAAAATTTGAATTTTAATCACAAAAAATTGGCTTCCAGCTGAAATATTTGATTTTTGAAATTTCTCTGGAACTTTAAAATTACTAGAAAATAATTAAATCAGAACAGTAAATTGTTAATGAATACCTTTCAAAATTGTAATTAATTTTAATTTCGAAATTTTGAGACTCTTCTAAAAATGTTGATTCTTTTTCTCCAAAATTTCAATAATTTCCACTTTAAAAGTCGAAATTATAAGAATATTTTTGACAATTAATTTATTTCAAAAAAACTTTTCTTTATTTATTTCCGAAACTGTTATTTTTTTTTGAAAAATGTTGTTTACTAATAAGAAACTTTTTCTAGAAATATGATCTGCTTTCTCTTGAAATTTTGAGTTTAATTCTTAAATTTCGATCTTTTTTTATCGAAATTTGAATTTTAAATTTGAACTTGAGAATTTCAAGAATAAATTAAACATTTTTAGAAAAATTGGAAATTCCGATTCAGAATTTTGTTGGGTCCTACAGTGGTAGTAATTTTTTAGAGAAATATCAAATTGTAAAAAAGGTTGAAATTTACAAGGTTCATTTTTTCTTGAAATTTCAATATTTTTCCCAAATTTTTCTTAGTTTTATGCAGATTTGAAGTTTATTTTCCCTAAACTTAAACTTAACAATTTTTAGTTTCTCATCAAAATTACAAAATAAAATAAACTTTAAAATATTAAAATTTCGTTAAAAAACTTTTAAATTCTCAAAACAAATTAGAGAAAAATGAAAATTTCTACAAGAAAAAATATTTTAAAGATAAAATCTCCAGGAAAAGTCAAATTTCAAAAAAAAATTTTGTATATAATGTTTAGAGAAAAACACAAATTGCATAGGAAAAAAAAAGCAAAACCCGGACAAAAAATAATTCTCACTTGATAAGAAATAATTTTAAAAAATAGTCGTAGAAGGGCCATCAATTAAAACAAAAAAATCTTTTAAAATAAATAGAAAAAAATATAGATTTAAGCTCGGAAGAAAAATAATTCTCACTTGATAAGAAATAATTTAAAAAAATAGTCGTAGAAAGGCCATCAATTAAAACAAAAAGAAGTTTTAAAAACTTCGAGTTTAAAGGCAAAATGTCGAGTTTTTTCTCGAAATTTTAAGATTAACGTCAAAATGTTTCTTGAAATTTCAAGAAAAAAGTCAAATTTTCGAGTTAACCCGCCGTCAAAATTTCGACATTTAAGTCGAAATTTTGAATTTAATCTCAAAATTTCTAGAAAAAAGTTGAAATTTCGAAAAAGTTGTTGAATTTTCGAGAAAAAAGCCTTAAGTAAAGTCGAAACTTCTAAAAAAATTCTTTTTAAATTGATGTCCTTTCTACACCTTTGAAATTTTGGCTTCTTAAGCCCGCAAATAAATATTTAAGAAACATCGCAAAAACATCGATGTATCGTTACCTAATACCGATGTTTGAGACATCGATGTTTCATTTAAAAAAATATCGATATTCAAATATACAGGGTGGACCATAAGTAATGGTACATAGAGCAAGAGTAGATTTTTCGTATAAAAATAACGTGATTTAGCCACATTTGCCTTTTACCAAAAGTTGATATAAACAGAGATACAGGGTGTCAAAGTTGTACAAAAATTTTGATTTTTTGGCATAACTGATGAACACATTTCACTATAGACAACAAATTTGGCATAGGGGGGTTTCTTTGGTCAAGAAATTCTAATTTGCTAACAGATTGCCAGTAACTCATAGGGGGCGCCACCTGCGCTACCTTGTATATTCAAAGGCATCATAACTTTTTTGTGACTTCATGTACACTTATTTTAAATAGATATTTTTATTTGCCCACATTTTTTTACGTGAAAAAGGTATACTTTCTAAATGTTGATATAAGCAATCGTTTTCAAGAGATATTTGCCTTCAAAATTTGCCGTACCTATCGAAGTTCAAGTATCGATGTTTTTTTGAACGATGTTGCATCCCTAGCGATATTTCATTGAAAAAAATATCGATAATTCAAGTTTCGATGTTCTTTTGAACCATGTTGCATCTCTAGCTCTCAGTCCCAACCACACTAGCGCCTCCATGCGAGAGAAATATTGGACAACCCTGTCATTGGGCCCTACGTGGCCAAAAAATTACGTTTACGTCGGGGGTTAACTCTTCTTCGCTCATTATTCGTATTCTCTTCAGATTTTTGAACGAGGAAGTGATAATGACAAAAGTGCTCGGCATTCTTTACTCGCTAGTGGTCATTTCTATCATTAAATTGTCAATTAATCACGTTTGAAGCGCCGTGAAGAAATTCTTGGCTTTGAAGCGATTCATAACGACTATCAGTGATTACATACCGAATGGTCCTAGTTGATTTTGCTGTCATGTAAGATGTATATATTGCGTCCAATTAATAATAATTATAAACCAATATAAAGTCAGACCAGTGGGCACTTAATTTCTCGAGAGATGTTTTATCTTTGGCATGCAACATGCATTTTATCTAACTGCAATCGAGGTAACAAGTCTACTATAGCAATCAGAAATGTCAAACAAAACTGAGGGTATCATTTCAGCTTGTTAGTTTACCCGCAGCTGTTACGGCCTTATCAAGATAATTCGAATTTAACAACTCTTACATGTTATACGCAAAATATGGGCACGTTCTTGGCAAAATACACAAATTATCTTGTTTGAATTTTCTAATGCACAGACCAATAGCTTGGAACATTTATTAGATTTGAAGTGTGGAAACCAAATACCGGTTTCGATCTTGTTAAATCTCGTCAGAGATCGAAACCGGTATTTGGTTTCCACCAACTTCGAATCTAATAAATGTTCAAACCTATTGGTCTGTGCATTAGAATCCTTGTCTTCTGGGAACTTTCCTAGAGAGCAGCCGCTTCGCTAGGTGGCAGTGTTTCAACTTTAGTTCAGCTACCTATGATTCACTATACACGCCGCCTGGAGGGCTGCATGAATTTGTAGTCTAGGTTGCATTCTACTTGCATTGTTTGAATTTGATAGATTAATCGCATAATTAAAAATTGGACGTAAATTCGACGTTTTATTGATAAGTGAACTGAGCGCTGCGAATCTGGAAGTTCAGGCGAACCATCTCGGATAGGTCAGTACCGCGTAATAATGTGTCTAATTCTACCACGGAATATTATCTCAACACGAAAATATATGTGCATAAAACTCGTATACAGTACCATGTTAATGGTCGATGGTATGCCATAGTGTATTTTATTAATTAGCGATGTTTACATTAATTCTGGGAGGTACGTAAGAAGGCGAGAATATGTAAGACATGGGTGTGCTCAGTTATTGTAGATAACAGTACTGAGGTCAGGTAAGTCACATTTTATAAGGCAACGCGAGGCACTTACAACCCATCTAAATGGCACTATACTGAAGTTTGCAGACGTAACGCTTTTGCGCCAATTTTACCAAATCTTTGAATTTCAAAGCGCTAAAAATTTAATCAAAACGTTAAAAGTTTTTCGTTGCGAAAAAACAAATTGAGCCGGGCTCGTGTAATCAGTTTTTCGTATAATGAGTAGTCAATAGATCTATTGAGCATTCGTAGTCTATTGAGTTTCATTTGGTCTATAGAATAGACCAAATGAAACTTTTTTTATTTTTGTTGATCGAAATTTTGTCAACATTTTTTTGTATGATAATTCAAAACTGAATAAATCGTTTAATTTTAAATAAAAATTTTTATAAAGTCGATCGAACTGGCGACAGTCAAGATTTTTTAATATCATAAAATTTCTCTGGTAAAAAGTTCGTAATAACCAACAAAATGTATAAGATCGCGCTAAAATGTATCAATGCGTTCGGTCCCAACCAGAGACTAAATAGACTGAACCTAACACGGTAAGCAGTAAAAAGCCAGTTGAAAGCCTGGCTAAAGCCTAGCTCCATCTAGCTCGCAACGCCCTCTTATTATTTGACAGACCTTTGCGAAGATAACATCGGCTTTTTTTAAAGAAAATGGGCTGTAAATATGGGGAAGTGTATTGTGTCTCTGGTCCCAACTCACTATACTATTACTTTACTTTAGTTATAGTATCATGATCCCAATTTCTCGGCTGCCTGTGGTTCATTGTATGTGGTGCATTCCATGTTGGGGGCTGCTCTGCTATAATTACTGTGTTGCGTGCAATTACCAAGCCTAAAAAATAATTAATAAACCTGTGCTAGCTCCGAAATTATACACACTTAAAGTAATGTAAAGGACTTTGATTCGCGTTATCTACTTCAACTACGAACGTTTTTTGATAGGATACCACATAGGTGAAAAATCCTTGGAAAATAAACACCTATTCTAATATAAAATATATTTTTTCTCAGCAACTATCTCCCAATACTGAAAAATTGCGACAGTTTCCGATAATTCCATTATCATACAATTATCGTCGAATTACATCGTCATCTTTCTCATTTCCAGTGGCAAAAAAATCGCTTATGCGGTTAATTTGGGTCACCTTTCCAGCGTTTGGCGCAAAAGTGTCTCCCCGGCGCTTATGCAAACATTTCTTTCTCTTTGTCTCACAGCCCACCTACATGTCGTCTCTTAAATTCTCTTTCTATTAACTCCGATTCGTGTCGTATTTTTACTACTAAACCAACAACGCAACAAGTGTTTGTCAACACCATCCGAATAAAGCCGACCGAAATGAAAAGCCCCCGCTAGGAGTATTTAATCTGTTTGTCTCTATAAAGTATAATCTGTGGTTTGCTTAAAACCCATAACGACGTTTTTCTCTACACCACTATCATCCCCCACATTCCATTTAATTGATCTAATGTCTAATTAATTAAGAGTAGGTTGGATTAGGATTTAAAGAGCCACTTTTTCCATGGTTCGGATTGACGAATGCTGTTCTGATGACAGAGATGTCAGAAAATTAACCTAAATGAAATTCCGTTTTGTTTGGCTGGAATAATTGTCTAGATTTCGTTAACTGCTTGATATTTTTAACCCTTATACTACCAGAAATTGTTCTAGTTGTTGCGTGTTATCGGTTCGATAATTAAAAGTTCGAGAATTGTAAATGCTTTATTTCAAACTTATTTTGGAACACTACAATGACTGACTGACTGATTGACTCACTAACTGACTGACAGACTGACTCCCTGACTGACTGACTCACTGTCTGACTGCCTGACTGACTGACTCACTGACTGACTGACCGACTGACCAACTGACCGATTGACTGACTGACTCACTGTCTGACTGACTGACTGACTCACTCACTCACTCACTGACTGACTAACTCACTGACTCACTGTCTGACTGACTAACTCACTGACTCACTGTTTGTCTGACTGACTGACTGACTGACTGACTGACTGACTGACTGACTAACTCACTGACTCACTGTCTGACTGACTAACTCACTGACTCACTGTTTGTCTGACTGACTGACTGACTGACTGACTGACTGACTGACTGACTGACTGACTGACTGAGTGACTGACTGACTGACTGACTGACTGACTGACTGACTGACTGACTGACTGACTGACTGACTTTTTTATCAAAATTCGTAGGCTTTTTTACTTGAAAAATCGACCTTTATTGAAAATTCAAAACTTTCAAAAAAATGCGACTTTTCGACTTTTTGAAAAATTGTTTGAACGACTGACTGACTGACTTTTTTATCAAAATTTGTAAGTTTTTTTTATTTTAGAAATCAACGTATATTGAAAATTCAAAACTTTCAAAAAAAATGCGACTTTTCGACTTTTTGGAAAATTGTTTGAAAATCTCTGGTTTTTTTTTCGAAAATTTTGATTTTATTGAAACCTCGATATTTCAAATTTTCCAATTTTTCAAATTTTCTAATTTTTCATATATTCTAATTTTTCAAAATTTCTAATTTTTCAAAATTTTTGATTTTATCAAAAGTCCGAATTTCTCCTAAAATATTAAAATTCTTACATATTCAAATCTTTTTCCAAAATTCAGACTTTTTTCTCGATTTTACTCTTTTTGAAAATAATTTTTTTTTCAAAATTCTGCCTTTTTGTTTTTGTAGAATTTGACTTTGAAAAATCCTTTCACTTTTCGGCTCGTGAAATTATTAACAATATTGTTGTTGAAAATGTCGACATTTTTTGATCATTTCGACAATTTTTGAAAATTTCGACATTTTTTGAAAATTTCGTCTGATTAAAAATCTCTCATTTAAAAAATGTTTAACATTTAAAGTGTTCACCTCTTCTAAATTTTTGTGAAAATTGCAAAATTTTGCAGAAACCTTGGTTTCTTATAATTTTGAATTTTTTTTACTTTTAAATTTTTCAAATTCCTAGATTTCACAAAAATTGACTCTTGTTGAAAATCCAAAATTTTTAGAAAAATTCGACTTTTTGAAAAATTGTTTAAAAAGCTTTGTTTTTTTTTCGAAAAATCTCGAGATCTTTTGAAAATTTGTTATTTCAAAGTTTCATTTCTCAAAATTTCCACTTTTTCAGGGTTTCCGTTTTTCAGAATATCGACGTTTTCTTAGAATTGTAAAAATTTCGACATTTTTCAAAACTCATGATTTTTTTGAATTTTGATTTTTCCTAATTTCGACTTTTTTGAATTTCCATAAACAATTCGACTTTTTGGATAATTTTTTGAAAATCTCTGGGTTTTTTCTTCAAAATTTCGACTTTTTTTTGAAACTTCAATATTTGAAAGTTTCTAAATTTTCAAAAGTTCCACATTTTTAGAATTCGGTTCGTTTTAAAAATTTCGACTTTTTCCAAAACTTTTGTGAAAATTTCGAAGTTTTTCAGAAACCTTGATTTTTTGTGAATGTTGATTTTATTCAAAAATTTGGATTTTTTCAAATTCCCGTAAACCTTGTTGAAAATTTAACATTTTATCCAAAATTGTAGGTTTTTTTTTTCAAAAAATCGACCTTTATTGAAAATTCAAAACTTTCAAAAAATTCGACTTTTTAGAAAACTGTTTGAAAATCTCTGGGTTTTTTCGAAAATTTCGATTTTATTGAAACTTCGATATTTCAAACTTTCCAATTTTCCAAAATTTCTAATTTAAAAAAAAGTGGCTTTGTCCTTAAATAAGTTGTTAGCAATAATTGAAATACAAATCTTGCCCCCTAAAACCAAGAAAAATTGGAAAACACAACAATGGTTGGCTCAGACGCATTTCAATAGCTAAGCTATCATCTTCAAAGATTTGTTTTTCAATTTTTGAAAGTAACCAAGAACCAGTCCGTCCCACCAAAAAATGTTGGTAATAAGTATAGCAATTTTTCAAAAGACGCGAAATTTAAGAAAAAGAACTTGTCCCCTGAAACCAAGAAACATTAAAAAACACAACAAAGGTTGCTCTAACGCGGTTCGATATCATCTTCAGAGAGATACCAGAGACTAGTACCTCTCTGAAGATGATAGCTTGGCTATCGGAGTGCGTTAGAGCAACCTTTGTTCTGTTTTTAAATCTTTCTTGGTTTCAGAAGACAAGATTTGTATTTCAATTTTTATGAATGTATCCAAACAAGATGTTCAGTAAGGTACGCTCTTGGATAGTTTAATATGGGCTTCGATCGTAAAATGAAATATATGAGAGCGCTGGAGATTTTACTTAATTGCTCGACATTTCTCTATCAATGAATAGTAAAATTATATCTTAATTAAATGTAGCCGACCAGAACACCACATTGCTATATATTGTATAACAACCCTAATTAACTCCAATATACTGAATACACTCACTAATTCACGTAAATGGTTGCAAAAATTCCCATATATTTTGAAATCGAACGTGTAATAAATAATAATATAAATTAATTAAAGTACAGTTAGCAACGAATTTTCAGTATAAATTTTAAAAATACCAAAAGGTAATTAATTTGTAAAAAAATATCGATAATTAATATAGAAAAATAGGCAAGATTAATAAATAAACGCTGAAGGTAAAAAGCTATATTATAGCTTCGTAAAGGCATGTCCAACGCCTTATAAGTCCACCATTGAATTTATTTTATATCGTTTAGTTAGTGCTAAACAACTTATTTACCATTTTAACTCACTGAATTCTTCACATACAACCACTAGCGTAATTGAAGACGAATACAGCTCGAAACGATTTAAGAGGAAGCTGTTGAAAATATAGTTGCTGATTTTTTTGAATTCTCCCAGCGTCGTTTATCCAAGAATTTTTCAATTGACTTCAAACTTTACCATCTAACAGCTGAAAAACTGTTATTTATGGCCACTTTCATGTAAAGTTAGTTGGAGGATGAATTCGGTTGGCAGTTATATTCCCAGTTACGTGAGACGGGAGCGTCAGCAATCACTGTCAGGAAGAAAAATATATCATTAAAGTGCCCACGGTAACAAAAACCTCAAGGGTCGGTCTTAATTATTGTTTAATTCTAGGTTTTACATCTGTCTTCTGTGGCCTCCATTCACTTGTCACTTCCAGCGAATGTATTGGGGACCGTGGGGCCAAAAATCGTAGCACTTTGATATTTATTATAGTTTTCCGGGTGATTTAACTTGGGGTTGCACAATTTAGTCATTGTTTGCAGCTTGAGAGAGTGATGGGATACATAAAAACAACATTTTTTTATTTCACCTCATGAATAGGTTCGTGAAAAATCATCGTTAATAACTTGAATTTGTTAGTGAAGCTTATTTTGGTCTATTTGTTTTGTTGTTGTTTTTGCTGCATTTACTGCTGCTAACATTTACCGCCGTAATCAGAAATATAGAAAAATAAAACCAAATTTGACTAATTGTGTCTATAATACTATAAAGTAGCAAAAAAAATCAAACAAAAAAAAACACGAAAATTCGAAAGTCGAAATTTTTAAAAATGTTCAAATTTATTTAGAAAATTGCGCTAGTTTAATAAATTTTCGATTTTTCAAAAGTTTCCACTTTTTCAAAATTTTACCATGTAAATGGGAACTTAAACTTCCAAAAAAAAAGAGTAAAAATTTTAAATCGCAATTTTGAAAAAAAAATAATTTTGAACAAATGTTGAAATTTTCAAGAATTTTTTTCATTCATTTTATTTTCAAAAAAAAGTTGTCAGAAACATTTTCTAGCCTCTAAAATTTCGACATTATTTCAAAATTACGAACTAAAAACTTTCATTTTTATTTTGAAAATTTTAATGTTTTTGCAAGTTTAATTTTCCATTTAAATGTTAAAATTTTGAAAAGGTGAAAATTTTCTAAAATGTCTAAAACTAGCGCAATTTTCAAAATACATTTAAATTTTCTATGATATCTAAATTTTGAAATATCAAAAAGGTTTCCAATTTTCCAAAATATCGAAATTTAAATTGATACTGAAATTTTGAAATTTAGATTGATATTGCAATTTTCAAAATAAAAATTGGATTTTTTAAGAAAATTGAAGATTTCTACCTACCTACCTCAGAGAAACTTACCTAATAAGAAGTGGAAGAAAAAGAAGAAGAAGAAGAAGAAGAAGAAGAAGAAGAAGAAGAAGAAGAAGAAGAGGAAGAGGAAGAGGAAGAGGAAGAGGAAGAGGAAGAGGAAGAGGAAGAGGAAGAGGAAGAGGAAGAGGAAGAGGAAGAGAAAGGGGAGGAAGAGGAAGAGAAAGGGGAGGAAAAGGAAGAGAAAGAGGAGGAAGAGAAGAAGGAAGAGAAAGAACAAGAGGAAGAGAAAGAGAAAGAAGAAGAAGAGGAGGAAGAAAAGGAAGAAGAAGACGACGGAGGAGAGAAAGAAAAAGAGGGAGAGGAAGGAGAAGAAGAAGAAGAAGAAGAGAAAAATGAAGAAGAAAAAGAAGAAGAAGAAAAAGAAGAAGAGAAAAAGGAAGAAAAAGAAGAAGAAGAGGGGGAAGAAGAAAAAGCGAAGGGGAGAAAGAAGAGAGAGAGGAAGAGAAGGAAGAAGAAGAGGAAGACGGAGAAGAAGAGGAAGAGCAAGAGGCAGAAGAGGAAGAAAAAGAAGAGGAAGAGGAAAAGGAAGAGAAAGAGAAGGAAGAAGAGAAAGAGGAAGAAAAAGAGGAGGAAGAAGAAGAAGGAGAAGAAGAAGAGAAAAAGGAACAGGAAGAGCAAAAGGAAAAAGAAAAAGAAATAAATGAAAGAGAAGGAAGAAGAGGAAGAAGAGGAAGAAGAGAAAGAAGGGGAAGAAGAGAAAGAAGGGGAAGAAGAAAAAGAAGAGGAAGAGGAAAAGGAAGAAGAAGAGAAGGAGAAAGAAAAAGAGTAAGAAGAGAAAGAAGAAGAAGGAGGAAAAGAGGAAGAGAAAAAGGAACCGGAAGAAGAAGAAAAATAAGAGGAAGAGCAAGAGGAAGAAGAAAAAGAAGACGAGGAAGAGGAAAAAGAGGAAAAGGGAGGAAAATAGGAGGAAGGGAAGGAAGAAGAGAAAAAAGAAGAGGAAGAGAAAGAAGAGAAAGAGGAAAAAGAGGAAGAGAAAGCAGAAAAGGAAGAAGAAGACGACGCTAGAGAGAGAAAAAGAGAGAGAGGAAGGAGAAGAGAAAGAGGAAGAAGAAGAAGAGAAAAAGGAAGAAGAAAAAAAAAGAGAAAGGGGAAAAAGAAGAAGAGAAAAAGGAAGAAAAAGAGAAAGAAGAGGGGGATAAAGAAGAAGCGGAAGGGGAGAAAGAAGAGAAAGAGGAAAAGAAGGAGGAAGAAGAGGAAGAAGAAGAGGAAGAACAAGAGGCAGAAGAGAAAGAGAAAGAAGAGGAAGAGGAAAAGGAAGAGGAAGAGAAGGAAGAAGAGAAAGAGGAAGAAGAAGAGGAGGAAGAAGAAGAAGGAGAAGGAGAAGAGGAAGAAAAAAAGGAACAGGAAGAAGAAAAAAGAGTAAGAGCAGGAGGAAAAAGAAGAAAAAATGGAACAGAAGGAAGAAGAGGAAAAAGAGGAAGAAGAGAAAGAAGGGGAGGAAGAGAAAGAAGAGGAAGAGGAAAAGGAAGAAGAGAAGAAGGAAGAAAAAGAGTAAGAAGAGAAAGAAAAAGGAGGAAAAGAGGAAGAGAAAAAGGAACAGGAAGAAGAAGCAAAATAAGAGGAAGAGGAAGAGCAAGAGGAAGAAGAAGAAAGAAGAAAAAGAGGAAGAAGAGAAAGAAGAGGAAGATGAAGAGCAAGAAGAGGAAGAGGAAGGGAAAGAGGAAGAAGAAGAAGAAGAAGAGGAATAGAAGGAGGAAGAGAAGGAAGAAGAAAAAGAGGAAGAAGAAAAAGAAAAAGAGAAATAAAAAGAAGAAAAAGAAGAAGGAGAAGAGAAAGAGAAAAAGGAATCGGAAGAAGAAAAAGAAGAGTAAGAGCAAGAGGAAAAAGAAGAAGAAAAAATCGAAGAGGAGGAAGAAGAGGAAGAAGAGGACGAAGAGAAAGAAGGGGAAGAAGAGAAAGAAGAGAAAGAGGAGGGGAAAGAGAAAAAAAAAGAGGAAGAGGAGGAAGAAGAGGAAGAAAAAGAAGAGGAAGAGGAAAAGGAAGAAGAAGAGAAGGAGGAAGAAAAAGAGTAAGAAGAGAAAGAAGAAGAAGGAGAAGAGGAAGAGAAAAAGGAACAGGAAGAAGAAGCAAAATAAGAGGAAGAGGAAGAGCAAGAGGAAGAAGAAGAAAGAAGAAAAAGAGAAAGAAGAGAAAGAAGAGGAAGATGAAGAGCAAGAAGAGGAAGAGAAAGGGAAAGAGGAAGAAGAAGAAGAGGAAAAGGAAAAGGAAGAGAAAGAGGAAGAAAAGAAAGAAGAGAAAGAGGAAGAGGAGGAAGAAAAAGAAGAAGGAGAAGAAGAGGAAGAGGAAAAGGAACAGGAAAAAGAAGAAGAACAAGAGGAAGAAGAAGAAGAGGAAGGGGAGGAAGAAGAGGAGGAAGAGGAAGAAGAGGAAGAAGATAAAGAAGGGGAAGAAGAAGAAAAAAGAAGAAAGAAGAGAAATTGTCTAAAAAATTGAAAATTAGAATAACAGAGTAAAGTCGAAATTTTGAAGAAGTCAAAATTTTAATTAAAAAAAAATCAAACCAAAAAAAAAAACGCAAAAATCCCAAATTCGAAATTTTTAAAAATATCGAACTTTTCTAAACAGATTCAAAAATCTGAAAAACTGTCGATTTTTTGGAAGTTAAATTTTTCATTCTTTTTCCTTGTTTTTAGTTTTTTTTTGAAAATTTCGCCATTTGTCCAAATTTTCGAATTTATGTAAACATTTCGACTCTTTACGAAAATTTGGAATTTGAAAAACTGCTAGCGTTTTGCAAATTTTTGTGTCTTTTCCGAAATTGTTTTGAAAATGTCGACTTTTTTAAAAATTTCCACTTTTGATTATTTCAAGGCCTTAAAATTTAATTTTTCTTTGAAAACTTCGGTTATCCTTTAAACTTGTAAAAATTGAAATACGAATCTTATCTCCTGAAACCAAGAAAGATTAAAAAACACAACAAAGGTTGCTCTAACGCGTTTCGATAGCTAAGCTATCATCTTCAGAGAGATACGGGTTTTGTAAATTTGATTTTGTTAAATTTGAATGTTTTTCGAAGTTTCAACTTATTAAAAACTTGAAGTTAATTAAAATTTTGACTTTTTTTGAAAATTTCAACTTTTTTTTCAAATTTCCCGTTTTTTGAAAAATTGTTATACTTATTACCAACATTTGTTGGCGAGACGGACTGGTCCTTGGTTACCTTCAAAAATTGAAATATAAACCTTTAAAGATGATAGCCAATGATAGCATTTCGATAGCCAAGCTATCATTTTCAGAGGCATACTCTTTGTTTTTAACATTCACACTTCGACTTGCTTACAAACGTTCAATATTTTTCTAAATTTCGGCTTCTTACGAATCTCGATCTTATTTCTTGAAAATTTTGGTTTTATTTTAAATTTCGACCTTTTCTGAAAATCTCGAATTTTTAAAAATCTCGGTTTTTTTAAAACTTTCGACAATTTTTCAAAGTTTCGTTTTTTCAACTTTTCGAAATTTTTAGAGAATTGCGCTAGTTTTCAAATTTTCGAATTTTTCGGAAACTACTTTTTGTCAAAATTATTTTTCAGAGTGTTGACTTTATTGAATATTTGTACTTCTTTCGGAAATTCCAATTTTTATTTTTCAAAATTTGGACTTCTTCCAAAGTTTAATTTTTTCGATTTTCTTATACATTTCGATTTTTATTTTGAAAATATCGATTTCAACTTGAGTCTCAATATTTTTTAAAATTTCGACCGTTTTTGAACATTTCAAACATTTTCAAAATTCAGATTATTTAAAAAATGTCAAATTTGTTTTGACCATTCAGCTATTTTCAAAATTTTCAATTTTTTCGAACTGCTTTTTCAAAATTTTGACTTTTTTAACCTTCAAATTTTTTGCAAATTTGCTTCTTTGAAAATTCCATTTTTTCAAAGTTATTTTTTTTCCATAATTATGACTCAAAAAGGAACATTTTTTTGAAAATTTTCATTTTTTAAAGGTTCAATTTTCAATTCATTTTTTTATTTCCATTTTTTTTAATTTCGCCCGTTTTTTCAAATTTTCGAAACCGATTTTTTCAAAAATTTTTTTTTGAGAAATTTCGACTTTTTTGAGAATCCGGAATTTCTTCAAAATTTCGACCTTTTTCAAAATTCGACTTTTTCAGAATTTGGATTTTCCTTAAATGTTCGGTTAATTTAGACTTTTTTTGAAAATTTCGAAATCATCTTAAAAAAATTCGACTTTTTCGGAATTTATAACTTTAAAATTTCGACATTTTTCAAAATTTCAATCTTTTTGAAAAATTTCCAGATTTTCTCGAAATTTCGTAGGGTTTTCAAAATTTCGATTTTTTCTTCTTTCGACGTTTTTGAGAATTTGATATTTTTTTTAAAATTTCGACTTTTTTCAGAGCTTTGTTTTTCTAGACTATTTTTGTTAGTTTCGACAGTTCTTGAAGATTTTGTAGTTAGAGTCCTGACGTAACATTTAACATGTTGACAGTTTGAGCTTCCGTCGTCGAACGTAGCCAAAAGTCGCACTTTTCAAGAAGGACCCATTTTATTACCTTATTACAACGAAATCGCTCCAGAAAATTCAGTCGCAGGGAATTACGAATTTCTATTTTGAACTACCGTTACCGTTTACGGTCTCTACATAGTCCTTTGAAGGAGATAGCTACAGAATTTTCGGATGCGCGACGAAATTCAAAATCTACAACTTTATTAACGAATTTAATGGATAAATGTGTACACGTAAAGGCGACTCTTTTTTAATGCATTCATTTGTTCCTCACTATTTCTAATTTTTAAAAACTTGTATTTTAACCAAGTCAAACAAATTTTTAATTCCCGTTTTTAAAAACATCAAAGGTATGCCACATCTGAGGAAAGCCATCTGTTTCAGGAATTTTTCCAGAAATATTTCAGTTCAATTCTATTGAATTTATTGCAGTTATAGTTTCGATGCTGTATACAGAAAATATAGATAACTCGAGAAGGAATCGTCCTCTGATATTAGATACTCCTTGTCCAAACAAAGCGCAGTATTGGGTATATTTCAGGCGCTTTGTCCAGCGTGCTGAAAAGCTCCCTAGAAAATAATTAAGTTTAAACTGTTATTAAACACAATAGTTGACAGTACAATTATGCGAGTAGGAAGCAATTTTCTCGACTAATCAAACCTCAATACCGTCTCTGCAACAAGAACTGGAGCTGCTAATGTAACATTCGAGAAAAAAGTTCGACCGTAATGCGCTGGCAATATATTGTGGAGTGCATCTCTTGCAGTGAATCGCTAAAGTTGAAGAACATCGCTAAGAAATTCATTAACATTAAAGATGTGTACGCAGACTGCCTGCTACCTGCTAGTAGCCGGTAATTTCCTGCAATTGATTTTATGACTGACATGCCACGGAGCGCTTTCACGATGATTTGACGAATTGTCCGACAGCTATAAACCTTTATTATAAAATGTAGCGGAATTGATACAAACTTGGTAATGCTTGCTCTATAAACCGATGAAAATTGCTTAAGCAGCCTCTTCCTGCTAAGCAGTGGGGTAGAGCCAAATGTCCACTTGTGAACGCGTTTTTTACCACAAGAGTGGTATCGATGATTACTCCGGAGTCGAGAAACTGCGGTGCCCCCGCCATCATGAGGCCTCTTCAAGAACAAGAGGAAAAAAGTTTCCTCAGCACTAGCGACTTTTGTAGCTTTAGTTACATCGTACATAAACTTGTTGTCAAAGTTCTTTTAAATTAACATTTTGTAATTGCAATCAGTTTGACTTAAAAAATGTATCCAGGGAGTAAATTAGAGCACCAACAATACGTAGAGTAAGAAATAGGAATTTATATTCGTTGCCTGAAAAAAAATGAACACGTAAGCATCAAGGGCACCCATTAATTTCAGCGCACATTCCCAAGGTATTAGCCAAGTGGCAAATGAATGAAAATTTATTACAATCACAGACACAAAGCGCTAAAATTTCAAGCTTTTGAAGAGGAAGACCATCATGGTTAGATGAAAAACACGCAAGGATTCAACACGTGATTTCTTTTGAATTACATCCACACACTTTTATATTCATAAACTGGTTTCGTCACCATATCATTAGCTCGTTACCCCATTTTAAAACGACATTATAATAATAATAAAGAATAAAAAATGGAGCACAAAAGCGTATCGTATGTAAAAGGATGTGGAAACGTAATATAAAAAAGGTAAAATCGGAATAAACTGTAAAGTTGTCCTTATTCTTAAAAGAAATCCGATCCTATTCAAGTGTACCTCCTTTGTTCGGTTG
Source organism: Dastarcus helophoroides (assembly GCA_028583605.1). NCBI lineage: Eukaryota > Metazoa > Arthropoda > Insecta > Coleoptera > Bothrideridae > Dastarcus > Dastarcus helophoroides. Next base: position 39,729,389 of record CM053328.1, read on the forward strand.
CTGTAGTTTAGTTTTGAAAGAACTTCGGTCCTTGTTCGTGTATCCGGTTGCCTTTCTCGAAACGAGGGGCTGCTGAAACTACCCATTGAACTCTTTAATCTTACACTTGTAATAAAAATCGGGAATTGTTATAAGTTAGAATTCAGAACTGTCCTTGACAGGCTCCCGTGTCGGGTTATTAATCTCAATAATGGAGACAAAGCACCGAACAAACATGGCGGCGTTATCATAATACTTTGATAAGTTTTAAACAGACAGGTCGTTCTGAATAGCAAGATAACTTATTAAAACGTGTGTTCGCTTCATAATTTATTGTTACAAGAGAAGAGAAATGGGCAGTTACGGACACTTCGATTTTCTTCTTTAAAAAATTTCGATTTTTTTGAGAATTTGGAATTTCTTCAAAATTTCTACCTTTTCCAACATTTGATTTTTTCGGAGATTATATTTTCTTTAAATTTTAGGCCCTTTTTGTTTATTTCGAAGGATCTTGAAAATTTCGAAGTTATTTTGAAAATTTCGAAGTTATTTTGAAAATTTCGATTATTTCGAAAGTTACGACTTTAAAATTTCCACTTCTTTTAAAAATATCGATTTTTTTTCATAATTTTGACTTTGTCTCGAACTTTAGACTTTTTTTCAGAAATTTCTCCCAGTCTTCAGAGTTTCGATTTTGTTTCCAAAAATTTCGACTCGAATTTGAAATTTCTTCAAAATTTCAACTTTTTTCAAAATTCGACTTTCTTCAGAACCTTCATTTCTTTAAATTTTAGGCTACTTTTGTTACTTTCGACTGTTTTTGAAATTCTTAAAGTTATTTTGATAGATTCAACTTTTTCGAAAGTTACGACTTTAAAGTTTCGACTTCTTTTGAAAATTTCGATTTTTTTTTTTCAAAATTTCGACTTTTGCTCGAAATTTCGACTTTTATTTTAGAACTTTCGTCTGGTTTTCAGAATTTCGATTTTTTTTGAGAAATGTCGACTTTTTCGAGAATCTGGAATTTCTTCAAAATTTCGACCATTTTCAAAATTCAACTTTTCCAGAATTTGTATTTTCGTTAAACTTTAGACTGTTATTATTAATTTCTTGAAAATTTCGGAGTTATTTTGAAAATTTTAATTTCTTCGAAAGTTACGACTTTAAAATTTCGATTTCTTTTAAGAATTTCGATTTTTTCAAATTTTCGTCATTTTTCAAAATTCGCCTTTTTCAAAATTTTCATTTTCTTTAAAATTTAGGCTCCTTTGTTACTTTCGACTGTTCTTGAAAATCACAAGAGAAACAAGGAGAGGAGGAAGAACAACAAGGAGAAAAGGAAGAGGAAGAGGAAGAGCAAGAGCAAGAGCAAGAGCAAGAGCAAGAGCAAGAGGAAGAGGAAGAGGAAGAGGAAGAGGAAGAGGAAGAGGAAGAGGAAGAGGAAGAGGAAGAGGAAGAGGAAGAGGAAGATGAAGATGAAGATGAAGATGAAGATGAAGATGAAGATGAAGAGGAAGAGGAAGAGGAAGAGGAAGAGGAAGAGGAAGAGGAAGATGAAGATGAAGATGAAGATGAAGATGAAGAAGAAGACGAAGACGAAGACGAAGACGAAGACGAAGACGAAGACGAAGACGAAGATGAAGATGAAGAGAAAGAGGAAGAGGAAGAGAAAGAAGAGGGAGAAGAGAAAGATGAAGAGAAAGAAGAAGAGGAAAAGAAAACAGAAGAGGAAAAAGAAAAAGAAGAGGAAAAGAAAGAGGAACAGAAAGAGCAAGAGGAAGAAGAGGAAGGCGAAGAAGAGAAAGAGAAGGAAGAAGAGGAAGAACAAGAGAAAGAGAAGGAAGAAGAGGAAGAAGAAGAGAAAGAGAAGGAAGAAGAGGAAGAAGAAGATGAAGAAGAGGAAAAGGAAGAAGAGGAAAACAAAGAAGAAGAAGAAGAAGAAAAGGAAAAGAAGGAAGAAGAAGAAGAAAAGAAAAAAACAGGAAGAAGAAGAGGAAGAAGAAGAGGAAGAGGAAGAGATAGAGGAAGAAGAGGAAGAAGGGGAAGAAAAAAAGGAAGAGAAGGAAGAAGAAAAAAAGAAAAGGAGAAAGAAGAAGAAGAGAAAAAAGAGGAAGAGAAAAAGAAACAGGAAGAAAAAGAAAAGGAAGAACAAGAGGAAAAAGAAGAAGAAGAAGGGGGAGAGGAAGAGGAAGAAGAGAAAGAAGAAGAAGAGAAAGAGAAAGAAGAGGAAGAGAAAGAGAAAGAAGAGGAAGAGAAAAAGAAAGATGAAGAAGAAGAGAAAGAAGAAGAAGAGGGAGAAGAAGAGAAAGAAGAGAAAGAAGAGGAAGAAAAGAAAGAAGAAGAAAAAGAACAAAATGAAGAAAAAGACGAAGAAGAGAAATTGTCTAAAAAATTGAAAACTAGAATAACAGAGCAAAGTCCAAATTTCAAAGGAAAGGCAGTTTCGACTTTTTTTTAGAAATCTTGTATGGTTTTTAGAATCCCCGAAATATTTCGACTCTTGGGAAAACAAATTCTCAATTTTCTTTGGAGCAATTCCAAAAAATTTCTTCAAAATCTCAACCTCTTTCAAAATTCGACTTTTTTCAGAATTTGGATTTTCTTTTCACTTTTGTGCCAAATTTGGCTTTGTTGAGAATTTGAAATGTCTTCAATTTTATACTTTTTTCAAAATTCAACTTTTTTCAGAATTTGGATTTTCCTTATATTTTCGAATATTTTTGCTTATTTTAATATTTTTGAAAATCTCCAAATTCGACATTTTCAAAAGTTATGATTTTAAAATTTCGCCTTCTTTTGGAAATTTAGATTTCCTAAAAAAATAAGGCTCTTTTTTCGACCTTTTTTTTAAATTTCGTCTGGATTATAAATTTCGTTTTTTTTTTTTTGAAAAATTTCGACTTGTGAGATTTTGAAATTTCTTAAAAATTTTTACTTTTTCAGGTTAGGACTTTTTTAGCCATTTCGCCAGTTTATAAAGATTTTGACTCTTTTTTGTGAAAAATTCAACGGAAATTACGACTTTAAACTTTTGATTTATTTTAAAAATTGCAACTATATCTAAAATTTTAATTACTTGGGTTGTAAATCTCGTCTTTTTTAAATTGCCAATTTTTTAAAATTAAGTTACTACATTCTTTAAAATTGTGATTGTTTTTAAAAATTTATTTTTTTCAAAATAACGACTTCAAAAATTTAGGTTTCTTAAAAATTTCAACTTTTTTCAAAATGCCATTCCTGCCGATTGGCATTTTCTTTGCCAATCAGCAGGAATGGAATTGACGAAACTTCGCAAAGACGATACAGAGAACATCTTTCTTCAAAATTTCGAATTGGTTTTAATTTTCAACGTTTTCTTGAAATTTTCAGTTTTTTGAAGTTTTATTTTTTTTCGAAAGATTCACTTTTTGCTAAAAATTTTGTCCTTTTTTTAAAGTTTGAGTTTTTGTTGAAAATTTGGACCTTTTTCTGTCATTTTCAGCATTTCGATATTTCTTAAAATTATGATTATTTCCAAATTTAGTAGTTTCGTTCGAAATTTTAACCTTTTCAAAAATGATGAGTTTTTCTGAAAATTTCGATTTTTTTAATTTGAATTTTTAAAAAATTTAGATTTTATTTGGAAATTTTGATTTTTTTGGAAAATTTCAATCTTTCTTATATTTCGACTTTCTCGAAACTTTGATGTATTGTTCTTAATATCTTTGAAGATTACAGCTTGGCTGTCGAAACGCATTAGAGCAACCTTTGTTGTGCTTTTTAATCTTACGTGACAAATTCTGTATTTCAATTTTTGAAGATAACCAAGGACCAGTCCGTTTCACCAAATCTTAACATCTATTATGCAATATTTTATACAATTCAACATTGATGTTAGGACATTTATGTTTCCTCTTTTAACGTCGATGAACATCAATCATTTCTTGGCCCTAAGATTGGTAATATTTTAAAGGGATCGCCGCTGTAAAAAAATTGATAATTATTATTAATGTATTTTTAGGAAGCTTTCAGATTCAAAGGAAAGCACAGCTGGTATTAAAACCTCAACTTTGACATTTTAATCCTTAGAAAGCCTTAAGTTGCAATTTTTGGAGGTTTATTTCAAAATGTATTTTCGTAAATCAAAGTTGAGTCAAATTTGTCCTTCGTGATGCATTATACTCGGCGATGAATTAGAACTACAAAATTTGTAATTTTGGTTTAACCCAATGCGACCTAATTGGGTATTTAATATCAAAGCGTGTAATTATCTAAGATTTGCTAAAATATAGCTAAATGGCTTACGCTACGTTTATAATATCAAACGAGTTGACAAATTAATACCATTAACCAGACGTCTTCTGCTATCTGCTACTCCTACCTTGCGTAAGCCAACTTCAAGCCAGTTAAGATCCCTTTTGGCGTTCCCACTCTGATCTAGTATTCTAGTGTTAATTTCTCCGGCTTTATTTATGACAGCAACAATTACACGCGCAGTTGGCGGCGAAAAAAAAAAACAACAAAAATATATCACATTCTCCTTGCGTTAAGCTCGAAACGTGCTATGTAGACATCCAACAGTCCCGTGTACACATATATAAAATGAGCACAGTGCGAAATAAATTTTCATTTACAACTGTTCCCAAGGCAGAAGCCACCACACGAACTCGACTGTATTTCATCAGATATTGAAATTGTATGGTAAATAATTGTCAAGCGAAGCCTTTTGCGGATGAGTTCCTAGAACGTGAAACATCCAAGAAGATGGGAAAGGCGACGTTTTACTTGGGAACTAACATTGTTAGTAATACCGCAGAGAACGAAGTTATATATCATTTAACTTTAGAGTCGACTAAGATGCAGACTGAGTAATTCATCAAGGAATTACAAAGTGATTTTTCTTTTGCCATAGTTGATTACTGTTAGATTTACGCGAAACGTCTTATTTTAAACTGACACGCAATTCCACAGCGAGGATTTTACATGAACTTGTTATTGGATTAGCACGGCGTTTTGGGAGGAGCTTTTAATGAATTTTGTTGAATATTGATTATGTCCACCAAAGTCAGTATCTATATGAAAAGTGCAGCGGCGCGATTTTACCACCCATTCGCAAGCACTCTCTCATCGCGAATTATTCAAGACAATAATTGTGAGTGTTGGTAGTCGTTTGTTTTATTTTAGTCTTCTTCATGTACTGAATAACCAAAAGAATGATCGTAAGTAATGGCAATTACCCCTGCATATTTATATGCATTTTGAGTCTAGGAAATTTCATTTCCCACAGTTGACTCTGGTGATAAATAATGAAAAACGTCAAGAGCTTTTTCTCAGCACGCTGCTTAATAATTTTCTAATATTCATGGTCAATATCCTCCACGAAGAAACCGTTAAATCCTCTTAATACCCTCTCGAGAGGTTTACTACTTTCACAAGTTGCACATTGAAAATCTCGAGAATTTGCAATAACAGACAATGAGATGAATTTATAGTTAAAGCCTTTCGCACCTCAGATCTAACTGTTTATCTATTACGAAATTAAATCCGAATGCACCAATCTCGCGATGCTGAAGGCGTGAACTCGCATCTCGTCTTCGGCAATCGGTTGCGTTTTAATGCAACTTTAGATGTTTTTATGCGAACGTTTTTGCATTAAATAGCGAGCAGCACTTCGTAGTAATGTAATGAAGCATGGCGGACGACGGGACTTGCACCTGCATCTTTCCATCTTCAGTTCAGTTCGCAATCATACGTACACCGTTACTTTAATTATAAACAATTACTTTAATAGGAAAAGCGAGTTACTTTCGAATGCTTTCAGTTTATGAACGACAATGGTAACCAGAATGGGCCGCATTTGAATAAATATGAGAGGATTGTCGTTATAAATCATGCTTGACTGATCGTTGAGCATATGAGGTTAACGTCTAGAACTAATATTACGCGAAATGCGACTCATAGAAGCAGCGACGTAGTCAGGGAAGATGCTAAAGGGGCTCGGGCCCCTCCGACACCTCTGATAGTGTACCAAAGTTGTTACTCCAAAACATGTTGATAAGGAAGGAAGGAAGGAAGGAAGGAAGGAAGGAAGGAAGGAAGGAAGGAAGGAAGGAAGGAAGGAAGGAAGGAAGGAAGGAAGGAAGGAAGGAAGGAAGGAAGGAAGGAAGGAAGGAAGGAAGGAAGGAAGGAAGGAAGGAAGGAAGGAAGGAAGGAAGGAAGGAAGGAAGGAAGGAAGGAAGGAAGGAAGGAAGGAAGGAAGGAAGGAAGGAAGGAAGGAAGGAAGGAAGGAAGGAAGGAAGGAAGGAAGGAAGGAAGGAAGGAAGGAAGGAAGGAAGGAAGGAAGGAAGGAAGGAAGGAAGGAAGGAAGGAAGGAAGGAAGGAAGGAAGGAAGGAAGGAAGGAAGGAAGGAAGGAAGGAAGGAAGGAAGGAAGGAAGGAAGGAAGATAGAAAGAAATAGAGAAAGAAAAAGAAAGACATAAAGAGAGAGAGAGAGAGAGAGAGAGAGAGAGAGAGAGAGAGAGAGAGAGAGAGAGAGAGCGAGAGAGAGAGAGAGAGAGAAAAAGAGAGAGAGAGAAAAAAAGAGAGAGAGAAAGAGAAAGAGAGAGAAAGAGAGAGAAAGAGAAAGAGAGAGAGAAAGAGAGAGAGAGCGAGAGAGAGAGGAGAGAGAAAGAGAAGAGAGAGAGAGAGAGAAAGAAAAAAATATTCAAATCCTAAGAGGGTGAAAAATAATATTAATTAATACTAAAAAAAAACTACACAAAAATTAAGATTTTAAAACTGATTTTATCTCAATAAGGCAAAACGTCTGAGAATAAATCAGATTTTTCAAAAACATTCGAATTTTTCAAAAACATTCGAATTTTTCAAAAAAGGTAGAACTCTAACAAAAGGTCGATTTTTTCCAAAGAAGACGGAATTTTAAAAGCTGTTCAACTTAAAGAAAAAACCAAAACTTTAAAAAAAAATCGAATTATTTCAAAAAATTCGAAATTTAGGTAAAAAGCCGAAATTTCAAATTGAAGGCGTAAATTTCAAAAAAATAGCCAAAACTCCAAGAAAAAACCAAAACTTTAAGAAAAAGTCAAAACTCCAAGAAAAAGCCCAAATTCGAAGAAAAAATTTAAAACAATAAAAATTGGTTGAATTTTCAAAAAAAACTTTAAAAACTATGAAAAAATCGACAACATTTTCAGTCGATCTTGAAAAGCAGAAATTTCAGAAAAAATCTTAATTTAAAAGAGAAAATCAAAACTTCGGGACAAAAAATAAGATTTTGAAAAAGTTTGGAATTTCAAAAAAAAGACATAATTCAGAGAGAACTCGAATTATAAGATTCAAAACTCTAAAAATCTCAAAATTTTTAAAAATCGAAAACTTCGACAATAATCAAATTTTTGAAAAACCTTCGAAATTTTCAAAAAAGGTGGAACTTTAAGAAAAGGTCATTTTTTTCAAAAGAATAGAGGATTTTAAAAATTGTTCAAGTTTCCAAAGGAAAAAAAACCAAAACTTTCAAAAGAAGATCGAATATTTCAAAAAAAGTCTAAATTAAGAGAAACCGAAAATTCAAAAATAAGGCGTAACTTAAAAAGTCAAAGCTTTTGGGAACAGTCAAAATATCAAAGTTGGTTAAAATTGTTAAAACCAAACATGTGATAATTATGAAAAAAAAAAAAAGATCGAAATTTTCAAAGTCAACCTTAAAAGCCAAAATTTCAGAAAAGCCCTTAATATACAAAAAACTATTTGGTGGAACGGACTGGTTCTTGGTTATCTTCAAAAATTAAATTACAAATCTTGTCCCCTGAAAATAAGAAAGATTAAAAAACACAACAATGTTGCTCTAACGCATTTCGACAGCCACGCTATCATCTTCAGAGAAATACGTTAACATTTAAAAAATAACTTTTCAGAAAAATGGAATTTTTCAAGCATGTAAAATTTTTCAAAAAGAAAAACAATTTGAAAGAGTAACGAAATTTCAAAGTCGACATTTTCAAAAAGTCCTACGTTTTTAAAAGTCGAAATTTAAAAAAAAAACACAATTTTTTCCAGAAAGTCGAAATTTACAACATAATTTCGAGTAAACACCGAAATTTTCAAGAGGCGAAAATTTTCAAAAGAATGAAAGATTTTAAAAGTCTAATTTTTCAAAAAAATTCTTAGAATAAAGTCGGTATTTTCAAAAATAATAAAAATGTCAAAATATTCCAAATTTACAAAAAAATAAGATTTTTTTAAAAAAATTCAGATCTTTTAAAAAGATATTAAAAAATATCGATGATTTTCTTATAAAGTGAAAATTAAGAAACATTGCAATTTTCAAAAAAGATAAAATTTTGAAAAACAGCTAAAATTTATAAAATGAATTAATTTGAAATAAAAGAAATTTTTCAAAAATGTAGAATTTTTCAAAACAATTTTTCACAACAATTTGTAAGAGTAACAAACTTTTCAAAAAAATGGAAATTCTGAAAAAGTCCCAAATTTTCAGAAGTCGAAATGTTTAAAAATACAGATTTTTTTTAAGAAAGTTGAAATTTACAAGAAAATTTCGAGAAAAAATCGAAATCCTTAAGAGGTGAAAATTTTCAAAAGAATAAAACATTCTTAAAAGAGTTGCAGTTTTCAAAACAGTACTTCGAAAAAAAAGTCATAATTTTCAGAAATGACCAAACTTTCAACAAATTTCATATTTTCAAAAAAAATTGGAATTTATCAAAAAAAAATTCGAAACTTTTAAAAAAGTTGGAAATTTAAAAAAAACGATTATTTTGCTATAAAGTCAAAAATAAGAAAAAAATGCAATTTTCAAAAAAAAACAAAATTTGAAAGAAGTTAAAATTTTTAAAAAGTGGAAATTTGAAAAAAAAATCGAAATCCTTAAGCAGTGAAAATTTTCAACAGAATAAAACATCTTTAAAAAAGTTGCAGTTTTCAAAAAAGTTCTTCGAAAAAAGTAAAAATTTTCAGAAATGATAACATTTTCAACAAATTTCAAATTTTCAAAAAAAATTAGAATTTATCAAAAAAAATTCGAAACTTTTAAAAAAGCTGGAAATTAAAAAAAAACGATTATTTTGCTATAAAGTCAAAAATAAGAAAAAAATGCAATTTTCAAAAAAAAACAAAATTTGAAAGAAGTTAAAATTTTTAAAAAGTGGAAATTTGAAAAAAAAATCGAAATCCTTAAGCAGTGAAAATTTTCAACAGAATAAAACATCTTTAAAAAAGTTGCAGTTTTCAAAAAAGTTCTTCGAAAAAAGTCAAAATTTTCAGAAATGATAACATTTTCAACAAATTTCAAATTTTCAAAAAAAATTAGAATTTATCAAAAAAAAAAATTCGAAACTATTAAAAAAGTTGGAAATAAAAAAAAAACGATTATTTTGTTATAAAGTTAAAAAAAAAGAAAAAAAATGCAATTTTCAAAAAAACAAAATTTGAAAAAAGTTAAAATTTTTAAAAAGTGGAAATGAAAAAAAATTTCAAAAATGTAGAATTTTTCAAAAACGGACAACAATTTGAAACAGTAAAAAAGTTGAAATTTTCAAAAACTTGTACCTATTTAAAAGTCCAAATTTTCAAAAACAGAATTTTTCCAAGAAAATTCAAATTTTGGAGGTTTCAAGATTGTCAAAATTTTAAAAAAGGTGGATGAAGTAGTTAAACATTTCAAATTAAGATTTAATTTCGAAAAGTCGAAAGTTTTCTTCAAAAGAAAAATTGAAAGTCTGAAATAAGCCGAAATTTTAAAATGTATGTTAAGGCCATCAGAAAGATAGAAATTAGAAATATCCGAAATTTTAAAAACAACTCAAATTCTTCAAAAGAGTAGAAATTTTGAAAAAGAGTCGAAAGTAAGAAAACTTCGAAATTCTCAAGAAAAGTTGAAATATTTAGGAAGTGGTAATCTTCCAAAAGAAATTAACACTTTGGGAAAAACTAGAAATTTTGAAAAAGTTAATTTACGAAAAAAAAAGTTCAAATTTTAAGGTCAATATTTTCAAAAAACATCAGAATTTAAAAGATGCTTCAATTTTGAGAAAAAATTGGAAATTATAAAAAAAAATGTTTTTTTAACTTAAAATTTTCAAGAAAGATCATATTTCAAAATAATTGATGATTCTCAAAAATAGTCAGTTTTGAGAAAATTTCGAAGTTCTGAAAAAGTCAAAGTTGTAGATAAAAGTCGAAATTTTCATACGCGCACGCCTCAAATCGGTCAAGGTAAGAATTAAAAATTTGCATAAATACCAACAATTATATGAAAAAAATTTCGTTCTTTGCTTTCTTTAAGAGACAATTGGCAGCTTTCGACCACAAGCGATGCTAGTTTATTTATAATTGACGAAATTGTCATAAAAAAAATCAAACTTAAACAATATTTGAATAAAATCTTAAAGTTCTTGAACTGGTTTCGACACAACGTATCAAATAGTTTGTTTGGTCGTTGTTAGGTCAACTACTTTTATTGGTCACAGACTCCTATACGAATATTTCGTTTAAATGTGAACCTCCATCCAAAGCTTCTATTTAAAGTGTGTTCGGAAGGTAGAGCTGTCATTCACGAGCGTAGATACTACTACTACTACTACTACTACTACTGGTTCCAAAAAAATTGAGCATTGCTGTAGATGTGCAGAATTTCTTTGTCCACGTTCGTTAATTTAATCTACCCCATAAATTCCCTGAGAAGTTCGATCTTTCTGGAAGTTTATTTCTGGAGATGTTCATTGTACCTAATTTGAAATTACGTCATGTCTAACCTATGTAGGCAGCACTACATTCAATCTTCCTCTTTTGTTATATTTATTGTTAAATATAGTTTTTTTTTATTTTTTCCATATCTTATTTTTGGTCTCCTATTTTTCATTATTCCTATCCTATGTAAAATTGTCTAACCTCTTAATTTGTGAACTGTCATGAAGTGACGTTTTCAATAAATTTAAATATCACGTAGTCGCATTTCAAAAACTGTCAACAAACCATAAAAATTTAAATATTTTCAAACTGGGCCGAAGAAATGTTATATAAATTGAAAAAAAAAAAACAAAATATAGTTTCCGAGTTACGAAACTCCTATACTACACGTTATCAAGGTATATGCTTTCTTGCATTACATAGCCAGCCCCAAATTGATATCTTTTTTAGAGCAGGATTTAAAAGTATCAATTTCGCAGAAATGGATCCGCCTGGGGCACTCGGAGGCAGCAGTATATAACAATAACCAAAGGCAATGCCCAAGATGCAACATCGAATATAGAAAAATAAAAAACAGTAATACACTTAGAGCGTAGAGGTCCGTATATAATGGGGAACAATTTCGATACCTTGTCGTTCTTTGCGTCTTTTATCGGGTTAAGTCGCAACTTCGTTTTCGAGACATAAAAATAAATCTAATTTCACCGAAGCGGTACGTAGCCGGAGCGAGCATGATATTTTCTCTTCGACATATCAAAAGACAATTGCTAAATTTCTATCTTTGTTTGATCGACTCGCGATAAAAGGCATCACGAAGTCATCAAAAATACACTTGAAAAGATCAAAGGGCTTTCGTAAAAGGAAAAAATCCAATTTGGGACTATCGTTAATTATGGTACAACATTGACGTATTCTCTTATCACTCGAGCTGAAATACTTCGCTTAAGCGAGTAATGCAGGCTTAGAGCAATTTCGGAGGCAATCATTTTTTAATTTTCCTGCATGTTTTCTTCTACGTTTCCGCGTAGTTATAACTTCGTTATATGGATATAACCAAATTGTAACTTCTTAGTAAAACGAAGTTGTAACTTCTCGATATAACGAAATTGTAACTTCTCGATATATCGAAGTTGTAATTCTCGATATATCGAAGTTGTAACTTCTCGATATAACAAAGTTATAAAAAGTTTTAAATTATCGAATTTATATTTTCTGCTTTTACTTTTTCGAAATGTGAATGTTGTTCTCAAAATTTAAATAAATACTTCATCGAGGGTAGTGTGAACAAGTGCTAATGACTGTAAATAACTTTAAATACAATCATTTGTTTTATTTGTTGAGAGCATGTAAAATTTAATATATATTTTCACCCCCTTAGGGGCTAAATCTCAAAAGATTTTTTCTGAGTCGTTATCTACATTATTTGTCATAGGGAATTCTTGTATAAAATTTCATGCTTCTAAACTCACTGGTTTAAGGCTGTATACGTGGTTTTCCAGTCAGGCTTTACAGTTCAATTAAGTAAATTGCGTTATTGCGTTATTTTTTGAGAGCCTGCAACCTGAAAATTGATTTAACATATGTAAAATTTAAGATACATTTTCCCCCCCTTAGAGGCTAAATTTTGAAGGATCCTTTTTTGGTGCTCGTCTAAATTATTCATCATAGGGAATACCTGTGTAAGATTTCGTGCTTCTAAACTCACCGGTTTAGGCTGTACACGTGGTTTGCCAGTCGGCGTTTACAGTTTTATTAAGTAGATTGCGTTATTGCGTTATTTTTTAAGAGCCTGCGGACTGATTTATCATATGCAAAATTTAATATATATTTTCACCCCCTTAGAGGCTAAATTTTGAAGAATCCTTTTTTGGTGCTAGTCTCAATTATTCATCATAGGGAACACCTGTGCTGCTAAACTCACCGGTTTTTTAAGGTAGATTTCGTTATTGCGTTAATTTTTGAGAGCCTGCAACCTGGAGACTAATTTATCATATGTAAAATTTAATATACATTTTCACCCCCTTAGAGGCTAAATTTTGAAACATCCATTTTTGATGCTCGTTTAAATTATTCATCACAGGGAACACCTATAAAAAATTTCGTGCTTTTAAACTCACCGGTTTAGACTGTATACGTTGTTGGCTAGTCAGCGTTTACAGTTTTATTAAGTAAATTGTGTTATTGCGCTGATTTATCATATAGGTGATTCTCATTTAAAAGGTTGTCAAATGATATAAAATGCGGCAAGACTATGAAATCTTAAACTGATCTTGTAGCAGTATTTTATTAATCAAGAGACTCATTTGCTACATATCTATAGGATGGTCAGTTAAATAATCATTTTTTTTTATTGTTTGTGGGGCATCAGGGGAGATATTTCATGCAGGGGAGAGACATATCGAACAGGGGAGAGATATGATGAGCACAGAAGAGACTTAATTGCTCGATTATAAAAGAAACAGTATCTTTTTTTAGGAAATCAACTTTAATTGTAATGTCTTACAAATTATAAATATCATACGTTTCGTTTTTAAACAATTTTTCTTCAAAAGATACTATGATAATGAACTGAAATTGAACACTTTAATAACTAATAAACGGCGTTGTCCTAAATATATACATACGTAATATACATATTTTTTATGTATCGTAAAAACAAAATTTAAAGATGTTACCTCAAGTGTTTTGAATTTAAAAAAAAAACAATTATTATGTGCAAAAAGGCTGTCATTTGTTGGGCCTTTATAATTCGCTGGGATATTAATGACGACAGCGGTTCATCGTCAGAATCAGGTTCGGTTCCATATACCTTCATAATTTGAGGATGAGACTTAAAATTAAAGAATGAATAATTCACAGAGCCCATATAGAAATGACTGCAGGCATTAAAGTCACAGAAGCAACTTAAAGTTTTCTTTGTTATGTGATTAGGAAGAAATATGCTTTCAGTAACTTGGTGAACTTGCAGTGTATCTGGAAAAATTTTTATATATTTAACTAATTCAATTTGTGTTTCTATGTCTACGATGTCTGCGTCTTCGATAGTTAAAACTTGTATGTTGAAACAACTTTTTTGAAGTGCGTTGGTCAAGTCTTCCAACGACGAAATGTCAGTGCCGCTCGCGACGAGTCTAACGGCAGTCCTCTTACATGTTGCACCCACCCCATAGGAAGGCCCTTTTCATTGCCGGCTTCGTGATAATTCCATGAAAAAGTTATCAAATTAGGGTAAAAAAATCCGTAATATTGTTGCCAGTGCTCGAAACATAAGATCTTCATTATTTGAAATTGGAGGTGACTTTACGAAGTTCTCTGGGTGTCATCTGACTTATAGTTTTAACAGTGCCTTTTTCTTTTTTCCTTGCATATTTTTTATTTTCTTTCTATTTTTGTTGTGCATATTTTTCACGATCATTTTTTATAAGCTGATATCGTAACACTTCTGCTAAACGCTTTTTTTCCAGGCGTTCTTCGCACATCAATTTTTTTTTGCTTACTATCTGTAAGAAAATTCATATATTTCAACAATTCTACTATGTTAAAGCTTAAAAAAAACAGTCTGATCTTATGTTATCATATCTCCCCTGGTCGCTTGGTCCCTTCCCTGGCATTTGAAAAGCCAGGGGCGATATGGCAGGGGAGAGATTTTTTCATTAGAAAACAAAGATAATCTTAAATGTATCTAATGTAAAGAAATAACTTAAAAGCATGACATTGTACCCACAAAGTGCAGTAAATATATACAATTAAATTTAAATATTTAAATAAATAATTAAAAATTAAAACTTACCAGGGGAGAGATTGCGTTCACTGTTCACACCCGCACAATTGAGTAGCGCGACTAAAATTACAGCTAATGATAGCACATGAATGTCTTGAGCGACTTCGATCCCTCACCTTTTGTCAATTGAAGTGCGAAAAATGCGGGACAATATTTGTCCTGATTATTTTTTACGAAAAAAACATTGTTTAATAATTTTACATGTTACATTATAATTGTTAATTATGCTAGTTTATGAAATTCAATGTAATGAAGAATTGTGATTTATTTAGACTTATCTAACGTTATTAATTTACTGTACATACAGCAAAGGGACACACCAGGGGAGAGACATTTTTGAAGGTTTAAGTGCGATTGTGCCAAAACAAAGTAATTTATAATAATGAAACTTATGGTCAGTAGAGTAGACGTTTTACTTTAAAAGATTATTAGGTCATTTATAACAATTTTGTTTTTAAACTACATTATTTAATCATGGACGTCCAAAGTATCTCTTAAACGAAAATCACCCATATGTAAAATTTAATATACATTTTCACCCCCTTAGAGGCTAAATTTTGAAGGATCCTTTATTGGTGCTCGTCTAAATTATTCATCATACGGGACACCTGTGTGATGTAGGGATGTATACGTGGGTTGCCAGTTAGCGTTTACAGTTTTATTAAGTAGATTGCGTTATTTTTTGAGAGCCTGCAACCTGAAGACTGATTTATCATATGTAAAATTTAATGTACATTTTCACCCCTTTAGAGGTTCAATTTTGAAGAATCCTTTTTTGGTGCTAGTCTCAATTATTCATCATAGGGAACACCTGTGTAAAATTTCATGCTGCTAAACTCACCGGTTTAAGGCTGTATACATGGTTTGCCAATCAGCGTTTACAGTTTTTTAAGGTAGATTGCGTTATTGCGTTATTTTTTGAGAACCTGCAACCTGGAGACTGATTTATCATATGTAAAATTTAATATACATTTTCACCCCCTCAGAGGCTAAATTTTGAAGCATCCATTTTTGATGCTCGCCTAAATTATTCATCACAGGGAACACCTGTATAAAATTTCGTGCTTCTAAACTCACCGGTTTAGGCTGTATACGTTGTTGGCTAGTCAGCGTTTACAGTTTTATTAAGTAAATTGTGTTATTGCGCTATTTTTTGAGAGCCTGCAATCTGAAGACTGATTTATCATATGTAAAATTTAATATACATGTTCACCCCCTTGGAGGCTAAATTTTGAAGAATCCTTTTTTGGTGCTAGTCTCAATTATTCATCATAGGGAACACCTGTGTAAAATTTCATGCTGCTAAACTCACCGGTTTAAGGCTGTATACATGGTTTGCCAATCAGCGTTTACAGTTTTTTAAGGTAGATTGTGCGTTATTTTTTGAGAGCCTGCAACCTGGGGACTGATTTATTATATGTAAAATTTAATATACATTTTCATCCCCTTAGAGGCTAAATTTTGAAGCGTCCATTTTTGATGTTCGTCTAAATTATTCATCGCGGGGAGCACCTGTGTAAAATTTCTTGCTTCTAAACTCACCGGTTTAGGCTGTATACGTTGTTTGCTAGTCAGCGTTTACAGTCTTATTAAGTAAATTGTGTTATTGCGTTGATTTTTGAGAGCGTGAAACCTGGAGACTGATTTATCATATGCAAAATTTAATATACGTTTTCACCCCCTTAGAGGCTAAATTTTGAAGCATCCTATTTTGATGCTCGTCTAAATTATTCATCATAGGGGACACCTGCGTAAAATCTCGTGCTTCTTAACTCACCGGTTATATACGTTGTTTGCTAGTCAGCCTTTACAGTTTCATTAAGCAAATCGGGTTATTGCGTTGTTTTTTGAGAGCGTGCAACCCGGAGACTGATTTACCATATGTACAATTTAATATACATTTTCACCCCCTTAGAGGCTAAATTTTAAAGGATCCCTTTTTGGTGCTTGTCTAAATTATTCATGCTTCTAAACTCACCAGTTTAAGGCTGTATACGAGGTTTGCCAATCAGCGTTTACAGTTTTATCAAGTAGATCGCGTTATTTTTTTAAGGCGGCGGTCTGGTACTCTTAAAACGTCGAAATTCTTCGCTTGCCATTTTACAAACTACGTTAATACTATCGCTTAGAATTAAATGAAATTTAGTAATAATGTTTAGAAATGTTGGGGAATTCGGGCTTTGGAAGCAGATTTTTGATATTTGTCTTAGTATTCCCACAAATGGGCGTACAATTTGTCTCCTTCTTTTTTGCCTGTTTTCAGAAGCGAATATCTCGGAAACTAAACGGAATTTGAAAAAAGTACTTCCAAAGCGCGAATTCGACATCCTTGCTTCATAGGTTCTCCAAATTTGAAAACAAAATATTAAAAAATAAAGGCACTATTTGTAAAATGGGAGAGCGGTGTTTGGCATAAAAATTGCGCTTAGATTTCCGTTGCCCTCACTCAGATGAGGCAGGGTACGGAGACGGACGTGATGCAGAGAAATTTTTGCCCCTTTCCCAATACGTTATCAACGAACAAAGTATCTTCGGTTTCCACAGCTCATATTTCTTTATCTAAGCACGACAGATATGTCATAATAATAATAAACAACATTAAAACATTTGTTCTACCAGAGTTTGAGACTAAAATGAATTGTTTAGTATTTGTAGCTTACAATCATTTACTGAATATTTAGTGGTTTTTGTTTTGATATATTTAGAAGAATTTTTTTCTCTCCTAATTAACATTTTTATATTACTCTTTGGAAAAATATAAATTGTTTAGGTAAATAAATGCTATGAAATATTTAAGCAAAAAAAAAAAGAAAAATTGATTTTATGTCATTTAAATTGGAAATGTTATATTCTGCTAGCATCACTTGTAATCGAAAATCGACCAATTATATCTGCAAAGAACGAAATTGTTTTTCACATAATTAATTAATAGGTATTTAGATGCAGCAGATATTTAGTCCTTATCTTGACGATAGGAGAAAATGCGTAGGAAAATAAAAATTTCAGCTCTGAAAATTTTGAATTCCTCGAAAATTTTGGCTTTTTTCAAAATTTCGATAGTTTTTTGAAAATCTACTTTTTTTTTTGAAAATCTCAACTTTTGTCACAATTTCGACATCTAGAAACTTTGGACTGTTTTTGAAAATTATGAATTTTTTTGAGGAATATGATTTTTATGATAATTTCGACTTTTCCTTATTTAGTTTTGAAAATTTCGACCACTCACTAAATATTTCGACTTTTCTTGAGAACTGCTATTTTTTGATGCATATTTTCAACTTTTTTTCAAAATCTCTAGTTTTTATTGAAGAATTTGACATTTTTAATTTCTATTTTTTTAATGATTTCGACTTGGACATTTTAAAATTTCCTCTTATTTCAAATTCTCATAAAAAAAACAAAATTTTGACTTAATTAGAAAATTGTAACCATTTCGAAATTTTCCCTTTTTCTAAAACAGTGCTATTTTTGGAATTTCCTAAATTTGTCAAAATTTCAACTTTTTCATCAAATTTTTATTATGCTGCAGATCTCGACTTCCTTTAAAAAATTTTGCTTTTTTATGACAATTTCGACATTTTAAAAAGGTGTACAAAGGAATTATTCCGACAAGGTCAACATTTTCGAAAATTCTAATTATTAGAAAAAAAGTCGAACTTATTAGAAAACCGAAACAAAAATGGTAACATTCCAAAACTCACGAATTAAAAAAAAAAGGCAAAAAGTTTGTGAAATTTAGAAAAAAGTTGTCCAAAAGTCAAATTTTTCGAAAAAAGTTGGAATTTTGAGAGTAAAACCAAGTGCCAACAAAGAAGAATATTCAGAGAAAATTCGCAATTTCGAGAAAAGGCTGTGCTTCCGTATCTTTGCACAAAAGTTTATGTTAATTTTAAAGGAATTAACAGGAAACAAAAGGGTAAAAGGAAGCATTTTTAAGTCACCTATTTCTAACTATGTACTTTACCTGCTTGGAGAACTGAAAGAAGGAATACGTGTCAAAGAATTTTTTTATAAGTTTGCAATTCGGTAGCCCAATTTCAAGCTTTTCTCTCGAAATTTTGAATTTAAAGTTTAAACTATTCGAAGTTTCCCAGAGATTTTGAAATTTTATGGAAAACCTCCACAAGAATATCGAATATTTCAATTTAAAATCAAAGTTTTGTGACTAATAGGAACTCGAGCACTTCCTTACATAAATCTCATTTTTTAAAAATGTGTTATTTTTCAAAAATTTCAGTTCAAATATAAAATCGTTCTTTGTATCATAATTCAAAGAAAACAGTTAGAATTTTTTTTTAAATTTTGACTATTTTTTCAAAATTTTCAATTTAGATCTGAAATTGTTTTTTTTTATTTTGAATTGCAATTCTAGAAAAAAAAATTTTAGCTTTTACTTTCCAGTCAAAATGAAAATAACAAAAAAAA
Source organism: Dastarcus helophoroides (assembly GCA_028583605.1). Taxonomy (NCBI): domain Eukaryota; kingdom Metazoa; phylum Arthropoda; class Insecta; order Coleoptera; family Bothrideridae; genus Dastarcus; species Dastarcus helophoroides. Next base: position 39,748,257 of record CM053328.1, read on the forward strand.
CTTATTTTTTAAATTTTAAAGTAAACTAACATTTCAGATAAAAGTCGGAAAAAAATTATTTGGAAAAAATTCATGCAACGTCTTTTTTAATTTCAAAATTCCGTAAACATTTTTTAAATTTCTGGCATAATTTTGGTCAAGGTTTTTTCCAGAATTTTGACTTCTCAAATTCCGGAACCTAAATTCGAGTTTAAGAAAATATGAATTCTAAATTCGAACCTAAGAAAATAAATAAATAAAAATGAATAAAAATTGACATTTGTAAAATGGAAATTTCAGAAATCTTGTAATTTCGACTTTTTTTCTAGAAATTCTATTTTAAAGTCTAAGATTTAAGAAAATAATTTGAAATTTCCAATTTAAACTTTCTGATTTTTTTTCAGAATTTATTTAAATATATCCTTTTTTAAGTTTAACATTTTCACTCATTTCTCGAAATTTTGTTTTTAAAAGTCTAAATTTTAACAGACTTTTTAAATGTTTTTTTCAATTTATTTAACATTTCTTCGACCCAGTTTGGAAATATTTAAATTTTTATGGTTTGTTGACAATTTTATAAACAGTTTTTGAAATGCGACTACGTGATATTTAAATTTATTGAAAACGTCACTTCATGACAGTTTACAAATTAAAAGGTTAGTTTATTTTACATAAAATAGGAATAATGAAAAATGGGAGACCAAAAATTAGATATAAAATAAAATAACATAAAATTTTGACATTTTAGTCGAAGTTTACAATTTTTCTGAATTTTAGTGGAACAGACTGGTCCTTGGTTATCTTTAAAAATTGAAATACATAAATTGTCCACTAAAACCAAGAAAGATTAAAAACACAACAAAGGTTACTCTAACGCGTTTCGGCAGCCAAGCTGTCATCTTCAGAGAGATACTGACTGAAACCAAGAAAGATTAAAGAAACACAACAAAGGTTGCTCTAACGCGTTTCGGCAGCCAATCTATCATTCTCAGAGAGATACTGAAGATGATAGATTGGCTGTGGAAACGCGTTAGAGCAACCTTTGTTGTGTTTTTTAATCTTTCTTGGTTTCAGGGGACAATTTTTGTATTTCAATTTTTCTCAAAATCTCGACTTCATAATCTCAACATTTTGAACTTGTTTCTTCGAATTTCGATTTTAGTCAGAAAATTTTGACTTTATTCTCCACATTTTGTTTCTGAAGTCGAAATTAAAGAATAGTTTCTATTTTTTTGAAAAATTTAAAAAGGTTCTAAACAAAATTCCGAATTTTTTTGAGAAATTTTGACTATCTTTTTGAAATTTTAATTTGTAATTTTAAACTCGAAATTTTCACTTCTTTCACAAAATGTTGGTCTTAAAGTTGAATAGTCGATTAGGTCTTAACATATTAAAGTTGTTTACTGAAATTTCGATTTAAATAACGAAATTTTAATTCTAATGCCTACAATTAAGAAAAAAATAGTAATTTCAAGTGAACACTTTGAAACTGTAGATTTCGAAGAAGTGTCCAATTTTAAAAAATGTTAAGGTTTCACCTTATTCTTAAATTCCGTATTTAATTAAAAAATAAATACTTTTTTGTAACTTTGGAATAACACAATTAGAATTATGAGTTCTGAAAAAAGTCTACAATTCTTCACGGGCAAAATTTCGAATTTAAATTTGCGATTTTGTTAAAATAATTCAAAATTTGTATAAAATGGAAATTAGTAGATACAAAATCGAGAATGTTCAAAGAATCTTCTCGGAATTTAAAAAAAAGGGTCCATATAGAAAAAACAAATTGGGCAATTAAGACTCACTTTCACAAATAGAGGAAAAAAACCCTTTCAGGAAAATTAAGGATTGAAAAATAAAAGTTAAATGCCTAAATACAAAATTTAAAATAAAAACGAAATTTTGAGATAAAATCGACATTTATGAGTTACATCATGCTAAGAAAATCTACCGCACCGCCCTGAAGTCGAATTGGTAAAAAGTCAAATTTCGATAAATAAATCAAAAATTTCCGAAGAAAATATTTTTCGCGAAACTTTCGTTTTTTTTTTTAGTTAAAATTTCAACAATCCAAATATTAAAAAAAGTTGAAATTTTCAAAAAATATTTGTAAATTCTGTTTTAATTGTTTATCAAAGCGCGACAAATAAATCCTAATTTAAGAAACAGGTCAAAATCTCCTCTTTGAAGTTTGCAAATATGAATACTAAACCAACTGCTATCAGCAACATGCACATTTCCTTAAGGTATCCAAATGGATCGAGTTACACAGTATCATACACATCAGGAAAGTCAAACACTGTCTATAGGAAGAATGTTAATGAGAGGTTTAACATTGAGAACTAATAGTGAGATAGCGCCTTGTATTCTCCTACACCGGTGTAAACAATTCAACGCAGTGTGCAGCGATCAGTGCTGGTGAAGATTTCAGTAGTACATCATAGCTTCTAACGTGTTTTGTTACGGGATTACTACTGGCAGGCAACAATTTTATTAAAATTTGTGTACCACATGCTGTTTGTTCTTTTTTTTTAGTCCGTTGATTTAATCAACGTCTGGGACAAAATAAAACTGATTTTCTTTCATAACCAAAATAAATAAACGAGATTTCTTAAACAAAATAAATAATAATTCTAATGAAGAATATAACATTACAATATAAGGACTTCAAATAGGCCGCCAGACTGTGCTAAACAATATTCCAGTCTGTGGTAAAACTCTCCACGAGTTTTTTCTAACATCTAAACTGGAAGATACGAGCATGCTGCGTCAAAGTGGGGGAACACGTTCAGCGGCCGTAGAAAACTGTGGAAGGGATAATTTTTAGTGTTTTACATGGACAATGAAAATTTTTCCTTATCTGTATATCGGTAAAGTAACGATATGAAAGATTGCGAATTCGAACGACGTAAACCGAACTTCTTACTCAATTCCCCTTCGAAACCCCTTCCCTTCTGTTCTTCTAACCCCCCTCAACAGGGCATTTAAATCCGAGAGCCAAATCGTACTTGGCGATTTACCAGACCCCCGCCTTAAGTGTTGTGTGAAACCAAAAAAGATTAAAAACACAACAGGGGTTGCTCTAACACGTTTCGATGGCCACGCTATCATCTTCAGATCTCTCTGAAGATGATAGATTGGGTATCGAAACGCGTTAGCCAGTAACCTCTGTTGTGTTTCTTAATCCTTCTTGGTTTCAGGTAACAAGATGTGTATTTTAATTTTTGAAGATAACCAAGCACCAGTCCAGTTCACAAAAAAAAAGTGTTGTGCTGAAGTCTTACAAGGAAAGGTCGCGAAGTGTCCGGCGCCGATTTTGCTAATTTTTGGATATGTTTTAAAGGACCAAAATCTAAAAGACACGTATTTTTTTTATCGGCTGATAAACGGTTTTAAGGGTAGTTTTACCGCCTCAAAGTTGAGGCAAAAAATGAAGATTTTGCTGTTTCTCGAATACCACAAATGATATTCGAGTCGTTTTTTTTTCCAAAAGTTTTGCTTTAACGAGAAATAAAAGAAAATTTTTTTTTAATTTTCCCACCCCCCTAATGGGGGCAAACTACCCCATTTAGAAGTTTTTTAATCATAAAAATGGTAATTACGTCAGCAAAATTCTGAAAAAAATATATGTTATTTTATACATCAAAACTAATTTTACCTGTTTTTGGATTTTGTCGAAAAAAATTTTTTTGGGGGGTAAACACCACTTACACGAATACGTATATGATAGGATGTATTTTTATGATTTTTGTTTTATTTTTTTTCTGGAGCGAAGTATTTCGACGAGAAACTAAAAAAATAATTTATTAAGATTCTTTCGGTGACCCCTCATTCCCACCCTCCACCCTTCCCTTATAGGAGGGTGAGCTACCTACTTAAAAAACTGGAAAATTCAAGATTATTATGATCCCTCTACTATCTATATACACCAAAAGAAAAGTTTACCAAATTTTTTTAACCCCACCCCTCCTGATAGGGGTAAATTACCCCCTAATGAAATTTTTAATTAACAAGAAAATAGTCATTGTAACAGCTAAATTTTGAAAAATAAATGTTATTTTATACATCAAAATTAATTTTACTTTTATTTGGGTTTTGATAAAGGAAAATATTTTAGGGGTAAACACCCTTTAGGTCAAACACGTATATAATAGGATGTATTTCTATGATTTTTAATTCGTTTTTTATCTAAAACGAAGTATTTCAACGAGGAATTAGACAATTAATTTTTTTGAACGTTTCCAGTCACCTCTCTTCCTCTCTCTCCACCTTATCTTACCAGAGAGTGTGTCATCTACTTAAAAAATCGGAAAATTCGAGATCATTACGATCTCTTTTTATACACCGAAAAAAATTCTAAATTTTTGCACCTTCGTAAGGGGATAAACTACTTCTTTCTGAGGTTTTTAAGTATTTAAAAAATTGTCATTATAACAGTAAAATTTTGAAAAAAAAAACACTATATTTTATAACCAAAACTTATTTTATTGAATTTTTTTGGGGTTTGTCGAAGACAGATTTTTGGGGGTAAACACCCTTTAGAGCAAATATGTGTATAAAATATCTATATAAAAACTGCGGTCAGTTGCCTGAACTTTATAAAAATTTAGAAGTTTTGTATATTAGATATACCTACACAAGAAATATGGGAATTTACCAAAACATTTAAGTGCATATTATTATGGCGGTAAAGATTTCGTTTCTTTTTTCCTGGAACGAAATATTTCAACAAGAAACAATAAAAATAATTTTTCCGAATTTTTCCAGCCACACCTCGCGTCCTATTTCTATCAGAAGGATAAGTCACCTGGGATGGGAAATGCAAAAATTTAAAACCTTTCTGAACTCTGTTTTGTGGTATCTAGAGAGACAGCAATGATCTCGAATTTCCAGTTTTTCAAGTAGATAGCTAACTGGCTCATTCTACTGGTATGCCAACACGAAGGGTGGGAACAGTAGAACCAAAATTTAAAAATAATATTTTTCTACCTTCTTTAAAATACTTCGTTTCAAAAATAACGAGCCGAAAATTATACAAATATATCTCCTATTGTATATAAATATTTGCGTTAAGGGTGTTCACCCCCAAAATATTTTCCTTCGCCCAAACCCAAATACAGGTTAAATTAATTTTGATGTATAAAATAACATGTATTTTTCAAAATCGACCTGTTATAATGACTATTTCCTTGTTAATTAAAAATTTCATAAGGGGGTAATTTACCCCTATCAGGAGGGGTGGGGGTAAAAAAATTTGGTAAACTTTTTTTCGGTGTATATAGATAGTAGATGGATCATAATAATCTCGAATTTTCCGGTTTTTTAAGTAGATAGCTCAGCCTCCTATAAGGGAAGGGTGGAGGGTGGGGATGAGGGGTCACCGAAAAAATCTTAAAAAATTATTTTATTAGTTTCTCGTCGAAATACTTCGCTTCAGAAAAAAAAAATAAAACAAAAATCTAAAAAATACATCCTATCATATACGTATTCGTGTAAGTGGTGTGTACCCCCAAAAAATTTTTTTTGGATAAAATCCAAAAACAGATAAAATTATTTTTGGTGCATAAAATAACATATATTTTTTTCAAAATTTTGCTGACGTAATTAGCATTTTTATAATTAAAAAACTTCTAAATGGGGTAGTTTGCCCCCACGAGGAGGGCGGGAAAATGTTAAAACATTTTTTGTCTTTTATTTCTCATCGAAACAAAACTTTTAAAAAAAGAAACGAGTCGAATATCATTTTTGGTATGTGAGAAACAGCAAAATCTGCATTTTTTGCCCCAACTTTGAGGGGGTAAAACTACCCTTAAAACCGTTTATCAGCCGATAAAAAAAAATACGTGTCTCTTAGATTTTGATCCTTTAAAACATATCCAAAAATTAGCAAAATCGGCGCCGGACACTTCGCGACCTTTCCTTGTTAGTCGAAACGTTTGGCTTTTAACTATTTTTGTTCTCAAGTAACCTACCCACACTTTTCTTTTATCTAGACCTTTCAAGTTTTTCGAGTTTAAAACTCAAATTTTATTAATCAATTTCCGAATTTGTTCCAATTCTTAACTTTAACAAAATTCATGTTTTTAAACATTTCGAGTCTTATCTCAAAATATTTTAAACTGTTTTTCAGAATCTCCAGAATAACTCTCGTCTTTCGACTTATTTTCTTAAAATTTCACGTCTGCACCTTGAAATTTTTTTATCTAAAATTTCGACTAAGCCGAAAACTTTAATTTTGAGTTTTTCGTTCAATATTTCTTTATTCCAATATTAAATTTTTTTCGAAATTTTATCAAATTTTGTCATAAAGATCCATTTTTATAAACAACTATTTTTATATACACATTCATTTTTTAATTTGTCTAGCTCCTGACCAAAGTATTTTTAAAAAATTGATCCCTGAGAGGGTGAAATTATTAGTTAATTATACGCGGGTTACTGCTAGATTTTTTGATTCTCGTGATTAATATCTATATAAAATCACCAAGTTGTCGGTTTTCGCATTCAATATCTAACAATTTTTAATTAGAACTTAAATTTTTTTATGGATATTGCTGACAAAGGAATGTTCATGAATGCATCAAACGACTGACTTACTGTATGGATATTTATGTCTTTTTTCCATCGGATATCGAAAGGGGGACTATGTATTGAACTTCATTTTTAATATACAGTGCGATGTTGGCCTGGCTGAATCGACTATTAACGAAGCATTGACTGGAAGCAAATGAGAAGAGCCTGTTTTCTTAAAAAATATCTCTTCACGATTCTCACGTATTATTGTCAAACGAATTGGATTTCACAGAATAGATGCCAATATCAATCGATCCCCATCAGTTATTAAGTTTTATAGCCACTTAAAATTGTATATTACGGCACATAAATAACTTTCCCACCGTTTATGATCGAAACATTTCCTGGATCTCGGTGCTACCTGAACGAGGTAGAGGATTCACGAAAGCCTTTTTCGATCGTTTTTTATCACGTGTGCCTTGACGCGAATAACCTGGGAATAGCTGGAAGGCGCTTTCAAAGCATTTTTTTGCGATTTTTCAATGAAGGCCGCCTCCATCACAACACAACTTACTGTATGCTGAAATTCCAAACGAATCGCTGCTGAAAGTTGTACTTTGGATTTATTTGATTTTATTCAAGTGGCTGAGTTTTTTTTTAATTTTAGGTGGAAATTCGACCAGGTGCACCTATAAAGAACGAAATTATTTCCCTCATAATTAATTGGTATTTATTTATATGCAAATTCTTAATTTTTACCTTGACGAGATTAGAAAAGGAGTAGGGGTCAAAAAACTACTACTTTTCAGCTTTTTACAAATTTTTCGATTTTTTTCTTATTTAAAAATCACGTATTAGTATTTCGATCCTTTCTCAAAACTTCAACTTTTTTTATACATTGTGAATTTTTGTTGTTTTATTTAAACATTTTTTTTTTAATTTGTATTTATTCGAAGTTTTCGATTTTTTTTCAAAATATCGGCTTTTTGAAGGCTTCAATCTTTTTTCAAATTTTAATTTTTTAAATTTGACTTTGTTAAAAATGTCGATACTTTTTCTGTAGATTTGTAAGCATGTTACATCAAGTTTAAACAGCTATATTGTGGTTATGAGGCAAATTTGCTGTCTAATCTTCGTTATGTATGTTTAAGTATGTTAGTTTATCACGCATGATCATTAAAGCTTTCAGGAAAGTCAATTACAGCAATCAGTAACAGTCAATATAACATTAAATATATAACTAAGAGGAGAAATAAGAATTATGTATATTTGTTATTGTTTTGTTACGCTTGATCAGAAGATTCATTTCATTACAGTTATACATTACAACGATAAACTTATTCCTGTTGCTTTTTTTTTTGTTGTACTTATATTATTTAATAAGCTGAAAGATATATGATCAGACAAGTACAGCTAATATTACGGATGAATCTATCTTCCTTATACGTGTTACCGTTGAGTGGTTTTGATGAACATACATACTTAAAAACAATTTTACAACTATTGATAAAACTGTAAGAATAATTATATATTTTTAAACAAAACATATAAAATCATCCAGAAATAGTTTCCCCTTTCCTTAGAACCGTCTAAAAGAAAAAGTACAACTTAGCAGATACCTATCAAATGTGTTATTAACTCAACTCCATTCTGGCAGGCAACACAAAGATTCAAATAAATTAACAACTAAAAAAAATCCCCTTAATTTTAACTACCCATTCGAAAGCCTTAGTAAAAGAAAATCGAAAAAAGAGTACACAATATTTTAAAAGAAAGCCAGTCATCAATCCCGCTGACTGTTGCAAGTCAGCGGGACACTCTACCGGTTGGTGTAGATTTCTCGATTCTCGTCATTCTAAAGCGTTTAACAATAACCTTCGCGTGCGCGAAATGTTATTATATTTTTTGTAACATTGCAATCATGTGCCATTGCAACTATGTTACAATTAGACACATAATCAAACTGATTAAAAATAGGACCCTGACTCTTGATATTAAGATCCTCCTTACCAATTAAACAGTTAAAAAAAAAATTGAAAATTAATAAAACCATGTCAAGAAAGTTGAATAGAAGCTCTAATAGTTTAGCTTTTTAAAATCTAAAGCCCCCCTGAAGAAAATCTTCGACAATGCCCTGTCAAATTAAATACACTTTGAACAACTAGGAGACCATGAAAAGTTTCTTGGTCAAGAGCTAGTTGAGTCCTAGCTTCGCCACTGCAATCGTGTACAAAATCTACCCCCAAAGCCGACTCCGTTCTTATTATTCTAATAAGTCTCGTCAACTTGATTCCTCTTCAGTAATCTTTTCAAGACAGTTTAAGAGGAAGTATCTGCTGCAATCTCGGTAGCAATTTATGTGCTTAAAGCTCATAAAATTGCTAAATTAGAAATACAACGCTAATCTAGATGCGCCATTCAATCGCTTTATTTATAGTCGTATCATAAACAATGCCAGGAGGACGCCTTTTCAGCAACAATCAGCGCAAATTGCCTCAGTTGCAGATCACATCTCTACGGCAACATTTTACCACGTAATTACAGCCGGCGATTGTAGCTATTATGCTAAGTTCTATTTATCCTTATTCGGAACAATAACACGGCTTTACTCGGGGCGAATCATCCGTGTTACGCAATACGATACAATTTATTTCGATTGTTGATCATTTTATTAAAATTACAATTGGAGCTGCGGTCAGATAATGACAGCGTACCCGCCCCATTACTCCAAGCTCGAATTAATTTAACGTGCACGTTCGGGGGAAAAAATTCTCCAACTGCAATAACCAATACTCGGATGAATCGGACGAAAATTTCTCCTGTGTTTTGTTGCACACCAACCAACTGTCGTCGATAATTTTCTTACCTCACACCACAAAACAGCTGCGGTATTGGACGTTTCTCAGAATTACCTGTAAACCTGTAAACCTTCTGTGGACCTGTAAAGTGTATAATTTTCGAAACTCGGAATGGTCGAAAAGGGTCGACAAACTTTCGCATTTTAGCCGTTAGTAGTCTCTTACCTGAGTACGCCGCCCGTGTTTGTTTGAAAATTGTATTTTATTCGGCCCAGTCGAATGATTCACAAAGGTCTTTTGAGATCAAGGTAAAATTCTCTTTCGGCTCAAACTTAACTGGATTAAGTACTTCATCTGTGAAATTCTCGAAGAGGCGACGTTTTTACGAAGCTGTGCTTTCACATAAACTCACTTTACTGGGAGTTTAGCGCCTTTATCGCTCATGGAACTTGCTTTCTTTAAAACACTGATAGCGCGTCTTCCACTTTCCCAAAATGCCGACGATACCTTGATACTGTAGTAAAATGTAATTATAAAATTTAGTTATGAATTTTCTAGAAAATTTGATAAGGGACAGCGGTCGCTATAATAAATCAAACGGCAGATAAGCGTTCCTGAAATTTCGGCAAACGATAAGTTGTATCTGCTTGTTCCTTCTAGAACCCGAAGCGGGACCTATATAAGGCGGTCAGTTTTGCCTCAATTAGTTACTTAGTTGGTTAGTTAGTTAGAAGTCGATGAATAAGTGAGTTAATTAGTTAAATGAATTACAATTGTAGTGTTCCGAGTTCAGTTCTGAAATAATGTGGTTACAATTCACCAAGTATTAATCATTCGAACCGATAACGCGCAATAATACGTTAGACATCTTGTTTTTTGATAACATTGTTTTAATTCAAAATATACAATTATCAAAAAACCACATGCGTATAAAATTTTTAAAACAATTATATGATGTTGATTTTGAGAAGATTTTGAATAGATGAATTGGACTTTTCAGTTAAAAAAAAGGCCGAAAATGCTTCAGGTATGAGTGGGTCTTTTCATGCAAAATTCAAATCTGGAAAAAAAATTAAGCTAAGACTTATCGTTTGGGCGCTAAAAGTGTTTAAAATTTGGAAAAAATAGAAAAATAACGACCCAAATCAAATAGAAATATCAAGAGAACATTAATTTCTATCGAGATAACAATTCGACAAAACATTCTACCCCACGCTTTCTTATTTTATTCGACTTTGAGTTTATGTGTCACCGAGTTCATATGACCTTGAGTTCACATGATCTTGAGATCATGAGACCTTGAGGCAGTATGACCTTGAACTCGCGTGAGCTTAACGCAGTGTAAACTTGAACTCATGTGACCTTGAACCCACGTAACCTTGAGGGGGTTTGACATAAAACTCGCGTAACCTTGGACCCGCGTGATCTTGAACTAAAGAGATCGTTACTTTGCGCTACCTTGAACTTACGTGACCTTGAACCCACACAATTTTGAGGCAATATGACCTTGAACTCGCGTGATCTTAAGGCTGTATAACCTTGAACTCAAGAGAATGATTGCGCGACCTTGAACTAACTGATTTTACACTCTTGTGACCTTGAAGTCACGTGACTTTGCACTCATGTAACCTTGAGGCAGTATGCTAGCGTGAGCTTAACGTAATGTAAACTTGAACTCACGTGACCTTGAACTCGCGCGACCTTGAAGCATTATCACCTTGAACTCGCGAGACTTTTAACCCACTTGACCTTGAATTCATGTGTCCTTGAACTCAAATGACCATAACTTTGAGCGACCTTGAACTCACGTGACCTTAAACCTGTGTGACATTGAGGCAATATGTCCTTGAACTCTCGTGACCTTGAGGTTGTATAACCTTGAACTCAAGAGAATATGACTGCGCGACCGTGAACTAACTGATTTTAAACTCGTGTGACCTTAAAGTCACGTGACTTTGCACTCATGTAACCTTGAGGCAGTATGATCGCCTAAGCTTGACGTAGTGTAAACTTGAATTCACGTGACCTTGAACTCACGCAACCTTGAAGCATTATGACCTTAACTCGCGAGACTTTTAACCCACTTGACCTTGAATTCATGTGTCCTTGAACTCAAATGGCCATAACCTTGTGCGACCTTGAACTCACGTGACCTTAAACTTGTGTGACATTGAGGCAATATGATCCTGAATTCTCGTGACCTTGAGACCGTATAACCTTGAACTCAAGAAAATATGACTTTACGCGATCTTGAACTAACTGACCTTAAACTCGTGTGACCTTGAGGTCACGTGACTTTGCACTCATGTAATCTTGAGGCAGTATGCTCGCGTGAGCTTAACGTAGTGTACACTTGAACTCACGTGACCTTGAACTCACGCAACCTTGATGCATTAGGACCTTGAACTTGCGAGGCCTTTAACCCACTATACCTTGAATTCCTGTGTCCTTGAACTCAAGAGGCCATAACGTTGTGCGACCTTGAACTCACGTGACCTTTAACTTGTATGATCTTGAAGCAATATGACCTTGATCTCTCATGACCTTGAGGTTGTATAACTTTGAACTCAAGAGAATGACTTTGCGCGATCTTGAACTAACTGACCTTAGACTCGTGTGACCTTGAGGTGACGTGACCTTGCACTCATGTAACCTTGAGGCGGTACGCTCGCGTGAGCTTAACACTCACGTAACCGTGAACTCACGCAACCTTGATACATTATGACCTTGAACTTGCGAGACCTTGAACCCATTTGTCCTTGAACTCAAGTGGCCATAACTTTGTGCAACCTTGAACTCACGTGACCTTAAACTTGTGTGACCTTGAAGTAATATGACCTTGAACTCTCGTGACCTTGAGGATGTATAACCGTGAACTCAATATAAATAGAATATGACTTTGCACGACCTTAAACTCGTGTGACCTTGAGGTTGCGTGATCTTGAACTCATGTAACCTTGAAGCAGTTTGACTTTGAACTCGCATGACCTTGAACTTTTGTGACCTTGAACCTAAGAAGACATGATTTTGCGTGACCTTGAAACCGAACGACCTTGAGTTTACGCGATCTTAAACTCATGCGACCTCATCAGATCTTAAGCTCACGTGATCTCTTATTCCCATGACCTTGAACTCATGTGCCCTTAAGCTCACATGACCTGGAACCTCTGTGGCTTTAAGCTCACGTTATCTTCAACTGCGTGACCCCGAACCCCCGAGGTTTTGAGATCACGTGACCTTAATCTACCTGACCTTCAATCTACGGGACTCAGATCCGCAGCCTTGAGCTCACGTTATCTTGGCAGTTCATCGCCATCCATATTTATTTCCACATCTTACTCGCAGCGCTCTAAAGGCATTTTGACCTTGAACTTGCGAGACTTTGAATCCACTTGACCTTGAATTGATGTGTCCTTGAACTCAAGTGGCCATAACTTTGTGCAACCTTGAATTCATGTATCCATGAACTCAAGTGGCCATAACTTTGTGCAACATTGAACTCACGTGACCTTAAACTTGTCTGACCTTGAGGCAATATGACCTTGAACTCTCGTGAACTTGAGGATCTATAACCGTGAACTCAATATGAATAGAATATGACCTTGCACGGCCTTCAACTCGACGTTGAACTCCCGTTACCTTGAACCTAAGAGGCCATGATTTTGCGTGACCTTGAATCCGAACGACCTTGAGTTTTCGCGATCTTGAACTGATGCGACTTTGATCTCATCAGATCTTAAGCCCACGTGACCTCTTATCCCCATGACCTTGAACTCATGTGCCCTTAAGCTCACGTGACCTGGAACCTCTGTGGCTTTGAGCTCACGTTACCTTGAATTATGTGACCCCCGAACCCCCGAGATTTTGAGCTCACGTGATCCTAATCTACTTGACCTTCAACCTACGTGACTCAGATCCGCAGCCTTGAGCTCACGTTATCTTGGCAGTTCATCGCCATCCATATTTATTTTCACATCTTGCTCGTAGCGCTCTAAAAGGATAATAGAATTGCTCTTTGTGAATGGATTAATCTTAAAACTCTTATCTCCTTAACATTTTAATAATAAAATGAATTTGTTCAAATTTTGTAGTTGCAATATTGTTTTTCTTTTCAGCAAACGAATACACTTTTATGAAATACTAGCTAACACCCGCGTCTTCGACTGCGAGAGAATAAAAAGGATTCTAAGGCCACCTTTTTGAAAATTTGGATTTTATGGAATAATTCCATTTTTATTGAAAATTTCGATTTGTTTTAGGAATTTCGACATTGCAAAATATCTTTATTTTTCAAAATGTCGACTTTTCTAGTTCGACTTCCAAAATTTTGACTTTTACTTGAAATATTAAAAATTTCTACGCTTTAGTTTCTTTGAAAATTGTTGAATTGTAGCTTCTACTATATATTCTGATTTTTTTTTAATTTTAACTTTTTCTCTCCAATTTTTGTCTATCAGCAATTATTTTTCGATATTTATTTTTTTTAAAACTTCAATGTATTTTTTAAATAATTTTAACTTCTTCCAAATGTATAATCTTATTTTTGAAAATGTTAATGTTTTTTTAAAATTCCCGCGTTTTTAAAAAATTTTGACTTGAAATTTCGACATTTTGCTGATCCAACTTTTTTAAATTCAACTTCATTAATAAATTTCAACTGTTTATAAAAATTTGACTTTTTGAAAGCCTTTTTTTTTGGAAAACTTTGTCTTGTACTTGAAATGTTTGATTTTTTTAATTCGATAATTTTTTGATTTTTTCAAAAATCTGACTTCAATTTTTATTGAAAATTTTGACTTTTTCAATATTTTTTATTTTATTTATTTTTTTTGGTGGAACGGACTGGTCCTTGGTTGTCTTTAAAAATTGAAATACAAATCTTGTCCCCTGAAACCAAGAAAGATTAAAAAGTTTATCTCTCTGAAGATGATAGCTTGGCTGTCGAACACGTTAGAGTTGTGTTTTTTAATCTTTCTTAGTTTCGAGTTTTCAAGTTTTGTACCAAGGGTCCCCCATTTAAACTTTTTTCGTAATTTTAAACTCTCATATCTTCCAAACCAAAAGTCACAGCTTAATTTGGTTTTCAAAATCGTAATCTACGGGACAAAATCTATTAGATAGGGTACTTCCAAATCCTAAATAATAACTTTTAATTTTTGATCTTAGAAAATTTGAAAATTTCGAAATTTTCGGGGCTTGTATCTCGCGAACGAATAGTGGTAGCTAACTTTGGTTTTGAAATACGCATTATTCTACGTCCCGAAAATTATGAAAATGATATAAACTCATTTTCGAAAAGTCCAATATAAATTTTGACGCCCTCTTTAATGCGTTTAGGGACTAAATTTAAAAAAACCCTTTCTTAGCGAATGCCTACGTCATATAAAGAATCTAAATTCGAAATTTCAGGTTTGTAGCTTAAATATTTTTAAAGATTTTTTGATGAGTGTGGGAGTAAATAAGTGGTATTTGCCTTAAATATTTTATATAGGTATTTAGATTACAATTATAGTTTCATTAGTTGGGGGACCTTAAGGACGTCTTATAAGTAAGATGCAAATTGTCAGTGCCAGAGTTATTGAGGCAGCAAACGACAAGATCATGAAATTTACATTTGCTGAACATCTCCCGGAACAAGTGTACCCTGATGCCATTCGAAGACAAGAGCACCTAAAAATAAAGACCGTGGAATTGTTCGCGGATACGGTAGACGTTTATTGAATGCATCGACACGACATCATTTATGTACGTTCCTTTTGTAAACACACGTGAACTCGACAATATAGGGTATGTTCCATTTCTGTCACAATGGACGCTATCCCACACTCGACACCGATTGTCATGTGCTTTCACGTCAATTTAACTTACAGAAGTCCGCGAGAATATTTTCAGCGACGCGCTAGCTGACATTTAACATTCAATTTATGTCTTTTTCATACATTAACATTAATTCTCCAGGCAGTTGGCAGCGAAAATATTAGCCACCTAATAAAAGTTTTATAGCTAAGACATCGAACGACGAAAGAGGTCGTTAACTACTTACCTTGGTTTACAGAAGCGGAATAGATAAAAATTTAGGTTCTCAGGAGACTCGAGCTTTTGCCTTCATCAAAATTTTTGCGCTTCTTTTATTTTATAAGGAACTTATACAGTGGGAACTTTTATTTTTTATCATAAAACTTGTATCTCAAAATCTACATGATAGGGTACTTTCAAATATGAAATAATGACTTTTGAATCTCGACCTTAGGAAATTTGGTGAAAATTTCGAAATTTTAGGGGCTCGTATCTCGTAAACGGGTATTCATAGACCAATTTGATTTTCAGATTCCTATTCTACGTCCCGAAAACTCTTTGAAAACGCTATAAATTTACTTTCGAAACCTTATTCGAACCTGTTACATCTACAAATTTATTATGGTGGATCCAAAGGTTTTGACCAAAACTTTCCCAACTATTTGGTTGCGTATTTTCAATCGAATTATTCATAACCTGCGAGAGAACCTAGAAATTTCAATCAAAATACAAATGTTAAAGAGAAAGTGACAAACGATTTTAAAATGTCTAGTTGCAACGAACAAGTCAAAAAATTTAAACATTTCCCCTCGAGTGATATATTGCAGTGGCATCAGTTTTTGATAAAGTGCTAGTGGCGTATGCACATATTCCCGTTGCATTATTCAGATTTAAAAGATCTAAAGTTAAAATAAGATGTTGAACGAAGTGGATGTATAATTTCCTCTTTGTCCGACATCTAACGTTTTACCACAAAATATGTGACGTTCGAGTTGCAAATCAACTGGATGGCAGGCACACAGGCACGGCATTGAATAACGACCGTGGCAGCTTTATATGAAATGCTAAATAAACTGTCATTGGATGTCGCGATGGTATCGAACTAGAAAAGTAGCAGATAAAAATAACATTAAATATACTGCCTAAGCATTCAATTCTTGTCAAGACCGGTAACAAATATTTTAAATGTCGACGCTAACTTTTTCCTCATTTTTCTTAACATGAACTCGTTAGTACAGCTGCTGATGATTTGGGTTACATTTTAGCCAAGACGGTCTTTTAAAAAAAAATTGTACTTCTGTGAGCAAAAATTCTTCAATTAAGCTTATCAGAAGGTCAATTCCACAACCCCATCATCGCAAAAGAAATTTTAATTCGAACGATATACGTTGAGTACCGATAGTACCTAAAAACGTTGACATAATAGACTTTGAACTTTTTTTCTGAGTAAATTGAAGCACTGAGTACCGATGATAAAATGGGGTACAACTACTTTAAAGAGTACCGGCAGTACCTGAGAATGTTACAATAAACTTTCAACTTTTTTCTAGTTAAATTGACTGAATGTACCCAAAAACGCCAACATTTTAACGTTTTAGTTGCTTTAAAAGAGTACCGGTGAAGTCAACATTTCTGCACAAGTTTTCAGTTGCTTCAAGAAGTACTGGTACTACTCAAGAACGACAAAATTTTATTTTAAACAAAAGTAAACGCATCAGGAGTATAGGCAGGGGTTAAGAGCGCCCATAGTTTAATTCGATCGAAAAATGGGGTACAACTGCCTTAAAGAGTACCGGCAGTACCTGAGAATGTTACAATAAACTTTCAACTTCTTCCTAGTTAAATTGACTAAATGTACCCAAAAACGCCAACATTTGAAGGTATTAGTTGCTTTAAAAGACTACCGGGGACGTCAACATTTCAGCACAAGCTTTCAATTGCTTCAAAGAGTACTGGTACTACTCAAGAACGACAAAATTTTATTTTAAACAATAATAAATGCATCAGGAGTATAGGCACGGGTTAAGAGCGCCCATAGTTTAATTCGATCGAAAAATGGGGTACAACTGCTTTAAAGAGTACCGGCAGTACCTGAGAATGTTACAATAAACTTTCAACTTCTTTCTAGTTAAATTCACTGAATGTACCCAAAAACGCCAACATTTTAAGGTTTTAGTTGCTTTAAAAGAGTACCGGCGTACGTCAACATTTCAGCACAAGCTTTCAGTTGCTTCAAGAAGTACTGGTACTACTCAAGAACGACAATATTTTATTTTTAACAAAAGTAAATGCATCAGGAGTATAGGCAGGGGTTAAGAGCGCCCATAGTTTAATTCGATCGAAAAATGGGGTACAACTGCTTTAAAGAGTACCGGCAGTACCTGAGAATGTTAACAATAAACTTTCAACTTCTTTCTAGTTAAATTGACTGAATGTACCCAAAAATGCCAACATTTTAAGGTTTTAGTTGCTTTAAAAGACTACCAGGGTACGTCAACATTTCAGCACAAGCTTTCAATTGCTTCAAAGAGTAGTGGTACTACTCAAGAACAACAAAATTTTATTTTAAACAAAAGTAAATGCATCAGGAGTATAGGCAGGGGTTAAGAGCGCCCATAGTTT
The DNA here is from genome assembly GCA_028583605.1 of Dastarcus helophoroides. Lineage (NCBI taxonomy): Eukaryota > Metazoa > Arthropoda > Insecta > Coleoptera > Bothrideridae > Dastarcus > Dastarcus helophoroides. The sequence goes on from CM053328.1 coordinate 39,765,965, forward strand.
AATTCGATCGAAAAATGGGGTACAACTGCTTTAAAGAGTACCGGCAGTACCTGAGAATGTTACAATAAACTTTCAACTTCTTTCTAGCTAAATTCACTGAATGTACCCAAAAACGCCCACATTTTAAGGTTTTAGTTGCTTTAAAAGAGTACTGGTGTACGTCAACATTTCAGCACAAGCTTTCAGTTGCTTCAAGGAGTACTGGTACTGCTCAAGAACGACAAAATTTCATTTTAAACCAAAGTAAATGCATCAGGAGTATAGGCAGGGGTTGAGAGCGCCCATAGTTTCATTCGATCGAAAAATGGGGTACAACTGCTTTAAAGAGTACCGGCAGTACCTGAGAATGTTACAATAAACTTTCAACTTCTTTCTAGTTAAATTCACTGAATGTACCCAAAAACGCCCACATTTTAAGGTTTTAGTTGCTTTAAAAGAGTACCGGTGTACGTCAACATTTCAGCACAAGCTTTCAGTTGCTTCAAGGAGTACTGGTACTATCAAGAACAACAAAATTTCATTTTAAACAAAAGTAAATGCATCAGGAGTATAGGCAGGGGTTAAGTGCGCCCATAGTTTAATTCGATCGAAAAATGGGGTACAACTGCCTTAAAGAGTACGGGCAGTACCTGAGAATGTTACAATAAATTTTCAACTTCTTCCTAGTTAAATTGACTGAATGTACCCAAAAACGCCAACATTTTAAGGTTTTAGTTGCTTTAAGACTACCGCGGTACGTCAACATTTCAGCACAAGCTTTCAATTGCTTCAAAGAGTACTGGTACTACTCAAGAACGACAAAATTTTATTTTAAACAAAAGTAAATGCATCAGGAGTTTAGGCAGGGGTTAAGAGCGCCCATAGTTTAATTCGATCGAAAAATGGGGTACAACTGCTTTCAAGAAGTACCGGCAGTACCTGAGAATGTTACAATAAACTTTCAACTTCTTTCTAGTTAAATCACTAAATGTACCCAAAAACGCCCACATTTTAAGGTTTTAGTTGCTTTAAAAGTGTACCGGTGTACGTCAACATTTCAGCACAAGCTTTCAGTTGCTTCAAGGAGTACTGGTACTACTCAAGAGCGACAAAATTTCATTTTAAACAAAAGTAAACTCATCAGGAGTATAGGCAGGGGTTGAGAGCGCCCATAGTTTCATTCGATCGAAAAATGGGGTACAACTGCTTTAAAGAGTACCGGCAGTACCTGAGAATATTACAATAAACTTTTAACTTCTTTCTAGTTAAATTTACTAAATGTACCCAAAAACGCCAATATTTTAAGGTTTTAGTTGCTTTAAAAGAGTACCGGTACTACTCAAGAACGATGAAATTTTATTTTAAATAAAAGCAAATGCATCAACAGTATAGGCAGCGGTTGAGAGCGCCCATATTTTAATTCGAATAGAAAATATGGTTCAACTGCTTTAAAAGAGTACCGGCAGTACCTGACAATGTCACGATACACTTTCAGCTTATTTCTAGTTAAATTGACGTAATGGCACCGAACCGGCGATACCAAAGACGAACTCGGATAAAAAGGAACCGATAGTACCCTGTATTTCAATTCAAACAGGACAACATTTCTAGTTGCATCAAAAAAGTACTCACGAAACCAAAAAGAACCAAAATTTTGAATCGAACGAGAATGTGCTTCTAGATTATCTAGAACAGAACTGGTAGCACAGAACATCTCCAAAACCCAATGCTGGCAGTACCTGTTAACTCCAATAATTCAACTCGATGATTCCATTTATATCGAAGTCGAAAATTTCATTCGGATGAAAAACAATTTCCAGTTGGATCAAAATCACATGAGTATTACCTAAGTACCCGAAATCGAAATGTTAATCAGAACGAAAGTAACGTTCTAATTGCACCAAATACTAGCAATAAACCAACAACGTCGAACGTTTAATTCGAACGGGAAGATTCCAATTATTACACCGTTGGTAGTACCTAAGAACATCAACGTAATAAACTTTTTTTCTGGTTAAATGATAGCGCTGTTATTGGCAATTACGCGCTATCTGCATAACAACACCCAGAGGAAATAGGAGAGAATAACTCCAAGTGTGAATTCATAAATTAGATTAATGTAATTAAGCGGAAATTTAATTATATCGATCATATATAACACACTTGTATTCTATTAGAACAAAATTATTATTACGCGGTCGTGGATTCTGTACGAGTGGATTTCGCTCATACGGCCTGGATTAATTAAAAGGCGTCTGCTGAATTTCCTAACAGCCGGTTTATTTCGTAATAATTGATTTAGTACTAATATATTCCCTGAAAATTGCTCACTTCCTCCGGAGAAACAATTATGGTTCCGATGATAATGTCTAAAAGCCGAACAATTTCTAACTCCATTGTTAATGACCATAAACCATGTAAAGGCTTGTCTCATTCAATAATACCGACCCTATTCATCGGATTAATTGTGTAAAAAATGCTAATGCATCTGAATCGCATCCGATAACTTTATAATTTAATTGAGTCGGGTGGGCAATTTCTGACGCTAGCATTTCCGGGTAAAATTTCCCGAATTTCGTCCATTAAAAAGGTTGCATTAACCTTGCATTTTAAAAGGGACAATGTTTTTATTTTCTGATAGGGGTCTGTATAAGTTTTAGGGGGTTGGCAATTGCCTCATTTGGTCGCTATCTTAAAATTTTTTTAACCAAAAATGATAATTTTGCTGTTTTTAGATTCCAAATTTCACTTTTTTTTTCAAATTTGATCATAAAATTCCAACTGTTTTAAAGAAATTTGGGTTTCAAACCGAAAAATTAAATTCGTCGCCTTAAAATAGCCTAGGAGGTAAAATGTAAATTGTTATACAGTTAAACACAAAAAAGTTGAGAGGAGAAAGGAATCCCATAATAAATATGGTTAAAAAAAATTAACCAAAGCTTTAAATTCATTGTTTGAGTCAAAAAAGCGACAATCAAAATGTACGCTGTAACCAATGTTAAAGGTCGCTAGAAATGGGGTAACTCCCATTCTTGCATTATAGACGGCATCTAAGGGAACATTCACAAGCGCGCCCTCGGCGTGACATGCGTTTAGGTATGTTACTATCAATTAAATTAAGCACGTTAGACTGTTTCATTACTAAACATTTAATTGACAAAGAACAAACTGACTTAAAAGTGAGACAATTTTTCTTAGGCAGGATCTCCAAGATGCTCGCATATTTGAATAATTCAAGATGGCAAAGTAAACATGTCGCTGTTATTTTACGGTCTAGGATGTTGGCAATATTTATCTCTAACTGGCAGGAATATAAGTTCGATCTGAATCATAATTTACGGTCGTACACTCGATTCACTTTGTGCGAACAAGAAGAGGCGAAATAGTGAGGCGAGGTCTTTAAAAAGTGACCGCAAAGAGTTGCAATGGTAACTGTAACGGAATCCGCATTACAAAAAGCGACTGGAGGCGCTCACTCGCTCGCTCCACTAACAACAAGAGCAAAACTTCTTCACTTCACTCCGGAAGACGACTGTTGATGTTATACTTCGAGTTCATAATGTCCAGTGAAAGGCGAACTATCAGAATTACGGCCGGTTCGCACTTCTTGGGTCATTTGCTTACTAAACGCTCCGCGGCTAAACACCCGGGAGATTCAAGTAAAATTAAAGCCATTATGCGGCGATTACAGGACGTTGTACTTGCTCGGTTGTAACGCAAAAAAAAAACATTACGCGACGTAATGTCATAAGAATCGGTTTATCACAAATATCTTCTTAACGCTAAATATTATCGCAAAAACTTCCGTTAGTATTTTATAGACCTTACAATTCCTTACAAAAAAAAGTATTTATATTTTTTGTAGGAGTACTAGTTTATGAGAGATTGAAGTTTGAAAACTTAGGAGGCAGTAAAATAAAATTCGAATTGATGGCCGAAAAACTTTGCCCAATATTGGCGCTTATTCACTTCGTTCGTCAATCGTGTTTGAGCGCGAGAACCAGATGCGTACTTGATGCTGTAGTTGAAGAAGAAACTCCGCCATCTTGAATAGAGTTATACTAGCGACTTTTGCGTTACATCTCGGCAACTGTCATATGAAAAATTTACAGAAACTTTGTTTAAAACTAAAAAGAAGCAGCTGTTCTTGGTGCTGCGTCAGAAGAGAAGAGAAGAGAAGAGAAGAGAAGAGAAGAGAGGAGAATAGAAGGGAAGAGAAGAGAAGAGAAGAGAAGAGAAGAGAAGAGAAGAGAAGAGAAGAGAAGAGAGGAGAGGAGAGGAGAGGAGAGGAAGAGGAAAGGAGAAGAGAAGAGAAGAGAAGAGAGAGAGAGAGAGAAGAGAAGAGAAGAGAAGAGAAGAGAAGAGAAGAGAAGAGAAGAGAAGAGAAGAGAAGAGAAGAGAAGAGAAGAGAAGAGAAGAGAAGAGAAGAGAAGAGAAGAGAAGAGAAGAGAAGAGAAGAGAAGAGAAGAGAAGAGAAGAGAAGAGAAGAGAAGAGAAGAGAAGAGAAGAGAAGAGAAGAGAAGAGAAGAGAAGAGAAGAGAAGAGAAGAGAAGAGAAGAGAAGAGAAGAGAAGAGAAGAGAAGAGAAGAGAAGAGAAGAGAAGAGAAGAGAAGAGAAGAGAAGAGAAGAGAACAGAAGAGAAGAGAAGAGAAGAGAAGAACAACATGTTTTCATATTAAATTGTCTACAATTTACGTAAGCAACTTTTTGTCGTATATTTAAAAATTACCCAAATGTGAGTACAAGAATGTTTAAAGTTGAAAATCAATCAAATTACCTAATCTTCAAAATTCTTTTTTATTACGAGTTGGTTTGTTCATTTTTTTAAAATTAGTTTATTTAAGATGAAAGTCTTATTAGATGTGCCTTCTATAGAGTGAAAGTTTATTAAGCTTTAAACTTCTGATCGACCCACCTACGTTATCTTTTTTGTTGTGACATTCTGTTCCTAAGTAAAAAATGTTGTAAAACTTCCTTGCTCTAACAAATTATTCTTTGTCGTTACAAATTCCAAATTTATTCTTTTTGTCCGATGCGTACGATGTTGATTGATTGCCGGAAGTAACAATGGGATACGATTTTCTTTGTGCGCCCATACCAGTGAATTTCTTTCGGTATAATTAAACGCTTCCATTGCGTGACATTAAAATAATATCGTCTGCAGGATGATCACTTTGTTGTTCTTTGTTTTTATGTGCTTTTGATAAAACGCCACCATTAAGTTCTACCGACTGTCAACTTCGAAATTATCGCTTATTATACGGAAACAACACCGCCACAAAGGTTATGATTTATTTTCACTTGTTTCGTCGACTATTATGTACGCATCATTCCAAAAGGACCGATTTATTTGATAAATAAATTTTCCACCCCCAACAAGGGACTATCCATACCACCACTTAGGTGATTATGAATTTATTTTGATTGGTGGATTCTACTAAAAAATAATCATACATTTTTTATTATCCTACAAATTTTATAATTATCTTCTTCCTTTTCAATGTGATTCTCCACAACTTTAATATATTTATTAGAAATGAGACTTATTGTGATCAAAGAAGTTCGCTGTCTAGGGTATTAGCAAATTGACTGCAACTTTTTTTGAAACTATTCAAGTCGAAAGTTGGTTGTAGAATTTTTTTTTTAAGTTTAATCCACTTGCAAAGGGTAACCCCATTGCCAAGAAAGCAAAAATTAAACATCATATCCATCGTAGAAATGCGCCTACAGCATTAAGGCTTATAAGGAGAATTCACCTAGAGCCTTCAAGCCTTAAATAGTCTCATCTAGTTCTCCAAAGTCTTAGAGAAATCAATGTGGAGCTTTACATATCCAAGAATCCCAGCTAGAGATTCAAATTTTATCTTAAAGAATTTATCTGAAGATTCAAATCACCAGAGAATCCTTCTAAAGCAAAAATTGTTACAAAATCCAAAAGCAGCAAGTTATTAACAATATTAGCTCTTTAAAAAAAGCAGGAAAGAGAAAGCGTTATGAAAATTCATCTGAAGCTTTAGAATCCCAAAACGATATCTTTAAAATTACTTCTGAGGAGAGCTCGTGTAGAATTCCCAAATTTGGAGAAATTTTTGTAAGGTTCTTATTCTTTTAGGAAAAGTCAGAGTGAAAATCTGCCCAAAAAAATTCACTTAAAGCAGTAAAGTCCCACACATTTTGAACTCATATCGAATCTAAATTCCCAACAAGTTCATCCAGAGTTCCAAAGTCTCATTATTTAGTTTTTCAGTCTTCAGTTATTTAGATCTTTAAAATATTATATATTTAGACGTTTAACATTTCGAGGCGATTCGACTAGTGGTCTTAACTATTCAAGATTTAAAGCTTAGACATCTGAAGTTTTAAAGAAAACTTCTCCAGAAGATTAAATGGTCAAAACCTAGAGAATAAAATCGCCAGCAAAATCTCTTCAGAGAACTAAATGATTACGAATTCATCAAAAGATCTCTAAAATTTAAATTCCCAACCCTAGAGTTCCAAAGCGAAATCATCTTTCTAAAGACCTTAAGGATCTCATCTAGAAATATTATTACAGAAAGCAATTTTATAGGTTTGACATTTTAAGGTGATTCAGCTAGTATTCGTAACGTACTTGTTCTTAGTTTTTCATCAGAAAAGAAGAGGAGAGAAGGGAAGGGAAGGAAACGGAACGGAAGAGAAGAGAAAGGCAGGGAAGAGAGGAGAAGAGAGGAGAAGAGAAGAGAAGAGAAGAGAAGAGAAGAGAAGAGAAGAGAAGAGAAGAGAAGAGAAGAGAAGAGAAGAGAAGAGAAGAGAAGAGAAGAGAAGAGAAGAGAAGAGAAGAGAAGAGAAGAGAAGAGAAGAGAAGAGAAGAGAAGAGAAGAGAAGAGAAGAGAAGAGAAGAGAAGAGAAGAGAAGAGAAGAGAAGAGAAGAGAAGAGAAGAGAAGAGAAGAGAGAAGAGAAGAGAAGAGAAGAGAAGAGAAGAGAAGAGAAGAGAAGAGAAGAGAAGAGAAGAGAAGAGAAGAGAAGAGAAGAGAAGAGAAGAGAAGAGAAGAGAAGAGAAGAGAAGAGAAGAGAAGAGAAGAGAAGAGAAGAGAAGAGAAGAGAAGAGAAGAGAAGAGAAGAGAAGAGAAGAGAAGAGAAGAGAAGAGAAGAGAAGAGAAGAGAAGAGAAGAGAAGAGAAGAGAAGAGAAGAGAAGAGAAGGGAAGGGAAGGGAAGGAAAGTGAAGGGAAGGGAAGGAAGAGGAAGGGAGAGGAAGGGGAGGGAAGGGGAGGGAAGGGAAGGGAAGATAAGAGAAGGGAAGAGAAGAGAAGAGGAGAGAAGAAAAAAGAAGAGAAGGGAAGGGAAAGAAAACAAGAGAAAAGAAGAAAAGAGAACATAAGAGAAAAGAAAAAAGAGAAGAGGAAAAAATAGAAGAAGAAAAAAAGAAGAGAAGGAAACGGAAAAGAATATAACGGAAGGGAAAGGAAGGAAAGAGAAAAGAAGAATAAGGGGGAAGGGAACGAAAGGAAGGGGGAGGCAAATGGAAAGGAAAAGAAGGGTAGGGAAGGGTAGAGAAGAGAATAGAAGATAAGAGAAGAAAAGGGAAGGGAACAAAGAGAAGGGAAGGAAAGATGAGGGAAGAGAAGAGAAGAAACAAGGAACGGGAAGGGAAGGGAAAAGAAGGAAAGGAAGTGGAAGAGAATGGAAGGAAATGCAAGGGAATGGAAGGAAAAGGGACGACAGGAAAAGAAGAGACGAAAAGAGAAGAGAAGAGGCAAGAAGGGAATAAAAGGAAAGGAAAGGAAAGACTTGAGAAGAGACAAGAAGAGAAGAGAAGAAAACAAAAGAGAAAAGAGAAAATTCATCCAGAGTTTTGAATGTTTACGAATTCATCAAGAGATCTCTAAAATCTAACCATATTCATCTAGAACTCCAGAGATTCGAGTGGAGTCATCCTTCCAAAGGATCATCATCTTTAAAATATTAAATAAAACTATTTAAAGGTTTAACATCTTAAGGTAAATCAGCTAGTAATCTTAACTATTCAGGACGACTTAATAAGCGAAAGTTTCAGTGCTGTAGGCCCCAAATGAAGAATGAAATAATAACTGTCCAGGAAATCAATACCAGATGTTCTTAAGTTTTTAGACAACTTTATCAGAAAACTAAATAATCAAGAATCAATGGTTCAAATTATCTGGAAAATTCGCTTAAAGTCTTAAATGGTTACGAATTTATCAAGAGATCTCCAAAATGCAAATTCCCTGCAATTTCATCCAGAGCTTAAGAGACCAGAATGAAGTCAACTTTCCAGAATCTTTAAAGATCTCATCCAGGTCTTTGAACTGTAATGCAACCACTCATAAATTTGACATGTTAAGGAAATTCGGATAGTGGTTTTAACAATCTAGAATAAGCACCTCGTAATTTTGTGGTTTCAAGAAGACTTGTCCAGAACACCAAATGGTCAAGAAAGTGTATCTGGAAAACGAAATTGCTAGGAAGACTTATGTAAGAACTTAAGTATTGAAGAAAGCTTCTTATAAAGCCGATAAATACCAACAGGGGATTTCTAAGAGGTTAAATTCTAAAAAAAATTAGAGCTTCCAAAATTCAAAGGAAACAATATGAGGTCCTAAAATCCTAAGATGACAAACTAGCGTTTACTAAATACTATCTTCGTTTCTCTGTGGTAAAGTTACAGATTGTTATTTTCCTCAATAAGAACCTTTAAAAACAACTTGAATTCAGAAGAATAACAATTAAGTGAAATGGAAAATGGAAGAATTGGAACTGATATAGCGTCGTGAAGGAGATCCTGATAGTAGCAATTAAAGCGTATTTTTTCAGTCCAGGTTTAACTGGGGAACAAAAGAATGTGAATCGAAACGAACTATTAAAATTTAAGGATTGATCGTCACCCAGAGTATTTGTGGGATTTCCACATACGGTAGCAGGATCGCCCATCCGCTGTATATCTCGATTAGAAAAAATGAATTAATGAACGATCGCCTCTTGTTCCCCGAGCGGTCATCGGCATCCTCTGTTGTATTTGATTGATATAAGCAATCAGAAATTAAACACACTGTTAAAACGAATTTATGTATGAGATTAAATTGGATGGTAATTGGAATGATCCGTTTACATAGCCACTCGATTATGCTGTGACCTCTACCAAATTATTTAAGACATAATCTCGGCATTAAGTACATCGAAGCGCTCCTATGATTTAAAGATATCAATTATTTCTGTGTAATCTGATTTTACGGTCAAATTTTCCTGAAAAAGTACATCTGTTTTTATGGTTATTGACGCAAATATCTCTCTGCGATGTTTCTTTTTTTATCACTTTGCTGAAAAACGCGAACAATGAGATTAGGATTTAGATGGACGAATACAATGTACATCGTCGTTATAGTAAAAAAATTGTGATGCTAAGTAGATGGCAGGTGATTCCGGTGATGCTAAGTAGCTGGCAGGCGATTCCGGTGATGCTAAGTAACTGGCAGGCGATTCCTTCTTTTCCTTCTCTTTCCTTCTCTTTCCCTCTCTTCTCTTCTCTTCTCTTCTCTTCCCTTCTCTTCCCTTCTCTTCCCTTCTCTTCCCTTCTCTTCCCTTCTCTTCCCTTCCCTTCCCTTCCCTTCTCTTCCCTTCTCTTCCCTTCTCTTCCCTTCCCTCCCCTTCCCTCCCCTTCCCTTCCCTTCCCTTCCCTTCCCTTCCCTTCCCTTCCCTTCTCTTCCCTTCTCTTCCCTTCTCTTCCCTTCTCTTCCCTTCTCTTCCCTTCTCTTCTCTTCTCTTCTCTTCTCTTCTCTTCTCTTCTCTTCTCTTCTCTTCCCTTCTCTTCCCTTTTCTTCCCTTTTCTTCCCTTCTCTTCCCTTCTCTTCCCTTCTCTTCCCTTCTCTTCCCTTCTCTTCCCTTCTCTTCCCTTCCCTTCCCTTCCCTTCCCTTCCCTTCTCTCTCTTCTCTTCTCTTCTCTTCTCTTCTCTTCTCTTCTCTTCTCTTCTCTTCTCTTCTATTCTATTCTCTTCTCTTCTCCTCTTATCTTTTCGCCTGTCATCTACTTAGCATCAGCGGAATCGCCTGCCATCTACTTAGCATCAGCGGAATCGCCTGTCATTTACTTAACATCAACGGAATCGCCTGCCAGCTACTTAGCATCAATGGAATCGTCTGCCAACCTATTTTTTCAATAAAAAAGATATACATTTTTGTATTTGACTATCTACATCTTATTTTTATTGTTGCAAGTTTCAAGTTTTCTCAAAATTCTTATTTATTTAATGTATTAAAACCAACACTAAAGCCTGCCATAGTGGCGACCCAATCGCCTACCGATAATGTACATATATTTTTAAAATTTTATAAAGCAACTTTAAATACACCTGCCATGTATTTAGTGCAAGCAGAGTCGCCTGCCACTTATTTTTTAACATCCAAAATCACCAAAGTGCACTCCTGCTGAAATTCCTCAAATTTTCCATTCGGTTGGTTGTCTGAGTTTTAAAATGAGAAATTATTCTAAATGAATCAACCATCTTTAAAGAGCCCAAGACCGGAATTCAGTTCCGCTTTAAAATCGAACAAAGTCGGCGGTAATATGGGAAATTCGTTCGTTTATTCATGAGACGCTTTCTTGAGACAATTCATCAGGCGGTATTTGCATGTACACTCATAAAACAGGAACATCACACTGTTATAAATCTGACAGAACGCTGTTGTGGTCTAAACCGAGACTAGGTCAAAGTTCAAGTAAGCCGGGATGAGATGCACTTACTTAATACGGCGATATAAATAAAAATGAGACGAGGTGAATTTTAAAACACCGACGTTTCCTTAATAAATCCCCTGACGTCCACATCTGGGGACATTAACATCGCACAATTTAAATAACCGAAATCGGTTTTGATTTCTACAGTCTGGCGGATGAACTTGGGCGTCGACAAAAGATCTGGGCAATCGTGATGACGTAGATGTGGGAGCGTTGGTAATTATTTGCGCAATTTACCATCAGACTAACTGCTTTATCACCCATAAATAGTAGGTAGGTCAGATATGGATAATGTGCCAAGCTACACGCTCAATACATCGAAAAATCACATCATGTTTTAAAATTGAGTAGTGACTAGGAGGAAGTCGCATAAAAACAATGATGTATCAACACTGGAAGCCCAACTTCGTTAGAAAAGTCGAAAATTAATTGAAGTAATAGATTCTACATCGCAGTTAATTGCTTTCACTATTTCAGGCTTTTCCATACTTTTCGTGCAATGAGATACTTCGTAATTCACGACATTTTAATGGAACGTTGAAAATGAGATGTAAACAGACATAATGAAAATTTATGCCTTTTTGAATGTAAAATATAACTGGCAGGCGATCCTGCCGCCACTAAATTGCTGGCAGGCGACTCTGCCGCCACTAAATCGGTGGCAGGCGTATTTAAAACTGCCTCAACAAAATAACAAAAAGGATTTTATAGTAAAACTTGAAATACAATTTGTTCCATATACTCACCATTGCATATTAGTACAAAGGCAGGCCGATTGGATGCATCCAGTTAACTGACAGGTCAAAAAAAAAACAAATAAATAAACAAATAAAAATGTCTGCCAGCCAATTAGACGCATCCAATTGGCTTGTCTGTTATCAACACACAATAGAGACTTTATAAAATGTTATGTATAAATTTGAGCCTAAAATGCAATATTTTATATTTTTTAATCTACTGTATATACGCCTGCCATGAATTTATCATGGACGTAGTCGCCTGCCAGGCATTTGTCATCGACGTAGTCGCCTGCCAATTCGCGAAAGCCATTTTTGAATCTATTAAGATCAATATTAAGTACGCCTGCCACCTATTTAACACTTCTGGAGTAGGGTTGTTAGGATTTGAATATATTGTCATCGGTTTAAAAGCATGAAATATCGTGCACAAGGTCCTCATATAACGTAGGTAAACACTAAGAAACGATTTTTGAAAATTCGTCCCTCAAGAGTGTTGAATGGGTGATAAAAATTTGTATAATCCTATGGAAGCTCCTCATTTTTGAAGTTGGAAACAGAAAAATGATTTAGTTTATAAATAACAGGTAGTTGTATCAGTGACCTTGGCAATTTATCCCCTTGGAGGTAATCTACTTGAGGTAATATGAAATATGGGGTAATATCGATTTGCAAAAAAAAATAATCTTTTGCGAACAATGCGGAATATTTTGAAAAGAAACGACGATTAATTGCCAAATACAAATGTCTTGAGCTTTGTGAATGCATGGAAAAAACGGGTAATGCTGTCGGAAACTTTATTGTTTACCATTTTTTAATAACTGAAAGACAAATCTAGTTCCCTGAAACCAAGAAACAGAAGAAGATAACTTGGCTGTCGAAACGCGTTAGAGCAACCTTTGTTGTGTTTTTTAATCTTTCTTGGTTTCAAGGGACAAGTTCTGTATTTCAATTATTAAAGATAACCAAAGATCACCAAAAAAATTCCATTTTGAAAAAAATACCGAATACCGAATTATGAGGATTGTTGCGCGAGCAAAGAAATTCGCTCGCGCAGCAATCTTCATATAATTCGGTATTTGTCTAAGGAAGGTATTCCTTCAAATACGCTATAAAATTTCGAAAAAAGTCAATATTAAAAAAAATGAAAATTTGAAGTCAAAAATTCTAAATATGTGACACTTTTTAAAAAAGTTGTAAATTTGAAAAAGTCGACCTTAAAAAAAGGGCCAAAATTTTAAAACATTTGAAATTTTAAAAATGAAAATTAGCCAAAGATTTAGAAAAATTCCAAATATTCAAAACAAGTCGAAATTTTGAAATGAATGAAAATTTAAAAATACGTCAAAGTTTTAAGAAAATTTCAAATGTTCAAAACAATTCAAAATTGCAACATTATCAAAAAATTTTGGCATTTTAGTAATTTTTGAAAAATTGCGTTAACAAATTTTATTTATTCAGAACTTTTAACTTTTTAAAATTTCGACTTTTTTGAAAACTTCGAATTTTCTTATAATTTTGGCTTTTCGTCAACTTCGTTCATTGACGACTTCAAAAATTTCGGATTTTATTAAAAATTTGACTGAAGTCCTGATTGTTCACGAAATTTTGACTATTTGTAAAATTTTCAATTATTTTTCAAAATTTCAGCTTTTTAAATAATTTGACATTTTCTCAACATTTCGATTTTTAAAAAAATTCAGAATTACAACATTTCTCAAAATTTTGGCATTTTAGTAACTTTTGAAAAATTGCGTTAAAAAATTGTATTTATTTAAAACTTTTAACTTTTCAAAATTTCGACTTTTTTGAAAACTTCGAATTTTCACACAATTTTGGCTTCAGCTTCGCTCATCGACGACTTCAAAAAATTTGGATTTTAATAAAAATTTGCTTAAGTCCTGATTGTTTACGAAATTTTGATTATTTTTAAAATTTCGAAAATCGTTTTTTTTTTTAAATCTTACTTTTTTATTTTATTTTAACTTGCATGAAAATGTCGACATATTTCACAATTTCGACTTTCTTTTAAAATTGAAATGTCGAAACTTTCATGGAAAGTTAAAATTAAAAAAAATTTAAGATTTTCGAAAAAAATTGACATGTTGAAAAAATGTCAAAATATTTAAAAAGATGAAATTTGGAATCTTTGGAATCGAAAATTTGTAAAATAGTCAAAATTTCGCAAACAATCAGGACTTTAGTCAAATTTTTAATAAAATCCGAAATTTTTGAAGTCCTCGATGAGCAAAGTTGGCGAAAAGCCAAAAAATTCAAAGTTTTCAACAAAAAAATGAAAATTTTTAAAAATCAAAAATTTTGAATTAAATTATTTTATTCGCAATTTTTCAAAAGTTACTAAAATGTCAAAATTTCGAGAAAATATCACAATTTTGAAGACGGAATTCTCAATATTTTGAAAGAGTCTAAATTTTGAAAAACTTTTCATGAAAAGTTAAAATTAAAAAAAAATAAGATTTTCGAAAAAAGTTGAAATGTTGAAAAAATGTCAAAATATTTAAAAAGCTGAAATTTTGAAAAATAATCGAAAATTTGTAAAATAGTCAAAATATCGCAAACAAACAGGAATTTAATCAAATTTTTAATGAAATCCGAAATTTTTCAAGTTGGCGGTGGGCGAAATTGGCGAAATGCCAAAAACGTCAAAAAAATCGAAATGTTTAAAAATCAAAAATTTTTAATTAAATTTTTTTAATCGTAATTTTTCTAAAGTTGCTAAAATGTCAACCTTTCGAGAAAATGTCACAATTTTGAAAAACTCAAATTTTTCAAAAAAAGTAAAAACTTCGTTAAAAGTCGAAATTTTGAAAGACGGAATTCTCAAAATTTTGAAAAAAGTCTAAATTTTGAAAAATGTCGAAATTTTCACGGAAAGTTAAAATTAAAAAAAAATTAAGATTTTCGAAAAAAACTGAGATGCTGAAAAAATGTCAAAATATTTCAAAAACTGAAATTATGAAAAATAATCGAAAATATTGAAAATAGTCAAAATTTCGAAAACAATCAGGACTTTCGTCAAATTTTTAATAAAATTCGAAATTTTTAAAGTCGTCGATGAGCGAGGTTGGCGAAAAGTCAAAGAATTCAAAATTTTCAAAAGAAAATCGAAGTTTTGAAAAATCGAAAATTTTCAATTAAAATTTTTTAATCGCAATTTTTCAAAAGTTACTAAAATGTCCACATTTCAAGAAAAGGTCACAATTTTGAAAAACTCAAATTTTTCAAAAAAAAAATAAAAACTTTGTTAAAAAGTCGAAAATTTGAAAACCAAAATTCTCAAAACCGATCAAAATTTTGAAAGAAAGTAAATTTTGAAAAATGTCGAAATTTTCATGGAAAGTTAAAATTAAAAAAAAGTTGTGATTTCCGAAAAAATCGAAATGTTTTTTCTTTGGTGGAACGGACTGGTCCTTGATTATCTTCGACAATTTTCAAAAAGTCTTTCTTGGTTTCAGGGAACAAGATTTGTATTTCAATTATCGAAATGTTGACAAAATGTGTCAAAATTTTTAAAAAGCTGAAATTTTTTTGATCAGCATTTGTCCTAAATTAATTTTGGGTCGACATATTTTTTTTAACTCTTTTTGGTCGATTGTATCTCTCACAAGTCGTTTTTAATTGGTTTTCTCATTCATAATCGACATTTAAAGTTTGAAAGAAAGCCGAAATTTTGAAATATGTCGAAATTTTCATGGAAAGTTAAAATTAAAAAAAAGTAAGATTTTTAAAAAGGGTACGATTTTAAAAAAAAATCGAAATATTAAAAAAAAGTGAAAATTTTTAAGAATATGAAATTTTGAAAAATAATCGAATTTTAAAAATAGTCAAAATTTCGTAAGTAATCAGAGACTTTAGTTAAATTTTTAATAAAATCCGATATTTTTGAAGTCGTTGATAAGCAAAGTTGACGAAAAGCCAAAAAATTTTTTAACGCAATTTTTCAAAAGTTACTAAAATGCTGCAATTTTGAATGAACATAATTTTTTTAAATTTGACTAAAATCTCGATTTTTTTCGAAGTTTCGACTATTTATAAAATACACTTTGGCTGTTTTTTTTTGGTGGAACGGACTGGTTTTTGGTTATCTTACAAATGTCTTGAGCTTTGTGAATCCATGAGGGAAACGGGTAATGCTGTCGGAAACTTTGTTGTTTACCATTTTTTTACTAATTGAAATACAAATCTTGTCCCCTCAAACCAAGAAAGATTAAAAAACACAACAAAGGTTGCTCTAACGCGTTTCGACAGCTAAGCTATCATCTTCAGAGAGATACTAAGTATCTCTTTGAAAATAAAGATGATACTTAGTTTCTCTCTGAAGATGATAGCTTGGCTGTCGAAATGCGTTAGAGCAACCTTTGTTGTGTTTTTAATCTGTTTTGGTTTCAGAGAGATACTAAGTATCTCTCTGAAGATGATAGCTTGACTGTCGAAACGTGTGAGAGCAACCGTTGTTGTATTTTTTAACCTTTCTTGGTTTCAGAGGACAAGATTTGTATTTCAAGCTTTGATTGTTTATTTTTTTTTTCAAATATCTTTTTGATTCATGTATTTTTCTTCAAACTTGCTGTTTGGTCAGTCGTCTTTTCCTTCCAATTCGTTTTGATCCACTGTCTATTACCTAAGATAATTTTTTTTTGTCAACATACTTCTCCTTCTGATTGTTTTTTACTCAATTTTTTTTAATGCTCTCTCGTCCATTTCATTCGTTTTGGTTCCTCATTTTGCCTTTAAATATCTTTTTGGTTAGGTTAAAAAGTACTTCACATCTTAGCAGCTATTAACGCTACACAAAACGCAAGTTTGGGCAACACTAGCCAATACTGTTGTCATGTTTGGAGTTCAGCCCCAAAACACACTTAAGCTCTCTTGGATTCAATTCAAAGAAGAGGGATTCGCCTAATTGATGACAAGAGTCTGACCCATTCTCTCGAAACACTAGAGCACAGGCGTACAGCTGGTGACTTGTCTTTTTTCTACAAGTACTATCATGAAAGATGCTCGCGGGAACTAAAAGGATTGATCCCCCCAAGGGCAAGATTCTTGAGGCGTACGGAGACACCATATTCCTGTGCGATCCAGCTTGACACAGTGAGGACTTCTATCTAAGGAGACTCTTTTTTCTATAGAACTTCCAAGTTATGGAACTTGTTACCGAAAGGAATTTTCCCCAAAATTACAACCTATCCTTGGTTGGTGACTTGTCTCTTTTCTACAAGTACTAGTATGGAAGATGCTCTTAGGAACTCATAAAATTGATCCCCCCAAGGGCAAGATTCTTGAGGCATGCAAGACAATCAGAGACAGCAAATCCTGTGCGCTCCAGCAGCAGTGAGGACTTCCGTCTACGAAGACTTTTTTTCTATAGAACTTCCAAGCTATGGAACTCGTTACCGAAAGGAATTTTCCCAAAAATTACAACCTATCCTTGTTTAAGAAGGCGGTTCATCGCCATCTATCTTTGTTTCCGCTTCCTACTCGCAGTGCTTTGAAAGCATAATGGGGTTACCCTTTGCGAGTTGATTAAATTTAAAAATAAAAGGTTAAGTTTGATTAGGTTTGGCTACTGGATCTCTCTTCAAATCCGTTTTTGGTCCCATCTATTTTCTTTTAAATCTGTTCTGAACATCTACTCTTTCTTTTCAATAATTATTACTTAGCCTCTTACTGCAATTTAATTTTGGTAGTTTGTCTCTTCATTCAAATCAACATTAGGTCAACATATTGAAGCGAAATTTAAATAATAGAATTTAGTACGTAAGAAAGTTTTTTGGAAAGATCTGACAAGGGGAAAGCGGCCGCGATAACGAAGCAAACCGCAAATAAGCGTTCCAGAAATTTCGGTAAACGATAAGCCTTATCTGCGGGATTTTTCTAGAACCTGGGGGCCAAAACTATATAAGGCGGTCGCCTTTCCCTCGAGTCGGTTAGTCAGTGTAGTTAGTGAGTTAGTAGTTAGACGTCAAAAAGTGAGTTCATTACTCAGTTGTAGTGTTCCGACTTTACTTTGAAAATAAAGTGGGTATTATTCAGCAAGTGTTTAATAATCATTTTGAACCGATAAGCCCGCAATAATATTATCATTCAAATGTTTTTTTCGTCGCTTGTGTCGTTGGTTGATTCGTTCGTTTATCAAATTCGTTTACATCCATTTTTCATTCAAATATTTTTTGGTCAGTTTTGTTGATTGTTGATTACCTATACAAACCAGGTTCCTTATACGACGGAGGCATCGGCTAAAAAATAATTCTTCGTAATTCGGCCTCTCAGGGGGTGAAGTAGCGTTTCAAATCTGAAATCTTATGTTTCTATTTGAATTGAACAGTAGGAATTCGTTCGCTCCAATTAATAATGAAGTTCATGCATAAATGCAAAGGTTGCCACCCGGCAATCTTTACGTCCAAAGAGGCAATATATAAGGGGAGAAAGACCGCAGGGTGTAAGCAAGATAACCCGAGGGTCGTAAAGGGATTACACTTATTATTGGAAATAAATGTGTCCCCTGTTCAATATAAGCTGCAATAGTGTTCGAACTTGCTCCTTAGCGAGCCAGAATTCAGAATTTATAAAGCTGATACGTGATTAGAAACACAAAATAAAGGACGAGCGATTAATATAAATAGATATATCAAAACTGTCCCGGGAATAGCAACTAAAATCAATTTATCTAGTGGCAATATATTACGTGTGTCCCATAGATATATTAATTTTTGATAAATTATTGCTTTATAAGATGCCTCAATTGGTATTGTGTTTCGTTATTAATCGAGTAAGAAAGAGGTTACGTTACCCCACGCAATTTTTTTCATTCTTCTACGCGTCCTATTTATAGCTAAATAATACTGCATGTTGGTAACGCGAATTAGCGTGATGGTAACTCCTAATTAAAAATTGTCTCCCTATCTAAAAAGTTTTCACGCTAAAAAGTTATTTGTTGGTTTCTCTATACAACTGATCGTTATTAAATTGTTTTCTTTCATTAGCAAGTTTCACATTTGGTAAAATAACATTTTAGAGGGAGGACAACGTCGGTGTTAAATCACCCTAATGACTAAAATGGCGGACGAGCAAAGCCAAAAGGGTGGTGCTCCTAGCAAATCGCCCTCCACTATATAACAAGTTGTTAATGTATGTAAATCTTAGAAGGGATTGTTTAGAATTAAGTTATGAACTTTACACGGCGGAACTAGAAATTAACAACGTTTTATCAGGGTTACTAAGGATATTAGCGAAAGGGGCTGTATCAACATTCAAATTCTAAAATCTTGTTACTGAACTTTTCTTGTTAACGAAGGAACGAAATGCCTAATTGCGGTGGTATATAATAACGAATCGCTAACTTTAATTGCAAAACCAAGGAAAAAATTGATTAAAATTTAGTTTAATATGTCAGAATTACCCCTATTTATGTCATATGTATCAGGGGTAAGGAATTCGATCCCGATACTTATTTCTAATCCCGGGATTTCGAGATAACATTTACTCAAACCCGGGATTATTTCGATGTTGAAGGTTACAAATAAAAAAAATCAGCTTTTCAACCAACAAAACAATAAACGTAATCAAAATTTAGGCAAAAAACAACGTATATTACAGTAAAAATGCAGACATAATTAATCAGACTTAAGAAGTAGACTAACCAGGCTTAAAATCACTGAATTGTTATGTTAAAGTTATTGTTTTTTAAGAATCAATAAGAGCTCTTTAAACTTAGGGGCCATCCTTCCATTCATGATTTTTTGAAGCTCACCTCGTCCTTGCAGTAGATGGTTAACTCCGACGTCGCATATTTTGCAATTAATTTTTTAATTTAGAAATCATCTTATCTGCGTGAGTTTGGTTTTCGTATGTTATATATCTAAATTTGCTATTTTATCTTATTTGTTTAATCACCAACCTTAGCTTGACAAAAAAATTTATCCCTATAAATTCAGCATTTTCATTTCCTTCTCGAAATTTTGATTATAAAATCCAAATTTTATAAAAATACTCTTCAAATTTTAACTCAAAATTTTAAATTGCGGATTTCACCTCAAAATATTTTGAATATGTTTCTTCAACTTTAAATTTTTATCTGAACATTTCGATTTTATCTTCGATATTTCGTTTTAAAATCGAAATTTCACCAAAATTGAAATTCCTATTTTAGGTTTGTATCAAAAATAAAAGATTAAAATTGGTTAAAAAACACGTAAAATTTTTTCAAAGACAAAATATAAAATAAAAAGTTTTAGATGTTAAAAAAATTGAAATGAATAAAAAAGTCTAAATTTGGAATATAAAAATTAAAATTCTTAACAAACGTACAATTCCAAATTAGCAGAAGTTTACAAAGGAAAAGTTTGAAGCTGTAAGAAAAAGACAAAATATGGAATTTGAAGTCAAAATCTTTAAAGAAATAAACATGTTTAATAAAGTCAAAATTTTAAAGGTCGAAATTTTCATAAAAGTCAAAATATGAAAAAGTAAAGTTTCAAGGATAAGTGGAACATTTAAAAATAAAGGAGAAATTTTCACATGACAAAAATCTTGAGAAAAGGACAAAATTTTGAATAAATTAAAATTTTGAAAACATCGAATTATAAATGTCCAATACTAGAAAATAGATCAATATGTTCAAATAAGTTAAGATTCACAAAAAAGCCAAATCTTTGATAAATAAAATTTTCGTAAAAGTATAAGCGACTATAAAAGTCTAAAAAAATTGGAAAGCTCGGAGTTTTCAGTAAATTACTTTAAAAACAAAAAGTTAACCTTTTAAAGAAGCTCGAAAAATGTCCAAAATTTGAAAAAAAGTTTAAATGTTCAATAGTCTAATTTTGTAACAAAGTCTAGTTTTGAGAAAAAAATTGCAATTTCCAAAAACAATGTTCTCAAAAGTTAAAGTTCAGTAAAGACGTTGACTGTTTTTCTATAGATCCTTAAAAATATTTCACTCGACATTTCTACTTACATTCGGATCTAATTTAGAGAAAAAACATTTTTAAAATTATAAAATACCACATTTTGAGATAAAAGTGGAAATTTGTCGAAAAAGATAAATATTAAGAAAAATTGGAGAATTTTGAAATTACTAATCGGTTTTTAAAACAGAAATTCAAAAAAGTAGAAATTTGACAATGAAATCGAAACTTTAAAAAAGTCAAATTCTGAGGAAAAGGCAAATTTTGAGAAAAACGACATTTTGGGAGAAACAGTAAAAACTTGCATAAAACAGACGAATTTACCAAAAGAATATTAAATATCGGATATTGAGACAAAATTGAAAATTTTATGCAAAACAAACTAGTCGAAATTTTCAAAAGATCCGTTTCTAAATTTTCAAAAGTAACTAAATATTTAGAAAATTATGGAAACCTGAAAAAAAGAACGAAATGTCGAGAATATTTTGAAAATGATAAGAAATTTTTAAATATTCCAGAGGAATTCAAATTTTAAAAAAAAAGTCGAAATTTTAAAAAAGAAACTAAGAAGAAGTCGAAATTAGAAAAAACTCGTCAAAATTCTACGAAAAAGATCTAAATTTTGAGAAATGGCATTTAATCTTTTAGTGAAATTTTGAAATGTTCCAGAAAGAGTAAGATTTTATCAAAATTAAGAAAAAAAGCGAATTTCAAGAAAAATAGAAAATCCAAATTTTTTTGGAAAAATTTGGAAATTTCCTGTGTGAATATTTATTTTCTCTTGACTCCTCGACTCAAGAGGAAGACAGGCCTCATGTGGCGTCATAAAATGTCCAAGATTGTGTCACACGTTGAAATTTTGATAAACAAATTGAAACTTCCAGGAAAATTTTTCGTAATTTTTTGACAAAAACTTTAAATTTCAAAAAAATATTCTAATTTTATTAGAAGGTCGACCAAATTTCGAGGAAAAGGCAAATTTTAACAAACAAGTTGAAATTTATAGAATCGAAAAGTCGAATTTTCAGAAATGGAAAAATTTTGGAAAAAAACGAAGAACTTCTCAAAAATATTTGAAATGATAAAGTCATGTTTGTTAAAAGAAGTGAAATTTAACGAATGAATGCAAAATTTCAAAGAAAAAACACAAATTTTGTAAAAAATATACGACACTTGAGAGAAAAAGTCGAAATTTCCAAAAATATTTCAAGGAAACAATGAATTTTAAAGCCAAAAAGAAAATTTTGGGTCCTCCAGTTGAATTCGTAAATTTTCGGTTTGCTGCATGAAGTAGAGGGGGCGATCTACGTCTATGGTTAGCTAGAATATATTCCTTAATATTACGTTTAAAAGATAATAAAGCAAAATGATTTAAAATACAATTACAACAAAATAGTTAATAGCAATAAAACTTTATGTAATCAGCTATCCAAACTTACAAACAGTTATGTAATTTTATGATTCGTTAAATTGAAAGAGTTCGATTTGTTCTGTTTTACATATAAATTCGATAACCGCACAAAGCTTATTTTTTTCTGCTAGCTATTTAGCCAAAACTAAAACTAAAAAAAAGGGCCCCCCAAAAAAAAGTTTGTCAAATGTTTTTGAAATTTTTCCATTTTCTTCTCAGATCTTCCACTTCAATCTCTAAAATTAAAACCCAAAAATTTTCACATTTCCAGATTTTGAATTAAACGCAAATTTGAAAAATAGTGCAAGAATCAGAATTGTTTTGAGAAATATCGAAACTCTTTTACAATTTTCAGCTTTGAAAGAAAATCTGTAGAAAAAAAATCGTAAACTTGGATTTCCAAATTTTCAAAAAAAGTAGAATTTCCTGAAAGACTAAATATTCAAGAAAACCCAAATTTATAAGAGAATTTAAAAGCTTTTATGATCAAAATTGTGAAAAGCTTTTGGAAAAATTAAAGTTTTCGAAAAAAAACCAAAACTTAAAATATGCGAAATTTAATAATCAAAATTATCAAAAAAACAAGCACAATGTGAAAAAGAGTAGAAATTTTGAAAAAACCGAGATTTACGAAAAAAATATTGAAAAATTGAAGATAAAGCGCCAGAATTTTAAAAAATGTCAAAATGTTCGGAGTAAGTAAAAATTTTTAGAAAAAAGCTGAGATTCTAAAACATATGGGTATTTTGAAAAAAAAAATTCAAATATTTAAGAAATCAACAATTTCAAAAATTCTAAAATTAAAAAAGTGGCGTAAATTTCGAAAAAATTCGTAATTTTGAAAAAAGTTAAAATTTTGAATTTAAACTTTCAGTTTTCATGTTACCGTTGACTTAAAAAAAATAAAAAAACTTTTGAACTTGAACTGGAAAATTTCAGAAAATGGAAGAAATTTCGATAACTTGAAATTTTTGAAATTTAATCCCTAAACGCATTAAAGAGTGTCAAAATTTATATGGAAACCACGTTGCAGCATGCAAGTAGTAAGAAGCTAATCTTAACAGTAATTTGCCGAATATTAACTAAAGGCTATTTCCTAAAAATAAAAAAAACATTTAAAATTCGAAGTTTTCACAATATAAAAAAAAATGAAATACAAATCTTGACCCCTGAAACTAAGAAAGTTTAAAAAACACAACAAAGGTTGCTCTAATCGCGTTTCGACAGCTAAGCTATCATCTTCAGAGAGATAAGCTTTTTGATTTTTCTTGGTTTCGGGGGACAAGATTTGTATTTCAATTTTTGAAGATAACCAGGGACCCAGGTTCCACCAAAAAAAATAAATAAAATAAGAAATATTTAAAGTCAAAATTGAAGTCAGATTTTTGAAAAAAATTAAAATTTTGAGAAAACCAAAGTCTTGAAAATTATCGAATTAAAAAAATCAAACATTTTAAGTTCAAGACAAAGTTTTCCAAAAAAAAAGGCTTTCAAAAAGTCAAATTTTAATAACAGTTGAAATTTATTAATGAAGATGAACATTTAAAATTCGAAGTTTTCAAAATATAAAAGGAAATTGAAATACAAATCTTGTCCCCTGAACACAACAAAAGTTTCTCTAAAGCTATCATCTACAGAGAAATACTAAATTTATTGAACAAATTCTCAAATTTTGTGGTTTAAAAATCTGAATTTAAAAAATAGAGTTTTTCTAAAAACAAATTTTCACGAAAATAGTAAATTTATTAAGATGATTCAAATTTTAAAATAACATTTCCAAAAAACAATCTGCACTTCGAATTTCATCTCGAAACGAAAGATATTGTAATTTTGCACAAAACGAAATTTTTGAGAGTCTAAATTTTAGAAAATAAGACGATATTTTCAAAATAAATTAAAATTCCAAAAGACAAAAAGCCAAATTTAAATTTACAAAAAAAAGGTTAAAGTTTTGAAAACATTGAGAATTTTCAAAAAAAAAAAGTTAAAATTTTTGAAAATATCGTAATTTTGAAGTGTCAAAATTTTCATGGACAATTAAAATTTCCAATATTTTTAAAAAATAATCGAAATTCTAAAAAAAAATGTCTACACTAAAAAAATTGACATTTTAAAAATTTGAACATTTGAAGACATTTTTAAAAAAAATTGTAATTTTCAGAAAGGTTAAGAATCTTGAAAATTAGTGAAATAAAATTTCGAAAATCGTCAAGATTTTGAAATAAATTCGATATTTTAAAAAATTGAAAAATGTTTGGTCAAAGTTTCAAAGTAAAACAAATTTTTCTAAAAGCCTTCATATTGAAGAAATCCCAAAATTATTAGAAAAGTTCAAAAAATGCTTCAAATTTTGAAGTTACAATTTTAGAAAAAATCAAAATTTTGGTTAGCTGATATTTTGAAAAAAGTAGAACATTTTTTAGAAAATCGAATATTTTAATTGGAAAGTTTAAAAAAAATGGAAATTTTGAAACAGTTTTGAAATTTCCAAACAGTCAACATTTTCAAATAAAATTGTCGACATTTTCAAACATTTTTTTAAATGAAATTTTAAAAAAAATTCCAATAATCGAAAATTTCAAAAAATTCGTCATTAAAAAAATTTCCCAATTCAAAAAAAAAAAATTAAAATTCTCCAAAATGGAATTCTGAAGAAACTTTAAATTTTCAAGAAAATGTAGTGTGAAAAACTCAAAATTTTGAAAACTAATAGCTGAAAACTAACAAAGTCAACATTTTTAGGAACAACCAACATTTATTTAAATTATCGGCTATTGGAATTTTTTTTTAATTTCATTTTAAAAATTTTGTGAAAATGTCGACCATTTATTTGAAAATGTTGACTATTTGGAAATTTAAAAATTCTTTCAAAATTTCCATTTTTTGAAACTTTCCAATTAAAGTTGTCGATTTTCTAAAAAATTTTTTAATTTTTTCAAAATTTCAGCTAACCAAAATTTTGATTTTTTCGAAAATTGTAACTTCAAATTTGAACCATTTTTTGACCTTTTCCTAATAATTTTGGGATTTCTTCAATATGTGACTTTTAGAAAAATTCGTTTTACTTTGAAAATTTGACCAAATAATTTTTAATTTTTTAAAATCTCGAATTTATTTCAAAATCTTGACCATTTTTGAAAATTACAAATTTTTAAAAAAATGTCTTCAAATGTTCAAATTTTTAAAATGTCAATTTCTTCAGTGTAGACATTTTTTTTGGAATTTCGATTATTGCTTAAAAATATTGGAAATTTTAATTTTCCATGAAATAGTTTACACTATTCAAAATTACGATATTTTCAAATATTTTAACTTTTTTTTTTAATTTCTGTTTTCAAAATTTTAACCTTTTTTTTGAAAATTTAAATTTGACTTTTTGTCGTTTGAAATTTCATTTTTTTTTTTGAAAATATCGTATTATTTTCTAAAATTTAAACTTTCTCAAAAATTTCGTTTTGTGCAAAATTACAATATCTTTCGTTTCGAGATGAAATTCGAAGTGTAGACTATTTTTTGGAAATGTTATTTTAAAACTTGAATTATCTTAATAAATTTAATATTTTCGTGAAAATTTGTATTTAGAAAAACTCTATTTTTTAAATTCAGATTTTAAACCGCAAAATTTGAGAATTTTTGCAATAAATTTAGTATCTTTCTGAAGATGATAGCTTTAGAGAAACCTTTAAAATTTTAAAAAATATAGAATTTTTCAAAAATTTTAAATTTAGAAAAAATGTTAAATTTAGAAAAAAATTTAAATTTAGAAAAAAATGAAATTTAGAAAAAAATGAAATTTAGAAAAAAATGAAATTTTGTAAAAGTTTAAAAACTTCAAAAAGTACAAATTTTGGAAAAAGGTCTAGCTTACAGAAAATTTGACATTTTCGAATAGAATTAGAATTTTCAAACAGCAAAAATTTTGAAAATATAATAAAATCTTTAAAAAATTCAATATTTCAAAAAACGCCTAAATTTTCGAAAAAAATCAACACTTGGAGAAGTCAAAATTTTCAAAAAAAGTTAAATCTTGAAAATACTTTTAGAAAAGTATCGACCTTTTTTTTTGAAATTTAAACTTTTTGTGAATATCGATTCTCTGATATATTTACTTTTTTCAAAATGTTTAGAAAAGTATCGAACTTTTGAAAAAAGTAAATTAGGAAAATGAAGAAATTCAAAAAAATTTCGAAAAATGTCGTAATTATTAGAAAATGTCAAATATTTGAAAAATTCAATTTTTAAAATATTTGACATTTTCTAATAATTTCGACATTTTTCGAAATTTTTTTGAATTTCTTCATTTTTCTACTTTATCTTTTTCTCGAAATTTAAACTTTTTGTGAATTCAAACTCTTGAAAATTGAATTTTTCAAATTGAAATTGAAGTCTAAATTTTCAAAAAGTCTACATTCTCAAGAAAGACGATATTTTAGAAATTATTCGAAACTTTTATAAAGGTGAAATTATTCCAAAAAAAGGTCGGAACTTTGTGACGTTACGAAGCATATGACTTGTCTCGCCCTTGACACACGGTGCCACACTCTATTGACCCCCTTACTCCCCGTCAATCTGAGAAATAACGCGTCCGGTGTATCATCGTTAAATCTTTTAGTTTAAGATGCAAGATTTTTATTTGAAACAAACATACCAATCCCAAAGCAGTGCTGCTTGTTTGGAATAAAACTTCTATTTTATATTAAAATGTTACACTAGTATTGTTGAAAACATTGGCATTGAGCGTTTCGGTAGATGCAGTTTATTTTAGAACTTTTTTAAAACGATGTCAACCTCGAAAATTCCGGGATAAAAAAATTTAATCCCAAATATTTCGGGATTAATCCCAAAAATTTCGGGATTAAGAAGCGGTCGGGATCCCAGGATCCCCAAATTCAGAGTCCCGGGATCAAATCCTCTAATCAGAGATAACAGTAATCCCGTTTTTAATTTGTCAGAAATTTTCAAAATGTTAACTCTTCTTAGAATATTTCGACTTTATTCTTAACAGTTGCAGGTTTCCGAAAATTTTGTACAAAGCTTTGTAGCACGAGTTGAAAATATGTGATCAGCGACTGGGAGTCGAACCCAGGACCGTCACGTTACAGGCAACCACTACTCCCAACTCTACTCATTCATTTCACGTGACGTATTTTCGGTATCTGCTACAACTTCGATTTTTTTTTAATAAATATCAAATTTTTTCTGATGCTTTGGAATTTTTTGCACAATTTCGATTTTAAACTCAAATTGAACACAGTTTGGCCTAACACTGATTAAAAAATATTGTTGATGATTTATACATTTTCACCCTCATAGGGGTCGAATTTCAGAGAATCCTTCTCAGCAGATGCCTTTGCCGTATAAGGAATCGATTTGCCAAATTACAGATTGCTAAGTTTAATAGCTTCTGAGATTTCTGATGAGTGTGTGGCACATGATTAAACGTCTAGATTTTTTCTCCAAGTTTTTAATTAAAAATTAATGGGTACATTTGAACTTTTGATCTTTTAGCAAACTTTCGTAATAAATTACAATTTCTGAAATAAATTACAATTTCTTAAAAAAATTATAATTTCTTAAATAAATTTGTAGCTTTAACTTGAAAATTCGAGGATTTTGGATATTACAAATTTCGAGTTTTATTACAAAAGTTCATTTTGTCTAATCCCCAATCACTTAAAGTTACGATTTCCCAAAAATTCTACTTTACACTCAAATCTACACAATTTCTACAAATGTTGACTCAAATTTCTTTAAAATTTAATCTTCAGACACAAGCAAACTAATCTTTCAAATAATTCGGGACATTTAAGGATCTGGAAAATAGTCAACTAGGATCGCTGAGAAGTCAGTTGGGAACTTGGGCTATTTGGGGTTAAATTTAGCCCTAAGGTCAAATTTCAACCAACTGTTTCTAGCTGCCTATTTTCCTAATCCTTAATACGTGTTCGAATTGTTATTTAAAGGAAATAAAATGTGCAAGGATTTAAGATTTATCCGGCAACGCTTATTGGAAATTTTACAGCCATTTTATGAAACTATCGAAGAGTAAGTTTTATTGCAGTTTTACAATCCCTGGCTGCGTTCGGACCAGTAAAGCTAAATTGTATTTTAAACTTTAACGTAAAATGAATAGTAAAACGCCAACGGTAGAAAATCAAAATCTCATTACGAAAAATCGAAAAAAAATGCACTTATATTCGGGATAAATACGATTTGTCGTTGACAAAAGGCCAAAGAATAGTAAATTTATTTTCGAATAGTCCAATAGTATATTATTATCTCTGCGTTGGCGTAATAATTAATCATGGATTTGTTTGTCAGGTGGATGTAGCTCCAGTTGGAAATTCGTCTGATTTATTATGGATAATTTCTCATTTTAAAACTCTGATACTATGCGGCGGAATGCATGCAGTTTATCGTGAAATTAAACGAATTTCAGCAGCTCGCTAAAACGAACTCAAAGTCATAATACGTCCATCAAATTTGTACTCAGTTATACTCTAGTTACCAACTATGACGCTATTTACATACGCAGCATATGTGGAGTTTCGAAAGAGAGCGAAGACAAAAATTTCGCACCTAACATCATTCTTCAATTTTTTTAAATCTCTGAATTTTTTTAAATCTCTGAATTTTTTAAAATCTCTGAATTTTTTAAAATCTCTGAATTTTTTTAAATCTGAATTTTTTAAAATCTCTGAATTTTTTTAAATCTCTGAATTTTTTAAAATCTCTGAATTTTTTAAAATCTCTGAATTTTTCGCTTAATAGTTTCTTGTTAAGGAGCGCTGTGGTGCAATTTTTCTCCTGCTCTCTGTGGACAATTTCCAGTACAAGGTAAAAGGACAAATATTTTTTGAATTCGGAATTTTATGACAAAAAATAAAATGAATTGGCAGGCAGTGACGGCTAGTAACTAAAACTAGTGGGGGTGCTACAACGGCGTTTTCTGTTAAAATTGTGTAAAAGCAAATAAGTTCAAAAAAGTAATAACATAAACCAGTTCTGTTGCTTCTCGATGAACCTCCAATAGAACTCTCAACTTTAGGAAAATTCGAAAATGCAAAATTTCGAGAAAAAATTGGAATTTTGTTAATCAATAATGAATTTTATCTTTAACTTTCCTGAACTTGAAATATATGTTTTTTAAAATTGATTTTTTTTCTTTTTAAATATAAACTTTTTGAGAGAAATGTCGAATTAAAACTCAAAATTAAAGAAAGAGTAACAAACATTTTTGTTTTTAAAATTGTTTGAAGTTTTGAAACAAATATCGAAAAAGAACTTGCAGTTCAGTTACAAATAAATTCCCAAAATTTGAATTTTAATAACAAAGGATCGACTTCAAGCTTTGATCTTTGAAGTTTCTATGGGAACTTCAAAATTATTTTAAAAAATTAAAATTAGAGCATTAAATTGTTAATAAATTTTTTTTTCAAGATTTTGGCTATTTTTAATTTGAAAATTTCAACCTTTCTAAATATGCTGACTCTTTTTTTTTGAAAATTTCAATAACTGCTACTTCAAAAAGTCGAAATTGTGAGAACATTTTTGACAATTAAGTTATTTTTAAAAATTCTTTTTTATATTGATTCCGACATTGCTGTTTTTTTAAATATTTTATATACAAAGAAAAAATTTCAAATTTTTCTAGAAACATTGTTTGCTTTTTCTCCAAATCTTGAGCTTAATTTTTAAATTTAGATTTATTTTTTATCGAAATTTGGACTTGACAATTCCAAGAATAAATTTAACAAAAAAAAAATAACAGTTCCAGATAAATTAAAAATTTCCTTGCTTCTACAATAGTCGTAATTTTTTTTAGCGAAATATCAAAACGCAAATTAAGCTTCATTTTTTCTTAAAATTTCAATATTTTTCTCAAAATGGAAAATTAATTTTGTTTTTAAAATTACTTCGTTTTTCCCAAAATATTAACATTTTTGGAGAAATGTGAAGGTTTTTTAAAACATTTTTGTTAAAATTTCTATATAAAGAATACATAAAGAACACGTACTTAATCGATTTTAAAAATGTTAACCCCAAGCGGGGTGAAGAAGGATATTAAATTAAACATTGAAATTTGAAATTTTCCTTTAAAACCCAAAAATTGTGTTTTCAGAAACAATTTTGCTCCAACAATGCAACATTTAAAAAGACAAAATTTTCGGAAAACCTTAAAAAAAGAGTTTTTGAAACAAGCCCCATTTTTAAGTCCTAAGGGGGTGACAAACGGTATTATTGAACATTAAAAAATGTCAGCACTTTCTTTCACAAGTTAAAAATTAGGTTAGGTTAGATTAGATTAGGTTAGATTAGGTTAAGTTGGGTTAGGTTAGGTTGGGTTAAGTTAGGTTAAATTAGGTTAGTTTAGGTTAGGTTAGGTTAGGTTAGGTTAGGTTGGGTTGGGTTCGGTTGGGTTGGGTTGGGTTAAAGAAATACTAACAAACATTTTTATTTTTAAAATTGCTCAAAGTTTTGAACGAAATTTCAAAAAGTTCAGTTACAAATAAATTCCCAAAATTTGCACTTTAATAGCAAAGGATCGACTTCAAGCTGAAATATTTGATCTTTGAAGTTTCTTTGGGAACTTCAAAAATACTACAAAAAATTTAAATTAGAGCATTCAATTGTTAATAATTTTTTGTCAAGATTTTGGCTATTTTTAATTTCAAAATTTCAACTTTTCTAAATATGATGACTCTTTTTTTTTGAAAATTTCAATAACTCCTACTTTAAAAGTCGTAATTTTGAGAACCTTCTTGACAATTAACTTATTTAAAAAAATTTTTTTTTCATTGATTCCGACATTGCTGTTTTTTTAAATATTTTATATACAAACAAGAAATTTTTCTAGAAATATTGTGTTTTTTCTCCAAATCTTGAGCTTAATCTTTAAATTTCGATTTATTTTTTATCGAAATTTACCGGACTTGACAATTCCAAAAATAAATGTAACAAAAAAAATAACATTTCCAGATAAATTGAAAATATCCTTGCTTTTACAATAGTGGTAAATTTTTTTTAGCGAAATATCATAACGCAAAATAAGGTTCATTTTTTCTTGAAATTTATTTTTCTCAAAATATAAAATTAGTTTTGTTTTTAAAATTACTTCCGTTTTTCCCAAAATACTGACATTTTTGGTGAATTTTCAAGGTTTTTCTAAACACTTTTGTCAAAATTTTTATTTAAAGAATACATGAAAGCTATTACCAAACACGTAATTAATAGATTTTAAAAATGTTAACCCCAAGCGGGGTGAAAAAGGATATTAAATTAAACATTGCAATTTAAAATTTTCCTTCACAAGCCAAAAATTGTGTTTTCAAAAACAATTTTGCTCCAACAGTGCAACATTTAAAAAGTCAAAATTTTCGGAAAACCTTAAAAAAGAATTTTTGAAACAAGCTTCATTTTTAAGTCCCAAACGGTATTATTGGACAGTAAAAAATGTCAGCACTTTCTTTTATAAGTTAAAAATTAGGTAAGGTTAGGTTATGTTAGGTTAGGTTAAGTTAGGTTAGGTTAGGTTATGTTAGATTAGTTTAGGTTAGGGTAGGTTTGGTTGGGTTAGGTTGGGTTAGGTTGGGTTAGGTTGGGTTAGGTTAGGTTGGGTTAGGTTGGGTTGGGTTAGGTTGGGTTGGGTTAGGTTGGGTTAGGTTAGGTTGGGTTAGGTTATATTAGGTTAGGTTAGGTAAGGTTGCGTTAGGTTATATTAGGTTGCGTTAGGTTATATTAGGTTAGGTTAGGTATGGTTAGATTAGGTTAGGTTAGGTTATGTTAGATTAGATTAGATTAGGTTAGATTAGGTTAGATTAGGTTAGATTAGGTTAGATTAGGTTAGATTAGGTTAGATTAGGTTAGATTAGGTTAGGCTGGGTTAGGTTATATTAGGTTAGGTTAGGTTAGATTTTCTAAAACAATTTTGGCTCAATACGACAAAATTTTGAAATGTTAAAATTTAAAAAAAAAATAAATATTTCAATAGTTAAAATTTTGAAAAACTATAAAATTTAAAAAGTCGAAATTTTCATAACCAAAACGAAATTTAAAAAAAGGTTTAGATTTTCAAACAAAAAACCGAAATTTTAAAAAAAAAATTCAAAGATAAGTCGAAATTTAAAAAAAAAACCAAAAGTTCGAAATTAAGTGCGTAACTTTCAAAAAAAAAGTCAAAACTTCGACAAAGGATCGAAAATTTGGAAAATAATTGGAATCTTTAATAATGAAAATTATCAAAAATCAAAATTTTTGAAATTTTGAAAAATCGAAATTTTCCAAATTTTTAAAAATCGAAAATTCCTAATTTTTAAAAATCGAAATTTTTCAAATTTTGGAAAAAAAAACAAAAAACATCAGGTTAGTCGAAATTGCCAAGAAAAAAATATTGAAATTCGTAAAAAAATCAAATTTTAAATAAAAATCGAATTTTACAAAAAAAAGCAACATTTTGAAAGATTTATTATTTAAAAAAAAGTTTATATTTCCACAAAAAGTAAATATTTTAATGAAGCCGTGAGTTTTCAAAACAGTAAATTTTTGTAAAGGTCAATTTAAAAAAAAATTGAGAAAACAAATTAAATTTTTGAAAAACGGCCACAAATTCAAATTATAAATGATAAAATTCGGAAATTTTCGAGGTGAGGATCTTGTAATTAAATCAAAAATGTCAGAAGAGTCGAAATTTCCATAAAGAATCAAAATTTCTTGAAACGTACTAACGAAATACTTAACAAAAGTCGAAATTTTCAAATGAATTCAAAATCCTGAAAAAGGTCAATATTTTAAAAGATTCAAATTTTCGTAAAAGGAAAATCGAAATTTGCAGAAAAAATTTGAAATATCTGTACAAAAAAGTCTAAATTTTATAAAAATAATCCCTCGGTTATTACTTTTTTTTAGAAAAATATGAAAATGTGAAAGCAATGGAAAACTTTCTTAATATTTTTTCGTTTCTTTCCAAAATCTGGACATTTTTATAAAGATTACAGGATTTTTTTAAAAAGTTATTATTCAAAATTATAAAATAAAAATCTAAATGTCAAAAGCCCTAAAATTTTAAATTAGAGAAACATAAAAACCAAAAAATGTTGAAACTTCTGAAAGAAATTTTGAGGAACAAAATTTGCTGCAAAGGTAGAAATTTCGACAAAATTTATTTAAAAAAAATATTTAGAAAAAATAGAAACTTCGCGGAAAAAATCAAAATTTCTCAAGAAGTTGAAATGTTAGAAAAAATTAAAAATTTTTCTACAATAATGTGGAAATTGCGAAATCCGGTAAAAACTTAAAGATTTGGTATTAATTTTTTGTAGAGAAGTATCAATCAAAATGCGAGAAGGGTTAGATTTAGATTGCTTCTTTAAATTCTCATTATTTTTTCAAAATTTTGACACTTTTAGCGAAATTTAACCTTTTTTTTTTGTTTCAAAATTTCAATTCCTTCTCGAAAAATTGATATCTTTTTCAAAGTTTTTACAAAAGATTCTTTCTTTAAATTCTCAATACTTTTTCAAAATTTTGACACTTTTAGGCGAAATTTAACCTTTGTTTTTCAAAATTTCAATTCCTCCTCGAAAAATTAATATCTTTTTCAAAATTTTTACAAAAATTAGTTTTTGAAAATGCATTTTTGATCAAAATTAAAAGATTTTAGCATGTCATAACATGAAAGATAAAGTTTTTATAAAAAGAAATCAGAGAAAATTTCAAATTTCTATAAAAAATTGTTTAAGAAAAAGTCGTCAAAAAGGATCAACATGTAGAGAAAAAACTCGAAAACGGAATTGGGGGTGCTGCAGTTCCCCGTGAGCCGCCACTATTGACATACCCAAATTTAAATGTTTTTATCAAAATTTCGACTTTTTTTTTAACATTTCGAAAATATTTGACTTAAATATTTCAATATTTTGCTTTTTTGAAAATATCGACTTTTTCAACACGTATACTTTTCGAGAATTTCCCAAATTTGGAAGTATTATCTTAGTGGACGATATTCTATTTCGTTATCAATTTTTTTTTAAATGAATAGTTTAAATAATTGAATAGTTGTGAACAATTAAAGGAGTATTAAAGTATTTCTAAAAAAAAATATTACTAACACGATTATTTTATAAAAAGGATCTTATGTGTTTTAAAGCATTTTTTTTGCACTAATTTTAATACTAATTTTAAAACTTACCTTCCAAGAGGCGTAGATAATGAATTTTCAAAATACCATTTTCTCCCATATGAAGTCGTAAAATTGTTGAAAAAGCCACATATTTATTGTCTTCTAATTTAATTCAGTTCATTTAAATAAGTCAAAGTAGAGAAATTTCAGGATTAAACGGTGAGTGAACAACTCTGCAACTCCCAAGTAATAAGTGTTGCGGACCTCAAACGCAGGCAGCATACAGCTCGGATAAATTACGCCTTTTGACGATTGAAACATTGAACGTAGTACTTGCGTAAATTTGTACTGGTATAGTTGTTTAATTATTGTAATTGTATTGAAATTATTGTATTCCTAAGAAAGAAAAATCCTTACAAAAACTTCTATCAAACGCATTCGCAACACTTTAAAAAGCTTAGCGTACTATAAGCCAATGTTTCCAAAACTTTCGACATCTGTGTACCCCTTTTGACAATTTTTCATGACGTTGAGTACTTCTCGTTAAAAAATTGCATCCTAATTAACATATAAATGATGTCTATCTGCTGAACATATCAACGCATTTGAACAAAACATCATTCGGCAATATGCACGAAGTCTTCAAAGCTGTGCAAGCTGATTAAGTTAGTTTTATAGGTTTATCCATAAAATCAATTTTTGAGTCATCTGAAGCCACTCGTGCAGCGAGTACCCCCAACAAACTTTTCTCGTACCCCTGAAGTTACGTGTACCACACTTTGGGAAACACTGAACTAAACAGTCAAACAACTTATTCCTATGCCCCTAATTTACAACTAATTAAACTAGGATGCAACTACCTGCTTATATTCGCAATTGGCACCTACTAGAATATTTGATATCTGCAACGCATAACTACATGATGCGCTTAAACCCCATACAATTATTTGTAGAAAGTCGATAGATGCATAGCTTATAATAGCTTTTAATAAACATCTTGAAATCATCTACTAAAGCTGTTCTAATAAACATCTAGTAAACATCTACTAAAGCTGTTCTAATAAACATCTAATAAACATCTAGTAAACATCTACTAAAGCTGTTCCAACAAACATCTAGTAAATATCTATTAAAGCTGTCCGTGACAACATAGAGTGAGATGGATTGAACATCGAAATCAAAGTATAAGCTCAAAACCCCAGTTTGGTTGCGCAAAATTTTATTTCAAACTTGAAATGTAATAAACCAGAGAAATCACTTCGGCACCAAAGAAGGCAGTTTTACGATTAGGCCAAAAATCCAATGACATAAGGAGTTTTTTTTTTGGTGGAACGAACTGGTACTTGGTTATTTTCAAAAATTGAAATACAAATCTTGTCTCGTGAAACCAATAAGGATTAAAAAATACAAGAGAATAGAGAGTATCTCTCTGAAGATGTTAGCTTGGCTGTCGAAACACGCTAGAGCAACCTTTGTTGTATTTTTTAATCTTTCTTGGTTTCAGGGAACAAGATTTGTATTTCAGTATAAAGAGTAAGTAACCATCGACTGTTTCTAATAAATAGACGTCTGGAATATTAACCTGACTAATTTCTCTCATGGGAATTCGAAAACGTGGCACACAATTTACGTAATCGCGAATATTTCGGTGCAACCGCAAAACAGAAGCAAAGTTATTAGTTTCTGTTGTATGGTAATGTAATTGTTTGAGGATAGTGTATCGAGCGAGGACACTTACTTACTACATATCAAGCGAGCGCCCCCTGTGGAACTCGTTTAGTATGCATAAGACGACAATGTTACCAAACTGATGCGGTGAGAAAGTCAAACAGAAATTTTGAAATAATGAAATCGCAAATTCCGATAGCTGCAGCTAAGCTACAATTCTCCCAAGTCTGACACCAGCCCAAATTATATCCAAAATGATGCATCCGCCAACGACATAGTTTAACCCTCACAAAGACTCGTTAATGAATAGAAGCTATATATTGAGAGTCTTTGTAAGTGGTCAAGATTTTTGTTAAAGAGTCTTTGTGCACTTGTCAATATTGTTGCGCGTTATAGGTTCGAATGATTAACACTTGGTGAATTGTAACCACTTTATTTCAAAACTGAACTCTGAACACTACAATTGTAATTCACTGACACTGTTTAATTAACTAACTTATTCATTGACTTCTAACTAACTACTCTGGGGGAAAAGCGACCGCTTATATAGGTCCCGATTCGGGTTCTAGAAGAATTCGACAGATAAGGCTTATCGTTTGCCGAAATTTCTGGAGCGCTTATCTACCGTTTGATTTATAATGGTGGCCGCTTCCCCTTATCAAATTTTTTAGGCAATTCCCAACTAAACTTTATAATTACTTTTTGTTACAATATAATAATATTTTATAATGAAACAGTCGAACGTGCTACAGTTGAAAGTATGCCATTAACAAACATAAACCGATTTTGACATTCCTTAGCCTCATCAGTATGCTATGAGCCCTAACTTATCTAGTCATAAGTCAGCTACATAAATACTCAAAAGATTTAAATCCCATTGAGTGAATTGTAAGTGACTTTCGACTGTATCTTACACACATATGCTAACTGAGAAATGTTCCTGATGATGAAAACAGATGATGGGGGCGAATTCAACAAGAGTAGATATTTCAATTTCTCTGAAACAGATCTACGTCATTTCGCGTAAAAAAGCAACATATCACGCGCTTTATTTACATCAAGCACTATGTCAAAAGTCATTCGATCGCTTCCCTAAAATATTATCGCGCGCACAACATATCCGGAATGGCTTTTAAAATTGAATAAGCATACAAAGGATATTGGATACGCGAGGTCGACGTCGTTGCTCTGAAACCTAACAGGAATCGACACAGAGGTTGTTTTCAGCACTCAACCATTTAGCAAATGCACTACACACCAGCTCACCCGAACCGATGATTTTTCAGAGAGACTAAGTGAACTCTTGTCTTCATTAATTTCAAAGAGGGAGCTTCAAAGCGAGCCTATCGACAGAAGAGGTCGCTTCACATCCTCACTTATAATTCAATTTCCCCCTTTCAATGCAACCACTTCTTCCTCTCTTACCTTTCGTGCTCATTTGTCGCTTTACTACGTATAGATCGCTCAGGTAAACATCGCCTGATTTAATGGTGTTTCGGTTTACGTGTATAAGTTTGACTGATATCATTTACATCTCCGACGAGTGACGTAATTCTCTGCAATAGATTTTAGGTTAAATACCTTTCTTGTTCATTTGCCACTTTGCTACGTATGTATATAAATTATTCAGGTAAACAGCGTTTGATTTAACGGTAGTTTGGGGTTATATGTATAAGTTTGACAGAGTAGTGATGTGGCAAGGTATTTTTTGGAGTAGATTTTTTAATCACCTTTCGTGCTCATTTGTTACTTTGTTCTGAATATAGATTGCTCAACTGCGTCTAGTCTAATGATGTTTCGGTTTATATGTATACGTTTGGCAGATATTATTTGATACTGTTTCGGTTTATATCAATAACTCTGATCGATATTATTTACATCTCTGTCCCAATAACGTAATTACCTAGAGTGGGGATTTCACATTTCATGCTTATTTAACGTCTTGCTACGCACATATAGATCATTCGATTAAACAGCGTCTAATTTAATGGTGTTTTGGTTTATATGTGTAAGTTTGGCAGATATTATTTACCTCTTTGGGTAGTGACGCAGTTTTTGAAGCAAAACCTTTACATTAAATAACTTACGTGCTCATTTACCGCTTTGCCACGCGACCGTTTAGATAGACAACGTCTGATTTGATATTGTTTCGATTTATATCAATAAGCTTGATCGATATTATTCACATCTTTGTCCTAGTAACGTAATTGCCATTTTATGCTCATTTGACGTATTGCTACGTAGTAGATCATTCGGGTAAACAGAGTCTGATTTAATGATGTTTCGGTTTATATGTGCGAGTTTGGTAGATATTTTTTACATCTTTGGTTTAGAATCGCAGTTTTTTACTCAAAGGCATTACATTATATATCTTGTGTGCTCATTTATCGTTTTGCTACGCCACCGTTCAAATAGGCAACGTCTGACTTGATGCTGCTTTCGGTTTATGTCAATAACTTTGACCGACATTCTGGATTCTGAATTCGTTGTGGGTTGCCTAAAGTTTAGGCCAGCACTTAGGCCACCCTTTCCGGGCCCATTGTGCTATCCCCGTGATTGGGGTGTCCTTGGTCATTCATTCAGCCACCCTAACCTTGTTGAGAAACTGAAGAACGTCCCTTGGATGCGCCTCTTTCAAACTGGCCACACTAGGCCAAACGTCCCCCAGCATGGATCCTCTGATTGATGCTAGTGTCGGGCAGTAACACATCACGTGCTCGACACTCTCATCTTCTTCTAAACACAACTCGGGTCGTTTATAATTCCCATTTTGTGGAGGCGTTTGTTTAATCGACAGTGACCTGTCCATATCCCTACAAGTTTCCTGAGATTATTCCTTGAAAGTTGTAGGCATAATTTTGCCTCTCCCTTTCCCTGCACGGCATTCTAATGAATGCGTGAGTTTGTCGGTATGTTGTTATTGATGCCCATATGGCTTTGTGCTTACTATAAATCTCTTCGTTAAGTAGCGGTTGATCTCGCTAGGGGAAGGGTTGATTCTGGTCCAACGAATTGTCCCCCCGAACCCTTCCACGTCATGTTTGTCAGCGCGTTCGTTTTCCTCTTTTCCAGAATGTCCTTTGATCCATATTAGATCAATTGCATTCTCTTGTGATAGACGTTCTAAAGCTAGGTGGCAGTTCCATACCAGCACTGAGTTTGTTTTCACATGCCTCAGGGCCTTAAGGGCTGCCTGGCTGTCCGTCTTTATTTGGATATATTTTCCTGTAATGTTCAGTTGCTGTCAACATCTCCGCTTAGGAAGATTGTTGAGTATTTATCTAACTTAATACTTACATTTAGGTTCAGGTCTTCCGAGAAGATTCCTGTTCCAGTTGCCGTATTTGTTTTCGATCTATCCGTGTATATACTTACGTCTGGTATCCTTGCTTGTAGTTCATCCATTTTTATAGGGTAGGATTTTGTGAAGTTATATTTTACCGGGAGATGGTCCATCGGCGCACCCAGAATAGGTGCCTTTTGGAGCGCCCCCTCCATTATGCGGTGGTGAGCCACCATTTTACCTACCGTATTCCACATTCCTTCTGCTCGCAAACGGAGAGCAGAAGCCAGTGCCGCCCCCCAAGGAATATATCGAGAGGTGGCAGGCACAAGATTGCCTCCATTGCTGCTGTTAGAGTGGATTTCATTGCTCCTATCACTGCCACACACGCTAGTCTCTGGACGTGATTTAGCTTTTGTTTTATAGTGGTGCACTTTGTCTTGGGCCACCAAACTATAACTCCGTAGCTTACAATTGCTCTGATGACTGCCGTGTATAGTCAAAAGGTCATCTTAGGGGATAACCCCCAAGACCTACCTATGTCCCCATGGCATTGCCAGAAGATCTTGTAAGCTTTAATTTATTTTCAGTGTGGCACTTCCAGCTTAGTTTGCTGTCAAGTTCAATATCAAGGTATTTCACTCGATTTGACAAACCGAGTTGGGTTCCCATGAGTTTGGGAAATTTTAGTCGTGCCAATTTCCTTTTATTCGTGAAAAGAACCATTTCCGTCTTTGCAGGGTTTGCTGCTAGGGAATGTTCTTTACACCATTTCTCAACTATATATAGGGCGTCTTACATTAACTCAAAGAAAACTCCCTCGTGTTTACCTGAAAGCAGAATTTTGAGAGACATTATTTACATCTCTGACGTAGTAACGTAATTTCTTAGAGAAATACTTCAAAGTTCTAGCTCATCTGACGTTTTGCCATCTATATAGATCATTCGGGTAAGCATCGTCCGATGTAATGTTTCGGTTTATATGTGTAAGTTTGGCAGATATTATTTACATCTTTGATTTAATGTCGCAGTTTTTGGAGCAAAGGTTTCAACATTAAATATCTTGCGTGCTTATTTGTCACTTTGCTACGTGACCGTTCAGATAGGTAGCGTCTGATTTGATGCTGTTTTGGTTTATATCAATAAGTCTGACCAATATTATTTACATCTATGACGTTGAAACGTAATTCCTGTAGTAAAGACTTCACATTTCTTCCTCATTTGACATCTTGTCACGTATATGGTTCATTCAGGTAAACAGCGTCTAATTTCATGATATTTAGGTTTATATCTGTAAGTTTGGCAGATATTTTTTACCTCTTTGAGATAGTGACGCAGTTTTTGGAGCAAAAACTACATGGAAATCTCGCGTGCTTATTTATCGCTTTGCTAGGCGACTATTCAGATATACAACGTCTGACTTGGTTTACATCAATAGGTCTAACCGATACTATTTACATTTCTAATGACTTAACGTAATTTCCTGGAGTAAATACTTCACATTTCTTGATCATTTGACATCTTGCCAGATATATATCAATGCTCATGCTCATTTGTCCCTTTGTTACGCAACCGTTCACCTAGACAACGTCTGATTTGATGCTGTTTCGGTTTACATCAATAAGTCTGACCGATACTATTTACATCTCTCACAACTTAACGTAATTTCCTGGAGTAAATACTTCACATTTCTTGCTCATTTGACGTCTTGCCGCATATTTAGATCAATCTGAAAAACAGCGTATGATTTAATGATGTTTCGGTTAATATGTATAATACCCTTTAGATAGACAGCGTCTGATTTGATGATGTTTTGGTTTATGTCAATGAGTGCGGCCAATATGATTTACATCTCTGACGAAGAAACGTAATTTCCTAGGGTAAAGACTTTCTATTTCTTCCTTATTTGACGTCTTGCCACGTATACAGATCATTCAGGTGAGGAGCGCCTGATTCAATGATGTTTCAGTTTATGTGTAAGTTTGGCAGATATTATTTACATATTTAAGGTAGTGAGGCAGTTTTTGGAGTAAAAACTTCACATGATATATCTTTCGTGCTCATTTGTCCCGTTGTTACGCAACCGTTCACCTAGACAACGTCTGATTTGATGCTATTTTGGTTTACATTAATAAGTTTGACCCATACTATTTACATCTCTGACGACTTAACGTAATTTCCTGGAGTAAATACTTTACATTTTTGCTCATTTGACGTCTTGCCACATAGAGAGGTTACTCAGAGAAACAGCGTATGATTTAATGATGTTTCGGTAAATATGTGTAAGTTTGGGAGATATCATTTACATCTTTGAAGCAGTGATGTAGTTTTTGAAACAAAGACTTTACATTAAATACCTTACGTGATCATTTATCGCTTTGCTACGCCACCCTTTAGATAGACAGCGTCTGATTTGATGCTGTTTTGGTTCGCGTCAATGAGTGCGGTCAATATGATTTACATCTCTGACGTAGTAACGTAATTTTCTAGGGTAAAGACTTTCTATTTCTTACTTATTTGACGTCTTGCCACGTATATAGATCATTTAAGTGAGCAGCGCCTGATTTAATGATGTTTTAGTTTATATGTGTAAGTTTGGCAGATGTTATTTACATCTTTGAGATAGTGAGGCAGTTTTTGGAATAAAAACTTCACATGATATATCTTTCGTGCTCATTTGTCCCTTTGATACGCAACTGTTCACTTAGACGACTTCTGATTTGATGCTGTTTGGGTTTACATCAATAAGTCTGACCGATACTATTTACATCTCTGACAACTTAAGGTAATTTCCTGGAGTAAATACTTTACATTTCTTGCTCATTTGACATCTTGCCACATATAAAGGTCATTCAGAAAAACAGCGTATAATTTAATGATGTTTCGGTTAATATGTGTGAGTTTGGCAGATATTACTTACATCTTTAAAGTGGTGACGCAGCTTTTGAAACAAAGGCTTTACATTAAATATATTACGTGCTCATTTATCGCTTTGTTACCCCACTCTTAAATAGACAGCGTCTAATTTGATGCTGTTTCGGTTCATATCAATAAGTTTGGCAGATATTATTTACATCTTTGAGGTAGTGAGGCAGTTTTTGGAGAAAAAACTTCACATGCTATATCTTTCGTGCTCATTTGTCGCTTTGCTGCGCAACCGTTCACATAGACAACGTCTGATTTGATGTTGTTTCGGTTTATATCAATAAGTCTGACCAATACTATTTACATCTCTAACGCAGTAACGTAGTTTTTTGAAGTGAATAATTTACGAATAAATATAGATAAATATAGTAAAACTTCAGGAGTATATCGGGGTAATTTTATGAATAAATTCAAATTTGTGCCAGTAATAATTGGGTCATCCCTTGCCATCTCAGCGGGACTGAACGTTCTAATTAATATCACAGAGCTATATCCTAATTGGCAGGTAATTTTGATCTGAAACAACTAATATCTCGCCTTCCAGTCACGCCGCACAGAGGAAAGGGTTACAAAGCCTCTAGACTACTCAGAAATTCTCTTACTGGTAACACGACGTTTGCAATTAGATAATGTTCGACTTACAAAAGGGATTAAAGGTCTGTTTTATTATTAAACAGGGGACTTTCCAAGGATGGATGTAATCATCTGGAGAGCTTGTTTGTAAGCTGTCTAACGGAAAGTTTACAAACTGCCGCAGCCAATTAAGCACCCTATTCAGTTTGGACTATGACTGGTATTGAAATATGCCAACATGACTGTAGGGCTTCTGTAAAATTGTACTTTGCAAATAAGTATAAGTAGAGGCATCTGATAAAACTATTCGATTTACATCAACTTTATTTCTTCAATTTATACATCAAAGAAGTTAGAGGTAAAATATATTTAATCCTTTTGGACAACA
The DNA here is from genome assembly GCA_028583605.1 of Dastarcus helophoroides. Taxonomy (NCBI): domain Eukaryota; kingdom Metazoa; phylum Arthropoda; class Insecta; order Coleoptera; family Bothrideridae; genus Dastarcus; species Dastarcus helophoroides. The sequence continues at coordinate 39,808,696 of CM053328.1, forward strand.
TCTAACAATCTGTCAAGTTATTCAAGAAGAAGAACATGTGAAAAATATATTACTTGCCGTCTTGATGCTACCTCTCAATAATGGAAGGTCACTTACCTGAAACGAAAGACAAATTATTATTATTAAATGGTCAGTAATGTGTAACATGTATTGACATAAGAAAAGATGAAAACATCAATCACGTAATTAATAATCGTTGTCATTTTCAGGTATAAACCTTAAATATTACTAAAATAATGTTAACTGAAGAGAAACCTTAATAGATAATTTTATGCTGCCTTGAGAAAAAATTACATGTCGAATCAAAACAATTTCAATTAACATTTGCAAAGTATGAAACACTTCCGAGTCTCAACCTGTAGCACTCTGAAATCAATTAATAGGATTTTGAATACGATACATTAGTAAGGATAAACATTCACTGAATGGCAGTGTTTGCGACAAGTTAAGGAAAACTAGACTAACGACAAGACAAGTCCATTAAAACAGTCCCTATTTATTTACAGTCGTTTAGCTCTCTACCATATTTACCAAGAATTCCACACTGTAGGATTTAATTTTCTACGGAAATGTGTAATTATACCTAGTGACCTTGCCGATTACTTATTACCATCAACCTTAATTAAAAATTTCTTTAAAATGGCTTTCATTAAACTGCTTACAGAGCAGGTTACCACAATATTTCCTAGATTACAAAGCTTCGCAAATCAAAAATTTTTACCGAACTTCCTTGTTTATTTCGACGTTAAAACATGTTATGCATCAAATTTTGAAGTTCGCTCTGAATCATGAAAATTGGACCGTGTTTTTCTAGGACGTAGGTTTTGTTAAAGTCAAAGTTTCAAATTTTTTGAACATATATTTTCTATCGTTTTAATCATTAGATATAGAACAGGGAAAAACGAACGTTCCGTTTCGACCTGCCGTCGCCAACTACCGTCCACCCATCGTCCCTTCGGGGGAGATAGCTGGTACATTCTGGAATCATATTAAGGAATCCACACACGTTACGGTTTACTAATGACAACTTCAGCCCATCACATGTTACAATATGTTACACAAGTGTCTAGTTAACTAAATTTCTAGTCTGCTTGGATAAATCAGTCTAACGTCTAATAATTCCGACCCCTTAAGCTGAAATAACGCTACAGCATAGCATATAAAATAAACCAAATGAGAAAATATATTTCCAAAAAAATACACTTTAAATTTAATAACTGTATTCGCCAGAACAACGCGAGTAGATTTATAAAAGTAATAACCTTAATAAATAACAATTTCCACCCTTAGGTATGAAGGTAAAATTTCAACAGCTCCCAGCTCGCTCAAATACTTTTTAACCCAAACATATGAAGATAAAACTTCCGACGTTAACTCTAATTTCCCCACCTATTCAACGACTTCGCCTCAAAATAATAATAAAAAAAAAATCTCCCAGATCCGGCGTGACTCTAATTCACGTCGATCGAAGCTGAATTAAATATAAAAAAGGGGCACTTTGCCGCGCGGGGATTTACTACCTTTCCAACTTCACTTGAGATTTAGATTTCCGAATCGCGGGATATAAATTAGAATGCCATTCATTCTGACACAAATGTGCCGAGGATTAGACTGGTTAACAGTGAGAAATTGAAACTCTTATGTGGGCTGCAAAAACTGCCACATTTCACCCCCTATTTATCCCTATGATTTCAAGTTGAAATAGTGAAAAAGTTGATATGCTCTGGGATGAAACGGTCGAACGTGGCAAAGTTGCAAATCATTACAACTACAACCGCAGACCGGTTTCGGGCTTCCTTGACCTCATCAGCGTGGTATGGTCGATGTAACATTTTTAACTTATACAAACGTGGACCCCATTGCAATCCCATGCAGACTTTCAACGAGGACTATTTTTGCTACAAGCTTATTGAAGAAATTATTGCTGACAATTACAATCAGAACCTAATGTAACTAAGGTTACAAAAGTCACTTTAGTGAGTAACTTTTATTCTAGTGTTATGAATCGCAAGATCGCATCATACACACATAACAAGCGCCCTCGGTGAGACACGCGCTTAGTTTAACATACCAAAACGCATGTGGCACTGAGCGCGCTCTTTCTATAATGCAACCCATAAATCAACAATGATTAATACCTCTTGGAGTGACCTTTGTACTATTGTTTACATCGTATATCCTGCTTGTAGTGTAGCTGCGTATGTGAATTATTTGATGCAAGAAAAATATTTTGTTTGAAAGAACAGTCGACTGAGTGGATGCACTCGAGTGGTTATTGAGGGCAAACCCAATCGCGGATTTGACTTACCCACCTCATGTGTTACAAACTAGTGGACGTTTAAATGTTTCACTAACCATAAAGAGTATTGCTCGCGCTTAATCGCGAGTTTAAGTGCGAATTCCCCGTTTCATGGCGAAACAAACGCCCAAGATATCTAAAACAGGTTAATTTTACAATTTGATTGCAAAGATATTCGTGTAATTTTGAGTGTGAGTCTGAAAACGATAATGGTTATGGTGTCATTAAACTCGGCTCGTTATCATTCCAGTTGCTTACCTTTTGGCCCATTCAGAAACACTTTCATTGCGGCCATATAACATTATCGCCTTCTAACCGACATTGTTTTGCATTAGTTCCGATGTGTCCATTGGCTTACGAACCTATTCGACAAATGTTTAATACCTGACGTGAAATTTACACCTTTGAATGCCCACAAATGCGAAAGCAAATCAAAGAACGCATCAGAATGTTTATCTCAAATTGTTATGGTAAATGTTGCAGTTTTGCCAATGATTTCGCTAACATATTATTTAGAACCACTTCCTAATTTAAAAATTGTTGAAACTTTTTTAAACCTTTTCGAAAATAAATCGAAAACTTCGATTTTTTTTTAAAGAAAGTTCAAAATATCAACTTCTTTCGAATTTTAGACTTTTATTACCAGGTTTCGCTTTTTCAGCATCATGGGCAGGGTCTTTTTCAGAATCTCCAATCTCTGATTAAATCGTTGTCCCAACTTTCTAGTCCAACAGAAAATTCATCGGCCACCAACCGCTGCGTTCACCGTCCAATCCTAACTTGCCTAACGTTGCGACCGACAACACGTTACAACTCCAGTTAAAATCGCAAGTTTTTGAATTATTTCGACTTACGTTCGTTGCTTGTTCTTTCAGTGTTAATTAGTCTTATGTTCGAGTTGTTTTGCCGTTGAATTTACCATATTTCACCGTTAATTTTCCATATTTTACGGTTGATTTTTTATATTCTACCGTTTATTTGCCGTATTCTACCGTTAATTTTCCACATTCTACCGTTAATTTGCCATGTTTCACCGTTAATTTGCCATGTTTTACCGTTAATTTGTCATATTTCACCATCGATTTGCCATATTTCACCGTTAATTTTCCATATTCTACCATTAATTTATCAAATTCGTCTCATTTTGTTGGTTTCACTTGCACAATTTTGCAACTGTCGTCTTTTAGGATGTAAAATTCACAATCCTCACATGTTGCACAAGCAATTTTTGATATAAAAATTCCTAATTTTATTTAATTTTCAACCGTGAAAGTAAACTATTTTCGAAGACAAAATCAATTTATTTATTTTGTACGTTCTTTCACCGTAAAATGTTGAAACTTTTTTTAACCTTTTTGAAAATAAATCGAAAACTTCGATTTTCTTTTAAAAAGTTTCAAGATATCAACATTTTTCTAATTTTGGACTTTTATTACCAGGTTTCGCCTTTTCAGCATCATCGACAGAGCCTTTTTCAGAATCTCCAATATCTGCTTTAATCGTTGTTCCTAACTTCCTCGTCCAATAGAAAATTCGCCGGCCACCAACCGCTGCTTTCACCGTCCAGTCCTAACTTGCCTACTGCGACCGTTAATTTTTGAATCGACCGACAACACGTTACAACTCCACTTAAAATCGCGAGTTTTTGAATTATTTTAACTTACCCTCGCTGTTTGTTCTTTCAGTGTTCATGTTCGAGTTGTTTTACCGTTGAATTTTCAATATTTCACCGTTAATTTTTCATATCTTACGGTTGATTTTTTATATTCTACTGTTTATTTGCCGTATTTCACCGTTAATTTTTTACATTTCACCGTTAATTTGCCATGTTTCACCGTTAATTTGCCGTATTTCACCATTAATTTGCCATATTTTACCGTTAATTTGCCATATTCTACCGTTAATTTATCAAATTCGTCCCATTTTGTTGGTTTCACTTACACAGTTTTGCAACTGTCGTCTTTTAGATGTAAAATTAACAACCTCATATGTTGCACAAGCAATTTTAAAATAAAAATTCTAATTTTATTTAATCTTCAACCGTGAAAGTGAATTATTTTTAAGACAAAATCAATTTATTTATTTTGTACGTTCTTTCACCCTAAAATGTTGAAAGTTTTTTTAAACTTTTTGAAAATAAATCGAAAACTTCGATTTCCTTTTAAGAAACTTCAAGATATCAACATTTTTTAAATTTTAGACTTTTATTACCAGGTTTTGCTTTTTCAGCATCATCGGCTGGGTCTTTTTCGGAATCTCCAATCTTTGCTTTAATCGTTGTTCCAACTTCCTCGTCCAACAGGAAATTCACCGGCCACCAACCGCTGCTTTCACCGTCCAGTCCTAACTTGCCTAACGTTTTGCGACCGTTAATTTTTAATCGACCGACAACACGTTACAACTCCAGTTAAAATCGCGAGTTTTTGAATTATTTCAACTTACCCTCGCTGCTTGTTCTTTCAGTGTTTATTAGTCTTAGGTTCGAATTGTTTTGCCGTTAAATTTTCCATATTTCACAGTTAATTTTCCATATCTTACGGTTGAGTTTTTATATTCTACGATTAATTTGCCGTATTCCACCGTTAATTTTCCACATTCCACCGTTAATTTGCCATGTTTCACCGTTAATTTGCCATATTCCACCATTAATTTGCCATATTTCACCGTTTATTTGCCATATTATACCGTTAATTTATCAAATTCGTCTCATTTTGTTAGTTTCACTTGCACAATTTTGCAGCTGTCGTCTTTTAGATGTGAAATTCACAACCTCACGTTGCACAAGCAATTTTAAAATAAAAATTCTAATTTTATATAATTTTCAACCGTAAAAGTAAATTATTTTCGAGACAAAATCAATTTACTTATTTTGTACATTCTTTCACCTTAAAATGTTGAAACTTTTTAAAACCTTTTCGAAAATAAATCGAAAACTTCAATTTTCTGTTAAGAAATTTCAAGATATCAACATTACCGTTAATTTGCCATATTTCACCGTTAATTTGACATATTTCACCGTTAATTTGACATATTTCACCGTTAATTTGCCATATTCCACCAGTAATTTACCATATTCCACTGTTAATTTTCCATATTCCACCGTTAATTTGCCATATTCTACCGTAAATTTAGCAAATTTGTCTCATTTTGTTAGTTTTACTGACACAATTTGCAACTGTCGTCTTTTAGATATAAAATTCACAATTTCACATGTCGCACAAGTAATTTTTGGATAAAAATTTAAATTTAATTTTATTTTTAACCGTGAAAGTAAATTATTTTTGAGACAAAATCAATTTATTTACTTTCTACGTTCTTTCACCGTCAAATATTTAACTTTTGACAATTTTTTTGGCTAATTTTCAAGCAACGCAATCACATTCTTGCGTCCTTGCCGTTGATATTTAATAATTTACGCTAGCATCCACTAAATATTGGTTTTTAACCGTGGAAATATTAATATTTTTACAGCAGTTGTTTCTAATGATTCACCGCCATGTTTTCATCATTAAACTTTCGAAATTTGTAATTGAAAACAACAATTCCACCAATTTCACAGACAACACATTACGACTTGGGTTAAAATCGCAAGTTTTTAAATCATTTTGACCTTTCCTGCCTGCTTGTCGTTTAAGCGTTTATTAGTTTTATGTTTGTGTTAAATTTCAGTAAAATTTTTCATATTACACGGTTGATTTTTCATATCTGACAGTTAATATATCATACTTCACGGTTAATTTTTTATATTCTACCGTTTATTTGCCCTATTTTATAGTTATTCTTCCAAATTTGCCTTATTTTGACAATTTTACCGGTACAATTTCGGAACTCTCGTTTTTTAGATGTAAAATTTACAAGCTTACTGGTTGTAGAAGAAATTTCTAGATGAAAATTCTAATCTAATTTAATTTTGAACCGTGAAATTAAAATATTTCTAGGACAAAATAAATTTATTTACTTTTTTAATTCCTTTCACCGTAAAATATTTCACTTTTTAATTTTTAAGCCAGGTAATCGCATCGTTGCGTTTTTATCGTTGGTATTTAAAATAATAACGTTGCACTTTGCCAAGTAATGGCATATTGTAAATTTCAACGGTGCAAATATTTATATTTTTACGGCAGTTGTTTCTAATGATTCACCTCTATGTTTTCACCGCTAAACTTTCGAAAATTGCGGTTGAAAAGAACAATGTCACCATTCTTCACCGATAACACATTACCATTTTGGTTAAAATGGCATGTTTTTGAATTATTTTCACCTCCCCTGTCTGCTTGTTCTTTTATTATTTATTAGTCTTATGTTTGAGTTAATTTATTGTGAAATTTTTTACATTACACAATTAATTTTTGATATTTCACAGCTGAGTTTCCATATTTCACAGCTGATTTTTCATATTTCACAGATGGTTTTCTATATTTCGCAGTTGATTTTCCACATTTTACGGCTAAGTTATTACATTTCATGTTTAATTTTCCATATTTCACGGTAAATTGTCCATATTTTACATTTAATTTTCCATATTTCACAGTTGATATTTCTCATTTCAGGGTTAATTTTGCATATGTCACGGTTAATTTTCCATATTTCACGGTTAATTTTCCATATTTTACAGCTGATTTTTCATATTTCACAGTTGATTTTTCACATTTTACGGTAAATTTTTCATATTTCACGGTTAATTTTCCATATTTCACGGTTAATTTTCCATATTTCGCGGTTGATTTTTCATATTTTACAGTTGATTTTTCATATTTTACAGTTCATTTTCCACATTTCACGGTTAATATTTCATATTGCACGGTTAATTTTACATATTTCATGGTTAATTTTTTGTATTTCACGGTTAATTTTCCAAATTTCACGGTTAATTTTCCATATTTCACAGTTAGTTTTCCATATTTCACGGTTAATTTTTCAAATTATCCTTATTCTGTTGGTTTCATTGACACAATTTCTCAACTCTCGTCTTGAGTGTGTAAAATTCTCAGGCGTACTAGTTGCACAAGCAATTTCCAAGAAAAAATCTGATTTATTCCAATTACGACCGTGAAATTAATTTTTTTTGAACAAACTCATTTTATCCACTTCCTAGGTTCTTTCACCGTAAAATATTCCACATTCTACTTCAGTTCGCTTAATCTTTAAGCTACATGATCGCATAGCAGCGTTTTTACCCTTGATATTTAAAATTTTGCGTTACATCTGCTAAATATTGAGTTATTGTGATTTCTAACCGTGGAAAGATTTATATTTTTACGGCAGTTGTTTCTAATAAATCACTACGGTGTTTTCACCGCTAAACTTTCGAAGTTTACGGTTGAAAACGGCTACGATTATTCTTCAAACGTCGTAGCCGTTAGCCGCATTTTTTTGTTTTAAAGCGTATTCTTGATGCTGCCATCTGTGAACGTAGTTCTTGTTCACAAGCGTCGCCATCTTTTTCCATTGTAAACGCCGGCAGATAACGCTTTTACCCTTTTATTGCATTCGTTTAAACAGGTCCTACCTTTTTAAAAGCATTGGCGCGACTGTCGCCGTATCGTATCCTTTCCACTGTTCTTGTCTTCTTCCAAAGACGCAGAATTTTAATGTCAGATTCTCATTGTAAAAAGTGAACTAAACGGTAAAAAAATATATCGCGTTCCTGTGGTACAATTCTGTAAATGAGCATAGCATATACAAAAATGGCTCGTCAACTCAAAGTATTCGGGTCGAAAAGGGCCGGAAAAAACCGACTCGTTAATGTAGAATTTCGAAATCCAACTACGTGTTCCGAAATTATATGTGTGACTCAAGAAACTTTATATTCCAGATAGAGTTTCAAATGCACCACAATCGAAAAGCGTATATCCCTTATTCTCTTCCTGAGCTTTATGCTCGGTTATATTAGAACTTTATAAAATGAAAGCGAGGAAGCTTCGTCTGATATGCAACAAGCGGATTGTTTATTTAGATCTCGGAGTTAGCGTCAAGTTAAAATCCGTGGGTAATGGAAACTTTTTGCTTCAGCACATCAAGCGCAATGAATTGAAAAAGCATATATATATATATATATATATATATATATATATATTAAATTGGGTACATCATAAAGTTTCTCCTGGTTACTCGCTTCTTTGCTAGTTGTACCAGTAAATCATAGGATTCTTGACATTATAATTTTCCAGCAAAAACTATTTTCATTCATTTAAGTTTCTTGTTTCTGCAATTCGACTTATATTGGAATATAAACTCCCCAGCCACAAATCAATCAAACAAATACATTATCAATTTCGGGCAAATTATTTTAACGTTTACCCCTCCTTAGAACTTCTCTTCGTTCGACCACCCTTATCTACTCGACAACTATGGAATTCCTATGGACTTATAATCCATCCTCTTTAAAGTGTCTCAAGACTAAACACCCTCTGTATTGTCCCCAGATGGCACGAAGATGTTAACTTTTAACTTTTTTATGTATTCTAAAAGTCCAAAGAAGGTTTCACCCCTTTACCACATCGACAATTAAATAAATAATTACGCGATAATGTATTCTAAAGACATGCCATTTAAAAAGTTGAAGGTCACTTCTTGCCCCTCTTTAATACAAAAATCATTTTAAAATAATGCAAATCTGAATTTATTCCACATTGCAGACAAATCGCAAGCAATGAAAATGTGTCATGTTTCCGCGAATATATTTTCTAATTGAGAAGAGACGAAGCCAAAGTGTTTCGCGCTTTTAAACTAGACATGACGAAGAGCAAAGTGTTTATTCTATCGATTTTCCAGCTTCTCTAAAAGCTATAAATTGATTATCTTTTTGCACTAATGAATTAATGGAATGAAAAATTGAGCGAATTTTACAGAAAGCGTTCCGGAGCACGTACTTAATTCTATGGAGTGTGTATCGTTCCCTTCCTTCTCTCTTTCTCATTTCTTTTATTGCAGCGGCATTTAATTAATTGGAATCTTTCTAATAAATTTAAATAACGGCATTTTTATTGGTCTGAGCCCATTTGTTCGAAAAGTTTCTGTCCCCGTTTACCCATTATTAACTTCCGAAAAGTTTCCAATAGGTAATTTAATGCCGATGCGGCTTTAGGAATTTCACTCTAGCCAAGATTAACTTCGAACATTTTCCGACTCCAGGACGATCGCCTCGAACTAGGAGGACTACGAATTTAAGAATAAATCCCACAATTTCTATGGTGAATCATCAATCACTATGGTGAATCATAGTGTGTGAATGAATCCAAGGTATTTAAAAATTAATAAGTTATAACGATGCATAAACTTTGAAAAATAAATTATAGAAATTGTGTGAGCAAGGCATCCAAAAATTAATAAGTTATAACGATGCATAGATTTTACGAAGATTACATTCTAATGTTACAATTTTCAAAAATAATTACAACGAAAAATATGTAATAAAATTTAGAATTGGCACCTTTGATTCTCGTTACAAAACACTTAATGAATATTTCGAGTGAAGCGCCTAATTTTGATTCTGGAAACGAAATATCAAGTCTAAGAGAGAAAGTAACCAGAATTTCTAAAGTTCAGAGGCAAAATCCATTCATCTTACTGTGGATGGCCCAGGAAAATGGTGATATTAATGGACGGTGCTCCGACCGCCCGCTAGAGCCGCACTCCATCGAAGGTTGGACCACTTGTATTTCTCATCTTCATGCATCTAATTCTACGAAAACAATTGTAAAAATGTCCAAATATTAAGGAAAAAGTTTGGAACCGCTAGATTTTTTTAGTTTAAATTCAAAATTAGCTTTAAAGTCAAAATTTTTGAAATATAAAGTGAAAATATAAACAAATCGAAACTAAATGTTAAGAGAAATGCAAAAATGTCGAGTCTTTTCTCCGAAAATTTGTATTTAAGGTCGAACTTTCGAGCATAATGTTTAAATTTCGAGTTTAATGTTAAAATTTTCAGAAAAAAATGAAAGCTTCAATTTCGCTGCAAAGATAGAAGGCGGATTTGACAATGCTTCTGAGAATTGGAGTCGTTATAGGACTTCGAATTATGTTTTGGTTTAAACGTCGTTCATTAACTATCTAAATTATTCGACGATTTTAGCAAAGTAAAGCGAGCAAAATGTTGATTAAAGCCAAGTGATTTATATAATTTGCTCATATATCAGGGAAGTTACATATTTATTTTAAATGTACTGCATGCATCGCTTGACAGTGTATTTGCATTTAAAATGAAATATACGATATGTCCATGATTTGCGAAGCTTGTAGTTTGTTGTGCAAATATTTTGATAGCGCAATAGCCAGTTGCATTTTTCACAGTTTCCTTTATTTATTTACAAAACAGAATTGATTTTTTAGAGATAAGAGTTTAAATGAAAACGAATTTTTTTCTATTATTTCCAGTTTTTGCAAATTTGACTCACGATCGAACGTGGATCACGATCAACCGTTCACCCGTCCCTATTCTGTTTGTATATTAATTGTTGCTGTTTTTCTTTTTTCAAAATTTAGGGGTATGAGACGGAGATGAATTAAAATGAATTCAAGTACTGCATCAAGGACGTATTATAAGCATCTAATTGAGTCGACTTCGTATGTAAAAGGTTTCCTCGTGTACAAATTTTATTACCCCTTTAAGATAACAAGCAGAGATGGTAATGCAGCGAGAAAGTTAATTATAAAGGATGTGAGGAGAAACGCATCCATTGAGATGGGGTATAATGAATTTGCCGTAACCGAATATTGAAGACACGCTAATTAGTAGCTCGGTGGTTACATCATACGTCGACATCCATTTATCTAACTGATGCGATAATCAAACTTAATTGATTAGACTAATTATGCACAAAAGATATATTTGCTCTTGATAATTAACCCACAGCTTTAGCATATATCGTTCCTGATGGTGAGAAATGCGGAGTAGCTGACGGTAAAATAAAATATTCTTGCGGTCTATCGGTTCGAATTGATTAACACGTGAATTGAATAATACCCACTTTATTTTCAAGCTAAACTCGGATCACTATAACTGACCAATTAACTCACTTATTGACTTCTAACTGCTAACTCACTACTTAACTACACTGATCCTAACTGACTGACTGATTCGAGGGAAAGGCGACCGCCTTATATAGTTTTGGCTTCCAGGTTCTAGAAAAATCTCGCAGATAAGGTTTATCGTTCGCCGAAATTTCTGGAACGCTTATCTGCCATTTGCTTCATTATCGTGGCCAGTTTCCCCTTATCAGATCTTTTTAGAAACTTACGTACTAAATTCTACAATTTACATTTCGTTACAACATAGACCCTTCAAATGTTAGAAGCCATCACTACAGGTGTTACTTCATTATAGATCTAAAGTAAATCCAGAATACCAATTTATCATATTTTGAATCTCTGATCGCACTGCACACAATCGCTTCAAAGAAAAATTAAAACCGAAAGCTTCATTTTTTTAGGTTCAATTCACTCGCAACCCCAGAGCATCGCGAGTAGGATGCGAAAATAAGGATAGATGGCGATGAACCGATATCAAGTTAGCGTCTGATTCTTGAACATGAGCACGATTGGTAAAAGATGACAGACATATTTAACTAAGCGCCAGAACAAAAATTTATCACATTTTGGGTCCCTCAGCACACTACACACAATCACTACAAGAAAAAATCGAAACCAAAAGCTTTATAAAGAACTATAGACAATAAGAGGTCTGTTTACCAACATTAAGTTAGTGTCTGATTCTTGAACGTGAGCATGATTGGTAAAAGATGACAGACACGTTTAACTAAGCGCCAGAACAAAAATGTATCACATTTAGGGTCCCTCGGCGCACTACACACAATCACTCCAAGAAAAAATCGAAACCAAAAGCTTTATAAAGAACTATAGACAATAAGAGGTCTGTTTACCAACATCAAGTTAGTGTCTGATTCTTGAACATGAACATGATTCGTGAACGAAGGCAGACATGTTTAAATAAGCGCCAATACCGAGCAAAGCCTGTGGCGCGACCGGAAGTCAATTCAAATTTTATTTTCAGATTGAAGAATGTTTTTTACAAAATTTTAACTTTAATCGCGAAGGTTAGAAATGAAATATTTTGTCACAGTATCAGATCAGACAAAATCCACCCTGACTCGAACAATTGGGTTTCCTACTAACAAGACAATACAGTCAATAGACCCCCCTCTCCTCAATAACCAAATTTGCTTGCATAATGACTGATAAATAAATTGCTCCAATCTACTGAAAGATTGGTTCTCGTTCAAATTAATTTTTCGATTCGTGTTTAAAGTAAAACATTGCACTCTAAGAAGCTGTTTCTGATGGAATATTCCTATTGATAAAAGGCTAGATATTCAGGAAGAATTACCGAGGCGATTTCAAAGAGCGTGAAATGCCGTATCTGGTTTCCTTTTAACTTGCTAATACGTCGGGCAAAAGGACCTATTACTTGCTTTTGTTTTCACTGCGGGTCGCCGATCTCGGTTTTCCTTTTTATTTGAGAGCCGCAGTAATGGCTCTGCTCCTTCCAGTGTGTGGTATTTATTTTTATGCATCATTTAGCCCCACTGCATAACGTCGGAGGCTTCCCGAGTTTTTGCACACTTTATGGGGCTATTATGTAGGTCGCATGTACGGGCGTTTTACATTTACCTTCGGTGTGGACTTACGACTTTTAAATTGCTTCAGTCTTTTTCAAATCACTGACCGTGTAGCGGCAAATAAGGCAAAGGGCAGCCTACAGGTTATTTTAGATGTAGCAATAAGAAGCTTGTGTTTTAGAAACATCTAACTTTGGTTTGGAGGAAAAACTCCATGTAACTGAAACTATTTATTTTACAAGACTTCAAATTCAAACTTGAAATTTTAAAATATTTTTTTAATGTAGCCTTAAAGATCGAAATTAAAGCTGACATTAGATTTTGATAGGTGGAATCCAAAATCAGAAAGGTAAATTCAAACCACCCAGAAAGAATACTTCGAAAGTCAGAGCCGCACTCCATCAAAAGTAGGGACGCCTAATTCTCATATTGATCCGTGAGGGTGACGGTCGCGTTTAAGTTATTTTTAGGCTGCTAAGATCTTAATAAGTTTGCGCAATAGGGCGAAATTTTCGGTAACGATCTTCAAAGACAATTATGCTAATTTTAGATGTAAAATCGCCTCCTGACCTTTTCCCCATTCATTCAATTATATACCCGATGATATTACATTTCAGGAACCATTAGATTTTTTGTTGGTGGAACGGACTGGTCCTTGGTTATCTTCAAAAATTGAAATACAAACATTGTCCCCTGAAATCAAGAAATATTAAAAAACAGAACAAAGGTTGTTCTGATGCGTTTCGACAGCCAATCTATCATCTTTAGAGAGATACTCGTTAGATTTTTCTCAAACGTTAAGGCATTAATATTTGGGTAACTTGCTTTGCGCATACCATCCTCTTCACCTTATATGTTTTGAATCTTTTTCTTTCCCAGCCGATGTATCCATTTGGATACATCAAAGCCCTTGAATCTGTCAGATTATGGTTAAAACGACGTCGTGTATTATCAACGTTGTTCGTTCTGTAACAGAATTAAGACCCTCAGTCTCAGATTTCCAGTGTTACCGCCGCATGGCCACACAGATAAGAAATGCAATAAGCAAAATAAACACCGCCGCGCCGTGGTGAGAATATGTCATACAATCAAAGTGATGAGACGAACTAACGCAATATACTTTCAGTATATGGTTAACGCATACAGACAACTTTAAATCCAATGATGTGTATTATTAATTAATTACGTTTTTTAGAGTTTCAATGCCCCACTTACCTTTTTTAGGGTTTCAATGCCCTACTTACCTTGTTTAGGGTTTCAATGCCCTACTTACCTAATTTAGGGTTTCAATGCTCATTTTTAGGCCTTTGGAAGTTGAATTTTGAAAGCTCCTTTTAGTACTCACCTACGTTATACGTTACCTTCGTGTGCGAAATTTTATTTTGTAGAGCCACCCGTTTAGGCTGTGCGTTGTCTGTCAGTCAATGTTAGAGTTTTATTAAATATATACAAGGACGAAATTGGGACGATATCTTGGTCAATTTCTATTCTGTTTGCAGTGCGAATTCCTTTCCTCTGTTACAGCCCTGTTTTCCAATGAAACTCCTCAGATTTCAACGGCCTTCTTAAATGCTAATAACAACGTTAGAAACTTGCACCAAACAAAAGGAATAAACAATTTACTAACTTATTCATCAACTTTGGAACAAAGTAAAAGCGTTTTGCTGAAAGTCAAACGGTTCAAAAAAAAAAGTGCGACAATAACATTTTATTGCGCCCTGTTCCCTTTTCCGGCATTTTATAGTTATTTAAATTTTCTCGCAAAATAAAGCGAATTCCATTCGTTTGCCGGGGGTACGCCTTAAGTGCGATTTCAACGCCGGGCTTCGAATTTTAATTAGAGTTAAACCAGTAATTGTAATTGGCACTATTGTCGAAATGGTTTTAGGTCTGCGTATTACCTCGTAAACGGGCCCTTTCTCCATACTATTTATTTAACGGGAGTTAACAGAGAATGGTGCAATGGTAACCATTTCTAAAATGGATAAAATTCACGTATAGGTTAGGTGTGAATCATACGCATAAATCCCAAAGGAAGGAAAAATTCATGGAAATACACTGAAGGTCTAGTGTTTCGTAGTTGCCTCAAGGGGTATCTAGGGACGTTATTAAATTCATCGGCCGTGTAATGTTAATCTGAGCCCTTCGAGAACACTTGGAAGTTTAAGCGCTCTCATTACCCATGGGCCATAAGTCCATCTTAGTTTGAACAAAAAGCGTCGTCCGCCAAAAGCACATTTTCCAACTTACATCCCAACTTATGGAATAAATTAGATGCTCCGATATTTAAATACTTTTCTCCGGAAGCTCCAGACGGCTAGAAATCCAAGTAAGAAGTTTTATCTTACATTTTACCTGAAGCTTTTACTTTATCGCTTCTTGTGACCGAATTATTTTACTTCACCTTACAAACATAAATTTATTTTCAAAAAACGTAAAAGAAACCTAAAATTAGAAATAGAAGCATAAATTTACTTTTACTTTTAATCTGCGAAATCATACTCGAAAGTGCGTTGGAGCCGCACCCCACCGAGAGCTGCAGCCCACCAAAGGTAGGGACACGTGTCTTTTAACCTCGTTCGTATCGAAACAGGATACAGACTAATATAAAACCTTAAACTACACTTCGCCAACGTTCAGATTACAAATAACTTGTTTTGGACCTGAAAGATCCAGAAAAAGGTAAAATGTTATTCTGAATCCTTTTTGGATCTAAAATTTTGACTTAAGTCTCGATTTGTTCCACTTATTAAAATGTCTGATTTTTAATTTGTGAAATTAAACTCGAAGGTGCGCTGCAGCCGCACCCCAGCGAAGGTAGGAACGCGTGACTTTTTCACAGTTCATCCGTGGAGGTGACGGTCGTATTTTCGTTACTTTTAGACTCCCAACGTTCGTACTCCTAGATTGAAACGTAAAAGTTTAAATTTTCTGATTTTTAATCTGCAAAATTATACTCGAAAAGTGCGTCTGGAGCCGCACCTCACCGCGAGCTGCATCCCACCGAAGGTAGCAACACGTGTCTTTTAACCTCGTTCATATCAAAACAGGATACAGAGTAATATAAAACCTTAATATACACGTCACCAACTTTCAGACTACAGATAACTTGTTTTGGACCTAAAAGATCCGAAAAAAAGATATCAGGTTATTCTGAACCTCTTTTGGATCTAAAATTTTGACCTAAGTCTTGATTTGTTCCACTTATTAAAATTTCTGATTTTTAATTTGTGAAATTAAACTCGAAGGTGCGCTGGAGCCGCACCCCATCGAAGGTAGGAACGCGTGTCCTTTTCACGTTCATCCGTGGAGGTGACGGTCGCATTTTCGTTACTTTTAGACTTCCAACGTTCGTACTCCTAGATTGAAACGTAACAGTTTAAATTTTCTGACTTTTAATCTGCAAAATTATACTCGAAAGTGCTCTGCAAGCCGCACCCCACCAGGAGCTGCACCCCACCGAAGGTAGGAACACGTGTCTTTTAACCTCGTTCATATTAAAACAGGATACAGAGTAATATAAAACCTTAATCTACACGTCACCAACTTTCAGACTACAAATAACTTGTTTTGGATCCTGAAAGATCCCGAAAAAAAATAAAATGTTATTCTGAATCCTTTTTTGAATCTAAAATTTTGACTTAAATCTTGATTTGTTCCACTTATTAAAATTTCTGATTTTTAATTTGTGAAACTAAACTCTAAGGTGCGCTCGAGCCGCACCCCATCGAAGGTAGGAACGCGTGTCTTTTTCACGTTCATCCGTGGAGGTGACGGTCGTATTTTCGTTACTTTTAGACTCCCAACGTTCGGAATCCTAGATGAAAACATAAAAGTTTAAATTTTCTGACTTTTAATTTGCAAAATTATACTCAAAAGTGCATTGGAGCCGCACCACACCGAAAGCTGCACCCCACCGAAGGTAGGGACACGTGTCTTTTAACTTCGTTCGTATTGAAACAGGATACACAGTAATATGAAACCTTAAACTACATTTCACTAACTTTTGAACTACAAATAACTTGTTTTGGAGCTGAAAGATCCAAAAAAAATGATAAAATGGTATGCCAAACCTTTTTTGGATCTAAAATTATGACTTAAGTCTTGATTTGTTCCACTTATTAAAACTTCTGAATTTTAATTTGTGAAATTAAACTCGAAGGTGCGCTGGAGCCGCACCCCATCAAAGGTAGGAACGCGTGTCTTTTTCACGTGCATCCGTGGAGGTGACGGTCGCATTTTCGTTACTTTTAGACTCCCAACGTTGGTACTTCTAGATTGAAACGTAAAAGTTTAAATTTTCTAACTTTTAATCTGCAAAATTATACTCGAAGGTACGCTGGAGCCGCACTCCATCGAAGGTAGCAACGCGTGTCTTTTTCACGTTCATCCGTGGAGGTGCCGGTCGCATTTTCGTTACTTTTAGACTCCCAACGTTCGCACTCCTAGATTGAAACGTAAAAGTTTAGATTTTCTTACATTTAATCTGCAAAATTATATTCGAAAGAGCTCTGGAGCCGCACCCCACCTCGAGCTGCACCCCACCGAAGGTAGGAACACGTGTTTTTTAACCTCATTCATATCAAAACAGGATACAGAGTAATATAAAATTTTAATCTACACGTTACCGACTTTTAGACTACAAATAACTTGTTTTGAACCTGACGGATCCAAAAAAAAAGATAACATGTTATTCTGAACCTCTTTGGATCTAAAATTTTGATTTAAATCTTAATTTGTTTCACTTATTAAAATTTCTGATTTTTAATCTGTGAAACTAAACTCGAAGGTGCACAGGAGCCGCACCCCATCGAAGGTAGGGGCGTGCGTCTTTTTCACACTCATCCATAGAGCTGACGGTCGCATTTCCGTTATTTTTAGATTCCCAACGTTCGGACTCCTAGAATATAAATATCCTTTTTTGGACTAGAGAGATTCAGATCGATTTTACAGGTTTCTGGATCTCTCTGGCCCAAAAAAGGATATTTGTATTCTACCTTCTAAAACTGAACAAAATAATTCAAGAGTGTAGAACTTTCGAGAAACTACAATGAATCTGATCTTCCATTTGTGATTTTCTCGTGCTCATATCCATTATATATCGCTTGAGCCGACAGCCCCATACACAAACGCAGTTCGCACCATTGACGAGACAACGATACAAAGATGTTATTGTACCCAAACGTCAAACGTCCAGGGGGGGTTCGTCAAACTGAAATACCGCAGCAGGCAACATTCACTTAACAATCGCCATTCGACCGTCATAACTGCGAAATGTTTTATTTGTTTTGTTGCAGAGCTAGCGCAACTCCAACAAAAGTCCCAAGTCAATAATGAAGGTGCGCGGCTTTCGAAATGCCCTTTCAGTCTCGGATTCGGCCATCGGAGAGAAGGCACTGGCCACCCCCGAAACCCCCAGGGAGACATCACATAGCTTGTCGATCGCAGCTCGGATGAGGTGACGATTTGTCCCGTCCCTTGTGCCCTTTTCTTCAATTCGCCAGTTCCCGAAGGACGACGTTGATGGCAATAACACCATTTCTATTTGGAACTATATTCACTTCTACATCGACCTTTGTTACGGGGTCAGCTAATCAATTTCGTCCCATCTCCAAATCCCCGATTTTCGTATCTTGTTAATCTTTTCCCTGTTTTATGCCTGGGAAGCTTAAATTTTTCAAACCCTTGTCCCCCCATAGGATATAGGAGTTGTCTTCCTGTATGTGTGATAGACAGGAATCTTGCTCTATAAACTAGAGAAAGCGAGTTGGTATAAAGGTACAATTGAAGTCATCTTCAGGTGTAAGTTCTTGTAACATCAATTATAAAGGATAGAGCAACAAGTAATTTTGCAGTTTTAGAAGGATAATCTCTATTAGGACACGGCGTGTATACCGCTGGCGTTTTGTAGTGGTTTGAATCGAGCAGTAAGTCGGTGTGAGATAGCCAGACTGGCTGTCTCTCAATAGCTGGGAGATTATAACGAGATCTGCCTTATTATATCTGTCTAGTTGTGCACTAAATTCATATCGCAGGCATTTAACCCCAGCCAACTGTATGTCAGCGAGATTACAAGAGAGTTCCTCTCAGATGCGTCTTTGTTAACAGCATGAAATGACCTACTTACATTCTTTTCTTAGAGACTTAAGGACGATCCCAAACAAATTATAAACCAACCGAAATTTATTTGAAATCAGAAAGGGGACTAAATTATTTTTAGTGTAGAACTAATTTGTTCATCTTTAATTAGTCTTTATTAAACAGAAATCTTCGTTAGTGGAACAGTAGAACAAGAAATCTTATATATTGCAGACTGGTGCTCTACTCCGCTCTGAAATGCCTTAGAAGCCTAAAAATAACGAAAACACAACCGTCATCCTCGAGGATGGATAGAAGTGACGTGTCCTTACCTTTGATGAGGTACGGCTCTAACCGGTTGTCGAAGCACCAGCCATTCATATACTCATCTTCCTAGGTCGTCAATAGGTAGCTCAACTTTCCTTGCAGATTTGGATGCTACGTCTCAAAATCTGTATGGTAGTGGAAATTTCAGAAATTTAGATGCTCCCAATCGAAGTGGTAGCTAATTTTTGATTCTACGTCCCGAAATCTCTATAAATATGTATTAAACTCAATTCGAAAAATCACAATTTTTGGATGTTTTGAAAGAAGGGACATTTTTCAAAACAATAATATCTTCTAAATGAAATGTCGTAGCCCAATTTTCTTTGCAGATTCTACTTATCAAAACCTATACTATGAGGTGATTTTAAATGCTATTTGACGACTTGGTTTTTTTGCATTAGATAATTTGATGAAAATTTTCAAATTTCGAATTTTAAACACATATATTTCAAACGAAAAACCGCATCTGAATCCGTAAATTACGTTGGATCGTCATTTGGGACAATCTTGAATATATTAACATTTTTCAAACTGAGGATCTGGATTTGTGTATTACGCAACTGTTGATGAAAAAAACCATTCAAAATAAACAAAAGTAACACACAAAATTTCTCTACAGATTTTGTTATTTTCCACAAAATTTGAAACCTAAACTTGAAAATTTCGAACTTAGCAATCTAATAAATTTTTAGTTTCTGAAACGTTTGTATTAAATGTTCAAAATTTTAATTTTTCCCAACAGTTCAACTTAGAACCCGACATCTAACAACCTCTCTTGTTTGTGAATAATTCATCGTGTGAGACTACTCGCGAATGGCTGGAAATATTGCGCCGTTGCAACCCTCACGTGTTGCGTTAGTTTTAATTGACTACGTAAAATCAACGGTAAATAATATGGACATATCTTGAATTTGAAGAAAACTCTTGCTGAAACTTGCCAACACAAGAATCTTTTTACATTCTCTAGAATTTGATCTTCGCTTCGATTGTGTAGATTTTCATGTAAAACACGTACAAAGGGACTATTAACATTCAAAAAATGCGGACGATATAAGCCATCTCAACATAGCCGCTGCTATTTCCAATTTCCTTTAGGTACATCGCTTTGCACCGACCAGATGCTTTTGCCATGCAAGGTGTCCCTTTGGCGAAACGGGCACTCTATATATGCTGCAAGAGGAGATCCGACGCTCATTTCTTGTTTCAGGAGCTTCTCGATTCGCTCGGATTTTATTTCAAAGTTAATACGTGTCTCGCCTTTACATCGGCAATAGCTAAAAGCCAAATTTCCAGAACGTGTACGGGAGAAACTATCAACTAACATGCTATACGATGTACCTAGGGCGCCGCGGCGCAAACCTTATCGCTTTACCGCATAAATTATTCCCCGCTCTCGCTCTCTCTTCTACATAACTTGTAGCGCTGGAGTCAAAGTTTTTGCCTGATATATTAGCTTCCATGAAACTATGAAATAAAGGGGTGAAGCCAAAAAAAAACAGTCGAAATCAAACAACGGAGTCACATGAATTGATAGCTAAAACCAAAACTAAGATTTTTTAAAATTTGGACCCTAACCTTGTAATTTTGGTTTTTGCAGAAATGTTGGCTTTTTTCAGAGGTGTTGCCTATTTTCGCGAAATTTTGACATTACCCCCAACAATTCGAATTTCTTTCGCAATTCAGAGCTACATTTTGAGATTCAAAATATATAAGCACTCTTGCCCAAAAAATTCTGAAAAGTGTCAAAATTTTGCAAAAATTTGAATTTTAAAATATGAGGTTTGAAAACAAAATTTAAAGAAAATGTCAAGTCGAACTTAACGTCAACAATAAATTCGGAATTTTACCATCAATTTAAGTTTTCAGTTCAAAGTAAAATTTTTTAGAAAAACATCTAATATTTTTTTAAAAAATTTTAAAAATCTCCTAACTACTTTTATATCAAAGTCTCTAAATTTGGATATTCGTCTTTAATCTCAAAATTTTGGCTAATAAATCGCAAATTTTTTTATCGAAACGTCAATACTTCTTGAAAAAGTCGAAGTTTCTAAATAGCTAGTTAGAATAGATTGGCTGGTTCTATCCCACTTCTGGTGGAAATCCAATTTCATACGTGAAACCAATGGTTGAGGCACTTTGGCTCATTATGCCTTCAAAATGGCCCAATTAATGCCCAAAGTTCCACCTCGAGATAGAAAACGCGTGTTTTCTTACTCAAATTTGGCAGCATGGTAAATAAATAAAATTTTTATTAAATATTAACTAGGGCGGTTTTCTGACGTTGCAGATTTCAGGCATTAAAAGTGAATATTTAATACGATTTGAGCCAGCAAAGTTGTCTTTTACAGGACGATATATGTCCCCATTTGGTAACATGAGCCCTAGAAGCGACAAGCCAGGTTAAATCATCAGTTATTCATGAAGTTACTACCGTTTTATTCGGAACTGTCTTCAAGTTGTCAGCGTAAGGGAAATGTATGGACAAAAGGGATCGTTTTTCACATGCATATGAGTTCCAAATAACTTCATGATTACAATATGACAGCCATTTGCCTGGCAACACCTTTGTGTACTGTTTCATCATGCACGGCTTTTTTTTCCTCCCCCGTTCTCTCATATATTTCCGTTGCTTGCCCGAGGAATACGAACATGCAAATTTGATATATCGGCCGGCATATTTCATAAAGTTGCTGCTTTACCGGCAGCAGAGAAAAAAGTTACACGTATGCTTAGGAAAAAAAGTTTGCATTCAAAAAGAATTTTTCATGCATATTTAATTATATAACAGTTAAAAGGTTTTAAAAGCAGGCAAAAAATACTAATATTTACGATGGTAAACAAATGATAAGTAAAATTTTAGCTTACGGGTTCAAAAAAATGAAAAAAGCGCTAAAAGAAAATATGTTCACTAATAACTGAAACGCAGAGGACACCGGAAACAAAACAATTTAAAGCCAACATACATTCGTTCGTAAAGCAAACATTCAAAGCTTCGGTTAATTTTTTATTATTTGAGCTCGAAAGTATGATAAAACAACGAAATAAAGCGGCAGTTCCTTTGATAATAACGTTTCGCACTGCAGAAACCCCTAGATATGGCTTTCCTCGACTTAGTTCTTTATTTCAGCGTTTTATCTTGAGAAACTTGGATATTTTAAACTCGCAAAGGACATTTTTAATTAACTGCAGTTATGGTGTAATTTTATTCCTTCTAATTAAACAGAAAAAAGGATAATTGCGCGCAATCTGTTCAAATAACGGTTGCCTTATACTTTTTAATAACATTGTTAAATATCCCAGTACTATGGAAACAGTAAGTATATTCTGATAAAACCAGCGAAGCTTAAAACAATTCATCTTGCGACATTTTTTAAAGTAAAAACTTCTTTAGGCACATTGAGCAGTTTTAGATAGAGAAAAAAATTGTTGTTTGGTTAATTTACATTACCAACATGCTCTAATGTTAACAGTATTATGTATCTAGGAGTAGGACGTGCTATAGTATTAAAAAAAACGCGTGGTCGACAATAGGGTACGAACCTGCGACTTATCAGACCTATGAATCAAAATCTGCCACCTTAACCAGCGAAGCTACACTACTGATAGCAAGATTATGAATTTTAAGCCCCTTTTTTAAGTTTAATTCACTCGCCAAGGAAATCAGTGCCAAATAGGTCTCAGCAAAACGTAAATTATATTCTTAGAGGAAACTACTTTGCAATTGATAGTTATAAATTGTTATAGGAATTACTACAAATATTTATCTAAATCATAAATATCGCATTTCGAATTCACTTTAAAATTTCGATTTGTTTCTCCAACTGTCGATTTCATAATCTCTCGACTCGAGGATTTTGAGTTTATAAAAGAATTTCGTTTTTAATTATGCTGACATTTTCATCGTTAGTTCGGAAATTTCTATTTTGTTATCGACTTTGAGTGAAATTTTTCAACAATTTTGAAATTCTTAGTTTAAATTTGGAATCCAAAAGTGTCCGAAAAAAAAACGAAAACTTAATAAAATATTTAATATTTTCAAAATTTTACCTTTTTTCTTTGAACGTACGACCGAAATCTTTAACTTTAGATTTGAAACTCTAAATTTTCATCCTTTCAAGTTTTGAAATTTGCAAAGTCAAAATGTTTAAAAAAGTCGACTTTTTTTAAAACTGTCAAATATTTAAGTTTTCATTTACAAAAAGTTTTATTTTTGAAAAAAATTAAAACGCTTAAAAAATCAAAAATTCAAAAGGTTCGAACTATCCACAAAAAATCGAAATTTTCAATAGTCAGATTTTTCAAAAAAAAAAGATTTACAAACGTCGAAATTTCAAGAAAAAGTTGAAATTAAAACAGAAATGAAATTTTCTAGTAAAAGGTCAAAAACACATCGAGAAAATATCAAGTTAAAAAATTTGAAATTTTAGCAAATGTGAAAATTTCAAAAAAGGTAAAATTTTCGAAATTTCAAAAAGTGTGAAAATTTTGAAAAATATTCAAGAAAGTCAGTTTTTCCAAAATAAGTTACAAAAGTCAAAATTTCAAGAAAAAACTGAAATTAAAACAAAAAAAAGTCGAAATTTTAAAAAAGGCCAGAAACATCGAAAAATTATCAAAACTTTTTAAAAATCGGATTTTTAAAAATGCAAGAATTTTCAAGTATTTTCATAAAAAGATAAAAAAGTGTCTAAAAAGGTAAAATTCCTCAATAAAGTCGAGAAAACCGTCAAATCTAAAAATAAAATGTGCAAATTTTCAAAAAGTCAAAATTTTGAAAACAAAGTTTGAAAAATGCCAACATTTTAAACAAATCGGAATTTTAAAAATGCAAAAATTTTGAAAATGATCAAATTTTCAGAAAAAAGCCATAAAAACTGTTCAAAAAAAGTCAAAATTTAGAAAACCATCAAAATTAGATTAAATGATAATTTTGAAATAAGAGCAAATTTTCAAAAACTCAAAATTTTAAAGAACAAATTTTCAAAATGTCAAAATTTAGGAAAAAACAATAAATTTCGAAAACAAATATGATAATTTTAAAAATGTCAAAGTTTCAATGAAGTCAAAATTTTGAAAAAGTTTAAATTTTCAAATGGTCAAAATTATGAAAAAACTTTCAGATTTTTGAAAAATCTACGTTTTGAAAAAGTCGACATTTTCAGGGTCGAAATTTAAAACAAAAACCAAAATTTTCAAGAAGATTTTTCAAAAAAAAAACCTTTCAAAAGATCGAAATATCAAGAAAAAGTTGAAATTAAAGCAGAAAAAATTGAAATTTTCTAGAAAAAGGCCAAAAACTTCACGAAAATGTCAAGTAAAAAAAATTTGAATTTCCAAAAAATGTGAAAATTTTGAAAAATATTCAAGAAAGTGTGTTTTTGCAAAATAAGTTACAAAAGACAAAATTTCAAGAAAAAGCTGAAATTAAAACAGAAAAAGTTGAAATTTAAAAAAAAGGCCAAAAACATGAAAAATTATGACAACTTTTTAAAAATCGGATTTTTAAAATTGCACGAATTTTCAAGTATTTGCATAAAAAGACACTCTGAAAAGGTGAAATTTCTCAATAAAGTCAATATTCAGAAAACCGCCAAAATTAAAAGAAAAATATGCAAATTTTCAAAAAGTTTGAAAAATGCCAAAATTTTAAACAAATCGGAAGTTTAAAAATGCAAAAATTTTGAAAAATGATCTTTAAAAAAGTAAAATTTGTCAATGAAGTCAAAATTTAGAAAACTGTTAAAATAAAAAAAATGATTTTGATAAAAGTGCAAATTTTCAAAGTTAAAATTTTGAAGAACAAACTATCAAAAAGTCAAAATTTACGAAAAACCAAGACATTTTAAAAACAAAGCAGATAATTTCAAAAATGCCACAATTTTGATAAAGTCAAAATTTTGGAAGAGTTGACATTTTCAAAAGGTCAATATTATGAAAGAAGTCAAAAATTTTTAAAAATCTACGATTTAATAAAAACGACAATTTCAAAAGTCGAAATTTGAAGAAAAAAAACAAAAAACAGTGTTTAAAAAAACAGATTTTTCGATAAAGTCAAAATTGTATTAAATGATAAATTTTGAAAAAGTGCGAATTTCCAAAAAGTCAAAATTTTGAAGAACCTCAAAAAGACAAAATTAGGAAAAAAGCAATAAATTTTGGAAACAAAGTAAATAATTTCGAAAATGCCAAAATTTTGATAAAGTCAAAATTTTGAAAGAGTTGGCAGTTTCAAAATGTCAAAATTTTGAAAGAAATTTTGAAAAATCTACGATCTGAAAAAAGAGTGAATCTTTTCAGAAGTCAAAACTTAAAGAAAAAAATCGAAATTTCAAGAAAAAGTTGATAATAAAACAGAAAAAGTTAAAATTTTCTAAAAAAAAAGCCACAAAGATTAAGAACATACCAAGTTAAAAAAATTGAAATTTCAAAAAATGAGAACATTTTGAAAAATCTTCAAGCAAGTCAGATTTTTTAAAATAAGTTACAAAAGTCGAAATTTCAAAAAAAAAGTTGAAATTTAAACAGAAAAAGTTAAAAAGTTAAAAACATCGAGAAAATATCAAATTTTTTAAAAATTCGGAATTTTAAATTGCAAACATTTTGAAAAAGATCGAATTTTCAGAAAAAGACCTGCCAAAAAAGCAGCATCTGTCAATAAAGTCAAAATTTAGAAAACCATCAAAATTAAAAGAAAAATTATAAATTTTGATAAAAAAATGCAAAACTTTTGTGAAAAAGTGCAAATTTGCAAAACATCAAAATTTTGAAGAATAAACTATCAAAAAGTCAAAATTTAGGGAACAACAAGAAATTTTGAAAACTTTGAAAGTTACCATAAAATTTTCAAAAGGTCAAAATTTTGAAAAAAGTCGTGATTTTGAAAAATTTACGATTTAAAAATAAGTCGACATTTTTAAAGTCGACAATTTCAAAAGTCGACAATTTCAAAAGTGGACATTTTCAAAAGTTGACATTTTCAAAAGTCGAAAGTTTAAAAAAAAGTTAAAAGTTTTAAAATCGGAATTTTCCACAAGTCGATTAAGTAATGGTAAAAAAAAAATAAAATTTCTATAAGTCAACATCTTGAAAAAATTCAATCTGAAAAGTTTCAATTTTTCGAAATGTTGAAAATTTCGAATGAAATCAATTTTTCATTTAAAAAAATGGAGATTTTGAAGAGATCGAAAATTTCAAAAAGTCGTAATCCCAAAAAGTCAAATTTTAAAAAAGTCGATTAAGTAAAGGTAAAAAAAAATTAAAATTTCTATAAGTCAACATCTTGAAAAAATGCGAACTGAAAAAGTTTCAATTTTTTAAAATGTTGCAAATTTCGAATGAGATCAATTTTTCATTCAAAAAAAAAAATGGAAATTTTAAAATAGTCGAAAATTTCAAAAAGTTATAATTCCAAAAAGTCAAATTTTAAAAAAGTACAAATTCACCAGAAAAGTAAAACATGTTTATCTAAATTTTAAAAAAATTCAAACTTGATAAAAAGACGAAATTTTCAAAAGTTTTTTGCAAAAACCTGGGTTTTTCAAAAAAACTTAAATTTGCAAAAAAGTCGAAATTTTGAAAAGTAGAAATTATCAAAAAGAGCAAAGCTTTCAAAAGGTTCAAATTTTCGAAGAAGCTTAAATGTTCAAAACAATTTAATTTACAAAAGAACGAAATTTCGAGTTAAAATTTCCAAATAAAAATTAGAAATGTTGAAGAAAGTGTCAAAATTTTCAAAAAGTCGACGTTTTTATACCTAAATTAAGAAAAAATGTCAAAATTTCGAGAAAGGTAACATTTTCAAGAAAGTATAGGTGTTCAAAAAAAAGTAAAATTTTTCAGTTAAAACTTTGAGAAAGTCAAGATTTTGAAAAAAGTTCAAAATTTTGATAAAAAATCAAAAATTTTAAAATGGTTGAACTTTGCAAATAGTTGAATTTTTCAAGAAGAAAACCAAATTGGAAAAGGGTCAAAATAAAAAACCAAAATTATTAAAAAAAAACCGAAATCAAAAATTTGAATTAAATACAAAAGTTTCGATAAAAGGACGAGATTTTTAGAACGGTCAAAATTTTGATTATTTCGAAGAGGCCCAAGTTACCAAAAAAATTGAAAAGTCGAAATTTCTAGAAAAAGCAAAACTATACGAAAAAAATACCAAAAAAGAAATGTTGATACTCTCAAAAATTTCAAATGGACAACTTTTTAAAAAAGAAGTCGAAATTTAATAAGAGAAAATTCAAAAAGTTCCAAATTAAAAAATTCAATTTCAACATTTTCAAGAAAGTTAAATATAGAAGAGCCAAAATTTCCCGAAAAAAAATAATTGGAAATATTGAAAAAAATTTGCAAATTCTAAAAAATCGAAATCTTTCGGACAAATTTACTAAACTTAAATTTTGATGTTTTTTTAAATTAAAATTTAATTTTAATTTAAAAAAGGCAAAATTTTTAACAAAGTAAAAGTTTTCAAAAAAGTAAAAGTAAAGTAAGTAAAAGAGTAAAATAGTTCAGTCAAAACTTTGAGAAAAGCTGAAATTAAAAAAAAACTCGAAATGTGCAAATTAAGTCGGTTTCCAAAAAAAAAGTCGAACTGAAGAGACTCAAAATTTTCAAAACGTATGCATTTTCAAAAGCCAAAATTTCGAAAAAAGTGATAATTTTGAAAGGGGTCCCATCATGCGAAAATTTCGAGTAAGTGACATTTTGAAAGAGAAACTTTCGAAAAAAGTGTTTTTTTTTAATCTTCGACATTTCAAAAATATCGAAATTTCCATAAAAAAGATTAGATTTTCAAACAAGTAAAAATTTTAAACAAAAAAAGAAGACTTTGGAATTTTCAATAAAAGGCGAATTTTTGAAAAAAGACGAGAATTCCAGCAAGTGTCGATTTTTTAATAATTTTTTTTTAATGTTGACAATTTAAAAAATATCGACTCTGGAATTTTAGACTTTTTTTTCTCATATAATTTTCACATAAACATAGTTTTAGTTTTCACTTCTGTCTCCAAGACTTTTTTTTAATATTCGAACTATTTAACTATTCGAATTGATTATTAACACGTGAATTGAATAATACCCACTTTATTACCAAACTAAACTCAGAACACTACAACTGAATAATGAACTCACTTATTTACTTTTAACTACTAACTCGCTAATTACGCTGACTGACTTAACTAACTCGAGGGAAAGGCGACCGCCTTATACAGTTTTGGCTCCCAGGTTCTAGAAAAATCCTGCAGATAAGGCTTATCGTTTGCCGAAATTTCTGGAACGCTTATCTGCCGTTTGTTTCGTTATCGTGGCCGCTTTCCCCTTATCAGATCTTTCTAGAAAATTTTCTTACGTACTAATTTCTATAATTTACATTTCGTTACAATATTTTTATTGAAATCTCAGTTTAAGCTTTATCGCGTTCCAACTTATTTTAACTTTTTTTGACAAAATCTTGCTTAAACTTTAAATATTGAGAATGTCATTCTGCTAGAAGTAAACCTCTTTGGAAATGATTGTTAACAATGGCGATAACATTAAGAAAAAAAGACAAGAAATTTAAATATTATTCTACATATTTCACGGTTTGTTAACAATGCCCCATTCTCAAATCCCACAACAAATCGCTCGATATTAATCGACGGTTACCGCAGGACAATCAATTAAAACAAAACAATCGCCGGCAGCGAAATCTAGAGTGCATAAAACAGTCGAGAGTCGACAAGAATGGCCGGCGTCACAATGTGAACGCCGCGGGTGCACTACAAACCCACCCCCTCGAGGGCCAGTCACCCGACGCCATAAACTGCGGTTAGGAATTATATAACTACGGTTATGAGCCTCGACGGGGCTACGTCCCGACCGCAAACTGCGACGAATAGAAGAGACTCACTACCAAGCTCATCGGGCTTTCAACCGAGAACGTCGCTTTTCAATACTGATATTTGAATTTCCACGGCACGTGTTACAGGATTCCGATATGCAGGGGGCGTTTTCCGGCGGAGTGCAGCCATCTACGGCAACGTGGGAATAATGAGAATTAGACGTTTCCTTGAATCGACGTCTCGGCTTAATTATAAGTCTGGAACTTTGTACGAACAGGGTGTCTCGATCGTGGTGTCCCCAATTTTAAAAAATGGTCAAGATTCGACAAGACAGTCCGAAGCAGTCGTCGAATGATTCGCTTTTTCGCATGAAAATCGACCGATAGAGATAACGAATTATAGGAAATAGTTAACGTGAAAAGTGTCATATTTAAAGAACCTGGGTGCATGTGTTATAAAATGGATAATAATCTGGAAATATTTACCGACGATTGTCAGCCTGCCTAATCATTGCACTTGCTGATCACGCGAAAAACGTGTTGACCTATCAAGTCGTAAACCATTAGTTGCGATCATTTAAAGAACCAAATACAATTTTTTTCAATTTTCCCTCTTTACTTAGCCTCATGAATCCCTAATTAATTACGTATGAATACGTAATTAATTAGCATGAATACGTAATTAATTACGTAATAATTATATTAATTACGCATTCATTCGTCCTCATACGTAATTAATT
This sequence comes from Dastarcus helophoroides, assembly GCA_028583605.1. Taxonomy (NCBI): domain Eukaryota; kingdom Metazoa; phylum Arthropoda; class Insecta; order Coleoptera; family Bothrideridae; genus Dastarcus; species Dastarcus helophoroides. The sequence continues at coordinate 39,838,537 of CM053328.1, forward strand.
ATAACTGAATCATTCTATGTAAAAGACTCTAAGGCAACTTTTCCCATCAAAGATGAAACTATAGCTTCTTAAATACTGTTTTTTTCTGTGAAGATGACAGCTTGGCTGTCGAAACGGGATAGAGCAACCTTTGTTGTGTTTTTTAATCTTTCTTGGTTTCAAGGAACAAGTTCTGAATTTCGATTTCTTAAATACGTTTCTACATAAAAATCGTAATAAATAACTTCGGATAAAATCCACAATCGCACATCCACCAAATTACGAGCTTGCGACATCAATTGAGTTTGAACTTACCTATCCTCTGTCAGACGGAAGCGCCGAATATACTTAATCTATCACTTCAAAGGCGTATCTTTTTCCATTTCTCTCGAACAAAACGCTTACTTGGCAAAATACCCCAATTAGTCAAAATCTTGGAATTTATTGTTTACCGATGTGGAAAACTGCTTGATAAATTGAGTCGGCGGGGAGATGTTTTCTCCTTTAATTAGGAAAATGCAGCTCTCGACGCTAATTATTTTAGTTGTACAATAAGGATTAAAAAATAACGAAAACAACTCCTGACTTCGATGGTCGAAGACGGTAAAGGATCCCCAAGGTTTTGAGAAAGTCTCCCGAGTGAAGTGATTAATTCTTTTCTCTCTTTGACTGCGGGCTCGCCTGATTAATCCTTTTTAAGTACGTCGTAACGAAACTATGCCACATACTTAGCTGAAAATTTTTAATCAGTGCATCTGGAGGGTGTGCACTTTTTCAGAAAGTTATAATCTTTTTTATTTCAATAATTTTTTTACATTTGAACATTCCATGAATTGTTAATTTAGTTTTTGTCAGCCGGTTGATTATTTTTAGAAGATTTGACGTTCACTTATGTTTTAGAATTTCTGTTTTAGTTTTCACCAGATCAATGACGCGACAAATGTAAAATAAATATGATTATTTTCACATTAGTTTCAAGTGTATGGAAATACAAGCAATTAGGCACCAAAATAATTTCATAAAGTATTTGTTCTTTCTTAATTATGAACGTTTCGCTCTGATCAGTCTGCCTTATCATTGTACTTGCTGATTAC